>OY978220.1:19601658-20831658 GCA_963854785.1 Vaccinium vitis-idaea
AGGTGCACCATCACAAGCTGCTAAAGGGAAGCAGATCCTTCATGACCCTGATGACTCTCCTGATGATCACCCTTCTCTTATATGGTGGGATCAGGAGGTTATTAGAAGTCGTAGAGGATCTTCTTCTATGCCAAAGAAGCCATCTGTCCACCATTGCTGTGAATGTGGAAAACCGGAGAAGCCAAAGCGTCTACAAAGTGTGGTGGTCAAGCGCCCAAGGGAAGAGACTCCATCACTCTCTCCTCGTCGTTTTCCTCAGAAGCGTGTTTCGGTGTTTAATCGCCTGAAACCCATCACTCACGAAATCCAGAAGCAAATGTCTTCCTTAGTCATCACAGCTCCACAAGAAGGCAGACCTAGGATGGTTAAGCCGCCTGGATCTGTTTCTCCTAACCATTGGTTCAAAGTGAAGCATCCTAAGTTTCCACAACCTGAGATTCCTCTATCAAAATCTCAGAAGCGGCGACGGCAGAGGATCCGTCAGGCTGAAAGGTTGGCACAGGGGATTCCTACTCCTCCACCTATCTCACCAAAACGCTATCCTGCTCCTAAGCATGTGCAGAAGAAACCTCGCATGGAATATCGTCCAGTACAGAAACCTACTCTTCAAAATGTAGAGCCATCCTCTGCTGAGATTCCAAAGGCTCGCAAACCTGCTTGGAAGGATATCCTCGCAAAGCCACGTCCTATCAACATTCGTTCCTCAGAGGATATGCTGGTTGTGCAAGAGGAAGCCCCTGTCACAAAAGTTTCATCTTCTTTAGCTAATCTCTCTTGCAACATGGTGTTTGTTCTTCCCACTGCTTTTATGGCTAAGGAAGGACAGCCATCTTCTATGGTTGGCGATGTAGAGGCTACAGGCGATACCCCAGAAATCAGCTCTGTCACGCCTGTTGCCCCTATACCAGTACTGAAAGCGTCTGCTCCAGTATCTTCTGACTCCCAGATTCCTTCCATTGTGGTTCTGAAAGACGAGCCCACTGCATATCGCCCATCTCCTGTGGCCAGCGTCTTATTTGAGAAGCCAGATCCTTTGATGACCCAGCATCTCCGTCCTCTCTACATTCAAGGTCATCTAGATGGTATTCCCGTCAATCGTATATTGGTGGATAATGGATCTGCTGCAAATCTCATGCCACGTTTCATGCTCGTTAAATTGGGCAAAGGAGATCAAGATTTGTTACCTTCTAGCGCCAGCATCTCTGATTTTGCTGGAGGCATCACCACGGCCCAAGGTATCATCATTATGAACTTGCAAGTTGGATCAAAGACTTTGACCACTCCATTCTTTGTGGTTAATTCACGATCAAGCTACAATCTACTGTTGGGCCGCGATTGGATTCATGTTTGCATGGCCGTTCCTTCTACTCTTCATCAATGCCTAATCTTCTGGCATGGTGATGATATTGAAGTGGTTTGGGCAGACAAGAGGCCTTTCTTGGCCTCTTCTAACCATGCAGACGCCAAGTTGTATGACAATGAAATCAGTCCAGTCAAGTTCACCGGGACTGATAACTATGGCAAGCCTACAGCAATTACTTTGTCCACTCAAACTTCTGTAGACGAATTCAAAGCCATCTACAAACAGTTGGTCGGCCCTCTCCTTACAGAGATTAATAGGCCGAGCACTCCACTTCTTCAAGCCCTTTCTTATGGATCAAGCTCCAACAGCCAGTGAGAAGATGGCGGCTTTACAGGCTGCCTTGGCTCGATTGATCGCCCATATTACAGAGGAGAGCCTACGATCATTGGATTCAGAAGATAATTCGGTCTTGACGACCGAGTTATTCTTTGAAGGAGATTCTACACCTTCTGACGATGTTATCCAGTTAGGAGATCTGGAAGCACCACCAGCAAAACTAGACGATTTGAAGGCTGATGTTCAGGATCCTCTGGAGGAGGTAAATTTAGGCTCAGAAGATCATCCAAAGCCTATTTACGTAAGCCAATGCCTTCCAGAAGTAGTTAAGAATGCTTACATTAATCTCCTCCATGAGTATAAAGATTGTTTTGCTTGGGAGTATGAAGACATGCCTGGTTTGCAAAGAAATTTTGTGGAGCATAGGATCCCTATCAAAGAAGGTTTCAAACCCTTCAAACAAGCGCCTAGGCGAATGTCAGAAGAATTAAACCTACGGGTTAAAGAAGAACTGGAGCATCTCCTGAAAGTTGGATTCATAAGGCCAACCAGATACGTGGAATGGCTTTCCAACATTGTTCCAGTCATTAAGAAGAATGGAAAGGTGCGGGTGTGCATTGACTTCCGCAACCTCAACATGGCATCTCCTAAAGACGAATACCCTATGCCAGTTGCTGATGTCTTAGTCGATGGAGCAGCCAGACACAAGGTGCTATCCTTCATGGATGGCCATTCTGGATATAACCAAATCTACATTGCAGAAGAGGATGTCCACAAGACGGCCTTTAGATGCCCAGGAGCTTTGGGGGCCTTCGAATGGGTTGTCATGCCATTCGGCCTTAAAAATGCAGGAGCAACTTACCAACGGGCAATGAATTCAATGTTTCATGATATGCTTGGCCGTTTTATGGAAATCTACATAGATGATGTGGTAGTCAAGTCTGATTCATTCAAGGAACACTTGGAGCACCTGCGATCTAGTTTTGAGCGCTTAAGAAGATACAGCCTCAAGATGAATCCTCTGAAATGTGCCTTTGGAGTTTCTGCAGGCAATTTCCTTGGATTTCTAGTTCACCAAAGAGGCATTGAAGTACCTCAGAACAAGACTAAGGCTATCCTTGAAGCTAAGCCTCCGTCTTGCAAGCAGGAGCTGCAGAGTTTTCTCGGCCTCATTAACTTCATCAGAAGATTCATCTCAAACATGGCCGGGAAAGTTCAAGTCTTTTCAGAGCTCCTGAAGCTGAAGAAGGAAGAGGATTTCAAATGGGAAGTTCGTCACCAAGAGGCATTTGAAGCTATCAAGAGGTATCTGACTCAACCTCCTGTTCTTATGCCTCCAATCAAGAAGAAGCCTCTTCGACTTTATATCTCAGCGTCAGAAACTTCTATTGGGAGCTTGTTAGCTCAAAATAATGAACAAGGCAAGGAGCAAGCAGTGTATTATCTTAGTAGATTGTTAACTGCTGTAGAAAGCAGATATTCTCCTGTGGAGAAGTTATGTCTAGCCTTGTACTTTTCAGCAATAAAACTTAGGCACTACATGATGCCTGTGTTGGTTTATTTGGTTTGCAAGACCGATTTAATTAAGTACTTACTTTCTCGGCCCATCATTAGAGGCCGAATTGGTAAATGGTCACTTGCATTAATGGAGTTTTACTTCCAATATATTCCCCAAAAAGCAGTAAAGGGACAAGCGTTGGCCGATTTTCTAGCAGATCATCCATGTTTGGATGTTGATGAAGAAGCAATCGGCTTAGACGTTTTTACTGTTTCATATGCTCCTTGGCAATTATTATTTGATGGTTCCAGAACAGCTTCATCTTCTGGCTGTGGAATCCTAATAATATCTCCTGCCGGATTTAAGACTCAAATGTCATTTCAGTTTGATTTCCAATGTACAAATAATCAAGCTGAATATGAGGGGATAATTATTGGATTGGAGATCCTACGAGAAATGGGAGCAGCTACTATAGAAGTCATTGGAGATTCTCAGTTGGTGATCAACCAATTGGGGGGCATCTACAGATGCAACAGTGAAGAAATAGCTCCTTATTACACGGCGGCGAGGCAATTGCTAGACGAATTTGATGATGCCAGTCTCCTCTATATTCCTAGAAGATTCAATCAAGAGGCGAATGAATTGGCACAGATCGCCACCGGAATCAAGATTCCCCAAGGATGGTACAAGAGAACAATCACTATTCTAAGAAGGAGCTTACCTTCTGTCAGGAGAAGAAGTGCTTCTATGGAAACCTTCACTACTGACCTCGGGGGGCAAGAAGAGGATTGGAGGGCTGAGATTATTACCTTCCTGAAGTATCCAAACCTCTCTTCAACTAAGAAGATCAGAGAAAGAGCGGTACAGTATGTGCTTATAGAAGATGAGCTATACAAGAAGAGTCTGGAAGATGATCTTCTTCTCAAATGTATTGGACCTCAAGAATCTCTAAAGGTTATGGGGGAGGTTCATGAGGGCATCTGTGGAGCACATCAGTCTGGAAGAAAAATGAGATGGCTCTTAAGAAGATATGGATATTATTGGCCATCCATTCTAAACGATTGCATTCAGTTTGCTAAAGGATGTCAAGCCTGTCAAGCCCACGGTCCTGTGCAGAGGATTCCAGCTTCTTTAATGAGGTCAGTAATAAAGCCTTGGCCATTCAGAGGATGGGCCATGGACATGATTGGCAAAATTTTCCCTCCTTCTTCTAAAGGACACACTTATATAGTCGTGGCCACTGACTTCTTCACCAAATGGGCTGAGGCTATCCCTATGACTTCTGTGTCTCAAGAAGAAATTATCACCATGATAAAAGAGAAGATCATACATCGTTTCGGCATTCCTCAACATATAGTGGCCGATAGAGGATCTGTCTTCTTTGGGGATAGAATTCAGGCCGTGATGCAACAATTTGGGATATCAATGACACATTCAACTCCTTATTATGCCCAAGGCAATGGACAAGCCGAGTCTACTAACAAGATCCTGAAGGGGATTATCAGCAGACAGGTAGAAGATCAACCAAGGACTTGGCATGAAGCATTGTCAGACGCACTATGGGCTTACAGAACGTCTAAGCGAACGGCCACTGGTATTACTCCTTATGCTCTTACCTATGGCCATGACGCAGTCTTACCAATGGAAACAAACATCAGATCTGCTAGAGTTGCTTTCCAGAATGGCCTAGATTTTGGAGATTATAATCAGGCTATGTATATGGAACTAGAAGATCTGGATGAACTGAGGCTTTCTGCTTTAGATCACCTAGTGGTCCAGAAGCAGAAGGTGGCTCGGGCATACAACAAAAGAGTCAAGGAGAAATCTTTTGCTGAAGGAGATTTGGTCTGGCAGGCAGTGTTGCCATTCGAGAAGAAAGATCACAAGTATGGCAAATGGTCTCCTACGTGGGAAGGTCCTTTCCAAGTCTCACAAATTTTGAGAGGAGGTACATACATGCTACATGATTTAGATGGTGAAATGCATAAACATCCAATCAATGGCAAATATTTGAAGTTATGGTATCCTACTATGTGGGAGATGATGGACACAAATAGCTGTATTAGTAAACCATAATTCCAAACCAAAGTTTTAAAGCTTGCCAAGTACCTCTCCAAAAAAACAGAAGTTTTAAAAGTTCAACAATAACAGAAGAAACAAAAACCAAGCGACAAGAGGAGATTACAATTTCTCCAAAACATTAGCCTTAAAGTTGTCCCAAGGAGCTGTAGAAGTGGACAAGTTGGTCACCAGTGTTTCAAGCCGAGCTTCTACCTGAGGAATCTCGGCATTTAGGAGGTCGTGCTCTTCTATCAAAGGTTGGATAGCAGTAGCAACTTCTTCTTCTTCATGTGTGACCTCCTCTATCTTCTCATCATAGCCAATGTCTTCTGCTTGGAGCTGGACCACTTGTTGCTGCATAAGGGCAATATTATCCTGGATCTCTTTGATCTTCTTAATGCCTTTATTCTTCTGGAGAGAGAGCTGCTCCTTCCGATTTTGAAAGTTCTCCATTTTATCCATGCCAATGACCAGCGCCTGCCCCAGATCTGTAAAGCGAGACTGCCTGTTCTTCGTCTCCTGAATTTCAATCATATTCTTCTGATAATCCTGGATGAGAGATGGCAGGACAGCTTTAAATTGCCTTAATTGATCTTGAGGCACATCTGGGATACCCTCAGAAGAGGTGAGAATTTCCAAAGCACCTTTCAACTTGGTGAGAATCTCAGGCTGGATCATGGTTTCAAAGTTGAAGCTCAAGGCTGCTTTTAGAGCATCTTTCGCCTTGGATACTTCTTCCACAGAAGGACTCTTTTGAATACTCTCAGAAGATGTTGCTGATGAAGACATTTGGCTACTGCTTGTCCCTCTCTTCAATTTCTCTTTCAGACGATTGAGGATCTCCCGAGTGTCTATTTTGACCTTGCTCGACACAGCAGTGGAGCGAGTAGGGGAAGCCAGACTAGAGTCCTTGGAGAAGGCCTGTCAACAAAGTTTTATCAGGTCAGAAGCATTCCATATATATCTTGGTATTAAAATGCCATGATTACTTACAGGGATGGCAGAGCTCTGTGATAAGTTTCCTGTTGGATCAACGATAGTGACTTCAACTGGGACAGAAGCTGGGACGTTCTCTTTAGAAGAAACCCCAATGTCAGAAGAAGCTGCATCAGTGCTCTTCTGCTCAGCCAAAGTCTTTGGCGCTGAGTCAGAGATGGTTTTATCGCCTGTCTCATCAGATTGCTCTTGTTGTTGGAGTTTCTTCCTTTTCAACCTCTTGCTATCCACAGCCTGAAGAAATGATATGATCAGTTATACTCAGAGAAGTAGAAGGAGGAGATTGGGAAATTCCAATACCTCCTCTAATGAAGCAAAGATAGGCGCATCTTCTGTCCTAGTAGTGGATCGGGTTCTTTTGGATCTAAAAACAGAAGTCTCCTGGAAAGAAGAGCTGCTGTCAATAGGAGCCCAACCAGAAACAATAAATGGCAAGAAGAAGTAAAAGCTTTACCTTTATCAATCGCCGTTTTGGCTTCTGGGGTGGAGCTTTCTCTGCTTTCGATGCCTCTTCTTCTGTTTCTTCATCATCTTCATCCTCCTCTTCATGATCAGACAATTCCACCAAAGGAGCAACATCTGAAAGAAGAGGCAATAATCAGTAAGCAGACGTAACAAGCAAAAGGACTAGAAGATTTTGCATCAAATTCTAACCTCTTTGGGCGGAATTTATTACCCTAACTATCCCACGCTTATAGAAATCTTCTATTTCCCATTGGGGGGCATCGGTCTTAACGACTGTGACTCTTCTATTTTCTGGGAAAAGTTCATACATGCCTTCATACGCTAGCGTGTCGGCAATAACGAATGAAGTGTCAGGAGTTGGGGGAATAGGTTTCCCAAACGGTTTCTTTAAATCTTCTAAGGTAGGCATGGGATCTCCTGGAGGAGTAGTCTGGAATATTTTCCACCACGCTGCAGCGGCTAAGTCTTTTTGCCTAGCCTCAATCTCAGTCATTCTATTTCTCCTAGCTTCTTCCATGGCTTCAGGGTTACGGGGGTTCCATTTGCATTTAAAGAAGGTCTCAAATCTACGAATGGATTGATAAATTTCGGCATGAGAAGGCGTACCTTTCCTCTTTGATGAAGACTTAGTCTTTGCCTTCTCTGTAGCCTTCATCTTCTTCACCAACAGTTCCACTTTTGCTTCTTTGGTTATTGGCAATCCTTCTGCCACTGCCATTGGAGAAATTCTCTTCAGTATCAGCTCCAGGGATTCAGAAGATTGGCTAAAGCTAGCCTGCCTCCACCATATGTCAAAAGCCGGAGTCGTCAGAGGAAATTCTGGAAATGGAGCAAGTTTGAATTTGGAGGAGATCAGAGCAGCATTCTTCTCCATAAGTTTCTTGGTGTCATCCAGGGTGAGCAACATCCTCTCATTCAGAGCAGAATTAATAGTTTGATAAGGGGGAATGGGTATGAACTGGGCTAGGCCAAACTGTCTGGCGCACTGGGTGGGGTTGTAATATTCCACCCCACATTTGTTATTTGGCCCACCAGAGCCCATGCCATATGGAAGATCCCTCGCGACCAAGAAGCTGGCCCATATTGCTTTATGGACTGGATCTTCTGGGGATAACTCTGTTGTAGGGGTTTGCAGCCAATCAAAGCAAGTGGAGTTCCTCTCAAACGGCATCCAGAATTCTGGGCGTGGATCTTCTGCAAGGAAGTAAAAGTACTTGAAACAGTCGTCGAATGAATGCTCCTTAGGAACAATCGACTTAAGGTACAGGCCGCAGAAGACTTTATCCCCTGATTTCTTTCTCTGCTTTTGTTCTGGCGTCTCTTCAGGGGCTAAATCAGAGAAGTAAGACCACGCCCAAAATTGCAACAACCAAAGAGGACCCGTACAGCCAGAAATCTTGTGGTCCACCAATTCCTTCATACACCTATAGAAGTGGGCAAGAAATATTGGGGCCAAAGCAATCTCCTGACCAACAGAGAGAGCTTTGGCCAAGTCGGTGTAAAACCGGGTGATCTTTAAATGGCTGCTGCAGAAGATAAATTTATTTAGCCAGTAGATCAGGAAGGCAATGTGCTCCATCTCGGAGACTTCAACCTTGGGGTTTGTCACGACGTTTTGTTCCAGAAAATAATTAAAGGTAATATCCTTCTTCTTCGGATATTCAAAATTTATCTTAGGAGGCTCTAAAGCGTCATTAGCCTCTATTCCATGGGGACGGAGGCTCGTAATGAATGCCACATCTTGAAGTGTGGGTGTCATCGGTCCACAAGGGAAGTGGAAGGCGTTCGTGCTTGTAGACCAGAAGAATGCAAGAGCACTGATGAGGGCAGTATCAGGGGGTGGCATATCGTAACTCATAAGGATGGCATTATGGATCCCAGCTTTTTTCCAAACGTCTCTTTTCACTTTCTCAACCCTAACTAGCCACTCATTATACTCAGATGTGGAGGTGACCCACACCTTAAAAGGTCTCAATTTTGCATAGTTTTCCCAATCAGGGGCCCAATCCTTAGTAGATCGGGCCAAGGGAAGAGGAATATCGTGTGGGTAATGTTTGCCCAAATAATCTGGAAGTTCATCTGAAAAACAAGGCCCTAAGCCATATTTGGGCAATCCAGAAGAGTGTTCGGTTTGGTCAGGTACCTGGAAGAGAATCTCATCATGAATGCCGGGTTTGTGCTCTGCAATCAACTTCTTCATCACGGTGCCTGTGTTGTTCTCATCTTCAACGGAGGCTTGTGCTCGAAGTGTAGCCATGACGAAACTTTTACTGCTACAGTGGCAAGCTTTTGGCTATGGCGGTGAAAAAGGTAAAGGTAGAGAGAGAGAGAAATTGTTTTTTACTGTGGATCGTATTTGTTCTCTCTCTCTCTTAAATCCTTTTTATAAATACGTATGGAAGGCGTATCTTGAGTATTCCGGAAACATTTCCTAAGCCAATCCAGTTATGCCACGTGTTGGGGTTAAACGGTAACAAGAGTCCTGGACGATTCGGTTTCTTCTAGCCGTTATCCCCTATCAATTAAGGACTCTTGTTTGCATTTATCTCCTGAAACATATTTTTATTAAACTTCATTTTTATAAAAAAAAAAATAAATAAAGTTTATGGGGGGCAATGTTTGTACCATAAATTTTAAAATTTACACGTGGCAAAGGAATTGGTTAGAAATTTTTGTAACTTTAATTCGGATTTTAATTAATAGCCGAATTATCTATAATTTAGGAGATAAAGTTTGTTACCTAAGTTATAGGAGAGTGGTGGTTATCTAAAACAAGCGGTTAAGGCCGAAATTAACATGTGATTAATTATATCGAGAACATGGTTGTTTATTTTCGGCCAATTAGGGGACACATGTCACACCCTCATGCATTTTCAAGAAGACATGGCGAAATTATAGGAGATCATGGGCGGTTACATTCCAGAAGTTACAAAGGAACTCAGAAGCTATAAATACAAGTCATTGTGCAACATTGCAGGGGTTCCAACACCAACAACGCTCACAGCAGCAAATTAAATTTAGTTTTTATCTCCTAACTCTAGCAGTTAGTCGATCGATCTCTTTTAGCTATGTCTATCTCCTACTTCTTCCCCGTTCTTTCTTCCCCCTTCCTCTGAACTCTTTTACGCAGTTTTCTTCAAGTGTGGAAGTCATTTTTCAAGGCCCCACGAACCCTTGTAACTTTAGCTCGAGTTTCTCAATTGCTTGAAAGAAGTTAGTCAGTATATTCAGGCGCTTTTCTACATTTCTCTTGGAGATACATTTCTCCTGGCACGCCCTCGCATCTTCTACACCACCCGGTGTTGGCCACTCCCATTTCTCCTGTCCCTTGGGGAAATCAGTGGACAACACAAACCCAAGAATCGAACTGCGGAATGGGGTAGCTTAGGTGTTTCTAAGGCTGAAAAACCCAGTAATCAAAGTGGAGGATGGGGTACTGCAGGGAAATCAGATGCCGCAACCTTGACGTAGACTGCAGGTTCGGGTAGCTCAAGTGGGGACTCTGGCCAATCGGGAGCTGAGTTAAGTGGCTGGGGAAAAACGAAAAAGGAAGGGACAGTGCGAGTCTGCCCCGGGTGAGGCCGGACCCAAGAATCAAACTGCAGGATGGGGTAGCTCAGGTGTTTCGAAGGCGGTCTGCCCTGTGTCGTTCCTCGTATGTTACCCTACCATTGCACGAAGACGGCTTCCAATTTGGAGTCCCAGAGAGGGAATGCATCCCGTTGAAAAACCTTCATAACCATCTTGGCATTCATAAGGTTGGTCGGCAAGGCATATTCAATGGACCGTACGTTCCCCGTATGTTACCTTACCATTACACGAAGGCGGCTTCCAATTTGGAGTCCCCGGAGAGGGGGGATGCATCCCCTTGAAAAACCTTCTTAACCATCTTGCCGGTCATAAGGATGTCCGAAACTATTGCCAGTTTAGCACATCGCGCTTGTGAGACACCACACTTGCCTTATACGGTGTGGATGTCCAAAACTAAATCGGTGGTAATATATGGCACGGTTGTTTGTCAGCGTTGGGCATATTAGAGAAAAGCCAAAAGGTTTGAATACGAAATGAGTGATGTCCAAAAAAGTAATATTGTTAGAATGTAAAAATAAAAATAAAAACCCAAAAACTAAAAAAGATTAACAAAAAAAAATTATAAAAAAAATATAATGCAATTAAAAATTGCGTTTTATGTGAAATAGGAAAATGGTGACAGGGGTGTGGATTGAACCTGCGCCCTCACGAATATAAACTCAATTTTTATAACACCTTCTTTTAGTAAATGCAATTACGAATTGCGTTTTGGAAACTTATAACGCAATCACAAATTGCGTTTTATGTAAAATAGAAAAAGAAAAGCAGGGGTGTGGATTGAACCCACGCCCTCACGGATATAAAGTCATGTCCTTAATAGGGTGGGAGAGTCATTGACTGTGATGTTGTGTCCTCAACGAAAATTTTTATAACACCACACAATTACAAATTACGTTTTATGTAAAATAGAAAAATGGTGACAGGGGTGTGGATTGAACCCGCGCCCTCACGGATATTAACTCGAGTCCTTAATAGGTTGGGACAGTCATCGATCGTGATGTTGTCCTCAACGAATTTTTTTATAACACCTTCTTTTAGTAAACGCTATTACAAATTGGTTTTTTGTTGTTTGTTTTTGTTGTTTTTTGAAAAAACCGTAATATTGTCTTCAACAAAATTTATTGTAACCAAATTCAGAACTTTTTTTATTTTATTTTAAATTTCACCAACTTTGTTCTTTGGAGGCCATAAGTAGTAGGATAAAGTAAAAATATTTGTGATTAAAGGAAAATAAACTTTAAAGTAATATTTTTTTGACTTTTCTTGATTTGAATGTGTTTCCATTTTTCGTAATTGAAGTAATAATAAGAACAAAACTTTTGCGAAAAAAAAAAACCACATGTAAAATTATTAATTCATAACTCACTTAATACTAGGTTGTACCGTAAATCAAGTATAACGTGGAATCTACTAATTTGTCTTACATTTATAAAGTGTTCGTAAGGGTATTCACAGGGTTACACCTGCCAAATTTTTTTTTTTTTAAATTTTTCTTATGCAAACAGATTGGAACTACCATTTTTTAAATTATATACTCCTACAATGAAACTCTTCATACACTTTTCATGGAAAACAATTGGAAGGATAAAATCAACATAGAAATTAACATGAATTCCCAAATATTAAATACAAAAAACAAGGAAGTGAAAGAACACAATCTCATATTGCACGAATATGAAATGTTAGGGTCCTCTCCATCCATACCAATTCATCACTCCAAGACTTTACTTAGTATTTTTTTTTTTTGTAAGTAATGGATTGCATAAATTTTCATGACATTTCAATTTTTAAATAATGGTGCAAGACCACTTGTCCATCCCCAAGGTTACGGGTTCATATAAAAAATAGGTCAAATTTTTTCTTTGTGAAATCAGTTTCTCTCTCCCTTTGTCTCCAAGCCTCGCTACAAGAGTCCCGGATCCTTCTCATCTATGTTATTTTATTTTTAATTTTATTAAAAAAATTAACTTAAAATTGTTTTACCTGTGGTTTGCCAAAGCATTCACCTTTCAAATATATTTCATTTCTTTTAGGTAAACTGTTCTTACAAAAATTCAAAAGATTACAATTCCTAACAAAAATTCGGCAGAGTTTCCTTTTGTTTTTGGCTAAGGCCGACGCCAACCTGTGTGAACCAAAATTGCAGACAATCATATGAATATGAAAAGTCCAACGTATAACTCAATAAACATCATCATTCCGAGTTCAATAACATATTGCCAATTACTTGTTCCTGGATTAAAAAAAACAACAAATCGTAACAAAAATTTGGCAGAGTTTCCTTTGTTTCGGCTAAGCCCGACGCCAAAATGTCTAAATGAAAACTGCAAACAACCATATGGATATGAAAAGTCGAACATATAACCCAATAAACATGATCAAAATTATCCAAAAAAAATAAACATGATCACTCCAATAACCGTCCACAAAAATAAATAAAAAATAAAAAAATTAAAGAACCTACATATCGACACCGTATCGACGAGGATATGGACACCGTATCCAATACACTTCAGGATACAATACATAAGTAATCTAAAACAACATACACAAAGTAGGCATAACATTTAAACTTAACAAAAATAAAACACACGGTCTAAAATATCCACATAAACTGAGTCTAAAATATATAAAATCTCTAACCCCCATTCACCTTCCTTTTCTTACATTGTTTCTCCGTACCACAAGTCGGGGGCTCCTCCGTACACGGTCACTCCTACATACTGGAAGAGGAGGAGGAGGAGGTGGGCCAGGCTCACCACCTTCCACCCTCCTCTATACCACCACCACCACCCTCCCCTACACCACCCTCCGCTACACCACCACCACCACCACCACCCTCCTCTACACCACCCTCCTCTACACCACCACCACCTTCCGCTACACCACCACCCTCTCCACCACTACCTCCCTCATCTTCATCATCATCCTCGAGCAACCAAGTAGCTTCCTCTCGAAATTGTCATGGAGGCGATTTAGCCTCCACGGTTGAAACCCTGTTGAAACCCTAAATATGTTGAGCAATCCTACTCCCATGGTGGGTCTTGGCACAAAGGCAGTTGATTCCAACAAGGTGAGGAGAAAGCAGTTGGGTACTACTCATATCTACCCTGTTAGCGCTCAATCGAAAGCTCAGTCTGCCCAAGATCGCAACCTGGTTTCCACCAACTCCACACCATCAAAACCTTTTGATCTGCAAAACCCGGATGCTTTTCCGAATCTTCCTCACTCTGTTAACCCTAGCTCCACTCCGCCCACCATCGTGGTTGGGGATCCCAGCCCTAGCACCGATGAAGCTGAAAACCTCTCAGGAACTCACACCCAAGACCCCCACCGCAGTCCATCATCCCCCAAAAACACCCAATCCTCTTTCCCCAAATTGTCTATTTCATACGGAACCCACAGTCCCAAAATCTCACAGGGCAACCCTTCTCAGGCGCTACAACAAGCTTTTCAGCAGGGGAAACAGCGTGATATTCAAGCCCCAGACGTTGGATATCATACAAAACCCAAAAATTGGGCATCACTGCTTCGAGCTCAAGGCCCTTCACAAGCCATGAAGCTCGATCACTACCCTGAGCTCCAGCAAGGTAAAAATGCTATCCTTGAACTTGATGAGGATCTGGCTGAGAATGGTAAATGGACCAACTGTTTAATAGGCTATTTTCTGGATGGCATGATAAATTTTAATTTACTTAGATCAACTGCTCATAAGGTTTGGGATTCTATGGGTTTAGTTTTCTGTTACTCCTGATGTGTCTGGACTTACCTTCTTCGAATTTCGTGACGAGGAAGCTAAACTAACTGTTTTGGAAAAGGGCCCTTGGTTCTTTTCGAAACGATACCTTGTTCTCAAGAATTGGCACAGGATGTTGAGTCCTACTAAAGTTCACCCTTCTAGAATTCCAGTTTGGATCAGAATCCATGGACTTCCTTTAGAATTGTGGAATCAAGAATGTTTTAGTCACATTGCGAGTGTCATAGGGCGTCCAATTCACGTAGATAGAGCTACAGCGGAGAAGTCCAAAATTATGCATGCTCGAATATGTGTTGAAATTGATGCGCATAATGAACTGCAACATGAGATTACTATTACTATTGGAGGTGAAACAGCGGTTGTGGGGGTTGAATACCAGGTCTGTCCTCCAATGTGTAGTAGTTGCAAAGTGTTTGGACACTCGGACACTCGGTGTAATATTTCGCAGCCTACTAAGCCTGTCAATCCACTGGACCCCTGCAATTCTACAGGTTCTACTGTTAATTGTAGTCAAATCCAGTGTCATACTAAATCTGAGCCGAGAGCTAGCCCATCCTCTCCTAGTGTTATAATTCCACAAGCCACAGAATCTGTTCAATCAATCCCTGCCCTGGGCTCTTCGGTTGTTCAAGCAGGCAACTTTGCTACATCAAAAGGGATTGGTATCCCTCAATCAGTCCCTTTAGATGTTCTCCAGGAAGTGTACTCCACTCCAAAGAAGACCAAGGTATCAAGTGCTCATGCGCATGGTGGAGTGGCCTCGTTAATTGGGTCTGTTACCTCTGCTGATGTTGCAAATATAGTTCTTAAGCCCAACTATAAGAAGACTGTTTCTATGAAAGACACCCTTTTATCTAATTCTTTCCATGTCTTGCAAGAAGTTCATACTCGTGAGACTTTTCCAGAAATTACCATTCCTCACGATGAGGAACATTCTAAGGCTGACCCCCTTGGGATTAGTGATCTAAACTATGAGGAGATGACTGAGTGTGAGAGTCCTACCACTCCTGTCACTAGCCATTTTGAATTTTTTCAAGATGACACACCTCCATTTAGAGGGTCAAAAAAACAACAAAAGAAAGCCGCCAAGATTGCTTGGCAAAGGTCTTCTCAACAAAAGAGGGAGTTCTAACACCTTCTATGTTTTATAGTCTGTTTGCTATCCATGTGTACACTCATTGGTTCATACCTTTAGTGCTCATTTTGGATTGTGTGGTTGTTCTCCCATTTGCTGCATGATATTCAAGTCTTACATCTATGTCACCGCATCAATTGCTTATCTTGTATTTGATTATCTTGTATTTCTCCTACTTACCCTCATGTAGCCCTTGTGGCCATCCCTTTATTTCACGCAATTTTCTTTTTCTTTTTCTTTTTCTTTTTCTTTGTCCTCCCTGGGGTATGCCCCTTGTAGGCTGTACATTCGCTTAGCCTTTTTTAATTTCAAGCTTATTTACCCAAAAAAAAATCCTCATCATCCTCTTCTCCCATAACCACGTCATCCTCCGTACCCCTAACTACGTCTGGCTCGATAACTGCATCCATAAGTGGACCAACCTGTGTGATAACACCATCTTTTCTTTTTTTTTTTTTTTGGGTAAATAAGCTTGAAATAGAAAAAAGGCTAACCGGATATACAGCCTACAAGGGGCATACCCCAGGAGGACAAAGAAAGAAAATGAACAAAAATGAACCGGAAGTCCGGAATGGAAAGAAATGGGGAGGCCAAACTTGGCTACATGGGGGAGCCTAAAAGGGATCTTTAACAACAGGATATAATAAAAGTGTTTCTAAGCCATCTAGGGAGATGGAATAGAAACACTCAAAATGAATCTAAATGATTGACATTGAGGCTTGACATTGAAGCTTGAGCATAGCCCGATGGGGCATGAAACTTGATGCTTGAACAGGACTTGAGGATGCTTGAACGTGAAAATTGGAATAGAACCTTGGATAGGACCTCTGTTACACTGGGATAACCCCCCAATGATAGGTCCATGAATATGGGTACAAAAGCACCACATTGGGAGGAAGCCCCCTCCCGGAAGGGGATCAAACATGCCAGGGACATCCTCCCATGGCTAGGCGTAATCTCAGACAACAACATCCAGATTTTGGAAAACTGCTGAGAGGATGCTGATCAGACACACAGCAGTTGTGAACGGCCCACCTAGATTGTGCGAAAAAGATTGTGATTGTTTGAGTCGCCACCCGGATTTGAGGTCCGAACCCGAGAAACCGATAAAAATATGACTCGTTGCCCATTGAAAAAGATTTTACTAGTCCTGGCGGAACCAAAGATTTCTCAGATTCGGGGGCTTGGTTACGAGAGGGGAAGGGTTTTACGGCACCCCTCTCGCCCGGTCCGTGAACCGGTCTCTACTCGATATTTTGTGGGATTTTAAAAATGTTTGAAATTTAATTAATTCACGTAAATGGGGAATCGGGGACGGGAATCACATAACAACAAAGTATACAAGGGATACGAATTTACGGTGAATGCTTGTGCATTTGGTCTACATGAATAATGGTAATAATAACAACAATTACTACCAATATCCACAAAAATAAACTACAACAGAAACTATACAATCAATTCCAAGGAAGTATGAACATTGGATTTATCACACTGCTTGCAATCTGGATCCCAGAATGGGGATTGAGTGCTCAAGGGTGATGACTTGAGCGCTCAACCCTCATTTCTCCCACACATCTTCCTTGCTGGTTTTTCATGTTTGATGGTGATTTAAGACTTTGAACCATTACAGAAACATCACACAAGTATCACCTTGCTTGAGAAATCATCAAAAGATGTTAAAAACATACTTGTTTTCGAACCAGTTTGAGCGCTCAAGGCTCATGGATTGAGCGCTCAAACCAATTTTAAAAGAAAGAGAGGGATTCAGATCACAAACGCCGTACTGACAACTTATACACACCAACAAGGACTTAAACCATAATCCATCATCAGAACTACTGGAAAATTGTAAATAAGCCAAGAACAGTTTGAGCGCTCAAAGATCTGACCTTGAGCGCTCAAGCCATAACATGGCTTTCTAATTTTTGACCTTTAAACAAATTTCAATGCCTCCTCAGGATCACCAAAGGCATAAAATGAAGTTTCAAAAGGTCAGGCAGCCACTGTTTTGCAGTTAAATATAAGAAATTTGTAGATTTTGATCTTTGATCACCATAAAAGGTTAATTTACATTCATGCATGTAGTTTTGGTGTAGAAATAAACTGTTTTGAGAGCTACATGAACGCAATTAACTCTTTAAATAATGATCAAAACCAAAAGAAAACCCAGAAATTAGCAAAACAGGAGCTTGTTCAGAATTGGGCTTGAGCGCTCAAGGCTAGAGGCTTGAGCGCTCAAACCTGTTGTAACTGCAGATTTGAAAAAGGTTTTTGAGCAACTTTCAGACCTTTGTGAGTTCAATGCAAGTATAGATAACTTGCTTAAACTCACTGGTCTTCCTCAGATGGGCCAAAACAGTGAATACATCACATGTTTTACTACCTTTTGGAAGATGTTTATGATTTGAACTTGATTCTGGGCTTTGGGATGATGATTGTGGATGTTTTTGGCTTATAATCTGGACGAATTGAACAATGTAGGTGGTTGATCGATGATCAAGGGTCGAATTTCTGGGTTTGATGAGTGGTTTTGTAGGTGGTTTTGATGGTGAAAGAGTGGTTTTGTAGAGAGAGAGAGAGAAGAGTGGTTTTCTGGTGGAATCCGAAGGTGAGGAGTGTGAGTGTTCGTCCTCCAAAACCAGGGGTGTTGGATGGTTTTTATAGAGTGAGTGGGAGGAAAGAGAGGAGAGAGAGGAAGTGGGTTTGTGTATTTAGGAGTATTTTTGGAGTTGGTGGAGTGTATTGTACACATAGAGATCGTATAAGATCATTCCCAGACGCTCCCATGCAGGAAATCTCATGATGAGATACTCTGCAAGTTGCTGACTGGACCAGAGTTGAGCGCTCAAAGCCATGGGCTTGAGCGCTCAAGGTGCTTCTCAGGGGTTTGAGCGCTCAAGGCCTCAAGCTTGAGCGCTCAAGGTTCTTGGTGGCAGATTGATGGTTTGGCTTTGGTTCAACAATGCTTGGGTTGGTTTGGGCTAGTTTGGTTGTTTGGGTGATGTTTGGTTAATTTTGATCAAATTCAAGTCATTCTCACAAGTTCCAGGTAATCATGATTGATCCGCTTCATCATTGGAAATGCACGAGCGTATCTCGGGTTCAAAATTGGGGTGTCTACAGCAGTCCAGATACATCAACATTTACATCAACAATTAATAGTAACAACAACAGATTGCAACAGCCCTTGCAACCCGAATAATAACATGTGTAACAACAGGATACAGTAGTAGCAGCGGATTGCAACAGCCCTTGCAATCCGAATAATACCAAGATGAGGTACAACCACTTACACTGAAAGCATTTCCCCTGTGCTGCCGGCACCACCTCCACATATGTCTCCAAAGCCTTGCTGAAAGTATTTGGAGACCCTTGTGGAAGTGTAATCCCCCTTGGAAAAGGACCTTGTGAAAACCCTCTTGATGTTACACATTACTGCTGCTGCTGCAGCAAACTGCAGCTGCAAGGCTGCTGCTGCTCAATACCAAACCACACTGCTGCTGCATCACACACTCAGGCAGTACGCAGTACACTGAACGCAGCAGTAAGTCAGCAAACTGCTCACAGATTCTAAGAACTCCTCAACCAGCTTTCGTAGTGCAACCACCATAAAGTAACACAATCAATTCTGCCCAAAGAAATGGACTCACTACTAATAACAATGCAATATCAAGGTAGAAAATAAAGAGGAGAAAATAAGGACCCATTGGAATGAGGCCTCACACACCTAGCTCCCTCAAATCCTCACCCTCCCCCTCTACTTTTGTGATCACAATGAGTCCAAAGGAAAACCAACTCCCTCCACTCACACAAATCACCCACCATAATGTTTCGCTCTGAAGGAAAGGATGAAGCTCAAGCCCACAACTCACGGGGAGCACTCATAGGAGTAGATCACTACCACACATCAAAGGCATAACACCATCTCCCTCTCCCTGAGTAGCACCACTGCTCTCCCCAACCCTACTTCTCCTTACTTGCACCGCACTATCATCAAATGTAGTACCAGGGTCAGGGAGGCGTTCCACATTCAAGTTTACCCAGTCTACACTATCATGTGCAGGGGGCCACCGTGGAGGAAAGAATCATATCACTAAAAAAAGAGGGAGTATAGGCATAATCCGGTGTGAAAATTGGTGACCTGTTATCCATAGGAGTAACAGGATCATTTCTTAGTACCTGAGAGGGAAACACTTCAGGCTGGTCTTCATTTGATTGAGGTTGTTGCTCTTTAGTCTGTTGATGTTGTTGTCCCTTAAACTCTCCCTCTTGTTGTTGTTGTTGGGGGACCTGAAACTCTCCTTGCTGGTCATCAGCCTGAAACGGGGCATCAACACCATGCTGCTCCAAGAATTCGTCAACCTCTTCTGCAACATGTTGGGCTTGTCCTGCATCTACAGACGCTGCAAAAACCCCATGGACGGGAAGATCCTTCCGTACATGCGTCTATAATTTCGCCAAGTACTGCAATCCAATGGTACCCAACTCATGCATCTGCTGCGAGGTTAGTTGTGGCAGGCCCGGCTGACGGAGAAAATCAAAACAACGGTTCTGCAATACAAAGAAAAAAAAAAAAAAACAAACAAGAAACAAATAATATGATAAGTATGGTCCCAAAACTATAAAAATGCATATTAAATAAAATAGATTTCATGTTTCTTACCGCTCCATCCGTAGCAGCACCATTGCGGGTTATATAACGTCTTGTAATTTGCTTGTACCAAATGATATAGGGATCAGTAAAAGGGTAGACGCCCTGCAAGTCAGGCTCATTAAATGTATCAACTCTACCCAATCTTCCATTCCACATCTCTACTTCCGGTCCATGATAAGTGCGTCAATCTCTGCTTGGTCCGTTGAGTAAGGTTACCCCATGACTACCGTGAATAGCCTCATAATGTGGTGGAATGTGTTGCCTACACCCAAATTGCCGCCTCACCCGCTCCGGCTGGTGCATTTCAACAGTGGCAAAACATATAAGTGGGACATGAGCCCGCCAAATCGCCCTCCCCGCACTACAATATGCTGGTAAGGAATCAATCAACTCGTCATTGTACGGCGTCCAATTCACCCACAAAACACGATCACGTCATGTCAACATCTCAATAAATGATAGTATACTAACAAAATTTTCAACTATAAATAGGACTCAATTTTAAAGTACCTGCTCCGGTCTCAAAATGTCTAAGGCATGCCGATAGTGTTCCACGACGTTTTTAGCAACGTCTGGCATAGTAAACACATCATCCCACCTAAATTGAACAAAAATTTTCATTTCATTATCATAAGAAGGAAAATAAATTTATTCAAATGAAAAAGGTGATTATAGCGGATACAATAATGAAGTGGTACTTACTTTGCAATGAGTGGCGACCCATCAACCCGACCAATGCGCTTCCCTACACGTCTAGGTGAAAGTATGGGCAACCGCTCCCAAGCCCATACATGTACCAGAACCATGGGGCCCGTAACCTCCTTAGCATCCACTGCACCCTGGCACAACCTGTAATACAAAATACCAAGTGCGGCGCTGCCCCAACTCTTACGACCAGCAACATCAAAATCGTCCAACAACTTCAGCCAACTCTCGCAACGATGCAATAACAATAGCAACTCACAAACAAAAGTTTTTAAGTTGTTGGAGCGAAAGAAAGAATCAAACCACATTCACAATGTGCACTTCATTCATTTCTTAGTAGAGAGTACAAAATTGTTGCCCCAAAAGGGGATTTTCACAAAAAAAGAGAGAGAAAAGAGGTTCTAATCCTAACTACTTTTTTTTGGGTAATTAATCCTAACTACTTGCTGAGCTATTAAATTAGCTGATGGGATAATAGGCTCATCATCACTCAGCGTAGCCTTTGGGACGGTTTCCAAAGTTCGATGCTCTTTGACAAGCAGCTCATGCGAGGCTTCTAGAGCAGAGATCTTCTCTCATGATCCGGGGCAGCTTGTCACTCACAAATTTGAGGATTGGTTTACCCTTGCCATCGTGGATGATCTCGCCCGCAGCGTTTCTCTCCTCAACGGTCTTTAGAGGAGGAAGCTCCTTGGGAGGGGGTGTAATTTCGGGGAAATGCTCGTAGAAAAAGGCTAGCAGAAAAGGTATGTGAATCAAAGAAGTGATCTCGTACCTCCCCATAGATCGTGTGAAATCCTGAGCGGTGCGGTCCAGATGATTACAAAGGTGGCCCAGGAACATAGGACCAAGAGGAAGTTTCTTCTCTGTAGCAATGGTGGCCGCGAGAGGAATCATCTCGCGGCGAGGGCCCTCATGAGGGAAGTTAGGGAAGAGGAAAAGAGATAAGAACTGAACAAAGAATAGTGAGCTAGGGTTGAGAGCTTCTCTCTCTAGAAATAGAGAGAGAATGCACTCCCCTTTCCTCATATCATAAATTTTTCACTAGTCTACCAAAAACAATCTGTCCAGTTTGTTTTGTTTGTAGATCATCTGGTGTGGATTCGTCCCACCTCTATCAAAATGGGTCCAACTGCCATGGGGGGTCTTTCATACAAAGGGAATCTGAGTTCCCAGTGGGTTCTCTACAACAACAAATGGAAAGCATCTGCCTCATTCCGTAAACTACAACACCAAAAATTGATGGGTTCTGTCCACCAATATCCAACAGATGGAGTGGGTCATTTCCAACAAATGGGATTCGTCTCCTTGGAGTCCGTCCTCTCTCTTAAGGGCTGAACCAAACCCAACTTCTTCATGCTTTGGGATTTTGGCTCCCAAAACACGTGTTCTTTTCATCAACAAGTCGTGGGTCGTCATAGGGGCTTCTTTCAAAGGGGTCTGGCTTACGATGGGATACTGGGGTCTTCACGCATCACAGATCTGGAAATTTTGTTCTAGCACCGCTGGTTTTCTTCCTCGCGTATCAGTTCTCCTCTATCATGTGTCGTTGGTGTCACGGTGGAGGAGGTAATTCCAGTAAGGCTCCTGGCGCTACAGGTAAGTCTTAAGGCAGTAATAGAACTTGGAACTCCTTAAAATCCATTTTGGGGCTGTTATACATAAACCCATTGATCCTGTAGTTTGTTCTTACTTTGAGAATGAATCGGTTTGATGGGTTTTACCCAGGAATTTCGTGATTGAATGGTTGGAAATACTGTGTGTATACTGGGTTCATTCTGGTTCTTCATGTTCTACGGGGGGAAGAAGAACAGTGAGCCCCACCCCTTCATACCTTACGTCAAAATGGTTTCCAAAATCTGGAAATATGGTCCATTTCTTGGGCCCACAATATGTTCACGAAATAGGGAAGCACATTTGTGGCTGTAAACAATTGTGGGGAAGCACAAATTTTGTGGTCAACTATACCAATTTCACACGCAAAGGGCTGTCGGATTATAGACGAAAGGACCCCTAGTGGGTCTTGGTTCAAGTGCCATACACGGTTTTGAAGTGGCAGTCCCACATCTCTATTATTATGATGTAAAAAGCACATGGGGTCTACAAAGTGGCAGCATGTGCGCATGGAAATTTTACAGCAGGTGGAATTTTCAATGCCCAGTCTATCCGAATTGATGATAAAGCAAGGACCTTTGTCCTTTTCTCAAGCAACTACACGCATAGGTGTACGGGGATAAATCCACGTAACCCTGGATCACGTGCTTCCTTGAATCAACCCTAGATCTGCAAGACAGAAAAGGGGTTAGAGCACCTTTGCCTCTCGTTGGCAAAGGCCCTCCGATGCCTAAGTTAGTATCACGTACTTGAGAGCTTAAAACACAATGCGTATGAAAATAGGTTTCACAGCGTACCTTTCTTCATGGATATCGTTCTGTATTTATAGGCGTGGGTACCTTTTGAGTCTAGGCATCTCGTGCCTTATGTTTCCTGTTCTCCTTAGGAATCCTCTTCCTAATAGGACTTTCCTATTAGGGGCAAGTCTCCACGTCCTGCTAGATCTCGTCTAGCAGGGGTCTTCTTTTCCATATAGGATTCTTTCCTATACGAGCTATATTCCTAATCACGTTAGGACTTCCCATATTAATCCCTTATTTCACGGGGTTGCTCCTTATCTCATAAGGAGCCGCTGTAGAATATTCTGGAATGTCTCACCGCCCTTCTCGTGGCTGTGCCGTGCTTCCACGTAGCTCGGAATAACTCGTACATAGTTCAGCTTATTACGCCGAGCTGAATTATGTATTCCAGAATGCTATTCAAGCTATACACGTAGCCCTACCTAGCTCGGCCATACCAGGGGTATCCCTTTATGTCTTATGCCGAGCTAGTGCATCCTGATATATTAACTTATTTAATTATCCTGACCTTATTCATGGTCCGGGATCAGATCGGCACAGGGCCCACGGACTCCCTATGTGGTGACGAGCTATTCACCCTCTCGTGGTGATCGCCTTAGGCACGTGCTATGCCTAAAAGTAGGGTAATCAGATTTTACCCACTCCAATTGCTCCCCAGCTCTGCTACTGCTGTCATTCATCAGCGGTGCGCAGAGCTTCCATGATTCCAGATGCATCTTATTGCACGCCTCCCCCTCACGTGGGGAACAAAGTTACTTTCGCATTAAATGCGAAATGACCCGTTGAGGGCTGGATAAGCCCAAAGGACGATTCCACTGACGTTTCACATACGTCACGTCCCATCTTTATGGGGTTTTGGGCGGGATAATGATTACTTTTCCCCTCTAAACCCTTCGAGTCTAGAAAATCCTTCTTCCTTCTTCACCGCTTCATTTCGACAGCAGCAAAGAAAAGAGAGAGAGAACGTCCCTTCCACCGCCATCAACGTCGCTCAAGTTTTCTGCAACAAAGCCATCTCCGATTGTCGCCGAAAAACGTCCTCTCGTCGGAGAATATCACCTTAGGTTCATTCCTTATCACGTAAGTAGCCCCTTTCTAGTTCTCCATTTCTATTTCGCGTTTGTCCCGTTCGCCGTTTCTCAACGCTTGTTCATCTTCCTTCCTGGGTTTCAACTGTGAAACCCTAAATCCTTAGTGAGAATGGGCAGACATAGGGCTCTCCTAAGCACCCCCGCAAAAGTAATAGAATTCCGTAGGAAATACGAAATTCCTGCCGACGTACAATTCCGGCTAAATAGGAGTGAAGATTTAGAGGAGCAAGGCCAGGACCAAGATAAGATTCACATTCCCCTGATCTTCATAGTCGAAGGTGGACTAAGATTTCCTCTACACCCGTTTTTTAGGGAGGTCTGCAGTAGGTGTCATCTTAACCCTATGCAACTTTGCCCCAACTTCGTTAGGGTAGTCATGGGCACAATCGCCCTTAACAATCTGCTCGGCCTCCACCTCGACTGGTGGGACTTGCACTATCTCTACAGTGTAGTCCCTACGGTTGACAACAATTATTATTTCAAGGCCAGGGATCCCAACCAGAAGCTCATCACTGACCTGCCAAATTCCTCAAAGGGAGAGGCAGATGACTATCTCATAGTCACTGGCAACTGGGAGCCTAGAGATGTCGAGGGGAGGACTATTGGCTTTGCCTGCCCTACCACTCTAGGCCGACTGCGTTAGTACTTCATACCCGAATAGTTTCCTTATTATTGTGTTTACTCTTTCTTGAGACTATGATTGACTCTTTCTTCATCGTGTTATTTTGCAGCGGATAACCTTAATCACGGCGGTCGCTTGATCCACGGCAACCTCCACCGCGAGGATATCGCCAGGGCCCTCTACTTCGACGGTTTCGCACCAACTCCCGTTGGCCTTGGCCGTGCAGCTCACCTGCTACTGGGCTACACTCCATACTACTGGGGTAACATCAGAAGAGCTGGAGAGCCCAGAACGAGACATCCTTGGCCGCCATCCGCTCCACTGATCGTAACACGCCGACCAGCTGAACAAAGAACGTCTCGTGCCCGAAGAGGCCGAGCCACAAGAAGATCAGCGCGTTCCACTGCTCCAGAAAGTCTTCAGCAGCAAATTACGTTTGCCCACGTACCCGATATTCCAACTGCCATCCCCATCCTTACTCGTACCGACCAGGAAGCCAGCACATCTGGGAGGGCGACAGTAGAGGAAGAAGGAGAAGAAGAAGGAGAAGGACTTGATTACCGTGCAGTCGTCCAATCCCTAGCTGAGCAAGGCGCCCTTCTTGCTGACTCCGACGACTCGTCGAGTTACTCACCTTCTCCAGATAGAGGAGAGATGCCTCGCCAGTCGATCAACCTGTTGGACGAGCTAAACCTTGGCGGAGCTCCCCGTGCTCCGTCCGCTATCCGCGTCATCACTCCTTCCCACCTCCTATCTTCCTCTCTACCCGAGAACCAGAGGGACAAGAGGCCGGTCGAGAGCCCTCAACGTGACCAGCCCCCCCCCCCCCCCCCCCCCCCCGCAGAGGAGAAGGACTGGGGACACGAGCTTGAGCTCTAGCCAACCCCTTTCCAACTCTCCTCCTCTGGTACAACCCTGGTCCCCTTTGCTTGCTCGCCCCGATGGTACCTCTCTGAACATGATCGACAAAATTTCCTCTGTGGATGTCGCCTATGACGTCTCCCGAGCTGCTCTTCTCCCCCTGGATATGGATAGGGAAAAGGGCAACTCCTACGACAGCCTCATGAAGTCCATTTTTCAATCCAGTGCCAAGGTAAGCAAAATTCCCTTCTACTCTTGTCTTACGCTATTACCCTTCCACTTATCGGTTGTTTCGTACTTTGCAGATCATGCAAAAGGCGTCGGTTGGTTTGGAGAGGGCTAAAGACGCTGAGAAGGAGCTGAAGAAGGAGCAAAAAAGGGCGGAGAGAGCCGAAAGAGAGAATGCCCAATACACTCAGTTGCTGAAAGATGCTCGGGAAGAGACCGAGGGACTGCGGAGGGCTAATGCCGAGCTAAGGGGGAAGGCTGAGGAGGTGGAGCGTGGACTTCGGCAACAACTTGCTGATGCAGAGGCCAAAGCTGAAGCCGAATATGATCGTGTTGTTGGCGTGATTACGGACAATTACAAGGCGCAGATGCCAGTTGTTCAAGATGCCGTCTGGGGTGCGGCCTGGCAGAGATGTCTTACCAAGCTAGGTGTGGATCCGTCTTCCCCACTCTGGGCCGACATGGAACTTCCCTGCGAAGTAGCTGCTGCCGAAGTCAACTCGGATGCTGGGGCTCAACCCACCTTAGAAGCTCAACCTGAGTCTACTACCGAGCTGACTCCGCCAGAGGAAACCATCACTGATCTTATTGTCCTAGGAGATGGTGCTGCCGCAGACCTTGGAGGTGACAATCCTGACCCTAACCTTGCCACCAATGCTGGCCAGCATGGTGAAGAGGCTTGATGCCTATTATATTCTTATTCTGTTACCATCTGAACTCCTATTCGTGACCCTGCGTGGTCTGTTCGGCCGTCTGTGGCCTTTTTAATATCTGATGCTGGTACTCTTTAAGTATTTTCGTACTTGTTATGCACTCGTATTTCTGCAAGTGTTTTCAAGCTTTCAAGTGTAAGCTTATTCGTGCTACACTTTTTTCTGCATGCTAAGTGTTCAAGTGTCTTTTGATCTTTCGCAGTCCTAAGTGTTTTCATACTTAGATAGTTACCAATATTCGTTGGAGTTTGTATATCTAAGTTTACTCATACTTAGAAATCATTGCAGTATTCGTTGCAGATCTAAGCTTTTCGTGCTCAGAAAGTTATTGCAATGTTCGTTGCAAATCTAAGTGTTTTTACTTAGAGATTCTTGCAATATTCGTTGCACGTATCACTAAGTTTCTTCATACTTAGGATTTTGTTGTCGCAATATTCGTTGCAATTTTGCAATATACGTTTGCAAATCTAAGTCTTTTCGTACTTGTAATTTTGTTGCTGCAATGTTTGTTGCGTATACAGACTATCTGCTCCCCAATAGGAATCCAGAGTGGAAGCAACTTGGGTTCATATTTAAACATCATAGTAAGGGAAAAATGAAATTTTTATTAATGAAGACAAAAATCTAAATAACTGTTGGTGATTTTATTCGTAATCCCAACAGATGTGAACTTATTCGCATTCACCTCTAAACCAAAAAAAAAAAAAGATGTGATTGTATTCGTAATCACATAAGCAGATCACTGGTAGAATTTTCTCAGGTTCTGGACATTCCACGGCCGTGGAACTGGATCTCCATCCAAGTCGGCCAAACGGTAGGCCCCGATGCCAGCAATTCCCACAATCTTGTATGGGCCCTCCCAGTTCGGTCCAAGTTTCCCATCTGAGGACACTTTGGTGTTAGCCAAGACTTTCCTCAAGACTAGGTCGCCCACCTTGAACTCTCTTGGTTGTACCTTTTTATTGTAGCTTCTTCGTAGCTGTTCCTGGTATGCTGCTAAGGTGATGAGTGCCCGCTCTCTTTTCTCTTCAGCGAGGTCTAGCTGCTCGGCCAGGGCTCTATCGTTGCCCCCCGATTCTACAAGTGCAGTGCGAATGGTTGGCAAACCAATCTCCAAGGGAATCACTGCCTCTGTCCCATAAGCAAGGGAATATGGCGTCTCTCCCGTAGATCGCCGCGGGGTGGTTCTGTATGCCCAGAGCACGGCTGGTAGCTCATCGGGCCACTTTCCCTTTTTCTTCTCCAACCTCTTTTTGAGACTTTTTAAGATAGTCTTGTTTGAAGCTTCTGCTTGCCCATTGCTTTGTGGGTAAGCTGGGGTGGAGTAATAGTTCCTGATGCCGTACTGAGCACAAAAGGCTTTGAACTTCTTGCCGAACTGGGATCCATTATCTGAGATGATGGAGTAAGGTACTCCAAACCTTGTGATTATCTTGTTCCACACAAACCTTTCCACCATGGCTTCTGTGATTTTAGCGAGTGCTTCCCCCTCTATCCATTTGGTGAAGTAGTCAGTGCCAATGAGTAGGAATTTTCGTTTCCCCGTTGCCATGGGGAGAGGACCCACGATATCCAATCCCCATTGAGCAAACGGCCATGGACTGGTTAGAGGCAATAGATCCTCCGCTGGGGCTCGGATGAGGGGAGAAAACCTCTGGCACTTCTCACAAGTTTTGACAAAAGCTTTTGCATCCTCCTGCATGTAGGGCCACCAATATCCCTGGGATATTGCTTGGTGGGCTATAGATCTGCCTCCGGTGTGTCCCCCACAAGTTCCAGCATGGATTTCGTGGAGGAATTTCTGAACAAGGGCTGGGTGTACACACAACAAATATGGTCCAAGAAAAGACTTTCTATAAAGCTTACCTTCTGGAGAGAGCCAAAAGCGTGCGGATTTGGTCTTGATTTTGTGTGCTTCCCTCTTTTCTTCTGGCAAGGTCCCATCTCGTAGGTATGCCACTATTGGGTCCATCCAGCTCGGCCCAAACTCTGTTTCCATCACGACTTCCACCGCTCGGCCAATGCTTGGTTCGCCCAGATAATCCACCGTCACTGTGCGGCGATACTCTGTCCTGATTGCTGATCCCAGGCAAGCCAGTGAGTCTGCATGTGCATTCTGACCCGAGCTGATTTGCTGGATGTGGACTTTACAAAATTTATCAAGCAGATCTTTGGCTACCTCTGAGTACGCGGCCATCTTCTCGCTTTTCGTAGCGTATTCTCCTGAAAGCTGGTTAACAACTAATTGTGAGTCACAAAATACTCGCAATTTGTTTACCTTTAGTTCTAGGGCACTCTTCAATCCCGCAATCAAGGCTTCATATTCTGCCACATTATTGGTGGCACTAAATCCCAGCCGCAGCGCTTGTTCCAGAACCAATCCTTCTGGAGAGAAAAGCACAACCCCTGCTCCAGATCCTTTGTTGCAGGCTGACCCATCTACGTAAAGCCTCCATTCGTCTGGCTCTGGATCGGCCATTCTCGTTGGCTGCTCGGGCTTTTCAGTTTGCTCCTTCTCGTGGAGAGGTGGTGGCGGTGGTGCCACTGTTGGAGTAAACTCAGCTACGAAATCCGCTAGAATCTGCCCTTTGACTGCTGTTCTAGGCTGGTAATCAAGGTCAAACTGACTCAGTTCTATGGACCATTTGGAAATCCTGCCAGAGAGATCTGCCTTTCTGAGCAAGGCTCTTAGTGGATACTCAGTGAATACGGTGATAGGGTGCTGCAAGAAGTAGTGGGGCAGCTTTCTTGATGCTATGACAAGAGCGTATACCAATTTCTCCAACGGCAGGTAACGTGTCTCAGCATCCAACAGTGTTTTGCTTACGAAATAAACTGGGGCCTGCTCCGTCCCCTTTATTCGTAGGAGGACCGAGCTGACCGCACGATCAGATACGGCTAAGTATAATATTAACCGCTCCCCAGCTTCTGGAGTAGAGAGTAAGGGTGGTGATGATAAGTAGCTTTTTAATTCCTGGAAGTCCTGTTCCTGCTCGGCTCCCCATTCGTAGCCTTCTCTCTTCTTCAGAAGTTGAAAGAAAGGTTTGCAGCGGTCTGAGGATTTGCTGATGAAGCGATTTAGAGCTGCTGCCATCCCCGTTAGCCTTTGGACCTCCTTCGTGGTCTTTGGGCTTTGAAGGCTTTGCAGGGCCGTGATTTGATCTGGGTTAGCTTCAATCCCCCTTTTAGTTACTAAGTGCCCAAGAAACTTCCCCGAGCTGACCCCGAAGGCACATTTGGAAGCGTTTAGCTTAAGCTTGTATTCTCTTAGAATGTTGAAGGTTACCTTTAGATCGGCAAGGTGATCAGGCCTCAACTTGCTTTTGACTACCATATCGTCGATGTAGACCTCCATAGTCTTGCCGAGCTGTTCCTTGAACATCTTAGTAACCAGCCTCTGATAGGTTGCTCCAGCATTCCTCAACCCAAACGGCATAACCTTGTAACAGTAGAGCCCTCTGGGGGAGATGAAGGACGTCTTCTCTTGATCGGGCTCGTACATAGCTATCTGATGGTATCCTCGATACGCGTCAAGAAAACTCATCCTTTCATAGCCTGATGTAGCATCCACAAGTTGATCAATTCTGGGAAGTGGGAAGCTGTCTTTGGGGCATGCTTTGTTGAGGCTGGTGAAATCCACACAGACCCTCCACTTCCCATTCTTCTTTTTTACTACCACTGTGTTGGCCAACCAATCTGGATAGCTCACTTCTCGTATGGCATTCGCTTCTAGTAGCCGTTCTACTTCCTCAATTACAGCGTCTGCGTGCTGTGGGGCCGACCTCCTCGCCTTCTGCACAACTGGCTTGTGCTGAGGGTCCACGTTCAAGTGGTGGCAAATGACTTCAGGATCTATCCCAGGCATTTCCTGGGGGGTCCAAGCAAATACGTCAACGTGGTTCTTAAGAAAAGTAACCAGATTTCTTTCCTCCAGCTCGGAGAGAGTCTCGCCGATCAGGAAATACTTTTCTGCATCGTCCTCCTGAATCTGTATCTTCTTCAGTCCCTCCACCATCTTCTTGGTGGGATCACCCCCGACATCCTCCAGAGTTGGTTGGTCTGGGACTTCAACCGTTTGGACTAGCTCGGCCTTTGGGGACTTTTTCAAGACCAGGGCAAAACACTAATCGGCCACCTTCTGGTCGCCCCTGATGCATTCTATTCCGTCTGCCCCGGGGTACTTAATCTTTTGGTGGTAAGTTGAGGAGACCGCCCTCATCTTGTGCATCCATGTCCTCCCTATAATCACGTTATAGGAAGAAGGGATGTCTACCACAAGAAAATCAGTCTTCAATACTACCGATCCTGCTCGGACAGGTAGTGTGACCTTTCCCATAGGCCATACTGTTTGCGCGCTGAAGCCAACCAAGGGGACAAGACACTTTTGCAGCGAATTCGCCGGGAGTTCCATCTTCTTAAAGGTGTCGTAGTACATGATTTCTGTGCTAGCCCTTGATCCACAAGGATTTTTTCCACGTTATATTCCCCTATTCGTAGGGTGATCACCAGCGCGTCGTTATGGGGTATTGACACCCCATCCAGGTCGTCATCAGTGAAGGTGATTGGGGCCTCCATGACTCCCTCTGGTCTTGACCTTTTCGTGCCGAGCTTCATGACTTGCTTCGCATGCCCGTTAATCCTTTGGATGTGCCTTATCTCGTTGTTTGTGTATGGGGCCACCAGTCCGTGTATCATATGGATTGTTCCTTTTGGACCTTTATCGTAGTCCATCTCCTCTATCAGTTCGGCGTCGTTCTTGCTTTCAGCTAGAAATTCCTTGAGATGACCCTCCGCCACCTTCTCATCCAAAATTTTTTTATATTCCACGCAATCCTCAGTCATATGCCCCCAATCCCTGTGATAGCTGCAGTGTTGATTGGTAGCCCTCCTTTTCTCTGGGTTCCCAGTCATCTTTGGGGGTCTTCTGAACCATTGCTCATTCTTGATCCTATACAGCATCTTGTAGATTGGAATGTTGAAAGTTGCCATAATGCTGAAATATGACTTGGGATCTGGATTAGCTCTGTCCTTCCTCTGTTGGGCGTAATCCTTTCTTTCTGTTGTGAAGTCCTTCTTGTATACCTTTGACTCCATGGTCCTCTTTTCTGGGAGCTGAGGTTGTCCTGCCACGATCTTCCCTCCAGCCTGCAGGATATCATCTTCTACCCGTGCATGTTCCTGAATTCTCTCCATCAATTTGGCCACAGTCTTGACTGGGTGCATGGTAAGCGATTCTCGTAGCTTACTATGCACGGGCAGACTTGTTTTGAATGTTGCTAGTGCATACTCCTCACTACAATTTTCAATTTCGTTGAAGGTTTCCCAGTAGCGCTTTGAGTATTGACGCAGAGTCTCATCATCCCTCTGTCTCATAGAGGTTAACGCATCGAAGGTTTTTGGAGCCGCTCGGCTTGTAAGAAACCGTGCAGTGAACTCCTCGGCCAGCTGAGTCCAACACAGGATGGAACTCTCTGGGAGCTTATGGTACCAACTCAGTGCTACTTTCCCCAGGCTGGAGGGGAACATTTTGCATAATAATGCATCATCTTGTTCATGCATGAACATGGCCTGTTGGTAATGTTGAATGTGGGCCACAGGATCCGTGCTGGTTTCGTATGGGATGAACGCTGAGTGCTTCACCCTACTCGGCGTCTTCTCCGCGCGGATCCAGTGGGCCAATGGTGATTTGGAGATCTGGCCTAGGGCCTCTTTAGCTGCTTCTCGTGCAGTTCTTGGGCCTTGATCAGCTCGGTTAGTATTCCTCCTTCTCGCATGCTGCTCGGGAACGTGCTCGTTGGATCCAGATCTCTCGTATCTGTCCCTAGCATGCTTCCTCTTTTCCCTTCTTTCCACAGAAATACTCCTGTCTCTCCTTTTTCGTGGAGAGGCAGCTCGGTCAGTGGAAACGTTGTCGTGGTGACGACTTTTTTCTTGTCTTTCATACTGCACGGATCTCGTCCGTGAGCGTAAATCTTTTTCCTTCTCTTGGAGCTGCTTTTTCAGGTCCTGAATTTCTCGTTCCCGTCGAGTAACTTCACGGGCCAATTCCTCTGCCTCCTGCTCTTTTCTGTCAAGGCTATCTTCCCTCTGTCGATCCCTTGTGTGCCTGTGACCATCCCTCCTTGGGGGGCTCCTTTCTCGCTCACGTCGGGTGGAGGCCTCCCCACCCCTGGGCGGTGTCTTTGAGTGCCTTGCCCTTGGCGAATCATGGTGTGTTAGGCGTGTATCCCTGAATTTTGGAATCTCAGGGATACTCCTCATGTCAAACTTCTTGGTTACTGGCTTTTTCTGTGGTGCCCTTAGGACCAGAGGAGTTTTGTCCACCCTTGTGCTCTTTCTCGTAGTATACACAAGCGTGGTACCATCGTCTTCTACATCCTTTCGTCGTGGAGTGCATAAAAGGGGTTCTGAAAGCACCATTGTTGATCTCCGTTGAGAGGGATCGAGCTTTTTTCGTAACTTTTCCCACAGACGGCGCCAATTGTACGGGGATAAATCCACGTAACCCTGGATCACGTGCTTCCTTGAATCAACCCTAGATCTGCAAGACAGAAAAGGGGTTAGAGCACCTTTGCCTCTCGTTGGCAAAGGCCCTCCGATGCCTAAGTTAGTATCACGTACTTGAGAGCTTAAAACACAATGCGTATGAAAATAGGTTTCACAGCGTACCTTTCTTCATGGATATCGTTCTGTATTTATAGGCGTGGGTACCTTTTGAGTCTAGGCATCTCGTGCCTTATGTTTCCTGTTCTCCTTAGGAATCCTCTTCCTAATAGGACTTTCCTATTAGGGGCAAGTCTCCACGTCCTGCTAGATCTCGTCTAGCAGGGGTCTTCTTTTCCATATAGGATTCTTTCCTATACGAGCTATATTCCTAATCACGTTAGGACTTCCCATATTAATCCCTTATTTCACGGGGTTGCTCCTTATCTCATAAGGAGCCGCTGTAGAATATTCTGGAATGTCTCACCGCCCTTCTCGTGGCTGTGCCGTGCTTCCACGTAGCTCGGAATAACTCGTACATAGTTCAGCTTATTACGCCGAGCTGAATTATGTATTCCAGAATGCTATTCAAGCTATACACGTAGCCCTACCTAGCTCGGCCATACCAGGGGTATCCCTTTATGTCTTATGCCGAGCTAGTGCATCCTGATATATTAACTTATTTAATTATCCTGACCTTATTCATGGTCCGGGATCAGATCGGCACAGGGCCCACGGACTCCCTATGTGGTGCCGAGCTATTCACCCTCTCGTGGTGATCGCCTTAGGCACGTGCTATGCCTAAAAGTAGGGTAATCAGATTTTACCCACTCCAATAGGAGCTTTGGGCCCACAAATTTACTTCTCGGGTAAAGACAAGAGGCTGGTTTTTGCACATGGGAATTGTACCAAGGCAAGGCTTGCACGCATAATTAGTTCAAAAAGTGGAGATACACAGATTTTTAGCTCCTAGCAGTCTATTTGGTGGTCAAAATTACACCTTGGTCCAAGTGTTACAATTTGGTTTTGTGCCCGATAAAACCATCAGTGGCCTTTGTGCCCATTAAGCAAACAGAAATGTTTACACAATTTGGAATTCTTGTCCATTATTAGCCCTATCCTATCGGGTTGTGCTAGGACCTCCAAATTGCCCACCCCGGCGGGTTGTGTCGGGGAGTACGCATTTTTTTTTCTTTTCTTTATTTTCGTTTTGTCCTCCCTGGGGTATGCCCCTTGTAGGTTGTACATTCGCTTAACCCCTTTTAATTTCAAGCTGAATTATCCAAAAAAGATAAGAACTGAACTGAGAAGGCTGACAAATGTAATGGATCATTGAAACGGGGACTCATCGTCATCGCGACCACGCCCCCCACTACTACAGGAGCGACGTCGCGGAACCAATGTCGCTGCCATGCCCCCCAAGTAGTCTTGTTGGTCTCTGGAGGCTCGCGAAGCCTGCCTTGGCTGTCATAACGAGATCCAAACTTGCCAGCAGGTTTGAATTCTTTCTCAAGATATTCAATCGCCGTCTTAACACCCGAAGAATGATTGTTGGGGTCATAATGGAATTCGCCGCGAGAAGAAAGGCCGAGTAGTGTCTCTGTATCTAAAAGAGTGGGGCCAGCTTCTCCAAAAGGGAAAACAAACGTATGGGTTGTTGTGCTCAAGCGAGAGACCGCGAAATCCAGATCGCGTTGAGGACGGCTCATGGAAAGATCCCGCGAGGCACGAACAGCCTTCAACAAACCCGCCTTTTCAAGAATTGTCCTGTGCTCCTTGTCTTCAAGCACATTAGTTACCCCGTCACCCCAACCCTTTAGGGCTTGTACATTGGCCTTATATGAGACCTGGGAAAAGGGGAAGTCACCTCTCTCTATCCTCAAGCGCACCAGCGAGGAAGGATATATCATATCTGCTTCTGAAGCACTCAGTTCATCAAAAAAGAGGATATACTGTGCTTTTGGATTGCCATGGACGGGGACATAGTTTTAGACATTGGCCCAGAAGATATCGTTCTTAGATCTTAAAAATGGAGCCCTTCTCCACTCGCTCGCAGAAGGAATGGAAGTTTTTGCCAGAAGAGCCTTAGTATCAGGTTCGTGTCTTCTCACTCGAGCCATAGTTAATTCAGAAAAGGAAAACTAGGGTTTTAAAGTAAAAGTTTCAAAGAAAGAGAAGAAGGAATAGTGCTGAGACTTGGGGATTTTGAGATAAGCACGAAAAAGTATTTTGAAGAAGTAGATAGCTTAACTTCCCTTCGTAGGGGTACTTATAGGGGTAGTACAACTGTCATCATGAGAATAAGCAGTTGAAACGGCATCAGCAGTCCAATCGACTATTTTTGTTAATCCTTCAAACATCTGTTTGAAGTTTGTATCCACGTTCTATTTCATCTTCATCAGATCATTTGGGAGTCCAATCTGGGTCCTCACTTGTTCGATTACCGTACTCCTAAGCTGGGGTTTTATCGTGTTACATACAATGGAGCGTGTAAAATCCTGATGGCTCCAACAAAAGGATCTGGACCGAGTTTCCTCTTCTTACCTCAGTGATTCAGGCCGTGGTGTGGAGTCGGTTGCGGCAGTCTGTTTCACAGAGTGCTCAGATCACGGAGAAAGGTACACAACAAGTTTTTACCCAAAAAAAAAAGGTACACAGCAAGTTCGTTCAGTTCCTCATCATCACTTCCATATCTAAAAATTAGGTCGTATGGGGTTCCTTCTAGGTCCTCATTTTGTTCGACCACACATACTACGGAGCGTGTAAACCCAGACATGGCGATTCTTCACCATACATATCTGTATTCAACCCAGCAGCTTATGGGTCCAAAATCGAGGGTTCATTACTGAAACCGAGACATGGGTCTTCCTTTGGAAGCTTACCCAGCCACTTCAGGGGCGATATCAACCCCAGACACACTCGATCTGGACGCAAATCAAGTTCCCATCATTTGGGCTGACCTTGAGTTCAGTTCATCTGGGTTTGAACGAAATGGTTTTCTGGGTTCATCGTTTCAGACGACAGGTTCTCAACGGATTATCAAGGTATGAGATTTCATCCATTATAAATTTCAATTCGATATAGCTTTTTCTTCGATAATTTCTGTTGAGGATTCTGCTGGTACCTCTGTTATGGGTTGTTGGTCAGTAACTCCACAGATTGGGCAGAGTTGACATTTCACTTGGATACATACCTTATGTTTGGTCTGATTGTGTGGTTCATACTCAACATACATGTCCGAACTGCATGTGTGGTTCATACTCAACTTACTTGTGTGGTTCATACTCAAATTCCATGTGCTGCAGTGAGCATGTCCAGCACTGAGCAAGTCCAGCAGTGCTAATCTGCTAGTGCTTACTGCATCACTATTGCTTGTTGCATCGTGTCTAATCTCTTAGTGTTAGCTGCATTGTGTCCGAACTGCTAGTGCTTGATGCATGTTCCAAGTGTGTGAGGTGTCTGAACTACTAGTGTTTGCTGCATTGTGTTTATTCCAACTATGATGCGAGCAGTTCCTAGAATGTTGTAATCGTTTGGGCATGTAATCGTTTATGCAGTGTGTTTATTCCTACTTGTGGGCTGCCATCGTTTGGGCAAAGCTGCTGTAACTAGTACGTTTACATTATTCATGTTGTGTTGACGTTATGTAGAGTTGTAAACTAAGATGCTACATTTCCAAACAAGATGCTGCCCAAAATCCTGAAAATTCCAAGGGCTTGATCTTGAGTGTATTGGGTTATGTACATGTTGTTTGATTTGATTTAACCTAGCCTTGGGGGGTTGTCCCTAGGCATGTATGATCCCTTTGGGGAGGGGGCGTCCTCCCATATGGGGTGCATCTGCACCTTATTGATACACATTGTTTCCTCCCATTATAGAGCTGCACCCAGATTGCTCCAGTATCTCCAGATGGAAATTTCCAGATTGTGCATTTTAATGTCTGTGTCTATGCTGCATCTCCAGGTTGTGCAATTCCCATATTGGTCAACCTCCATGCTCAAGTTACAACAAGTTTCCAGATTGGCAATTTCCAAGAACAAGTGACTACAAGTTATTCCATGTACAAGATTGTGTATCTTTTAGTTTTAGAGTGCTTTGTCTTAGTTTTGTCGTGTGTTTCTTCCCCATCTATTGTAGAAGGGTCAGAACTTGTGTTTTATCTCCCATAGTTTGTATTACCAATTATCCTAGGTCCTCATTTCCTTTTCTTTTCATTCCTCCTGGGGTATGCCCCTTATAGGCTGTATATTCGGTTAGTCCCCTTTTTATTCCAAGCTATTTTACCCAAAAAAAAACTTCCAAATCACGTGCTTCATCTGATTCGGAATTGCCTTCATCTTCATCACAAATACTTTTGCTATGCTCACCCAACAAATTAGAGCCACGTGGATTACTGTTTGTATCAAGACTTCTTGGAGACTCCTTGTCAGTTCCTAAGAAAAATAAAGAGGTGAATAATGTCCAGACAAAAGACCATGTCACACATGACCAAATCAAAAGCATGAAATTGCCGGCCATGCAAGCAGCGTTCTTGAAAGCAAACTTAAAGCTCTTAAACCAGCTGGTTTCTTCTATGTGTGTGGAGTGGGTAAAATCTGATTACCCTACTATTAGGCATAGCACGTGCCTATGGCGGTCACCACGAGAGGGTGAATAGCTCAGCACCACATAGGGAGTCCGTGGGCCCTGTGCCGAGCTGATCCCGGACCATGAATAAGGTCAGGATAATTAAGTAATTTGATATATCAGGATGCACTAGCTCGGCATAAGACATAAAGGGATACCCCTGGTACGGCCGAGCTAGGTGGGCTACGTGTATAGCTTAAGCAGCATTCTGGAATGCATAAATCAGCTCGGCGAGATGAGCTGAGTTATGTACGGGTTATTCCGAGCTATGTGGAAGCACGGCACCGCCACGAGTAAGGCGGTGAGACATTCCAGAATATTCTACAGCGACTCCTTATGAGATAAGGAGCAATCCCGTGAAATAAGGGATTAATATGGGAAGTCCTAATGAGATTAGGAATATGCCCCATATAGGGAAGAGTCCTATATGGAAAGAAAGACCTCTACTAGACGAGATCTAGTAGGATATGGAAGCTCGTCCCTAATAGGAAAGTCCTATTAGGAAATGGATTCCTGAAGCTAATAGGAAACCAAGGCACGGGATGCCTAAATCAAGTCTTCTTCAACTATAAATACAGAACGATATCCATGAAGAAAGGTACGCTGTGAAACCTATTTTCATACGCATTGTGTTTTGAGCTCTCAAGTACGTGATACTAACTTAGGCATCGGAGGGCCTTTGCCAACGAGAGGCAAAGGTGCTCTAACCCTTTTTCTGTCTTGCAAATCTAGGGTTGATTCAAGGAAGCACGTGATCCAGGGTTACGCGGATTTATCCCCGTACAATTGGCGCCGTCTGTGGGAAAGTTGACAGAAAAGCTTGATCCCTTCCAACAAAGATCAATAATGGTGCTTTCAGAACCTCTTCTGTGCACCCCACAGAGGAAGGATGTCGAAGACAATGGCGGAACCACCCTTGTTTACACTACGAGAAAAAGTGCAAAAGTGGACGAAACTCCTGCAGTTCTAAAAGCACCACAAAAGAAGCTTGCCACCAGAAGGTTTAGCATAGGGCATATCCCTGAAATTCCAAAGTTTAGGGATACGCGCCTGATAAACCATGATTCCCCAAGATCGAACGAGCGACGGAAACGCTAAAAAACACCACCAAGAGGTGGGGAGGCCTCAACCCGACGTGAACGAAGGAGGAGCCCACCAAGGAGGGATGATCACAGGCGAACAAGAAATCGAGAAAGAGAGGATAGCCTCGACAGAAAGGAACAAGAAGCAGAAGAATTGGCCCGCGAAGTCACTCGACGAGAACGAGAAATTCAGGACCTGAAGAAGCAACTCCAAGAGAAGGAAAAAGATTTACGCTCACGGACGAGATCCGTGCAGTATGAGAAACAAGAAAAGGGTCGTCACCACGACAACGTTTTCATTGACCGAGCTGCCTCTCCACGAAAAAGGAGAGACAGGAGTATTTCTGTGGAAAGAAGGGAAAAGAGGAAGCATGCTAGGGACAGATACGAGAGATCTGGATCCAATGAGTACATTCCCGAGCAGCATGCGAGAAGGAGGGATACTGACCGAGCTGGTCAAGGCCCTAGAACTGCACGAGAAGCAGCTAAAGAGGCCCTAGGCCAGATCTCCAAATCACCATTGGCCCACTGGATCCGCGCGGAGAAGACGCCGAGCAGGGTGAAGCACTCAGCGTTCATCCCATACGAAACCAGCACGGATCCTGTGGCCCACATTTAGCATTACCAACAGGCCATGTTCATGCACGAGCAAGATGATGCACTACTATGCAAAATGTTCCCGTCCAGCCTAGGGAAAGTGGCACTGAGTTGGTACCATAAGCTCCCAGAGGGAACCATCCTGTGTTGGACTCAGCTGGCCGAGGAGTTCACTGCTCGGTTTCTTACAAGCCGAGCGGCTCCAAAAACCTTTGATGCGTTAACCTCTATGAGACAGAGGGATGATGAGACTCTGCGACAATACTCAAAGCGTTACTGGGAAACTTTCAACGAGATTGAAAATTGTAGTGAAGAGTATGCCTTGGCTACGTTCAAAACAAGTTTGCCCGTGCATAGTAAGCTACGAGAATCGCTTACCATGCACCCAGTTAAGACTGTGGCCAAGCTGATGGAGAGAATTCAGGAACATGCACAGGTAGAAGATGATATCCTGCAGGCTGGAGGGAAGATCGTGGCAGGACAACCTCAGCTCCCAGAAAAGAGGACCGTGGAGTCAAAGGTATACAAGAAGGACTTCACAACGGGAAGAAAGGATTACGCCCAGCAGAGGAAGGACAAAGCTGATCCAGATCCCAAGTCATATTTCAGCGTTATGGCAACTTTCAACATCCCCATCTATAAGATGTTGTACAGAATCAAGAACGAACAGAGGTTCAGACGGCCCCCGAAGATGACTGGGAACCCGGAAAAAAGGAGAGCTACTAATCAGCATTGCAGCTATCACAGAGACTGGCGACACATGACCGAGGACTGTGTGGAGTATAAGAAGTTCTTGGACGAGAAGGTGGCGGAAGGCCATCTCAAGGAATTCTTGGCTGACAGCAAGAACGATGCCGAGCTAATAGAAGAAATGGACTACGAGAAAGGTCCAAAAGGGACAATCCATATGATACATGGATTGGTGGCCCCATACACGAACAATGAGATAAGACACATCCAAAGGGTCAACGGGCAGGCAAAGCACATCATGAAGCTCGGCACGAAGAGGCCGAGGGCGGAAGGAGTCGAAGAAACACCGGTCACCTTCACTGATGATGACCTGGATGGGGTATCAGTACCCCATAATGACGCGTTGGTAATTACCCTACGAATAGGGGATTACGACGTAGAGAAAATCCTTGTGGATTAGGGGGCCAGCACTGAGATCATGTATTACCACACCTTCAAAAAGATGGAACTCCCACCGAGCTCGTTGCAGAAATGCTTAGTTCCACTAGTCGGCTTCAGTGCGCAAACGGTGTGGCCTATAGGAAAGGTCACACTACCTGTCCGAGCAGGATCAGTAGTACTGAAGACTGACTTCCTTGTGGTAGACATCCCTTCCTCCTATAACGTGATTATAGGGAGGACGTGGATGCACAAAATGAGGGCGGTCTCTTCAACCTATCACCAGAAGATCAAGTACCCCGGAGCAGATGGAATAGAATGCATCAAAGGCAACCAAAAGATGGCCGATCAATGCTTCACCATGGTCCTGAGAAAATCCCCAAAGGCCGAGCTGGTGCAAGCAGTGGAAGTTCAAGACCAACCAACTTTGGAGGACGTCGGAGGTGATCCCACCAAGAAGATGGTGGAAGGGCTAAAGAAAATACAGATTCAAGAGGACGATGCAGAAAGGTATTTCCTGATCGGCGAGACCCTCTCCGAGCTAGAGGAAAGAAATCTGGTCACTTTTCTTAGGGATCACGTTGATGTGTTTGCTTGGACCCCCCAGGAAATGCCTGGGATAGATCCTGAAGTCATTTGCCACCACTTGAACGTGGACCCTCAGCACAAGCCAGTTGTGCAGAAGGCAAGGAGGTCGGCCCCACAGCACGCAGACGCTGTAATTGAGGAAGTAGAGCGGCTACTAGAAGCGGATGCCATACGAGAGGTGAGCTATCCAGATTGGTTGGCCAACACAGTTGTAGTCAAAAAGAAAAATGGGAAGTGGAGGGTCTGTGTGGATTTCACCAGTCTCAACAAAGCATGCCCCAAAGATAGCTTCCCACTTCCCAGAATTGATCAACTTGTGGATGCTACGTCAGGCTATGAGAGGATGAGCTTTCTTGATGCATATCGAGGATACCATCAAATAGCTATGTACGAGCCCGATCAAGAGAAGACGTCCTTCATCTCCCCTAGAGGGCTCTACTGTTACAAGGTTATGCCGTTTGGGCTAAGGAATGCTGGAGCAACCTATCAGAGACTGGTTACTAAGATGTTCAAGGAACAGCTCGGCAAGACTATGGAAGTCTACATCGACGACATGGTAGTCAAAAGCAAGTTGAGGCCTGATCACCTTGCCGATCTAAAGGTAACCTTCAACATTCTAAGAGAATACAAGCTTAAGTTAAACGCTTCCAAATGTGCCTTTGGGGTTAGCTCGGGGAAGTTTCTTGGGCACCTAGTAACAAAAAGGGGGATTGAAGCCAACCCAGATCAAATAGTGGCCCTGCAAGGCCTTCAAAGCCCAAAGACCACGAAGGAGGTCCAAAGGCTAACAGGGATGGCAGCAGCTCTTAACCGCTTCATCAGTAAGTCCTCAGACCGCTGCAGACCTTTCTTTCAACTTCTGAAGAAGAGAGAAGGCTACGAGTGGGGAGCCGATCAGGAACAGGCTTTCCAGGAGTTAAAAAGCTACTTATCATCACCACCTTTGCTCTCAACTCCAGAAGCTGGGGAGCGGTTGATACTATACTTAGCAGTATTTGATCATGCGGTCAGCTCGGACCTCCTACGAATAAAGGAAACAGAGCAGGCCCCAGTCTATTTCGTGAGCAAAACATTGTTAGATGCTGAGACACGTTACCTACCACTGGAGAAGTTGGTATACGCTCTTGTTGTTGCATCAAGGAAATTGCCTCACTATTTTTTACAGCACCCCATCACTGTGTTCACCGAATACCCACTAAGGGCCTTGCTCAGGAAGGCAGATTTCTCTGGTAGAATCTCCAAGTGGTCGATAGAGCTAAGTCAGTTCGACCTCGATTATCAGCCCAGAACAGCAATCAAGGGGCAGGTTTTGGCTGACTTTGTAGCCGAGTTTACCCCAACGGTGGCTCCACCTCCACCAGCCCTCCACGAGAAGGAGCAAGAAATCAGTAATCCCGAGCAGCCAACGAGGATGGCCAATCTAGACCCAGAGGAATGGAGGCTCTACGTTGATGGGTCAGCTTGCAACAAAGGATCTGGAGCAGGAGTGGTATTGTTCTCTCCAGAAGGTTTGGTACTGGAACAAGCACTACGGCTGGGATTTAGTGCTACAAACAATGTAGCAGAATATGAAGCATTGCTCGCTGGATTGAGGAGCGCCCTGGAACTCAAGGTAACAAAATTACGGGTATTTTGTGACTCACAATTAGTTGTTAATCAGCTTTCAGGGGAATATGCTACGAAGAGCGAGAAGATGGCTGCATACTCAGAAGCGGCCAAGGATTTGCTAGACAAGTTTGACAAGATCCACATCCAGCAGATCAGCTCAGGTCAGAATGCACATGCAGACTCGCTGGCTTGTTTGGGGTCAGCAGTAAAGACGGAGTATCGCCGCACAGTGACAGTGGATTATTTGGGCGAACCAAGCATTGGCCGAGCAGTAGAAGTCGTAATGGAAACAGAGCTTGGGCCGAGCTGGATGGATCCAATAGTGGCATACCTACGAGATGGGACCTTGCCAGAAGATAAGAGGGAAGCACACAAAATCAAAACCAAGTCTGTACGCTTTTGGCTCTCTCCAGAAGGTAAGCTTTATAGAAAGTCTTTCCTTGGTCCATATTTGTTGTGTGTACACCCAGTACTTGTTCAGAAATTCCTCCACGAGATCCATGCTGGAACTTGTGGGGGACACACCGGTGGCAGATCCATAGCCCACCGAGCAATATCCCAGGGATATTGGTGGCCCTACATGCAGGAGGATGCAAAGGCTTTCGTTAAGACTTGTGAAAAGTGCCAGAGGTTTTCTCCCCTCATCCGAGCTCCAGCGGAGGATCTATTGCCTCTAACCAGTCCATGGCCATTTGCCCAATGGGGATTGGATATCGTGGGTCCTCTCCCTATGGCAACAGGGAAACGAAAATTCCTATTTATTGGCACTGACTACTTCACCAAATGGATCGAGGGGGAAGCTCTTGCTAAAATCACAGAAGCTATGGTGGAGAAATTTGTGTGGAATAAGATAATCACAAGGTTTGGAGTGCCCTACTCTATTATCTCCGATAACGGGTCACAGTTTGGCAAGAAGTTCAAGGCCTTCTGTGCCCAGTACGGCATCAGAAACTATTACTCAACCCCAGCTTACCCACAGAGTAATGGGCAAGCAGAGGCTTCAAACAAGACTATCCTAAAGAGTCTCAAGAAAAGGTTGGAAAATAAGAAGGGCAAATGGCCCGATGAGCTTCCAGCCGTGCTTTGGGCATACAGGACTACCCCACGGCGATCTACGGGAGAGACGCCGTACTCCCTTGCTTATGGAACAGAGGCAGTGATTCCATTGGAGGTGGGCTTGCCGACCATTCGCACTGCACTTGTGGAGTCGGGGGGCAACGATAGAGCCCTGGCCGAGCAGCTCGATCTCGCTGAGGAAAAAAGAGAGCGGGCACTCATTACCTTAGCAGCATACCAGGAACAGCTACGAAGAAGCTACAACAAAAAGGTACAACCAAGGGAGTTCAAAGTGGGCGACCTAGTCTTGAGGAAGGTCTTGGCTAACACCAAAGTGTCCTCAGATGGGAAACTTGGACCGAACTGGGAAGGCCCATACAAGATTGTGGGAATTGCTGGAATTGGGGCCTATCGTTTGGCTAACCTGGATGGAGATCCTATACCACGGCCATGGAATGTCCAGAACCTGAGAAAGTTCTTCCAATGATTTGCTTATGTGATTACGAGTACAATCACATCCTTTTTTTTTTTTTTAGGTGAATACGAATAAATTCACATTTGTTTTGGCACCTTGTTGGGATTACGAATAAAATCACCAACAGTTATTTAGATTTTTGTCTTTATTAATAAAATTTCATTTTGTCTCCTACTGTGATGTTGTTTAAATATGAACCCAAGTTGCTTCCAATCTGGATTCCTATTGGGGAGCAGATAGTGTATATGTGCAACGAATATTGCAGCGACAAAATTCTAAGTATGAAGAAACTTAGTGTATATATGTGCAACGAATATTGCAAGAAACTCTAAGTATAAAAACACTTAGATTTGCAACGAACATTGCAATAACTTTCTAAGCACGAAAAGGCTTAGATCTGCAACGAATACTGCAATGATTTCTAAGTACGAATAGACTTAGATATACAAATTCCAACGAATATTGGTAAATACCTAAGTATGAAAACACTTAGGTCGGGGAAAGTTCAAAAACACTTGAACACCTAGCATGCAGAAAAGGTGTAGCACGAAGAAGCTTACAAGTACTACATAGAGAAAACTTGATAAAGATATACTTGAAAACGCTTGCAGAAATACGAGTGCACAACAAGTACGAAAATACTTAAAAGTACCAGCATCAGAGATTAAAGAGGCCACAGACGGCCGAACAGACCACGCAGGGTCAGGAATAACAGTTCGCAGAGTAGAAAGACGAGTTCTGAAACAGGCATCAAGCCTCTTCACCGAGCTGATCGGCATCGATGGCAAGATTGGAATCAGGACCATTACCTCCAACAGAACTCTCAGTGTTACCATCCTCCGTAATGGTGAGGTCGGGAATGGTATCTTCAGTCTGCGGCTGCTCGGGGGAAAGAACGGACTGATCAGGCAGAACTTGGGCGTCAGGATAGGCTTCGGCAGCGGCCATCTCGCTCGGCAGTTCCATGTTAGCCCAATGAGGAGAGGACTCCTCAATGCCGAGCTTCTCGAGGCAGCGCCGCCAAGCCGCTCCCCAGATGACATCCTGTACAGCGGGCATTTGTGCCTTGTAGTTTGCTGTAACCTCCAGGACAGCTCGGTCATACTCCGCTTCCGCCTTGGCCTCCGCAGCAGCCAGCTGATTGCCCAGACCATGCTCAACCTCCTCCGACCTCTTCACCAGGTCAGCATTTTCGCCCCTCAGCGCCTCCACCTCAGCTTAGGCTTCCTTGAGAGACTGGGAGTACTGGGCGTTCTCCCTCTCAGCCCTCTCCGCTCTTTTCTGCTCTTCTTCAGCTCCTTCTCAGCCTCTTTTGCCCTCTCAAAACCCACCGAGGCCTTCTGCATGATCTGTTAAGAAAGGATGAAAAAGACAAAGCGGAGCATGAGCATAAGGGAAAGTCTAGATACAATAGGAGGAAGTAGGAGAGATGAGTTTACCTTGGCACTAGACTGGAAGATGGACTTCATCAGTACTTCATATGAGTTGCTTTTCTCCCTCTCCATGTCGTTGGGAAGGAGGGCAGCTCTGGAGATACCGAAGGCCACGTCGGTGGAAGAGATCTTATCAATTGCATTGACGAGGGTACCATCAGGGCGAGCAAGCGTAGGGGCCCAGGGTTGAACCAGCGGTGGAGAGCCAGTCACTGGCAGACTGGTATCCCCAGTTCTTCTCCTCTGAGGAGGGGGTTGGACTTGTGGGGGACTCCCCGCTGGTCTCTTCTCCCTCTGACGGTCGGTAAAGGAAGGAGACGATGACTGAGGCATTTGAGTGGATCGGACGGTCGGAGGAGCACGGGAAGCTCCGCCGAGATTCAGCTGGTCCAGAAGATTAATCGGTTGTAGAGGCATGTCTGTATGATCTGGGGAAGGGGAGTAACCCGATGAGTCGTCCGAGTCTGCTAGACGGGCAGCTTGCTCGGCAATTTCGCGGGTAAGGGTGCGATAGTCAAACGCACCTGGTTCTTCTTCTTCTTCCTCTTCCTCTGCTTCTTCTTCCTCTTCTGCTATAGCCGCTCTGCCGGATGTGCTCGGCTCAAGGTCAGTACGGACGAGGATAGGGATGGCGGTGAGAACCTCCAGGATATGTGCAAACGTAACTTGCTGCTGCAAGTCCCTAGGGGCTCGAGAACGCGCTGATCCCCTTCTAGATCGGCCTCGACGAGAACGAGACCCTTGTTCAGCTGGGGGGCGTGTGGCGATCAATGGGGCAGCTGGAGGCCAGGGGTGTCTCGATCTTGGTTCGTCGACCCTTCTGATACCACCCCAGTACGTTGGGGTGTAGTCCAATAGTAGGTGAGCTGCACGGCCGAGACCAACAGGGGTTGGTGCAAAGCCGTCGAAGTACAGGGCCCGAGCAATATCCTCGCGATGAAGATTGCCGTGGATAAGGCGGCCACCGCGATTAAGGTTGCTCGCTGCAAGACAACACATGAGAAGAAAAAGATGGTTAAGAACGGCTCTTAAAGGGATTAAAAAAGACAAAAGAATAAAAATGCAAAGAACGAAGTACTAACGTGGTTTGCCTGTAGCCGTAGGGCAGGAGAAGCCAATGACATTCCCCTCTGCATCCTTTGGCTCCCAATTGCCGGTGACTATGAGAAAGTCATCCGCCTCGCCCTTCGAGGAATTGGGAAGGTCGGTAATGAGTTTCTGCTCGGGGTCTCTAGCCTTGAAATAATAATTTTGATCTGCTGTGGGGACTACACTATAGAGGTAGTGTAAGTCCCACCAATCGAGATGCAGGCCGAGCAGCCTGTTTAGGGCAATCGTGCCCATGACCACCCTAACGAAATTAGGGCAGAGCTGCATAGGGTTCAATCTGCATCTGGAGCAAACCTCCCTGAAGAAAGGGTGTAAAGGGAGCCTAAGGCCCCCTTCTACTATGAAGATCAAAGGGATAAGAATTTTTTGTTCGTCCAAACCTACCTCTCTCAAGTCATTTCGGTTGTTTAATCTGAATTGAATGTCAGCAGTGATATTGTAATCCCGTCGAAAATCCAATATCTTTTGGGGGTTACCAAGAAGAGTCCTATGTTTACCCATTCCTACTGGAGATTTAGGGTTTCGCAGTTGAAACCCAGAGAACGAAAAGATAAACAGACACAGAGGAAACAACGAAGAAGATGAAACACGAGGTAGAAGGGAAGATCTGGAAGGGCCACTTACGTGAGGAAGACGAGCCTAAGGAAACGTTTTCCGACGCAGATGAAAGGAAGTTCTCCGACGAAAACCGGAGACAGCAAGCAAGGTTGCAGATGAACTCAGATGACGGAAATGGAAGAAGTGTTTTTCTCTCTCTCTTCTTTGCTTCTGACGAGTGTGAAGTGAAAGAGGAGGGGAGAGGTTTTTGGGTTTAGAAGATTTTTGGGGAAGAATATTGATTGTCCCGCCCGAAACCCCATAAAAGTTGGGTATGACGCATCTGGACACGTCAGCAAAAAACGTCCTTTGGGCTTATCCGGTGACCAACGGGTCATTTCGCATTTAATGCGAGAACAGTCTTGCTCCCCACGTGAGGGGGAGGCGTGCAAGAAGATGCATCTGGAACCATGGAAGCTCTGCGCACTGCTGATGAATGACAGCAGTAGCAGAGCTGGGGAGCAATTGGAGTGGGTAAAATCTGATTACCCTACTATTAGGCATAGCACGTGCCTATGGCGGTCACCACGAGAGGGTGAATAGCTCAGCACCACATAGGGAGTCCGTGGGCCCTGTGCCGAGCTGATCCCGGACCATGAATAAGGTCAGGATAATTAAGTAATTTGATATATCAGGATGCACTAGCTCGGCATAAGACATAAAGGGATACCCCTGGTACGGCCGAGCTAGGTGGGCTACGTGTATAGCTTAAGCAGCATTCTGGAATGCATAAATCAGCTCGGCGAGATGAGCTGAGTTATGTACGGGTTATTCCGAGCTATGTGGAAGCACGGCACCGCCACGAGTAAGGCGGTGAGACATTCCAGAATATTCTACAGCGACTCCTTATGAGATAAGGAGCAATCCCGTGAAATAAGGGATTAATATGGGAAGTCCTAATGAGATTAGGAATATGCCCCATATAGGGAAGAGTCCTATATGGAAAGAAAGACCTCTACTAGACGAGATCTAGTAGGATATGGAAGCTCGTCCCTAATAGGAAAGTCCTATTAGGAAATGGATTCCTGAAGCTAATAGGAAACCAAGGCACGGGATGCCTAAATCAAGTCTTCTTCAACTATAAATACAGAACGATATCCATGAAGAAAGGTACGCTGTGAAACCTATTTTCATACGCATTGTGTTTTGAGCTCTCAAGTACGTGATACTAACTTAGGCATCGGAGGGCCTTTGCCAACGAGAGGCAAAGGTGCTCTAACCCTTTTTCTGTCTTGCAGATCTAGGGTTGATTCAAGGAAGCACGTGATCCAGGGTTACGCGGATTTATCCCCGTACAGTGTGAGTATCAAAGAAACAAAACTATGGATCGTCAAATCTGTAAGACTGCTCCTCAAGACACCTCAGAACTCACAGGTTGAGATATCCTTCCATGACCTTGGCAAATAGGAGCAAACAACTCACACATTTGGAACTCTAGCTATGAGGGATGTGATGGATTATATTGAAACCAAAGCTAGAATAGTGAACATAAGTACAGTTGACAAGAAGCAATTTGGATTTTATGTTCTTCTTTTGACATCACTTTGGCCTCTAAAACTAGGATCCTTGAAAATATCTTCAATTGTTCAAGTTATTAATGATATTTTTCGTAAAAACTCTTTCTATTTCATTCAACAAAAAGCTTGCGGATAGTAAAGTATCTTACAATTACAATCATTATGGATAGTAAAAACTCAACAAAAAGACACCACCCGAAATCTCAATGACCTAAAGAACATAGAGGCAATGACCGATGAAGCTGGAAAAATAACATCCCACCAAACAGTTCATTCAACTTCCTTCTCTACAAAAAATATGTAACCCTGTGATAATTCTGATATAGTCATACTCACGAGCTATAGAATAACGTGATAAACGTATTAGGCTAGTAACTGTTAAAAAATTATGGGAGCTATATTAAAGCAACGAAAAATATAAAGAACCGAGCATACATCACATATTAATTATTTGTAATATTATAGGATGGAAATGTAGTTTTCACCTTCATTGGAATCATCCTCTTCCTCTGACGCACTGAAAGATTCTAATCCACTCCCCAAATCTTCTTCCGAGTCACTTTTGCCTTCTTCTTCTCTTTGTCTAGGCACAATAGAAGCGAACGGTGAATGTTGGTTTGGTATTACGTAGAAAGAATTTGAGAGACATAAATTATCAACCGAGAAAAATATAAATATGTGACTTGAGAATTCATGTTAAATAATATTTCTCGCAACATATTAATTTTTGATTGGCAACAAAAGAAAACTAAACATTAATGGAGGGAGGAAAATAGAACAAGAGAGGAGGGGAAGTGTACGAATAACTTTGCATCAACAATGTACAAATGCATAAATAACATCATAGATAATGCGATAAGCAGCAACCTTGATTACTCAACCTATACGAAAAATGAACTAAGATTAAGGGTGCAAATTTGATTGATGAAAAATGTGTAAAGTCAACTACAAAATAATATCATACTTACCAAAAAGTGATGGTGTTTATCACAAAATGATTTGATTCCGTAGATCCCATGCCTTTTCCATTAATCATTCACCCTCATTAGGTGAGGGTGAACAAATTTGCACTCCCAACTTAAGAAATTATAACCGTTTGTATATGTGCAATTAAGGAATATATATAATTATTCTATATACACTAGAAGCCGGGGCACAAGCTCTTTTGTTAAGTTAGCTCTTCCACCTACCTCTGTTATGTGTTTCTTCTCCTTCTTCTTTAGAAGGATGAGAAACACATTTTATATCCTATTTCCCTTCGTATCTTGTATTTTACCCTAATTACCCTCATGTAGCCTTGCGGCCATCCCTTTTATTTCACGCAATTTTCTTTTCTTTTTCTTTTTCTTTGTCCTCCCTGGGGTATGCCCCTTGTAGGCTGTATATTCTTTTGCCTCCTTTTTATTTCAAGCTAAATTACCCCAAAAAAAAGTCGAAATTTACATAAAAAATATGCACAAAAGTATCCGGCTTATCGTTTGATTTTTTTTTCCTCGAATTTTTATGTATGAAATTAGGTGTTCTAAAGCAGGCATGAAGTTTAGTGACTTGTCACTAGATTCGAAATAGCTTTCTTCGTTGATTTCTTTAGCTTTTATAAAGTTTAGTGAGCGTTAACTAATTTTAGGAAGTGACTAGTTTGTGATTTTTTCAAATTTTTTACAAAATTAGAACTTTTAAAAATTAGTGAAATGTCATTAACTTTTTATGTCGCCGGAAGTGGTGCGGAGGTGGGGTGGTAGTCAGCCGGAGGAATTCCTCTACGAAATTAGAAGTTTTAAAATTAGTGACATTTCACTAATTTGTTTGGTCGCCGGAAGTGGTTGATGAAGGTGTGGTGGTGGTCGGTCGGAGGTAGGAGTTTTTTTTTTTTAAATAAAATAAAATTTCAACTTTTAAAATTAGTGACATTTCACTAATTTTATTGGTCGCTGGAAGTGGTGTAGGTGGGGTGGGGGATGGCCAGAGGTAGGAGTTGTTTTTTTTTTTTTTTTGAATTTCTTTATGAAATTAGAAGTTTTAAAAATTAGTGACATTTCACTAATTTTTTTGGTCACCAGAAGTGGTCGTCAGAGATGGGTGGTGGTTGGCAGGAGGTAGGAGTTTTTTTTTTTTTAATTTTCCTGTACGAAACTAGAATTTTTAAAATGTAGTGACATTTAACTAATTTTTTTGGTCGCCGGAAATGGTCAGCGAGAAGTGGGGTGATGGTCGGCGGAACAACCAATTCAGGAGATAAAAGACTGAAAAGTTATGGATTAAGAAATAACAAACATGCCATATAGTTTTGTTCAGAAATAAGATAACTAATGGGACAATAAATGTCATCGAAGAAAAGAATAAAAAAAACACCACTGCTCGAGTCTGCAACACATTAAACAAAAATATGTACTATATCGAAAATCACTTCAGTGAACAAAAATCACCTCTTTTTATAGGCCTTTTTGAAGGATTCGCTACCCGACAGCGTCTTTAGCAAGTGATCTTACATACTTTTTTTTTTTTGGGTAAATAAGCTTGAAATTAAAAGGGGTTAAGCGAATATACAGCCTACAAGGGGCATACCCCAGGGAGGACAAAATGAAAAAGAAAGAAAGGAAAAGAAAGAAAAGAAAAGGGCGTGGTCCCCGACACAACCCGCCAGGGTGGGAAAATAAGAATTACTGGCACATCCCGCCAGCATAGATGTAAATTAGCAAAAGCAATAAGTGAAGCAGATAATTGTTTAAGGCCATGCACAACCCGCAAGGCTAGGATAATAGCAAAACATGCACATAATTGGGTAACACGTAGTGGGTCCAGGAAGGCCCCAATTTATGAAATGTGATTTCGCCCGTTCTCGCTTCCCATTAGCCTAGCTATCCAAAAGGAAGGAGAGGCATCAAGGACATGAGCATGGGCAATGCAAAAGAACCATAACTGAGTAGTGATAGTGTCAAATGCCTCACCGAAGTAAGGAAAATACGAAGTGAGATAATATACCGCTCTACACATAAACTCCGTCCCAGTTGAGCCAATATGGAAGGAACCCTAGCTCCGTGAATAGTCGGAAGGAGGCAAGACAGCCCCAGAGAAAACTCCGGCTCGAAGTAAGTCTAGGCCTTCTTCAGACGCAGCATTTGTGTAATACCCCAATTTAATTTATGAAAATACACGTCTCTTTTATGTGTATATATGATATGTTTTTTAGGATTTTGTCTTACATATAAGATGGAGATAAAAACTAAAAAGGAACAGGTGGCAAGGGTTGTACGTGGGTGGCTGCATGTGAGCCTCTTAGGGTTAAGTGATGTTTTGTGAATATCTATAAGAAGAAAAAAAAATAAGTTGGACATATAATGGACATGTGTCCATTCTAGGTGTATTACAGTGGTATAAAAAGAAGAAGAGTTACCAATTAGTAGATATATATACAAAACAAAAGTGGAGAAGCACAACACGAAAAGAAACCGAGTATGGGGTCAATTAGTCGACTGATTAACGGCGAGATGGTGTCCAATGCAAATGAGATTTCAGTATGTTGTACACGGTGGCGAGGTCTACATATTTAACGATGACGACTAACAAGTAAAGAGAAATGTATACGGAAAATTTTGTAAGTTTGGAAGGAAGTGGGATTGGTTATTTGATTAATTTTATGCTATTTTCATGGTGCTTGTGGATCCGGGTTGTTACAGTTGGTATCAGAGCTTAGGTTTATGATTTTGTAGACTATCTCTAAGCTTGAAGTTGAGATGATTTGTTCGCGGGTAAGTAATTTTGGTACCTTCTTTTTTTTTTTTTGGTAAATAAAGGTTGAAATAGAAAAAAAGGCAACCGGATATACAGCCTACAAGGGGCATACCCCAAGAGGACAAAAGAAAAATAAAAAAGAAAAGAAAAGGAAAAGAAAATAAATGGGATGGCCAACTCGGCAACAGTAGGAAGGGATAATGTAATATGAGACCTAAACCAAGTGGCTACAAAACTAAATAAACATAGCAGATGTTTCCTCACCTTCTACGCGAGATGGGGAGGAAACAATAGACAAAAGTTAAATACATTAATGCAATACAATGAACAAAAGAGCTTCTTCTCTGAAATTCTGAAGTTATGCATCCCCCAAATTGTGCCAATCTGATTTGAAAATTCTTTAGAATGAGCCTTGATATGGCAGCATAAGCCAAGATTGTGGTACCTAAAGGCAATGAAAATAGCAACTCCGAATCCAGCACTATGGGACAACTGGTGCACACCAAACGTACCAAATGAGGCACCACCTATTTGGGAGGAAATCCCCCTCCCCAAGGGCTATCAAACTTCCAAGGGACAGCCCCCCTTGGATAGGCCATAAAATTAACCTTGAATGTAACAAGCTGAGCTGTAAAACTGTGAGACATAATAAAACCAGCCAAACAATACGGCCAGAATTGGCAGCCACTATACAATTGAACAACCATGTGCGTCAGTGAAGAGGCAAGTTACTACACAAGGGGCAGTAGCTTAATTCAGTGGTCCGTAGCACATCAAGTAACACAATGATCCGTAGCATAGTGATCCGTAGCAATTACAACAGATTTTAACACGGCAACGTAAATCGACACAAAATTTAACAATATCACAAACTGGCCCAGAAAATGAGGACAACAATTCTGTTCAAAAAACGAGTATCAGTTCTGCCAGAAAAGTATCAATTCTGCCCAGAAAATCCAATAGTAGCAAGTGTTCATTGTTCTCAAACTGCCCAGAAATGGCAGTTACTAACATAGCAGAGTTCACCAAATTCAGTAGCTAATAACACTGCCCAAGCATACAGAGATAAGACAAGCCTGCCAAACATTACCCAGATATGCAATAGAATGCAATACCCATGCACACATATCCAGCCGTGAGTGCAGCAGTATGCAATACCCAGATGTATAATCTGGGCGACATTTCCCAGATATGAGACACCTACAATACGCACAACAGCAGCTGATGCGAGCATCAAATACCCAAACTTGGCATTGGAATGTAATTTGGATTTGAAAACAACAGTAACTAAGGCAATGAAACCTGGTGGGGAATGAAATACCACAACTGATGTAGCCTCATCCATAAGAGCACACGACATCAGTGTAGATGGAAGGGCCCATATAGAATAACAAGACTAGAACAAACAGCAGCAAGGGTAAAACTGAGGCTTCAACAGTGATCAGCAGTAGTAATGTAACACCATAAGGGCACACGACACTCTAGAAAGGCCCAAACAAAATTAGTACAACCATAATTGTAAGCAAACAATAGCAATGCTGCACTAAGATCTCAAATCCACAGTGTTGCAGTAAGATGAAGATGAAAATGAAGACTCCAGGGACTATGTACTCACACTACAAGCACCCTCGAAAAACTCTCCCACCCACTCTACTTTTCACTCTACCCTGGAGCCCAGGACCTAACACCCTCAGAGCTCACATACACCAACTAACAAATTATTATGCCTCACAAAGAATGTAGGGGCTCAACCACTCTCTCCCAAGGATACACACAAATATGAGTAGGGAAGAAACTATCCATGAGCAGCAGGAAACCATGATAATCAAGAATTGTCCAGCAGACATATCACCATATGATCAGTCCAAATGTATGGTTGACAGATGAAAAGATCATTGAGGCATAATAAACCATCCACTTTAGGATCAAGATTTACAAGGGAGATAAACTAACTACCTGAGTAAATAGCAGTAATAGTAGATCCTCTTGGATTATAGCCCCATGTAGATACATACCTCTGCTTGCTGGACCTGCTGCAGCCAGATTCCTTTGCTTGCTGAATTGGACCAAGAGTAGAACCCTAGACTTGAAGCACCCTGAACCTTGGGCCACCATAACTTGGGTCACCTTGAACCAGCACACTGAACCACCTTGAACCTGCAAACTGCAAACAATAACACATATGCAAACTGCAAATTGCAAACAAACCCTGAACCAATCTGAAATATTCATGCATGAATGAGTGAATGAAGTTACAATGCATATAATGCACCAAACTCAAGAAATGCCGCATTTTGTAAGTAGTAGTGAAGATTAAGGGCCTTGAGGAAGATTGCTCAAGGACATCAACCTGCATCTAACCATTGAATATACTTTGCTTTCTATAATGGGAATTGGAGATGCTTTGCTTTGGAATTTGCGAAGATTTCTCTCTATCCAAACTTGATAAATTGTGATGGTGAAAGCTAGTTTAAGGACAAGAGACTTAAGAGATTTGCCTTTGATTGTTGACATAAGAGTGACCCAATTTTCCCAAGATCTAGAGGGCCATTTAATATTTAATAGAGAGAGAATTTGGCCCCACACTTGAGATGTAAAGGAGTAATTAAAGAAGAGGTGATCATGACTCTCAATACCAGGGCAGTAGGAGCAGCAAGACACAGCTTTAGTGCCAAACAACACAAGCCTGTCCTCAGTGTAAAGTCTTTGCTGGATGGCAATCCAGGCAATAAAGCTGCATTTGGGGATGTGGCCAGGGAACCAGATGCTCTTGTCCCAACTGACCTTGGGGAAAGGTGTTCTGAGATGATTCCACATTGAAGATATGGAAAACTTCCCATTGGAATTGAGGGTCCAAGCTATATGGTCATCTAGGTTCTCCTTGGGATCAGGCATGGAGAGCAGACACCTCTAATCTCATTGAGATCAAAAGTCTGTGTAATGGGAAATGCCCAGGAGTTATCTCTAATGATGTCAGAGACAGTAGCTGCTCTAGGAATTCCAGAGTCATAAATAACCCTAGGGCCATATCTCTGTGCAAGGGGGCCTAACCTAAGCCAATTATCATACCACAAAGAGGTATCTTTGCCATTGCCAATTGACACCTTGGTGAGAGGTTGGACAATGGACCTAAGATCAACCATCTTCCTCCAAATCCATGAAGGATTGCTAGGTACCTTAACTTCCCAGAAGCTTTTGTCCTTAAGCAAATATGACTTGATCCACTAACACCACATAGATTGCTCACCACCAGAAATGAGAAACCAGATGTGTTTTGTTATAGCAGCTTTGTTCCAGACTTGGATTGCTTTTAATCCAAGACCCCCCTCCTGTTTGGGGGAACATAAATGTTCCCAGGATACTTTAGCACAAGACTTTTTAAGGTCTGGGCCAGACCAAAGAAAGGATCTCAGTATAGATTCAACTTCCTTAGTAACTTTTTTTGCGAGAATAAAAAGGGATGACCAATAAGTCTGCATGGAAAAGAGTACATTTTTAATCAATTGCAATCTCCCAGCATAAGTTAAATCCCTATTAGTCCAAGTTTTAGTTCTAGCTGTAATTCTTGCTATCATATTTTTGCAATCCTCATGTTTGAGCTTGGTGGTAATTAGAGGAACACCAAGATATTTGACAGGTAGGAATCCTTCTTTGAAACCAAGTAGAGAGGATGCTATCTCTAGTGGAAAAATCTACCCCAGAAAAGAAAGCACTGCTCTTCCCTGGGCTAGGAGACAGACCTGATAGGGCTTCAAATTCAATGAGAGAGTCATGTATGTGCTTAACAGAGCTCATATCCCCCTTGCAAAAGATCATGAGATCATCAGCAAAGCAAAGGTTTATGATGTTGTTCTTACTACGCTTCCAATGGAAGTGAAAGTCAGGAAGATTAGCTTTTTGGGTGAGGATGCAAGTCAAAACCTCCAGGATTATGATAAATAGGTAGGAGGAGAGAGGATCCCGCTGCCTAAGGCCCCTCTTACCTTTAATATAACCAGTTGACTCCCCATTAATGCTTAAAGTATAGTTTGCAGTAGCAACACAACCTTGTAGCCATTTTATCATTTTTGGGTGAAAGTTCATGACTTTGAGAGTATCCCATCTAACATTATCATAAGCCTTCATAATATCAACTTTCAGTGCACACCTAGGGGTGGGAGAAGATTTATGGTATCCTCTCATTAATTCTTGAGTAAGAAATATATTGTCCGCAATCCTCCTACCCTTTACAAAACCAGATTGTGTTGGGTCAATGAGATGGGGGAGAGCAACTTGTATCCTTCTAGCCAAAATCTTAGCAATGCATTTGTAGATGGTATTGCAGCATGAGATTGGTCTAAAATCACCAACCTTAGAAGGATTGGGGATTTTAGGGACCAAAGCAACCACAATAGCATTAGCTTTGCCAAGTAGTTGACCAGACCTAAAAAAGTTCTTAATAGCTGAGATGGTTTCATGTTCAACCACTGTCCAAGCTTTATGAAAAACCCTGAGTTAAAACCATCAGGGCCAGGAGCTTTGTGGGGATTAAGGTCCCAAATGGTATGTGGGTCAGTGAGTCCTGTACCATAGTCAGTCTCTGTGTGTCAGTGAGTCTCTTGCTTATTAGTTGATTGACTTTATCAGAGCCATGATAATGGGAGCTATGGGATCTCCCAAACAGATCAGAATAAAAGCTAACAAAAGTGTCCTTGATAACTGCCACATCATGGGTAATGGATGAATCACTAAGGACAAGGCTGGTGAGTTTATTCTTATTCCTATTGTTATTAACAGACTTGAAAAAATAAGACGTACATTGGTCACCTAATTTCATCCAATTAATCCTAGATTTCTGCCTAGCCAAACTTTCCTCAGCTCTAGCAAGATTGAGGAATTGTTTGTAAGCACTTTTTTCCTCCTTTTGTGTGACAGGGTCAGAAGGATTGAGGCCAAGTTTAGTCTGAAGAGATTCAAGAATACAATGAGCTTGTTCCACTCTATCAGAAATAGCACTGAATTCCTGCCTATTAAGTTTCCTGAATTCAGTCTGGAGCAACTTAAGTTTCTCATAGATGCAAAACATGGGATTGCCAATGATTATCCTCCTCCAGACACCTAGGATAGTCGGGAGAAACTTAGGGTGGTCAGCTAAAAAATCGAAAAACTTAAATGGTTTAGCAGATGGTTTGGGTGGAGGTGAAATATGGACAATGGCAGGAGAATGATCAGATATACCTGGTGTGAGAAAAAAAAGGCATTAGAGCAGGTGTGAGCTTTAAGCCACCCATCATTAACCAAGACACAATCTAACTTAGAGGATATATAATTAGGGGCCTCTTGTCTATTAGACCAGGTGTAAAAATTCCTAGAAAATCTGAGATCATCAAGCTCACAAGAGTACAGGCAATTATTAAATTCATCCATCTAAGGAACCCAATGGTTCTGCCCCCAAACTTTCTCATTGGGAGTTCTCACAACATTAAAGTCACCAAGTACTATCCAAGGGCAGTTACTGGAGAGAGAAAGGAGATCCTGCCAGAGGTCCCTTCTCTCATTGTGATCATTAGAGCCGTAAACAAAAGTGGTAAGAAAATCATGCCCCTCTTGGATGGCATGGACATTACAGTGAATAAGCTAACGGTCATATGTATGATAGTGATAGTTAAGACATTAGGGTCCCAAGTCAAAGAATTCTACCAATGGGAGCATGCACACTGTTACTAGTAGATGGCCAATGAGGACTGTGGGGGTCTCTTCGCCGGTGTGAACTCTTTGAACCTCTTGGAGTGGGACGGGCACCGGTGGAGAGGACAATGCACGCCTGAGCCACTGCCGCTCGCCGGAGGTGGTAACCTGCACACGTAGACAACCACGTCAGTGCCTAGCCCGGACGGTGGTGGTCCGGGAAGGCACTCCGATGATTAAGTCAGTCGCCGGAGGGGAGAAATGCACCAGAGATCTTAGAGAGAGAAGTGAAGAAGTGGAGTCATGAGGGTAGTAAATGAGGAGAGAGGAATACCCATTGTGGTAGTTGTGGCTGGGTATTTATAGGCTGAGGGGCGTGCGCCCCACGCGCTCGGCGCCCCTCACGCGCCTGTCATTCATGCTCGGAATGACAGGTGATATGACCTTCACCCCAGCCCCAGACGCCATGTCTGGGCTGACGTCACGGCACGTGGGTTCGAGTAGTCAAATCAGCTTGCGACATTCCCCATCACCCACGTGCTGCTGCAGGCGACGGTGGCAGAGTAGGTGACTGCCGCATTTAATGCCTCATCATGGACTGTGTGGCGTGCCCGACACACTTCCACCAAACCGGATATATCCGAGCCCCACCTTGTCGAGGTCAACCGACTCGGCAAGCGTGCAGCCCAGCCCATCGGGCGCTCGGCGCGTCGATCGGCGGAGCTCCCGAGGGATGTCTGGGAATCAAGCTGTGAGTACCATGTCCTTGGCACCAAGACGTTCGGCAGACATCGTTCAAACCTATATTCGTCCAGGACCATGTATCCGCACCGTCCGCCGTGGGCATCGTTCGTTCGGCACCATTGAGGCGGATCGATCTGCATTCGGTTTTGCAGATTATGAGATAGTGACCTTTTTAGTTCTTCGTGATGTGGAGGGGGGGGTGCCTCTGCTGACCCCTGTGAACCCGGCCGCTACAATAGCCCCATCCACTTCCGCACACCGACAGAAGGGTGCGGGAGTTGATATAATCGGATCGAGCGGTCGGAGAAATGGGCTCAGCGCTCGTGTTGCGGGTGATCGGCATGGAACACTGCGGTCGGGTTGGCGACGGTCCAAGTCCCCCTGCGCTCGCGCTCGGAGGGAGGCTGGTGCTCGGAACGTCACATCGATCTGGGATGCGAAAGGACGTCTGACACACTGGTTCAGAAATCCCTGACGCATGATGACGTTGATGCCACGTGTCGTCGCGCGTTTGGTCCATGCGCCGCCGTTTGGTTTTCGCGCCCAAACGGCTTGAATCGGATGGGGCACGCGTCGCGATCTGAAGGGGGGTGACCCTCCATCTCCCGAATCGGTGACCCTATAAATACACGGCCAGGGGGAGAGAGAGCCACTGTTACTCTCTCTCTCTAGCCCCAAACCCCTGCGCCGCCGTCCTCCACTGCCGTACTTCGCTAACAGCTCTACCAAAACACGTGTTCCGGCGAAGATCCTCACCAAAACTCAGGTATTTCGACTTCTCATCAGTTTTTCCGCGTTCTATGAAGTCTTTTGTATATTTTTGCTACATTTTGGGTGGTTTTTCGAAGTTTTCACCCTTTTCGTCTTTTCGTTCCGTTCTCTGTTGAGTTTTCCGGCGGTTTGTGCGGCGGAGCACGGCCGCCGGGTTCTGGGCCAGAAGAACACTCAACGTGTTCTTCCGAGCATTCGACCATTGAGCGTACCGCCTTCCGCCGAGAGGTAATGAGGGATCCGAGCACGTTTTTCTCCTTAGGCCGTGCCGAGAGCTTGTAGGTAGATGGGGCTCTTGGATAGTCAACACCTCGTGGGGAGCTCGGCAGAGGGCCGACGCTCTACCCTTTGCATTTTTCTTGAAATTAAACCTGTGCATATCGCTGATGGTTGTTTCACCCGTGCATTGTAGGTTCTCGCCTGGATGAGCTCGGATTCTTCGGACTCATCTAACGACGACGTTCTCGCCGACTCCCAGTACAGCGATTTCATCCGCAGCGTCCTTATCCGAGAGCAGCTAAGAAACCTCGGGAAGGGTTATAGGTGCCAATCCCAATCCGAATTTCCTCAGTCCGGAGCTGTCCCTCTAAGCGTAGCGCCCCTCCAAGCCATAACGCCCGAGCGCTGGATGGAGATGGAGGAGGAAGCCAGACGCGCCGGGAGCGGTGCTCAAACCTCCACTTCTGAGCAGAACCCACCGCCAAACCCAGTCCTCGACACCGAGGTGCCGATCGACATCCCCTCATCCCCCCCAATCGACCCGACAGAGATCCCGAATTCCCCCGTCGACTGGTCTCCGGATTCGGAGGTGGTAGAGATAGATAGGGAGACCGCGGGGTTCAGGGAGCCCGAGCCCGCCGTGGTTCTCGAGGTGGACGAATTCTTGGTCCACCAGACGCAAGCCGAGGGGCATACCCCCGACCCTAAGGGCGAAGGGTCACACTCGGGACCCCAAGCAGGGGATGACGAGGGCTCTTCGCACCACGACGCCGAAAATGAAGAGCAAGAGCAGGCCCCCGAGGAAGCTGATGGGGCCGATGCCGAAGGGGGCGTCGAATATGGTCGCGACTGGGAGTCAATCCCTCCGCCGAACCCCAAGCATGGCAAGTGCAAGTACGTCGATACGTATTTCGACGGCTCGGCGGAGAAGATCGCCGCGTTCCGACGGGACTACAACATCCCCGAGGATGTGGGGATTGCGAGGCCCATGGATGACAGGATCCACTACGTGAGGGGGCAGGTGACCGTGCCTCTGATGGCCATCGCCGAGGGCGGTTTATCCTTTCCCATGCCCCGTATCCTTCGCCAATTCCTGGATGTGTACGGGCTTGCCCCCCACCAGCTGGTCACCAACGTGTACCGCATCATATGCTCGGTGGTCAGGTTGTCCGAGCAGCACAACATCCCCTTCCGCCTGTCCGACCTTATGGCGGTTTACACCGTGGCTCGGAGCAAAAGCTACGGCCGATACTACTTCTCCAGGCGCCCCGAGTACCCCCACCTCATCGGTCAACTTTCGGACTCGGAGAGGCATGCCTGCGAGCTGGTTATAGTAAAGGGGAACTACGAGAAACCCCCGGGGGAGGAGTCCATGTGGTCTGTACCCTGGCGTCGTGGGAATCCCAGTAAGCCGAGAGATAATACTTGCATTTTTTTTTTATTTAATTTTTATCCTACGTACTTTTCTCATTGTATCTGTTTCGTTTTCTTCAGTGTGCAGGAAGGTGACGAAGAAGCTTGCCGCAGACGCAGACGACGACGTCATCGACCAGATCTTCGGCATCCAAAACCGCACCGCTCCCGCCATCCTCGACTACACTCCATCGTACCGAGGTTTTTTGAAGAGAGGGAAGAGCCCCGTGCCGAGGACAGGCGAGCGCCGGAGACGTCTCTTCGACCCCGACATCCAACGCTCCGACCTCGTCGGCCGGGAGCGTTTGCCGAGGGCCGTTCACCACCCTCCTCAGCCTTTCATTACCGGCAGCGGCTCCGGGGTCGACATGGCCGGATCCTCCGCGCTAAGGGAGGCTCAGAGGAAGGAGAGAGCCGAGAGAAAGAGGAAAGAGGCAGAAAAGGCGGCTGCCTCCCAGCCCGGACACTCCGCCGAGGGCGAGGATCCTCAGAAGAGGGCCCGCACTGCCGAGACCGGTGCAAAGACGAAAGAGGTCCCTCCAAAGGCCCCGGTGCTCCCCATGCCATCGACCCAAACTACTCAGGCCGAGGCCCTGCCGAGGGTGGTGGCTCCGCGGACCCAGCAAACCCACTCTCCGACACTAGACGCCTCGGCTTCCTTGACTGACAAGGACGAGCCGTGGGTGCCGGTCATCCGGACCTCGAGTGGCGAGCCGGTAAAAAGGAACGCCAGCGTCCGGGAGAGCCGCAAGACGGCGATGACCCTGCTTAAAGCCCTCGCTCTGCCGAGGGATATGAAGGCCGTCCCCAAGAACATGGCCGACAACTACGCCGAGCTCTGTACCAGCATTGTGAGGGTAAGACCTCTCCTTCACATCTCATATTTTATGAAGTCTTCTCGTTCGGTTGATTTCTAATTGACGCAAAAAAATTTGCAGGCTGGCCAGTCGGCTCTGGCTCTCGGCGACAAGGTGTATAGCCTCGGCGTTGAGAAGTCCGAGGTCGATAAAAAGCTCGAAGCCGAGCAGAAGGCCCGTTCGGAGCTGCAGAAGAAAGCCGAGGACCTTGCTGCCGATGGGCATGAGCTGGAAAAGCAGCTCTTGGAGGCGCGCCGACTCCAGAAGGATGCCGAGGAGAGGGTTGTCATCGCCAAGAGCAAGATTACGGCGGCCGAGGAGAAGGCCGCTCAAGCCGAGAGGGATCTCCAGCGCGCCCAGGAGACGCTGTGGAAGTTTGCCAAAGAGGCAAACGACAACGAGGAGAAGGCCTTCAAGAAGGGGTATCTCCTCGGTCGTGCTGGCTGCTGGGCCGAAGCCTTCTCTGCGGCCTACGATATCGTCTCGGTTCCCGCGGAATCTGCGCTGCGGACCTCCCTTCCTCCGGTTCCCGAGGCTGTAATCCCGGAGATGCCCTCCGACGATGAAGACGAGGCTCCAGAAGGTGGTGACGTCGAGGAGGCGCTGGAAACCGATCCTCCGGTCGGGAACTCTACAGCCGAGCCCAACCTCACAGAGGCCTAGTCCTCTTGTAGTTTTTTTTTTTTTTGTTCGAAGTCTTTGTATTCGGGGCCGAGCCCCCTCGTTTTTTTGTAATGAAGTCGAAAGTATTTTTCTTTTCTTCCTCTTCTATGCTTGCATCTGAATGTATGAATATTTCTGTCTGAATTTCTTTCAAGTTATGGTTCTCGTTCATAACGAATCGTGATCACCGAAACTGGTAATAAATGACGAAACTGGTAATAAATGATAGCCCCTTCTTCGGCGGGGGGCCAATGCAATAACGGCGCCCTGCCGAAGCAAGAGAGTTCATAACTTTACCCAAATGTTTGTATAAGAATGCGCCGAGCGAAACAATAGCCCCCGGCTAGTTCGCCGGGTAGGTCCCGGGACCAGGGGCATCTCCCCGAACGCTGGTACGTATTAGCGCCCGCTCTATCAGACACGATTGTGTGTTCAACCGAACGCTAACATATCATTTTGGCCGAGTAGAGACTTTTGTTCAACCGAACATAGACGACCGTTCAACCGAACAGGGTCGGGTCGTTCCACCGAACGGCAGTGATTTCGATATGGCCTTCGTGCCGAGGGTAGTTACTTGTAGGAAAGTGAAAATCAAGAAATGACAGTAACTATAAAGAAAGGATCTTATCATTAACATCTCGATCCCCAGGCATTACAAAAAGCTACCGAGGGCACGACAATCGTAAAAATGATAAACATAAGATCCTAACCATAAAATTTCCTTAACTTTGAGGCATTCCATGGGTTGCTGACTGTTGTGCCGTCCATCTCGGCAAGCTTGTAGGCCCCATAACCAGCTTTGGCTAGGATTCGGTAGGGACCCTCCCAGTTGGGCATGAACTTCTTTTTGTTTTTCTTTTGCACGACCGCTCGGAGGACGAGATCATCAACATTAAAAGGGCGGATGCGAACGTGCTTGTTATACCCCCGAGCCACCTCCTGCTGGTAGGCTGCGTACTTGATGTGAGCTTCATCACGGAGATCCTCAATTTGATCAAGCTCGGAGGCCAGGTGCTCATCGTTCGTTGCTGGATGGAACACTTCGGTTCGGGCGGAGGGAGCGACAGCTGCGAGTGGAAGGACGGCCTCCATCCCGTAAGCCATCGAGAATGGTGTTCGGCCAGTTCCTCGCCGGGGGGTCGTTCGGTAGCCCCAGAGGACCTTGGGGAGTTCCTCCACCCACTTCCCGCGCTTGTTGGTCAGCCGACGCTTGAGGCCGGCCGAGATCGACTTGTTCGATGCCTCAGCTTGGCCATTTCCTTGAGGATAAGCCACGGTTGAATTATAAACTCGGATGTTCTTTTTCTTGCATAGCGTTTTAACGGCCTCGGCGACGAATTGAGTGCCGTTGTCGGAGATGATAGCATAGGGTACGCCGAACCGGGAGATGACGTTCTTCCAGATGAACTGCTCGACCTCGGAGGCCGTGATGTGAATCAGCGGTTCGGCCTCCACCCACTTGGTAAAGTAGTCCGTGGCCGTGATTAGGTGCCGAAACCCGCCGGGAGCCGTAGGAAGAACTCCGACAATATCGAGCCCCCACTGGGCGAACGGCCATGGGCTTGTGACGGGCTGTAGGGACATGGTGGGCTGGTGAAGGATGGGGGAGTGTCTCTGGCATGCCTCACACTTTTTGACGTAATCCTCAGCGCTCCTCTTCATTTTCGGCCACCAGTAGCCCTGGGTAACAGCCCGCTCGGAGAGAGAGCGACTTCCCGAGTGGCTGCCACAGCTTCCCTCATGGAGCTCACGCAGGACGTGAGGTACCTCGGCGCTGTGCAGCACGCGGAGGTCTGGTCCGACGTAGGTGCGGCGGTATAGCAGTCCAGTCGGGGAGAGGAAGTAGGACGCGGACTGGCAGCGGATTCGGTGCGCTTCCTTCTTGTCTGAAGGGAGGGTCTGGTCTCAGAGGTAGGAGATCAGGGGATCCATCCAGCTCGGGCCAGATGCAGCGATTGTCATAACGTCTTCGGCGCCAGGCTCGAAGCTTGGGAACGCGATCTCCCCGAGCGTGATCGTCCGCGTGCCTCCGAGCTCGTTGCAGGCTGATCCGAGAGCAGCAAGGGCGTCGGCATGAGCGTTCTTGGCTCGGCCGATGTGGGAAAAGTGGACTGCCTTGAAGCTATTTTGCAGTTCCAGGACATGGCTGAGGTATTTCAACATCCGAGCATCTCCAGAGCCATAATCGCTATTCAGCTGGTTTACCACCAGCATGGAATCACTATAAACCTGCAGTTCATCCACCCCGAGAGCGAGAGGAAGGCGGAGTCCAGCAATTAAGGCCTCGTACTCGGCTTCGTTGTTTGTGGCTGGGAAACCGATGCTCATTGCACACACGTGGATGGTCCCTTCAGGAGAAATAAGCACAATACCAGCCCCTGCCCCTCGGCTGTTTGATGCACCGTCGACGTGCATCCGCCAGGACTCGCCCGTATAAATTGTAGCCGTGCGGGGAGGGGAGCGCTTGAGGACGAACCCAGATTGTTCGGGGGCGGTGGTGCTTTTGGCCCCCTCGGCACCTCCATCTTCGGCTGTCATTTCCTTCTAGAGATCAATTTCCAGCTTCGGTGTGAGCTCGGCGACGAAGTCAGCCAACGCCTGACCCTTAATTGCCATCCGGGGCTCGTACCGGATGTCGAAGTTGGCCAATTCCAAGGACCACTTGCAGATCCGATCCGAGAGATCTGCCTTGCGCATGACGGTTTTCAGGGGATACGCTATGATTACCACGACCGTGTGGCTCTGGAAATAGGGTAGGAGTTTCCTCTTCGCCGTGACCAGCGAAAGTGCCAACTTCTCAATTGGCGAGTACCTGGTCTCGGCTGGGAGCATTGTTTTGCTCGAGTAATAGATCGGGAACTGCTCCAAACCCTCCTGCCGAACCAGTGCCGAGCTCACAGCATGTTCGGACACTGCCAGATAAAGGTAGAGATCTTCGTCTTCCCTCGGCATGACTAGCAGGGGTGCTCGGGACATGTAGTCTTTAAGCCCGGCGAGTGCAGCATCGCACTCAGAATTCCAGACAAAGGCTCTCTTACTGGTCTTGATGGATTGGAAGAAGGGTCGGCAGGCATCGGACGACCTGCTTATAAATCGATTGAGGGCAGCAGCCATCCCTGTCAACCGCTGAACCTCCTTGATTGTCGACGGCGCTCGGAGATTCTGTATAGCTTCTAGCTGGTTGGGGTCAGCCTCGATCCCTCGGCGGGTGACGAGGTACCCCAGAAAGTTTCCAGAACCGACACCGAACGCGCACTTCTCCGCGTTAAGCTTCAGATTGTGCCTTCTGAGGATGGAGAAGACCTTGCCGAGGTGAGAAAGGTGGTCCTCCGCAAATTGGCTTTTTACTACCATATCGTCGATGTAAGCCTCCATGATGTCGCCGAGCTCCTGTGCGAACATCTTGGAGACCATTCTCTGGTAAGCAGCCCCTGCGTTTTTTAAGCCGAATGGCATGACCCGGTAGCAATAGGTACCCCTCGGCGTGATGAATGCGGTTTTCTCAACGTCCGTTACGTTCATTGCGATCTGATGGTACCCTCGGTAAGCATCCATGAAGCTGAGCCTAGCGTGCCCGGCTGTAGCGTCCACCAACTGGTCTATCCGAGGGAGGGGGAAACAGTCTTTTGGGCAAGCGTCGTTGAGGTTAGTGTAGTCCACACATACCCTCCACTTCCCGTTCTTCTTTTTGACTACCACGGTGTTTGCCAGCCACGTGGGGTACATCACCTCTCGGATAGCCTCTGCCTCGATCAGGCAGTCAACCTCTTCCAAGACGGCGTCGGAGTGGATGGCCGAGGACCGCCTTGGTTTCTGCACTATCGGCCTCCTAGCCGGATCAACATTGAGGGCGTGCGTGATGAAATCAGGGCTGACACCCGGCATTTCATAAGGAGTCCACGCAAAGACCTCGATGTTATCCTTGAGGAAGCATACCAAGTCGTTCCGCTCGGGATTAGAGAGATCCGAGCCGAGCATGAAGTATCTGGTGCCTTCTTCGTTGATGGGCACCTTGACCAATTCTTCGACTGACTTGTCTTCAGCCTTGGAGCCAACGTCTTCGAGGACTGGGGTGCATTCGGGCACCTCAATCCACTGCACCTGCTTCGGCGGTCTGCCCTCCCTTCTGTCTTTCTGGCGGACGGCATTGACAAAGCACCTCTTGGAGGCCATCTAGTTGCCCCGGATGGTCTCCTGTTTCCCAGACGTGCCAATGAACCGGACGCACTGGTGGAGGGTCGAAGCTATCGCTCCCATCGCGTGGAGCCATCCTCGCCCCAGGATGGCGTTGTAAGGGCTCGGCGAATCCACCACGGTGAACTCTACTTCCAAACGCATCGACCCCGCCCAGACGGGGAGGGTGATGCTGCCGAGAGGGTATACTAGGAACCCTGAGAATCCGACGAGGGGGGTGTCGGAGGGGGTAAGCTCGTTACGCGTTCACCCAATGGCCTTGTAGGCCGAGTAATAAAGGACGTCGGCGGAGCTCCCCTGGTCCACCAAGATCCGCCTGACTTCCACATGGTCAATACTTACCTCAATTACAAGGGCGTCATCATGTGGGAGCTGCAGCCCATCCAGATCCTGCTCGGAAAAGGAGATAGTGTACGGGTCATCGGGCTCCTCATACTTCCGCTTCGGCGCTCTGCCGAGCGTCATCACTTGCATAGCGGCTTCCATCTTTTACAGCTCTTCATGCATCGCGTCGGCTCGGGCTTTCCCGACCGGGCCGTGGATTGTAACGACCACCCCCGGGCGCACTCTGTCCCCTTGCGCCTGCTGCCCTAGCGGCTGAGGTACGATAGCTTGCTGGTTCGGCTGGGGGGCAGCCCCTCTGAGCACGGTTGGCGTGCGGTTGTGGTCTATCCACTCCTCCATGCGCCCCTCGGCGACCAATCGCTCGAGGTGCGCTTTAAACGGCCGGCATCCCGTCGTGTAGTGGCCTGCCTCATTGTGGTATGTGCATTTCCCTTTTTGGGTTGGATCTGTCCCCATTTTCTCCTCCGGCCAGTAGAACCACCGCTTCCTGCCGATTTCTGTCAGCAACCTGTAGATTGGCATGGTAAAGACGGTGGTCTCGGCGACATAGTCATTGTCATTTCGGGGGGGCTTCTCCCATCCCCCTCTGCCGTTGTTGCTTCCGCTGGCATCCCGGGGGCCCCTACTCCCGTCTGCCCCACCTTGATCGTTCCTTCCCTTTCTCAGGTTGTTCACTTGTTTCTTTGCTTCCTTCGGCATGCTCTTGCCGGAACCTCCATTGGACGCTCGGTCAAAGAGCAACTCTTCAAGCTCTCGGAAACGGTTCACCGTTTCCATCAATTCCACCATGTTCTTCGGAGGTCGCACCATGAGCTCCCTAAAAAGGTCGGAACGGTCTTCGAGCCCATTTTTGAATGAAGTGGAGGCGATCCTTTGGTCACAACCTTCCACGAGGCTATACACCTCCCAATAGCGTGCAATGTACTCTTTCAGGGTTTCGTCCGAGCTTCTCTTCATGTTGACGAGCGCGTCGAGCGTCTTCGGCTGTGTGGTGCTAGTCACAAACCGAGACGTGAACGCGCGCTCGAGCTCATCGAAGTCATTTATAGACCCCGGAGCGAGCTGGCTGTACCAGAGGAGGGCCGTGGTTCCCAGGCTCATGGAGAACGTCCGGCACATGAGGGAATCGCTATGGCCGTAGAGCTCGGAGACCAGGCGATACTGCTGGACGTGCGTAATCGCGTCCGTCGTGGGCTCATACTTATCAAATTGGGGAATTTTGAACCCGCGCGGTGGGGCTGCCTCGGTTATTGTTCGTGAGAAAGGTGATTGCCTTGCTGTTTCTAACCTGGAGTCGGCAGGGTAAGGGCGGTTGAGGTCCACCGCTCGGTATTCCCCATGGGCGCGTTTTGCTGGCCCAGCGACTCGGCGCTCCATATCGTGCCCGTCCGCGTGCACGTTACTCCTCTCGGAGGACAGCCTTTTGTTGCGCCCTTCCCGGGCCCCTGCCAACTCTTCCCGATGGCGACGGTCCCTGGTGTCGGGCTCGGCATGATAAACCTTAGTTTCGCCCGTCTGTGCGTTGACGAGCACGATACTGCCACCGTCATTCCGCAGTGTGTATCTGTCTCCGGGCCTAAGACCATTGTTCTCGTTATGGCCATGACCTGCTGAGACTTCGACAGGGTTGGTGACCATGTTGCCACGCGGGCAATTACCCCGAACACTGGGTGCCCCGCTCCGAACGCCATCCCTATCCCCCGATCGGCTATGACGCCGGTCACCGCCCTGATCCCCCGATTGGTTATGGTTACGGTTATCCTCCCGCTCTTCGTGCGCTCGGTCCTGGCCGTTGTGGTTCTGAGGAGCGTTTGCCGGGCCCTTTCCCTTGTATTGTTGCATTTCCACCTCCCGAGCGTATTCCGCATCCCCTCGGGCGTTTGGTGTCCGAGCGCTAGATGTCGTGGCGCTATCCTCGGCGTGATCAGTCCGCCGAGAGTGCCTGCCGCGTGAATGCTGCTGGTGCGAACGCGCCGTTTCCGACTGGATGACAAGTGCGCCGCCTAGGCGGTCTACCTCCACGACCTGTCCGAGACGAGAAAATACTGGGGCGCGCCCCTCGTTGTCAATCCTCGCGCTCGGCGGTGGCCTCCGAGTCCTCGTCCGCCCGCCGGATCTTGACCTTGTAGGCTGATTCCTGGCCTGCTTCATAGCTAGTACTTCTTTCCTTAGTAGCGCTAGTTCAGCCTCTATAGTGAGAGGGGGAGGTGCGGAAAGAACCTCTGTGAGTGCTGGAGTCATGAGGTTGTCAAGAGAGAGAACGTTCCCGTCCATACTGAAAAGGATGTTGCTGGCTCCGGCGTTGCTGGGGCCGGCGCCGTTGGTGGTCATGGTGACCGTTCCGTCTCTGTTGACGACGGGAGACAGGGTGAGGCCCAAGTCACTCCTGACCCGATGGTATCGGTGTCGGTCGGCGGAGCTGCGGAACTCTCCGGTGGGACCAAACGCATCAAGGCCCAGAGTGAGGTCGGCCATTTGGAGCAATATTTGAAGAGGTTTTTAGGAGTTTTCTGGAGAATGGGAAGATACACCACCAATGTGTTCAGAGAGGCTGGGAGGAGTGGCTTTTCTCTAGTCCCCAGCGGAGTCGCCAATTGTGGGGGTCTCTTCGCCGGTGTGAACTCTTTGAACCTCTTGGAGTGGGACGGGCACCGATGGAGAGGACAATGCACGCCTGAGCCACTGCCGCTCGCCGGAGGTGGTAACCTGCACACGTAGACAACCACGTCAGTGCCTAGCCCGGACGGTGGTGGTCCGGGAAGGCACTCCGATGATTAAGTTAGTCGCCGGAGGGGAGAAATGCATCAGAGATCTTAGAGAGAGAAGTGAAGAAGTGGAGTCATGAGGGTAGTAAATGAGGAGAGAGGAATACCCATTGTGGTAGTTGTGGCTGGGTATTTATAGGCTGAGGGGCGTGCGCCCCACGCGCTCGGCGCCCCTCACGTGCCTGTCATTCATGCTCGGAATGACAAGTGATATGACCTTCACCCTAGCCCCAGACGCCATGTCTGGGCTGACGTCACGGCACGTGGGTTCGAGTAGTCAAATCAGCTTGCGACATTCCCCATCACCCACGTGCTGCTGCAGGCGACGGTGGCAGAGTAGGTGACTGCCGCATTTAATGCCTCATCATGGACTGTGTGGCGTGCCCGGCACACTTCCACCAAACCGGATATATCCGAGCCCCACCTTGCCGAGGTCAACCGACTCGGCAAGCGTGCGGCCCAGCCCATCGGGCGCTCGGCGCGTCGATCGGCGGAGCTCCCGAGGGATGTCTGGGAATCAAGCTGTGAGTACCATGTCCTTGGCACCAAGACGTTCGGCAGACATCGTTCAAACCTATATTCGTCCAGGACCATGTATCCGCACCGTCCGTCGTGGGCACCGTTCGTTCGGCACCATTGAGGCGGATCGATCTGCATTCGGTTTTGCAGATTCTGAGATAGTGACCTTTTTAGTTCTTCGTGATGTGGAGGGGGGGTGCCTCTGCTGACCCCTGTGAACCCGGCCGCTACAAGGACACAAAAAGTTGACCACTCTCCTAATGTTGGGTTCTTTGACTTTATGCTCTATCCAACCAATCAAAGACATGTGATTTTTGCTCAAAAATATTTTTGCGGCCTTTTGCTTAAATGGATCATTGAGACCATGCAAATTCCAAAAACCAAAGTGAATAGAAGAGTTAGACATTAAAAACATTCAAAAGGAGACATGCATAGATAACTACAAATATATGCACCATATACATAAATAGAAAGAGAGGAATTAGAAACTGCCCTGTTTGAGGAGCTCTCGCTCCTTCTTTAGCCTCCTTTTCCTTGAGCCATTGGATTCCGGAAATCTTTGGCCCCTAGAGCTAATGGTAGAAGATCCTTTGCTAGCTGGGGTAGAATGAACATCCTTATCCTTGTCTAGATCACTATGGGGCTGATCAACCGTTCTGTCATCCACCAGAATTTCTTCATCCATAATCTCACTAAGGGAGTCATCAGAAGGATTGGATTGGAGGGTGAGTGGAGAGGAGGAGGGAGGAGGGAGGAGGATTGTTATCAATAGACCCTGGAGAATGGGAAGAGCTAGCTGCCCCTGTTATACTGGAGGAAACCAGAGCAAGGACAAAATCTTGCTGCAATAAAGGCAGGGTATGGACATGATCTGGAGAGGGAACACTACTTTGCTCCTCTGGCCGATCAGAATGAAGAACATATTCCATTACTGTAGCATCAGGACTCAATGCTGAGCTTGAGGATGACTTGCCTTTTCCCACAACCACCCAATCCTCAGTAGTGTTGGTTGCTTTAGGGACTGCAGGAGTGACCAAATACCTTACAGCTCTCACACCGTGGGGGGAGCCATTGGTACTAGACCCCTATCATGACATGTTCATCGTTCACTGAAATAGCTATGTTAGTGGCGAGATCATTACTAGTTTCTATCTCCACGCATATACGTGCATAATCTAGTCTCTTTTTATTTGCAGTAGCTTCATCTACATGAATAGGTTTCCCAATCGCACTTCCAATTTTGCTGAAACCAATGCGTGTCCAGAACTCCAAAGGCAGTCTGTGAAGTTTGATCCATATTGGAATGGAGGATGGGTGGTTCTTGCTTGGCACCAACATTCTCTCCCATTCTTTTAGAACCAAGTATCTATGTGAGAAGAAATAAGGGCCGCCTTCTAAAACACCAATTTTAGAAGCCTCATCTTCAAACTCAAAAAGATAGCATGAGCCCAATTGTTTCACTGAAAATTTTCCATGATCCTTCCACACTGCACAAGCCGTGGCACTGAGGAGGGGCAATGGCATTTTTCCATCCAAGAAATGCCCAATCAGGCAATGATTTCCTATTCCAACGTCAAGTTGTGATTCATCGAAATCTACATGGGCATCTTTCCCCTTTTTGAGGTCCAGATAATGAGCCAGCTTCATTGATTTAGAAGGAGCTTGAGCCTTGAACAAAGCATTCCAATTCTTTGGTTGAGTTTTGGCCTCCCTTGTCCCCTGAAGGGTTCTTGCCTTAGGAGGTTCTATTTTTCCTACAGAAGTATCCAAATGGGGTAGTTTGTGGCTAAAGTGGCGAGGAGAATTACAACTAACTTCAACAAATTCTCCATCTAGGGCAGATAATGATGGTATTCCAGATTCAGTACCTTGCATTTTGAGGAGTTTATCCTTTAGAGTTGTAAAGTTGACATTTAACCCTAATATGTGCATTTCGTCTTCAATGGATTGAACCATGGAGGTAATACGATCCGCCCTATCCATCTGCTCCCCCGCATGCTGAAACACCTCCTTAAGTTTCCAAGAAGGACTAGACCTAGCAAGGGGACTGAGAGACTCGATATAGGGCGGAAGGTAGTGTTGCTTCCGAGAATTACACCAGATGTCGGAACAATCAGGTTTGGGAATATTGGGTTTGGATTGGAGTTTAGGATTCTAGGGTTTTCGATGCTGGGGGTTAACAGGTAGGTCTGAGGTGAGGTTGGATAAGCTTTGGGTATGCAGTAAGGGTTTTCTGTTTAGGGTTGGAGAGAATTTGGTGGGAGTAGTATAGGTAGTAATTGGAATCAGGGGTTTATTGCTCTCTTAGTTGCGACCTGTAGCTCGCATTGCACTGTTGATTGATGACTGAGATAGGACTAAGCTTTTCTTCCTTAGAACATTGGAATCCACCACTTTAGCTCCGAGATATGCCATAGACGTAGCAGAATTTTCCACCATAACTAGGGTTTGTGTCATGAGTCGCCTAAATCGCTAGAGAGAGAAGGTTGGGTCATTTTTTTTGGTACCTTTTTCTTTACATCCATTTCAGTATATTTCTTTACTGTTTGTGTCATGATTTTTTTTTTTGGGTAATTTAGCGTGAAATTAAAAGGGGTTAAGCGAATGTACAGCCTACAAGGGGCATACTCCAGGAAGGACAAAACAAAATAAAGAAAGAAAAAGAAAAAATTGCGTACTCCCTGGCACAACCCGCCAGGGTGGGAAATAGGAAATCCAGCACAACCAACTGGAATATGATGTTAAAATCAAAATTTCATATTTGAAATGGCATACTGCCATTTTTTGCCATTTTTTTAAGGAGCACAGCTGCCACCTAGGAGAGATCCGGTCCCACCCATTGGGATAGCTTGTTGCCTATAATTTCAATGCTACTCCACTTGGACCGTAAATGAAGTGGGTCCTAGTTTCCCACGTTTGTTGCACATTTATAATGGCAGACATTGATTAAAAAGTTAGTTGAAAATATTGAGATGCTCCACAAAGGACAACTTGCAGGTAATAGTCCAAAGCAAAAGTGTGACTTTTGCCTTTTCCAAGTAGCATTTGCTTTTTGAGTATCGGGACCTGTGGTCCCCTTTTCTAATCTGATTGCACATATTGTCAAGGCACACTGCCCTTTGTAGACCTTTGTAAACACCCTACCCCTTGCACAGCTGTACCCACGTTACAAAAAAATAACCAAAAGTTGCTTTTTTACCGTAATTTAAAACCAGTTAGCCCACTTGCAAGGGAGAGAGTGGATCTCACTCTCTCCTTCTTCTTCAATTGATTCCCAGATTATCTATGGAAAAATGACGTACACTACCAACTTGACCATGTTGCTCGAGATACTACCCTGTTCCCGGTGCTACACAAGCCCAGACGCAAGAGCCACACTCGCCCATCCCCTCCAAACAAACCAGACACAGCAGGGCGTGAGCCATTCTCACCTCAGCCGGGCTCATTCAAACCAGAAAACAAGGGACGAACGTGTGGATATTTTTGTTGCTCGTGGAACCACAATCTGCCATGGAACCGGACCAGGCGTGACCCATCTTGCACGATGTCCTCCTCTGATAACTCAACCGGAAGAACAAGCACCCCCTCAAGTTGAACCCTTGAACTCATCTACCAGAACCAAACAGGAAATTGCTCCCACCGCCGGATGCTTGTATCACTTAGCGAGAATGGTTGGGTTGAAGATACCCGAAGGATCTTGGAGGGAAGAGCATCTCCGAAGCAAACAGGAGAAGACATATGCAAGATGAGAGGAAGAAACAGCCGTGGATACTGTTCCAGAACAGATTGTGGGATAGTTGTAGGGGAACTGAATCGCCTAAAAAGACCCAGACCCCCTTGTGGATGAGAACCCCCATGAAGAACTTGGGTATCCTCAACTTCACGACTTGCTGAAATTGGGTTTTAGAGATACGTAACCCAAATCCCTTTGTAGAACAAAGAGGTCATAGCCTCACTGTTTGCTGATTGAATGGGGAAAAATGAGCCTTTTGGAGGAGGAATACCACCAGATATTGGGAAGAACCCCATTTGGTGAAGCTTTTCATACCCCTTTTCTTAGATCACGGATGATAATTTGTTTTCACAGATTGTAGAAACCAAACAGGATGAATGGTGGATTGATAAAAATTTGATAAGAGTTAAGAGGAGTGCATTCTCTCTCTAGGTCTAGAGAGAGAAGCTCTCAACTCTCACTCTCACCATACACAAGTGGTTGCCTTCTCTTTTTTTTTGGGTAATTAAGCTTGAAAATAAAAGAGGCTAAACGAATTTACAGCCTACAAGGGGCGTACCCCAGGAGGAAAAGAAAAGAAAGAAAATGAAAAGAAAAGAAAAGAAAAGAAATTGAAAAATAAGCCAGAAGGCTACAAAATCTACGATGAGTTCTAACATGTGTTTCCTAGCCTTCTAAAGTAGAAGGACAAGAAACACATGACAAAATAGAAGAGCACTAAGCGATTACAAAATCTTGAGTATCTTCAGGTCACTCACACTTGAGCTTGGACTATTCACAAAAGAGGAGGCAGGCCCATTAATATGATGCCCTTGCGATGAGCTTCTTTGAATACTGGAACCCTTCCAATTGAATCTGATCCACACTGCCCGAGAATATCTCACGAGTAGCAGGTGTTGGACGTCTTGAATATCTCACGGGTAGCACTTGGGTATTTCTAAAATTTGAGCGGCATCTTGTTCGAAAATGTAGCAACCCAGATGTACATAGACACTGTCCAGTACATCACAACAAACAGCAATACATAGCAGCAGTAGAGCAGCAACATCATTCAAGGATGATAACGGAGTCAATCAAGGCAGCTAGTGGCAGGAAGTATCTAGTGTAGAACGGGAGGAAGCCCCCTCCCAAAAGGGGAACAAACATGCCAAGGGACAACCCCCCTAGGCTAGGTATATCCAGCAAACGTTAGACAAAACAACTCTACACATGAGGCTAGGTCAAAAGCCTTAGGGACAAACCCCCCAAGGTTCAAACCGTGAGCATGGTATCAAGTCACACTAGCATGCTATACACTAACAGGTTCAAATTGTGAGCATCAAAGTGTACAACACCACCACAGTTATAATCAAGATCAAAATGCAATCTGTGCAGCATACGGCTAGAATCTGGACTTGAAAACAATGAGACTAAAGAGCAGCAGCTGCTGCAGCATTAGGGGAAGGAACCACAGAGGTAATGAACCATAAATATAAGTAGCTCTGCTGCAGCAACAGATGCAGCAATCTGGGGTGTAACTGCACCTTCACACTGATCTAACAGCTAATGCAAGGACCATGTTGAGCAACAAAGAACAACTGCAGACAGTAGGTTCAACTGCAGCAGTAACAGTGTAGTAGCAGTGTAATGCAGAGGCAGAAATGCAAGTTACAAGACAAGTCCTTAAACAATCCAGCAGCAGTGTAAGTAATGTAACAATCCAGCAGCAGTGTAACAATGTAGACCATATAAAAGACAAGTGTAACAAGGAATGCCTCCTTCCTTGGAGACACAACAACAATTCAATATAAGGTCACAACAGCAAGCTAATTTAAGAACTCCAAGGAATGCCTCCTTCCTTAGGAGACTAATAACAATGTAATGATTCCAAGGAATGCCTCTTTCCTCAGGAGACTAATAACAATGTAATGATTCCAAGGAATGCCTCCTTCCATTGGAGACACATCATCAACAATATAAGATCACAATAGCTAGTTATCTCAAAATGTGATTGTGGAAGATTAAGAAGAGATTAAGATAACAAACCATACACTAGGTAACCAACCATGCCCTCCACAATCTGCCATCAAACACCATGCTGCACAAAAATACTGCATTGATCACCTGTCACACTAGCCACTGCATAGAGGTGAGTATAAGTTTAATTAATCCCCCACTTAGTTAACAATCCATGACAATTATGGCCTTGGGGAAGATTTTCCAAGGACAATAATCTGCACCTCACTAATGAATGGATTTTGTTGACTACAATAGGCACAGGGCAAGATGCATTTTGGAAGTTACGTACATTTCTTTCAATCCAAATTTGGTAAACTGTAGCAGTGAATATCAATTTAAGGATTAATTTTTTTAGATTCTTGCCTCTGAAGTTTGAGATATAAGTGATCCAGTCAACCCAAGACCTAGAGGGACAACTGACATTGACATGAGCAAGCATCTCAGACAGGATTTGTGAGGTGAAGGGGCAATTGAAGAATAAGTGGTCGTGAGTCTCCACTCCAGTACAAAAACTACAACAGGAGACAGGGATTGTTCTAAACAAAACCAACCTGTCTCCAGTATAGAGTCTGTTATGGATAGCAAGCCAAGCTATCATACTACATTTAGGGATATGACCAGAGAACCAAATGTTGTTGTGCCAAGGAACTTTGGGGTAATGTGTTCTGAGCTCTTCTGGGGGGAAATTGTGAACTCACCAGATGAGTTAAGGTCCCATCTATGATGGTCCCCCATTTATTGGTTTGGTTTGGGCAAGGAACTCAAAGCACCCCTAATCTCATTGAGCTCAAGGGTTTGAGTAATGGGGAAGCCCCAATTGGAGCCTCTAATAATGGCATCCATAGTAGCATCTTTGGTAAGTCCAGAGTCATAAATAACTCTGGAACCAAATTTGTGGGCAATAGGACCAAGAGGGTGCCAATTATCAAACCATAATGATGTGGTTCTGCCATTGCCAATCACAACCTTAATGTGGGGTTGCACAATGGGTCGGAGATTGAGGAGCTTTCTCAAACCCAGGAAGGTGAACTGGGCATCTTGACATCCCAAAAACTTTTCCATTTAAGCAAGTATGACTTAACCCATTGACACCACATAGATTGTTCCCCACCGGAGATAAGGAACCAGATGTGTTTAGCAATAACAGCCTTATTCCAAATGAGAATACATTTGAACCCAAGACCACCCTCTTGTTTGGGGCAACACAAGTGCTCCCAAGACACTTTGGCCCCAGTCTTTTTGAGGTCAGGACCAGACCATAGAAAAGACCTCAGAATGGTCTCAACCTCTTTTATAACTTTCTTGGGAAGTATGAAGAGGGAGGACCAATAAGTTTGCATTGAGAAAAGGACATTCTTTATTAATTGGACCCTACCAGCATAGGTTAAGTCCCTATTAGTCCAGGTTTTGGTTCTTGAAGTGATTTTGTCAATCATGGATTTGTAGTCAATATGTTTCAGCTTGGTAGATAGAAGTGGAACACCAAGGTATCTCACAGGTAAAAAACCTTCTTTGAAACCTAACATTTGGATGATCTCTTCTCTGACTGAGTGTTGCACTCCAGAGAAGAAAACATTACTTTTCCTAGGACTTGGAGATAATCCAGACAAGGATTCAAACTCATAGAGGGAGTCCTGGATATGTTTGACTTAGCTTACATCACCTTTGCAAAAGAGCATAAGGTCATCAGCAAAACATAGATTAATGATTTTGGGTTGACTGCATCTCCAGTGGAACGTAAAGTCAGGTCTATTAGACCTATCCTTTAAGATACAAGTGAGCACCTCCATAACAATTACAAAGAGATAAGAGGACAAGGGATCACCTTGTCTGAGACCTCTTGCACCACCCTTAATGTTACCAGTGGGCTCACCATTAATGTTCAGAGTATAAGTAGCTGTGGTAACACAACCTTTTCACCAGGTAATCATTCTAGGGTGGAAATTCATGCATACAAGTGTATCCCAAAGGAAGTCCCATCTGACATTTTCATAATGTCCACTTTCATGGCACATTTGGGGGAAGAGGTGAATTTGTGGTATCCTTGCATAATTTCCTGCGTGAGGAAAATATTATCAGCAATTCTCCTGCCCTTAATAAATCCAGATTGGACTAGATCAATAAGGACAGGAAGAACACTCTGAAGCCTCTTTGCCAGTATCTTGGCAATGCACTTGTACACAGTGTTTTTTTTTTTTTTGATAACCGAGGAACAGCCCTACAATAGGCCACTAATTGGACCCACTGCACGACCCAAACCTCGGAGGGAGCTGGCGCAACCCACACCAGTCACGCCCCCCCCCCCCCCCCCCCCCCCGCTTAGCACAGGTACTCACCCTGTGGGGAATCGAACACCTGACCAAAGGGACTACCCCTAAAGTCAGGCACTCGCCCTAACCACTGGGGCAACCCATGGGTGTGTCTTGTACACAGTGTTACAACAAGATATTGGTCTAAAGTCTCCAACCTTTGAAGGATTAGGTATTTTGGGGACAAGAGCCACAATGGTGGCATTAGCTTTGCTCAGAAGTTTCCCAGACTTGAAGAAATTCCTAACAGCAGCAGTGACCTCATGTCCCACAATAGGCCAAGCTTTCTGAAAGAACTTAGCATTATAGCCATCAGGGCCAGGAGCCTTGTGGGGATTAAGGTTCATAAAAACATCCTTGATTTCAGTGTTAGTGACATCCTGAACCATACTCACACTCTGATCATAAGAGAGCCTCAGAGTAATGAGTTGGTTAATCCTAGCAAACCCAGCATAGTTAGTGGTGTGTGGTGTACCAAGGAGACTAGACTCACACTCTGATCATAAGAGAGCCTCTGAGTAATGAGTTGGTTGATCCTAGCAAACCCAGCATAGTTAGTGGTGTGTGGTGTACCAAGGAGACTAGACTAGAAGTTGACAAAGGTAGTTATCCAAAAAAGTTGACAAAGGTATTTTTTATTACATTCATGTCATGGGTGGTAGTAGAATCACCCAAAACCAAACTAGTAATCTTACTTCTATTTCTATTGTGGCTAATGGATTTGAAAAAGAAGGAAGTGCATTGGTCTCCAAGCTTTAGCCACTGAATCCTAGATTTTTGTCTAGCTAAACTTTCCTCAGCTATAGAGAGAGTGAGGAATTGCTTGTAGACCAGTTTTTCCTCCATCTGAGTAGTAGGATTTGTAGGATCCAGACCAAGGGTAGTCTGTAGGGTATCAAGCTGGTTTTTGGCAACAGCCACTCTTTCAGAGATAGCACTGCATTTTTTTTTTTATGATTTAGCTTTTTAAGTTCAACTTGTAACCTTTTAAGCTTTTCAGTAAGACAGAACATAGGGTTCCCAAGAATTATTTGTCTCCAAACCTGTTGGACTGTAGGAAGGAAGGAAGGAAGGATGGTCTGCCAAGAAATCAAAGAACCTAAAAGGTCTTTCAGCAGGTTTAGGTGTAGGTGTAATATGTACAATAGCTGGTGAGTGGTCAGAGATCCCAGGTGTAGGGAAGTAAGCTGAAGAGGAGGTATGAGTCCTCAGCCAAAGATCATTAACCAGAACTCTATCAAGCTTGGTAGAGATGTGGTTGGGGGGGGGGGGGGGGGGGGGTCTTGCCTGTTAGACCATGTAAAGAGACAACCAGTATACCTTAGATCATCAACTTCACATGAATAAAGGCAATTATTAAGGTCATCCATATAGGTAGGCCAATGAGTAGAACCACCATATTTTTCTTTAGGACTCCTAATGGCATTAAAGTCACCCATAATCACCCAACACTCACTACTCTTCAGTTTGCACATATTATTCCAAAGATCTAATCTTTCAGCATGATCATTGGCACCATAGACAAAGGAAGCTAAGAATCTATGCCCATCAAGAATGGATGATACCTCACAATGAATAAGCTGACTGGTCATATGCAAGACCTTACATTTAATATGTGGGGGTTCCAGCATACAAGAATTCTCCCAATAGGCGCATGGGAAGAATTATGGGTATGCTGCCAGTGAGGGCAAATGGATCTCACAGTCTTCTTAATGTTAGGCTCCTTAACTTTATGTTCAATTAAGCCCATTAGTGAAAGTTCATTATTATGCAAAAAGTTTTTAGCAGCCTTTTGCTTGAGAGGATCGTTCAAACCTCTCAAGTTCCAAAACCCGAAGTGCAAAGGTGATTATGAGCTAAGCATGGGGATTATTGAAATATAAAGCATAATATAAAATATAAATTGGCAGAAAATAGAAAGAATAAGGATACTGCCCAAAAGTTTTTAGCAGCCTTTTGCTTGAGAGGATCGTTCAGACCTCTCGAGTTCCAAAACCCGAAGTGCAAAGGTGATTATGAGCTAAGCATGGGGATTATTGAAATATAAAGCATAATATAAAATATAAATTGGCAGAAAATAGAAAGAATAAGGATACTGCCCAAAAGGATATAGTATAAGCCTTCAATGCCCTCTGGAGGAGCTAGATCGCCCATAACTCCCCTTCTTCTTGTTCTTATTCTTTTTAGTATTGCTTCCTGCTGATTGTGGGCAAGAGGGTGGAGATGAGCCTGTTGTATTGGTAGGTAAGGTCGCAGGACTGTTTAACTTAGGATTTTGCCCCTCATATGTCCCTGTGGTAGCTGTGCCCACATTGGAAGGACATTTTTCAGCCACAATCTCCTCAATATCTTCAGAAGAGTCATACTCTTTCCCAGAATCTGGTAAATCCAAAGGCTCAGTGTTGTCCACTGCAACTGTAATAGGAGGTACTACATGTAACTCAACTGCCTCCAATGGAAGTGAACTTGAATGGGAACCACTCAGTTTTGGTACTTGATCTTCTGGCTTATTTGGTGGTTCTTCCTTCCTTTCAGTCTGCAACGTGGAGCCTGAGGTGAGTTTGCCCTTCCCTGCTACCAACCATTCATGTTCAATAGTGACTTCTTCAGGAACAGCTGTTGGAACAATTAGGGATCTACATGAGTGCCCAAAAACCTTGCATTTATCACACTTAGGTGGAAGCCACTGGTATTCCACCCCCACCATCACTGATTCATCATCAACCGAGATGGCGATATCAGAGGGGAGCACATCCCCTGCTTCTATTTCCACACAAATGCGTGCATAATCCTGTCTTTTCCTTTGGGCTGTGGCTTCATCTACGTGAATTGGCTTTCCAATTGCGCTAGCTATCCTGCTGAAGCCCACGTGGGACCAGAATTCCAAAGGAAATCTATGAAGCTTAATCCACATGGGTATGGTGGACGGATGGTTTTTAGTAGGGACCAACATCCTTTTCCATTCCTTTAGTACAAGATACCTACGGGAGAAGAAATATGCCCCCCCCCCCCCCCCCTCAAGATCTCTGAATTTGGCGGCTTTGTCCTCAAATTCAAACAGGTAACAGGATCCCAATTGCTTGATAGTAAACTTACCATGGTCTTTCCAAACTGCCCTTGCAATGGCATATAGTAATGGCATTGGCATTTTACCATCCATGAAATTTCCAACCAAACAGTGGTTTCCAGCCCCATCATCGAGCTGTGACGTGTCAAAAATCACATGAGCCTCTTTTCCTTTTTGGAATTCCGGGTAATGATCTAGCTTCATAGACTTGGAAGGTGCTTGAGCCAAAAGGGATGACCAGTTCTTAGGCTTACCTTGGAGAGGATTAGGTTCAGGAACACAATTCTGTGACCCCTTAGCTTGTTCCTTTGTACCAGATGAACTGGGAACAGTAGGATACTGTGTGTGTCGAGGGGAGTTGCAGATAACCTCAACAAAATCTCCTTTTACATCCAAATCACTGCTAGGAGCAGCCATACCTGAGTTGGAATATTCTTCATGGATCTGAAGGAGATGTGATTTAAGTTGCGAAAAGTTAACATTAACTCCAGACTTATGCATCTCATCCTCAATCGTTTGAACTAGAGAGCAAATACTATCCTCCTGTTCTCCTTCCATTTGAAATACTTCATGTAATTTACGCGCTGGACTCAAGCCGAACCGAATGGGGCTAAGTGAGGTCTTATTTGTTGGGTTATTGGGTTGATTCAGGCTAGGGCTAGAAACACCATCAGGAGCAAGTGCCTTCATCGAATTAGTTGGGGTGCTAAAACTAGGGTTTTTTTAAAAATCAGAGATTTTAATACCAAAGGGGTAAGTATCCAGGAGTTTGAACGGGTTGTGATTGGTGGTGTTTGAGTATGTAATACCTGACTTCGAGGCTTTTCCTTGTGCGATTTCAATTACTGGAGTTGAGAGTGGAGCTCGTGGAGATGTACTAGTAGGATTACCTGATTTAGGGCTAGATCTCTGCGGGTAGACGTTGGATTGAGCAAGAAAGTTTGTAGGTGACCCCGATGTTGGTATGGGATGGAGGGCAGGATCCTCCATAGGTGTATCTCGAATCTCAGGACACAACTCAGAGTAAGTCTGCAGAGTGGCTAAAGAGGACATTGAAGCCCCAGAGTTAGAGATCTGCACAGAACGTAGACTTGATTGAGATTTGGTGATGTCTGTTCGCTTTTTACGTAACTCATGAGAATCAACTACCTTGATCCCAAGGCCATCAGCAGTTGAGATCGCCCCATCTCCCATGGCTGGTTCACCACGGATAGTAAGGTTTTCCGTACACGGTCCCCAAATCGCCTAGAGAGAGAAGGTGTCATGTTTTTTCCGAAGTCCCTATTTTACACAAGTGGTTGCCTTGAATTAGTGGGATTTGTTGGTATTTGATACTCCCTCCGTTCCATATTATTTGCCCCCTATGGGAGTCCGTGCATTTTGCACGCAAAAAATAATGTACAAGCATTATTTTTTTTTCAACAAACTTGACACCAATTTAAAGATCCCATTGAGAAGAAAAAATTGGTGTAATTTTTTTTTTTCGAAAAAAGTTCTCATAAACACGTTATTTTTTGTGTGCAAAATGCACGTACTCCCGTAGGGGGCAAACAATATGGAACGGAGGGAGTACAAGATAGAGGTGTTTGAGTGTCTAGCATTATTTTTTATTTTTGGAATATTAGCAGTAGGAAATAGAGGTATGAAGGCCGTGTGTTGGTGTAAGCCGTGTCAATTCCAGGTTTGGCTGTTTGGAGAGTTAATCAGGAAGCCAGGGTGCAGTGTCAAAGCAAGCTCATAACAGGTTCCAAGCAGATTTTACTCATTATAGAGGTGTGGACGGTCGATTTCCACCGGTTGGTATTGTGATTTGAAAATAGAGTCGCCACCCGGGTTTTTGGAAAATGGTTTGGGACCCGAGAAACCGTTTTGAAAAATGATTAAGAAAATGATTTATAAAACAATTTGAAAACCAGAGATTCGTTTTGGATTCGAGAGCCAGATTACGAACGGGGAAGGGTTTTAATGCACCTCGTTTCCCCGATTAAAAATCGGTCTTTACTAAACATTTGTGGGATTTTTAGAAAGTATTTTATTGCCGAATATTAACAAATAAACATTTAAGCAAAGCAGACGATAATAATGAAAAATAAGCTACTAACATATAATTTACAGCAAACATGTGAAAATCCAGAATTTAAACTGTTCATGCAAGGCACTGTTCAAAATTTTGATTTTTACACGAAAAGTGTGCCGTGCGGCACACTGGGTGTACCGTGCGGCCCTGTTCTTCAACCCAACGGTCAAATTTTCAAAGGAGCGTCGTACGGCACTCCAAGTGTACCGTGCGGCACTGTTGGCTACACAACAGTTTGAAACTTTGGTTTTTGAAAAGAATGAAATGAAGGTGCATACAAGGCATGAGACATAGTTAAAAATAGACTATTTTGAATGAGAAAACAGTGTGTTCAAGTGTGGAATGTTCCTCCTCATTGAATCGCTCCGTTCGAGGCGATGTTTTCACCGTACGACGCGACCGGAAGGTATGAAATAGAATTGGTTTTAATGTGACATGGGCATACCAAGCATGGAGATGATACTGGAGATCATTCCATACTTGGTACCCCTCCCCTCAGGGTACCAAACCTAAGAAGTTTGGCGAAACGGGATTATACCTCGGTTTTGGACCTCTCGGATTGAACTTGTTTCTTGAACTTTTGAATGTGGCTTGGGCTCCTCTGAACTTTCGACTTCACTCTGGTGTAGTGGCAAGGAAGATTGAAGGCTTGGATTTGAGCAAGCTTGGAGTGACTATGTTACGGTTTTGGAACCGAAAACAAGGGGGTTGGGTTTATTCGATTGGAATTTGCTTTGGGGAAGATTGAGTTGATTTTCTGGAGATTAGAGGTTGTAATGAGGATGATTGACAGTAGAGAGGGTGTTTAAGAATGAGGTTTCATGGTTTCTTTCACAGAATTTTTTCTTCTCCCTTTCCTCTCTCTCCCTCTCTCTTTTTTCCGTTGGAATCGATCGGTATAAATAGGCAATGGGAACCGATTGAATCCCAAGCAAACTTGATGCTCACTCATGGTGATGATGGCTAGGAGGTAGCTTGTCATCCTTGCACGAAATCATGATGAGTAGAGGAAGCATTCGTCAACAATTTGAGCTGCTGGGAACTCTGCAAAAGCTGTGTGACAAGTGACAGTGCCGTACGGCACACAAACTGTGCCGTGCGGCACACCTGACCGCCAAAATTCAAAAAGCTACCGTACGTGACTTGGGTTGAGCCGCGCGTGAGAGATGAGTACCGTACGGTACTGTTGACTTTGTTGACTTGGAGAATTTCAATCCGAGAGTCCTTCCGGGTGTTTCCTTTGATCATCGGGGATTTCAAATGTATACGAGAGTCCCATTTTGGGGTGTCTACAGTTGCCCCTCTTCGACGAGGCTTACAATCATTGTGTGATGGAAGTCGCGTCAAAGATAGAAGACACCCCTCGACGTGGACGCCCTCATATGAAAACACACAAGTAAAAGTTAATGCATGTGGTCGCGCTTGAAAGAGCTGCCTACGTACCCCTTTGTAGGGATCAGACCGGCGTAGTTCTTTGGGGCCTAATGCAAAAATGCAAGATGGTGACTTTATAAGAGTTTACAGAAAACATACCTTGATCGGATTTCGGGGGTTGTTACTCTGTTTTTCAATGAGGGAAAAACGAATGATGTGCTGTGAGACAGAAACCAGTTGGTGCTGAGAAAACTTTTGTTAATGCCGAAGAGGACTTATAGAACCTGTCGGTGTCTGAGAAAATTGTTATCAATGCCGTAGAGGACTTTACAAAACCAGAAAACCGTCGTTAATGCCGTAGAGGACTCATAGAACCCTGTCAGTGTTTGAGAGAATTGTCGTTAATGCCGTTGAGGACCGTCGTTAATGCCGTAGAGGACTTATAGAACCCTTGAAAATCGTCGTTAATGCCGTAGAGGACTTACGAAAACAGAAAACCTTTTGTCAATGTCGTAGAGGACTTACGAAACCCGAAAACCGTTGTCAATGCCGTAGAGGACTTACGAAACCCGAAAACCATTGTCAATGCCGTAGAGGACTTACAAAACCCTAAAACCGTTGTCAATGCCGTAGAGGACTTTATAGAACCAGAAAACCGTCGTTAATGCCGTTTAAGGACTTACAGAACCTGTCGGTGCTTGAGAGAACTGTCGTTAATGCCGTAGAGGACTTACGAAACCATTGGATGTTTGAGAAATCGTTGTGATAGAACCATCGAGCGGGGTTCCGTGTGCGCACGAGACCAATGACAATCTCCTTTAAAGTTTTGAAGCCGTGTCCAAAACATCTCTTTGGAAAATTGATTTTATTTGTCACAAACTTCAAAGAATACAAGAGTGTACCGTACGGCACATAAGGTGTGCCGTGCGGTGGAGTTGATGTGCCGCACGGCACAAGTGGTTTGTAATCGCCCAGAATGTTTTGTTTTCCCTACTTTCGATTCATTCAAATTTTTAGTCGGTCTGTTTTTTAGAGAATAGAAGTCCGAAAACCATATTCCTCTTCATTCTTCTCCTTCTTCCTTATTTCTCCCAAATTTCTTCAATTTTCGGTTTGAAATTTCTTCCGAAGTTACACACTCACCTCCGAAATACAACAGTTATGGCCGATTCAGGCGAAGAACACGGTGGTTCTACTACGTCGGCCGCCGATACGACGTCATCATCGTTCGTAGAAGGCCGTTCGTTGTCCGGTACATCCAAGAGCAACTCATTCACGAGTATTCCGGCCGATGTTGATCCGGTTGCCACGGATCCAGTTTGTGATGCTCTGATAGGGGCTGAAACAACATCCCCCATGCCAGAATCGGTGCCTACAGAGTTCGGCGAGACTCATACAGGTGATACTTCCACTCCGGTAGTAGTACGGGACACTACGGGTACTGGTGATGCCATGCCGATGAGTGGCGGTGATATTGGTGAAGACCCAGGTGTCGTACGGCACATTCATAGTGTCGTTCCAGATGTTGAGAGTGTCGTGGCCAGTGATTTGAGTACCGTACGGCCCTTTGAGACCGCCGTGGGTGAGGATCAGAATATCGTGGCCAGGGATTTGAGTGCCGTGGGCAGTGGTGGTACCATTGGTGATGACCCAAATGTCATACGGCACACCGAGAGTGTCGTGCCTGTTGATCAGAGTGTCGTGCGGCATGCTGAGAGTGCCGCAGCTATTGGTCAGAGTACCGTGGTGAGCCCCTCTACTGTACATGAAGGTCCAGAGGCTATGGATATTGATCCTACAGGTATGGGTACTTCACCTTCTAATATTGCGATGAGTCTCAGTGGGATTGACGTTGTGGTAGAGAGAGTTGGTGCTTAGGGGAATGGGTCTCGGACTGAGGGCATTCTGAGGGATGTTCTGGAGGCTACCCTCGTGACTGAGGTTGTTGTAGGTGGTGAGCGGGTTGCGACTGATATACCGGTGACTCGGGGAGGTGCCAGCGATAGAGATGTACTTGTAGAGGACGTTGCAGGAGAGAGTAGTACTGACAGTGAGGAGACGCCTTTGGTGCGACGGATTGCTCCTGGTCCGGCCATTGCCATTGGTACTGCTAGAGTGCCAGAGGAGAGTGCTGATAGAGAGACAGAGGTTTCAGAGCCTCCACTGTTTATACTTGCAGTTGGTTCTTCCCGTCAGCCGGGCTTGACTTTGGCAGATACCTTGGAGGGGGCGAGAGATGAGGATATTGCAGCTACTTTGCAAGAGTCTCCCCAGTTCGAGAATATTCTGATTCAGGAGGGTATGCCATCTCATGCTAGGGATGTTGAGCAGGAGGAGAGATAGAGAGAGGCTGAGGTAGCCGCCCGGGAGGAGCGTATGACCATAGTCCGGGAGGTCGAGTTGGCTTTGGATCACAGAGTTCCTTTTACGCCTGCCACTTACGTGCCACGAGTTCACTTCTTTGTTCCTCAGGGATGTGACACTTATACTCCTTTGCTGCCTGCGTATTTGGATACGAACGTTATTCGTGACCGCTCGACTCATATTGCTTACAGAAATCCCTTGGTATGTATCTTGTTTATTCTTTGCTGCTTGTATCTGTTTACTATTGATTTCTTTTGACAATGACTGATATACCTTGTGTTGTGCTTTTGTTGACAGACTCAGAGATCCATGGGTGGTTATGGAGGTTCTGCGAGTTCCCTGGCATATTACCGTGCGTTGCCATCGAGTGTGAGGGCTTTGGTTGATGCTTCTGGGTTTACCATCTTTATACGGCTCTTAACAGTGACCAGAACAGATCGCAAGCTTATACGAGCCCTGGTGGAGAGGTGGTGGGATAGCACCAATACTTTTCACTTCAGGTTCGGGGAGATGACTATCACTCCTTTGGACTTTGCTGCTATTACTGGTCTGAGAGTTGGTGGCGAGCCGATCCCGTTCGATTCAGAGCTATACTTGGACACTGCTGCCGTAGAGCACTACCTGGGGAGGAGGCCTGGAGGCATTGAGTCGGGGGTGAGGTATACTGTCTTGGTGGATTTCTGGGACCACGAGCCTGAGTCAGAGGAGGAGGCTAGACAGATGGCGAGGGCTTACTTGTTATACCTCTTTGGTGCTTCCTTGTTTCCGAACAGGCAGGGCATGGTGCACTTGGGTTGGCTACCGGCGTTGGAGAGCTTGGAGATTGCAGGGCTGTTTGACTGGGGTGGTGCTGGCTTGTGCACCGTGTACTGCTTCCTGGGTTGCGTCTGTCGTGGAGTTGGCACGAACCTTGGTGGCTATTGGAGAGTACTTGAGGGAAACTTCGCTAGTATTTCTTCTTTGTGGAAGATTATGATAATGCCTTAGCCAAATTCCTTGACTTGATTGGTTTCTGAACATGTAGGTGTGGGCTTATGAGGTGTTGGGAATATTTGCTCCTGTCAACTCTCATAGCAATGAGGATGTGCTTCCACATGCCGAGAAATGGGGGTTGGAGTTCACGGGGGCAGGTGATCATAAGGGGGATTTGAGTAGCTTCAGACTCTTTCTGGATTCTACCACGGGAGATAGAGTAAGCTTTTCTGTGATTCACTTTTCATGTTCTTTTGCCTTTTCATTTTTCTGAAAACTGACAAACCTTTTCCTTGCAGGTGAGGTGGAATGTCTGGGGCAGGTCGCGCAAGGATTACCTGATTAGGAGCAGGGAGTGGACACGGAGTCGAGTACTGCTGAAGTGTCCATATGGCTGGCGATGGTACTTGGGTGACAGAGTGTCTCGTCAATCTCTCGGGATTGACCATTTTAGTGTGCCTTCGCCCCTTCCTTCACTTGTTCAGAGGACCGAGGAGTATACTCGAGCAGAGATAGAGAGATATACAGTGCCGACAGAAATTGTTTTCAGCCCTTCGATAGACTATGAGGGGTACTTGAGTACTCACTTGGCCTATGACTTGGACATGGAGAATCGCTTGAGAGCTGCCCCTGCTTTACCTGAGTTGAGGAGAGATATTGAGGTAGTGACTGCTGATGGAGCACTTGGAGTAGTGACGGTGCCTCTTATTACCCCTACAGTTACTTTTGCCACGACAGAGGTGACTCCTGATTGCTTTGTTTATTTCAATTACTTCCTCATACTAACATTCTTTGCACTACTTATATGTCTTTGTATTTCAGATTCCTGCTGAATGGGCGACGGCGTCGTACCAGCTGGTGCAAGACTTGCAGGCAATGGTCCGTCAGTTTGTGATGGGCATGGTTCCAGAGGTACGCCCGCGTGCTGAGCCAGGAGTTGTACTTGGTCGTAGGTGGAGTACTACCAGAGAGAGGACACCTGCTCGAGCTTCCAGAGAGGCTGGCAGAGGTACAGGCCGAGGTACCGGAGGTAGAGAGATAGGCCGCGGTATCCGTAGGAGGAGAGAGAGTAGCCGTGGAGCAGGTACTAGCAGTGAGAGAGGAGCTAGTCGCAGGGCTACTCCTAGTGGCGGAGCTGCTGAGGTATTCATCAGACTTGTCTTTCCTTTATGTTGATTATTCATATCTCTCATTTGACAACCTTTGTTGCTCGTGCAGGGAGCATCAGGTTCTCAGAGTGCCAGGCGTTCGACGCCTCGAGCTACTTCAGCAGCTCCATCTTCAGGTCGAGTTCTTTGTTCCACTGCAATCCTGGAGAGTGCACAGAGAGAGGAGTCTGCAGAGAGCAGTAGTACTGAGAGCCATCCTTCTACACCGAAGCGTCCGCGTACCTGAGATAGTTGTTAGTAGTAGCATTTTATTAGTTGGGGCCTGCGTGCCTCGTTTTGATTTGGGCGCCTGTTTAGCCCTTCTGTATAGATGGCCTGCGAGCCATGGTAGTAGACTTAGCATTGGGCCTGTTTGCCCTTGGATATGATTGTGCTCATGATGTGGATATTTGAGTTTGGTTTTATAAACACTTGCACTTTTGATTTGCTTTTTATTCATATTAGCAATGAATTTGAAAAATCAGAGTTTTGCACGTGAGTACTTTAGTCACAACAACTGAATTGAGACTAACAAATTTGTATATGGAGAGCTTGACTCGTATTCGTGGTTGTGACTCACAGGACTCAATGAAATAATGGAACTAGCTATCGGACTCATATGTACAATGCATGGATTAATGACAATAGAACAATGCTTGTTGCGTGCACATGCCGACATTGTTGTTGACAAATGAATGGAATGATTTCTGTATATGACATGACGCACGTGAATTGACCAGGCTCGCGAGATGACAATATCATGAAGTATAGCTTGCTGATGTTTCCATTCTTGATGTACAAGTCTCCGAGGTACATGATCATCGAAATTTTGGTTGAGGTCGTCAACCAATCCTTCCACTAGGTCGTATGCGCGTGTCACGGCTTGTATGTACAGGCTACGTGCCAAAGAGAAGCATGGAATGAGCTTCGGACGCTCGAAATCCAGTTTTGCTGGAATCTGGCCAACTGTGCCGTGCGGCATTGATATTGTGTCGTGCGGCACTACCACTGTACCGTGCGGTACTGGCCTAACAGTGCCAAAAATTTTGCAACTTGCAGCCGATTTCTGGTCCTTTCTTTTGACCTTTCATCACTCCAATGCACGTCCTAGGGTCTTGAAGGGCCATTGTGAGGCATCCTTTGAGAAGCTTTGCAAATTTAGCATGATTTCTTGCGGTTTTCGAGTCGGCACATTTTTCGAGACGGCCGTTCTTTGGAACTTCAAACTTCGTATTGTCCTTCATGCATGGTAACTACAAAAAGCTATTCATCTCACCCTTCTTTCACATCCCAAATCCATAGACTTCTTTTTTGTTCATCTCCTCACAATGGCGGTGAGTTTTTCAGCTCTAATGCGCCCTTGGCTCGATGATCTTGATGGCTTGGATTGGCTCCATTTTCGGGATCACAGGTTGACTTCTCTTCGTTATATCCAAGATGTGTCCATACGTCTTGAGTTGCTACGAGCTGCAACGCAATTCTGGGATCCTGAGGTGCATGTTTTTTGCTTTGGTCTTCACGAGTTATGCCCCACTGTGGAAGAATTCTATGCGTACATCGGAGGTTTTGATTTGGTGGAGCCTATCACTCCTCTCCAAGGAGTGGGTTTTGCCCCAGTGTTGTCTTCCAAACTGGAAATAAGCAATAATGCTGCCAAGTCCATGATTCATGGAGGTTTTTTTGAACATTCCACGCCTTATTGACGGATTCCGCTCCAACAACTTTGCTCTGTGCTTGTGTTTACTGGCTGCATTCCTGTTTGTGCAATCTGATAGTCAAGCAAGCTCTTCCTTGGTCGGTGTGGCCATGCAAATTGAGGAGCGCAAAGACGTGGCTCCCATGGTTCTGGCCGAAACTTTGATGGGTATAGATGGGGTTCATGCCGGCCGGACCGACGTCTTCGAGGGTAGTCCTTTGCTTCTACAGGTAGGCTTCTCACTCAGCTCTCCTTTTTTTGGTTTTTCGCTCATTCTCATTTTACCTCGACTCTCAGTTTAAGGTTTTCTAAGGTTCCTTACTTGTTTTCTCTCTTTCACACAGCTGTGGTTATGTGACAAGGCTAATCTGCTGGAGCCTGTGCCAAGAAACCGGGTTCATGAAACACAAGGGTTTGTTATGAGGGACTTCAAGGAAGTTTTTGATGATGTGGGAGGCTGGGTTCAGGTCCTCTCCCGACTCACGGAGGAGGTGATTTCTTGGCGATTGACTTGGCTTGTTCTTCCTGACATGGCCATTAGCAACATGGGGCGCCAGCGAATGGTTTTGGCCGGTCTAACCCGATGGACTTTCTATATTCCGAACAGGATCCTTCGTCAACTCGGTGCTCGTCAAGTACTGCCGCCTGCAGATCCTGAGAACTTTATCATACCAAATTTCAATGCTGCCACATTCAGAGCTTATCAGAATAATTGGAGAGAGCGTGTGACCATTCCAAGAGATCCTTATCCCAGTGTTCTCCTTCCGGCACGTTATAAGAGATGGTTGACAAGAGACATTGAAGGAAGAGTAAGTGGAAACTAAGACAGACTTTAGACTCGATCTTACTGTGCTTGAAATAAGTTGTGTACCCAATGCTATGGATGTTGTTGTTGTTTGAAAGTCTCATGCTCAGCCATGTAATCGAAAAAGTTCGTTTGAATAAAACTTGAGTTTTGAGAATTTTGCTTTCTTGATTCTTGCTGGCTCTGTCTGCGAAATCCGAAATGCGCACAATGACTTGGAATCAACTCAAAAGATTGTGACCGAACCTCAGGATGAGGCTGCCTACGTATCCCTTGTAAAAAAAAGGAATCAGGTCATGACGTAGTTCAGGACTACAAATGTTTGGTTAGGGTTCACTCGGGTATTTACACTCTCCTTTTGTGCTCTGGATTTTGCCTAGTACCGCCCTTACGGGTTTTTCGGTCTAGCGAGCTTTGATTTGTTTAGCCTTATCTTTTCCCTAGGCTGCCCTTTCGGGTTTTCAACCTAGCAGGCTTTTGCTCTAATTTTTGCCTGGAACTGCCCGCCCTTGCGGTTTTCAGTCCAGCGAGCTTCTCTCAGGGGTAATATCTCTTGAGTTGATCCAAGTTGACCAGAGTAGAAAATTCGTTGCCGTCTAGGTCAATGAGTTGTGATGCACCTCCGGATAAGATCTTCTTGATAATATAAGGTCCGGCCCACTTTGGTCGAAACTTTCCACGCGGATCGAAAACTGGAGCTCGAATTTCTTTCAAAACCATGTCACCTTCCTGTAGATCCCTGGATTTCACCTTCTTGTTAAAAGCACGAGCTATTCGGCGTTGATATCCTTGAACATGATATAAGGCCTTAAGTCGCCTTTCATCGAATAACATGAGCTCTTCGAACCTCGCGTTTTGCCATTCTGTTTCATCAATCCCTGATTCTGCCATGATCCTCAAAGACGGGATTTCGAGTTTGATTGGTAGAACGGCTTCCATGCCATAAACCAAAGAATAGGGTGTTGCCCCCGTCGGAGTTCGGATAGATGTCCGGTACCCCCACAATGCTAAAGGCAGCTGTTCGTGCCAATCCCGTGCAGACTCAATGGTTCTCTCTAGTATAGACTTGATGGTTTTGTTGGCCGCTTCTACAGCTCCATTGGTTTGGGGCCGATAAACAGTTGATTTGTGAACTTGAATCCCGAATTCTTCAAGGGTTTCTGCTGCTCTTCCTTTGAAGTGAACCCCATTATCTGATACGAAAACCTGAGGGACCCCACATCTGTAGATAATGTTCTGCTTGATGAAGTGAGCAACCTGGACTGCCGTGAGAGTCGTGTAGCAAGCAGCTTCAACCCACTTGGTGAAATAATCAATTGCGACCAAAATGAACTTGTGTCCGTTTGATGCCGCCGGTGTGATTCTGCCGATAACATCTATGCCCCAGACGGAAAAGGGCCAAGGTGAAGCCATGGAATGCAATTCTGATGGCGGGACATGCATGAGATTGGCGTGAATCTGACATTTGTGACATCGCTTCACGTACTTGACGCATTCAGTCTCCATGGTTGACCAATATTAACCCTGCCTTAAGATTTTCTTAGCGAGCATCATGCCATTCATGTGAGGGCCGCAAACTCCTTCATGTATTTCTTCCATGATCCGGCTGGCTTCTTCTCCGTGTACACACAGCTTGTGCATTCCACAATGAGATCTCCGATATAGCTTACCTCCGCAAATGATGTACTGAGATGCCAATCTCCGAAGAGCAACTTGATCCTTCTTATCGGTTCCTGTCGGATACTCGCCTTTCTCAATGAAGTTCCAAATGTCGTGATACCAAGGTAAGCCATCGTCCGGCTCATCAACGGTCATGACGTACTCATAGACAGGTTTGTCTCTTTGCTCAATCATAATTGGCCTGAGTTTGACTCCGTTTGGTATTTCAACCATGGATGCCAACGTTGCGAGGGCATCGGCAAACCGATTGTTTAATCTTGGTACATGTGTGAAAGTGACCATCTGGAATCGTGGGATCAAATCATCCAAGTCTTGATGGTAGGGCTTCAACTTGTCTGCCCTGACCTTCCAGTCACCGTTTGCTTGTGACACCACTAAGTTTGAGTCTCCGATCACTTCTAGTCTTTTGACCCCAATTTCCAAGGCAGCTTCCATCCCTACGATGCAGGCTTCGTATTCTGATTGGTTGTTGGTGACTTCGAAGTTTAGCTTGAAAGCAAGGGGGATGTGTGATCCTTCTGGGGAAATTAACAACACCCCGATACCGAATCCTTTCTGATTGGCTGCCCCATCAAAATACAGCATCCAGACATCATTGGTGGTTGTCATCACGTTTTCATCTGGGAATTCAAACTCCACATCTTCTGGTCCTTCCACAGGGTGGTTGGCGAAAAACTCGGCGACGGCTCTTCCTTTTACTGACTTCCTGGTAACATACTTGATATCGAACTCTGCTAGCAAAAGCAACCATCGTGCTAACTTACCTGTAAGCGCAGGCTTCTCAAATAGGTATTTGAGAGGGTCCATTCGAGAAATAAGCGTTACAGAATAGGCCAACATATAGTGTCTTAACTTCTTGGAAGCCCAGACCAAAGCCCAACAAGTCTTTTCCAGAGAAGTGTACTGTTCCTCGCATCCGACCATCTTCTTGCTTATGTAATACACGGCTTTCTCAGATCCGTCCTCTCCTTCTTGTGCTAGCATACATCCCATTGCTGATGGAGTGACTGACAGATACAGAATCAGAGGCCGTCCTGGTATAGGAGGCATCAGTACTAGAGGGTTCTGCAAGTATCTCTTAATCGTTTCAAAGGCTTTCCGGCATCTGTCATCCCATTTAAATGGCACACCCTTCTTGAGAAGATGAAACATCGGCTCGCAAGTTGAGGTTAACTTGGCGATGAATCTGCTGATGAACTGAATCTTGCCGAGGAAACTCCGTACCTCCTTTTCTGTTTGCGGTGGTTCCATTTCAAGAATGGCCTTGATTTTGGATGGATCCACTTCAATTCCTCAGGTTGTGATCATGAAACCTAGCATTTTTCCGGCCGTAACTCCGAATGTGCATTTTTCGGGATTGAGACGCAATCTGTACTTGCGAATTCTTTCTAAGAATTTTCTGAGAGCGTGCAAGTGCCCTTCCCTTTCTTTGGGCTTGACAAACATGTCGTCCACGTATACTTCGACTTCTTTGTGGATCATATCATACAGTAGGGTTGTAGCTGCTCTCTGGTAAGTAGATCCGACATTCTTTAACCCAAACGGCATAACCCTATAACAGTAGGTCCCCCATTCTGTGGTGAAAGTGGTCTTCTCTCGGTCTTCGGGGGCCATGAGAATCTGATTGTAACCTGAAAATCCATCCATGAAAGACAGCAATGCGTGCCCTGCGGTGTTGTCTACGAGGACATCTATATGCGGCAATGGAAAGTCGTCCTTGGGACTGGCTTTGTTCAAATCTCTGAAATCCACGCAGACTCTGATCTTCCCATTCTTCTTGGGAACAGGCACGATATTGGCGACCCACTGAGGGTATTCTGTTACCATTAAAAATCCTGCATCTATCTGTTTTTGAATTTCCTTCTTAATTTCCAGCACCCAGTCGGGTCTCATTTTCCTCAATTTCTGTTTGACAGGTTTTGCATCCGGATAAAGCGGGATTCGATGCTCCACTATTTCGGGATCAATTCTGGGCATGTCCGCGTGGGACCATGCAAAAACATCTTGAAATTCTTTGAAAAGATCTAAGTGAGCTTTAAATTCCTCTGGAGACAACCCGGAACCGATTTGAACCATTCGTGGATCATTCTCATCTTTCAAATTTATTGAAATTACTTCTTCTTTTAGAGGCTGAGCATGTCTTTCATTTTCTCGTTCGATTAGGGATCGGAGTTCTTTTGGAATTTCTTCCTCAAACTCAACCCCATCATCGTCAGGGTTAACACAATTTATTTCAGACACAGCAAAATAAGCAAAGTCGATTTCATTCATTGCAAAAGAGGTGGCCCCAGGGGCGTGATACATGAGAGTGGACTCAAATTCAAAAGAGAAACGATGACGTGGAGAACTAACAGACTCATGCATTGACTCAGAAGGGGACTCAAACTCAGTGCTAAACTCAGACTCAATGCTAGACTCTGACTTAGACTCAAATTCAGTACCAGTGTAAATAATTTTGGGTAAAAAAATACAGTTTCTATAAATTCCGTTGGCATCCACAATGAGCGAGGTAACATCTCCAAGGGTTTCTTGGCCTAGCATCATCAGTTCCATGTCTCCAACAGGCTCCAAGTCAAATATCTTTGCAGCAGGCCCGTCCTCGACCATACCCAATAGACTTTCATCCCCAAACAACGATATTAGGTTCCCTGAGTCAAAAACTTCGATCTAGTCAGATTTGCATTGCTTGACCAATTCTTCTAGCTTCTCTGATTCATCATCACTGTCCCATGTGTTATTGGCGAAGATCTCGAATCCTGGCAGCTTGATTTTTTTCTCCATATCCCAAAACGGTTCCGGCTCTCCTTGGTAGATAGCCTCTTTTCCTTTGACAAAACGAATGGGACCTTTCTTTGGCTGGGCACGGGCTCGAGCTTTCCATCCACTTCTGAGTTCATTCTCATTGGGTTGATAACCGAGGCCGAAGCGATGATTATTCATGGGGAAATTAGGGAATTCCGCCATTCCTTGATTGTTGCGGCCCAATCCCAATCCTGGCATGTAAGCCATCTTTCTCATCATTTCAATAACCGTCGAGCTGACTGAGAAATCTTCATCCATTTTGATAGTGAGAACTGCCCCAGCGGTGTCAAAAGAAAATCTTCCAAGAGCGACGTCTTCTTCCCCATCTGTGATTTCCAAGTACAGGAGCGTTATCAAAGATGTGAGGATGAATCTCAGATTCTCCATAGATGGTTAGGGTTCCTGTGGCCAAACCAAGCTGAACTTTCTGATGCAAGGAGGATGGTACTGCCATGATGTCTGGGTGGTGAAGCCATGGCTTACCCAACAGCAAGTTGAAAGATGAAGGAATGTCGAGTACATGAAACTCAACTTTAGATTTGAAATCTTTGATTGATATTTCCATTTGAACAACTCCGATTACATCTCTGCGTGTATTATCGTAAGCACGCACTCCAAGATTCGATTGCTGGAAATCCTTGGTTGTGAACCCCAAACAGTAGGCTGTGCGCAGTGGGCAAACATTCAAGGCAGATCCATTGTCTAGGAGAACAACGGGAATCCATTTCCCCATACACTTCATGGTGATGTGTAATGGTTTGTTGTGACCGGCTCCTTCTGGTGACAAATCTTTCTCAGTGAATGTTACAACATGCTTTGTTCAGTTTGGCGCAAGCAAAGCTACCAATGCTTCAGGGGGAGTATCAGGCGGCACTTCCATGTTAGACAGAGTCCTGATTAGTTTCTGACGGTGCTCCCTGGATGAGGAAAGCAGTCCCCAGATGGACACTAATGCTGGAGTTCTTTCAAGTTGTTTCCGGATGGGATCTTCCACTGGCATAGGATCTCTTCGTGGCGATTGAGCGACAACTTCTGGTGTTTGAGTGACAACTTCTGGATTACTTGGAATTGAATCGTCCTGGACGGGATCATCCCAAGCAAATGCCCCAGTTTGAGCATGGTTAGAGGTGTTGCCTTTTTGCAGGTTAGCAGGTTGATAAATCCGTCCGCTTCTTGTTACTCGGTTGACTGATGGCGGCTTTTCATCCCAAAAGTCTAAAAATTCATTGACTTTTCGTTTTCCAGCCTTGATAGATTCCAACTTCTGCTCGGTGTCAAAATACTCAGACCAGAAACCTGCAAGACTATCCTCGACTTTTCGTTTCTCAATCTTGATGTTCTCCATCTTCTTTCCCAGATTTTCCACTGCTCGATTGCGCCAAAATGAATCGTCCAACATGGCTCTGTTGACGGTCCATACTTCATTGTTGTCGAATCGGATATCGATTACATCTTCTTCATCCCAAAGTGAATCCCCGGAATCTGTAATTAGAGCCGAAACATCTGGCTGCGGAGGGAATGGCACAGATGGCCGAGGCAGAGATTCCCCAATAATGTAGGCCTGAGGAAACTAGTCATGGTCACCAAAAATAGTTTCTATGGCAGAGTGTTCTTCAATCCCGGGAAGTGGTGGTGGCAACAAATCATCCGGAGGATTGCTGCTAGGGACCCAATGATAAACTTCACCGAGTGTCCGGTTCCATATGTCTCCGGGTTCTTCAAACAATGCAGGGAGCGAAACTGCGTCAAGAGGGTCGGCACAAATTGCCTCCCATCTTTCTCGCCAATCTTCCTGTTCGCTTGGTTCAACATATTCGAGAGTATGCACCATGCCTGCGATACATACAACTTTGTCGATCCGGCAGATATTGGAATCTGTTGGTATAGAAACAACCGGCTTGGCATGAGAATCTGAGAAAATAAACTGGCTTGGGTCCCACTTTCGGCGGAGCTCTTCCCAATCCTGATCATTCATGGCCCATCCCTCGTTTTCTGTAATGTCTGCCCATCTAGATTTCTGTTCTGACTTGATGCTTTTGAGGGAGCAGATTTCAAGATCTTCTGGCACAGGGACCATTGGCTTTGGTTCGGTGGCTGGTACGATGTATAGGCTAGGGTCAAATTTAGTGGAGCTAAGGGAGATTTGGTTGATTTGAGTAGTGGATTTGTGTTCTGGCATGGGGTTCGAGACAGTGTTTGGCTTTTTGAGGGGGAGTGGGAGTGTTCCGTCTTCAATGAGGTCTTGGACTTTGTGCTTGAGACGGATACAATTGTTGGTGTGATGGTCGGGCATTTGGTGGTAAGCACAGAAGGCGTTTGGGTTATGATTTGGAGGAAGCACTTTGGGTGGCTCACGGGGCTCAAGTGGCTTGATGGCATCCTTTTCGAGGAGCTTTTTGTAGACCGTGGTCAAGGGAAATGGGAATTGGTAGAAATTTCTTGCTTGCCGGGCTGGCTGGGCCGCTATCTCGTTAATAGGCTCGGTTTTGATTGGCTTGGAGTTTGAGGAGCTGGCCTGGGCATGGTTGTATTGGTTGGTTCCAAACAGGGTATTGCTGTTACCAGAGTAAACTCGTTTGGGCTTGGGAGATTCTCCTTTCTCAAATATACCGGTTCTGAGTGCATCTTCAACTGCAAGGCCGGCTTCGTAAAAAGTCCTGAAATCAGCGGTAGTTTGGAAAACCACTAGGTGCTTTGCAAAATCGGGTGCCAAATTCTTTGTGATGATTCTCATTTGCTCTTTCTCCGAGGGTCGATCTACCATCTGAGATGCTTTCCCCCTCCATCTTCTGATAAAGTCGGCAAAGGACTCATTTGTTCCCATCTTGGTTGCATCTAACTCTCGAATAGTCATCTCGAGCTGAATGTTGTAATTGTATTGAGCCATGAAGGCTGCCCCGATATCCTCCCAACTTCCTTTCCTTGAAATGTCAAGATTCAGAAACCAACGTAGTGTTGGCCCTGTTAGAGTCTGTTGAAACATCTGACCCATGGCATTCTTCTCAATGTTATACATGGACAGAGTGCCCACATATGTTTGCAGATGAGCCTTTGGATCTCCACTTCCATCAAACTTCTCCCATGCTATAGGTTTGAATCCTTCCGGGAGTTTGGCGCCGGGAAATAGACACAACTTGTCCATATCAACACCCGTGGCGGCTACCTTTTCTTGTTTCTGGACTGATTCCTCGAGTTTGGCGACTTTCGCCATCATTGCTTCCAAGTTTGGATTCTCTTGCGGAGGCGGATTTGGCGGTGGCTGCTCTCCTGGCGGCTTGTTCTGAAGGGTCAGTCCTTGTATTAGAAGTAGTAATTCAGCCATCTGACTATCACTGTGTTCCCGCTGTTCTTCTAAGGCTATCTTGAGAGCCTCGATCTCGTTCTTGTTTGACATATCTGCAAGGCCTGCTGAATCTGACTGTGCCTTTTTTTACTCAGTTCGGGTCAATCGTTGTTCAGGAGTTCTAGTCCAGCTAGGTACGGCGTTCTTCTCGTTTTTACCAATGATTGAAACTGATAGTAAAAATAAAATGAATTTAGTGACTGGTGTGAAAAAGAATGCTATGTGCAAGAAGAGTTTATATACAGATGAAAGAATGATGCATGATATGCAATGCAACCACAGTTTTGGAAAGGATTGCCCCAATTTTCAGTGCTCTGTTGAATGTTTCTGATTTTCTGAAAGGCTTTTGCAAAACAAAGGCCGAACCCTGGGGGTTGCCTACGTATCCCCATTTCGGAGGAATCAGGCCGTGACGTAGTTCGAGACTACTATTGGCTTTCTCCCTCAAATAACGAGAAATTCATCATAGCTGAAGTACAAACTGACTCAACTGAAGCAAAGAAAAGTACAAACTGACTTGATAAAGCAAAGTACAGACTCGATAAGGCTCAAACTGACTTGAGCTACAAAAAGTAGACTTGACAGCCTCAAAAAGGCCCTGCAGGCTAGGTCTGCCGATAATTGGCTTGCTGTTGATTCGTGATCTGACTTAGTTGCTGGATTTGGTGGAGCATTCTTGACTTGGCTCCTTTTGCTTTGCTTCCTTGCTTGGCTCTAGCTGCTTTGGTGGATTTTCCAGAGCATACTTCTTTTTGAGTTGTTGGGGGGGACAAACCATCATTCAGAAGGATACAATCTTCATAGCAAGCCTCACAGTCACACTCATCCCAGTATTTATGTCCTGTCACTGGGTCTTGGAAGTAGTAGACCGGTGTGCCATCTGGCTGGAAGTATTTGACTGGCGGCATGATGTCTACATCTTCATCATTACTTTCTTGTTCCACCCTGACAGTGATTTTGTCGGGGATTTTCTTAGGTTCATTATCTTTGGGAAGGTGGAATTCCCAACCTTGATCATCCTTGTTTTCAGAGTCATGCCATTGGAGGGTTAAGCCTGGTTGATCAGATGTGGCCAGCTGATGAAGCAATTCTTCAAGCTTGTCTTTGTCTGGAGTTTCATTTCCAATCTTTTCATTTCCCACTTCCTCAAGTATCCACACTGGTGCACCATGATGGATGGCAAAGGTGGATTTGAGCTTCTTGCTTTCGGGCTGGTTACTCATCTTCGGTTACAGACTCTGGTAAAAGAAATACAACATTCTAATTACTGGGAGGGAAAGAGCCAATTGTAGCATTTTATTTGAACCAAGAATTTAGTTTATTCAACAAAGCATTTGGTTATTGGGATAATCCTTCTTACCACTGCGGAAGAAAGGTGAAAATCTAGGGTAAAAGCTATCATGTATGTGCATGCAAGACAGGCAAACAATAAGCATTTAAACAGTTAACAGGATATATCACATAATCCTAATCCGTGGGTCCCTGTCCTGGGTTGGAAGGTTAATTATATGCAAAGGCCGGTTTTGGTTTAGAGGGTTCCCCAGACTAGAGCCAATATTTGCCTCCCAGTGCCAAGTGTACTGCATGGCAAAGGTCAAGCGGCAGGCTGGCTCATCACGGTCCAAGGTTGCTGAGCATCCGGGGATGTCCTAACACCAGTGAACTGGGTAGGGTAACCAAGACGCAGCAGCGGGGTTTATCCGACATCGATGCAAGTGATGCAAAAGTTCGGCAATAAAATTGTTTTCAAAAATCCCACAAACATTTTTCAAGTTTGGCTCTCCAAATTAATCTGTTTTTTTTTTTTACATCTTTACACAGACAAACAACCAAAAAGCTCCAGTCAGGATGGCCGGGCGAGGCCCTGTTAATCCGCCATTCCTTCCTTGCGATAGCGCTAGGCATTTTCGTTTTGACAAGCTTTCGGGAAGTTCATAAGTATAAAAATACCAAATTAAAGATTAAATTGAGAATCCCCAGCGGAGTCACCATTTTGTGGACGGTCGATTTCCACCGGTTGGTATTGTGATTTGAAAATAGAGTCGCCACCCGGGTTTTTGGAAAATGGTTTGGGACCCGAGAAACCGTTTTGAAAAATGATTAAGAAAATGATTTATAAAACAATTTGAAAACCAGAGATTCGTTTTGGATTCGGGAGCCAGATTACGAACGGGGAAGGGTTTTAATGCACCCCATTTGCCCGATTAAAAATCGGTCTTTACTAAACATTTGTGGGATTTTTAGAAAGTATTTTATTGCCGAATATTAACAAATAAACATTTAAGCAAAGCAGACGATAATAATGAAAAATAAGCTACTAACATATAATTTACAGCAAACATGTGAAAATCCAGAATTTAAACTGTTCATGCAAGGCACTGTTCAAAATTTTGATTTTTACACGAAAAGTGTGCCGCGCGGCACACTGGGTGTACCGTGCGGCCCTGTTCTTCAACCCAACGGTCAAATTTTCAAAGGAGCGTCGTACGGCACTCCAAGTGTACCGTGCGGCACTGTTGGCTACACAACAGTTTGAAACTTTGGTTTTTGAAAAGAATGAAATGAAGGTGCATACAAGGCATGAGACATAGTTAAAAATAGACTATTTTGAATGAGAAAACAGTGTGTTCAAGTGTGGAATGTTCCTCCTCATTGAATCGCTCCGTTCGAGGCGATGTTTTCACCGTACGACACGACCGGAAGGTATGAAATAGAACTGGTTTTAATGTGACATGGGCATACCAAGCATGGAGATGATACTGGAGATCATTCCATACTTGGTACCCCTCCCCTCAGGGTACCAAACCTAAGAAGTTTGGCGAAACGGGATTATACCTCAGTTTTGGACCTCTCGGATTGAACTTGTTTCTTGAACTTTTGAATGTGGCTTGGGCTCCTCTGAACTTCCGACTTCACTCTGGTGTAGTGGCAAGGAAGATTGAAGGCTTGGATTTGAGCAAGCTTGGAGTGACTATGTTACGGTTTTGGAACCGAAAACAAGGGGGTTGGGTTTATTCGATTGGAATTTGCTTTGGGGAAGATTGAGTTGATTTTCTGGAGATTAGAGGTTGTAATGAGGATGATTGACAGTAGAGAGGGTGTTTAAGAATGAGGTTTCATGGTTTCTTTCACAGAATTTTTTCTTCTCCCTTTCCTCTCTCTCTCTCTCTCTCTCTTTTTTCCGTTGGAATCGATCGGTATAAATAGGCAATGGGAACCGATTGAATCCCAAGCAAACTTGATGCTCACTCATGGTGATGATGGCTAGGAGGTAGCTTGTCATCCTTGCACGAAATCATGATGAGCAGAGGAAGCACGCGTCAACAATTTGAGCTGCTGGGAACTCTGCAAAAGCTGTGTGACAAGTGACAGTGCCGTACGTCACACAAACTGTGCCGTGTGGTAATAGGGGATTAGCCCAGTGCATCTTCATTAGGGGGTGTTCCACTAATAAAAAGTAGTAATTTTTTTTTTAAAACCTAGGCTGATCATTCTGTCATAAAACATCACATAAAAAACAGTAAAAACTAGTTTATTTTAAAAACACCCTTAGCGGAACAGCCCCAAAGTCTTACAACAAGTAGCATATATAATGGACACAAAAAACTAAAAGTAAAAATAAAAAACCAAAAATTGTACCTGCTTCTTGCAAAGTGTTGCATACATAACAGATCCAATTTGTACCTATATTCTTTCATACACAACATATTCAATTCTTAGCCCACGTAGATAGAGAGTGAGAGTGTGTGTGTCTGTTAAATCCTCTCTTATCCTCTGTGAGTTAATGTCGACGGCGGCATCTGCGCTCTTGATGGGTCTTGAATCCTCTGTGAGTTTTCTTCAGAGCCGCAGAGGAACTGAATCGCAAGGAATTAGCTAATCGCTATAATTTGGAGAATGGTTAAATCTAGCTATCCCCAGATTAAGGGTGCAAATTTGATTGATGAAAAATGTGTAAGGTCAGCTACAAAACAATATCATACTTACCAAAAAGTGATGGGGTTTATCACAAAATGATTTGATTCCGCGGATCCCATGATCCCATGCCTTTTCCACGAATCATTCACCCTCGTTAGGTGAGGGTGAACAAATTTGCACCCCCAAATTAAGGAATTATAACCGTTCGTATATGTGTAATATAGGAATATATACAATTATTCCATGTACACTAGAGGCCGGGGGGCAGGCAATGTATGTGCAAGTTGAAATTTACATAAAAAATATGCACAAAAGTATCCGGCTTATCGTTTGATTTTTTTTTTTTTTTGAATTTTTATGTACGAAATTAGGTGTTCTAAAGAAGGCATGAAGTTTAGTGACTTATCACTAGATTTGAAATAGCTTTATTCGTTGATTTCTTTTGCTTTTATAAAGTTTAGTGAGTGGTAACTAATTTTAGGAATTGACTAGTTTGTGATTTTTTCAAATTTTTTACAAAATTAGAACTTTTAAAAATTAGTGAAATGTCATTAACTTATTATGTCGCCGGAAGTGGTGCGCAGGTGGGGTGGTAGTCAGCCGGAGTTAGGAATTTTTTTTGAAAATTCCTCGACGAAACTAGAAGTTTAAAAAATTAGTGACATTTCACTAATTTTTTTGGTCGCCGGAAGTGGTCGCCGAAGTTGTGGTGGTGGTCGGTCGGACGTAGGAGTTTTTTTAAATAAAATAAAATAAAATTTCATTTTTTAAAATTAGTGAAATTTCAGTAATTCTTTTGGTCGCTGGAGGTGGGGTAGGTGGGGTGGTGGTTGCCCGGAGGTAGAAGTTGTTTTTATTTTATTTTATTTTTAATTTCTTTATGAAATTTGAAGTTTTAAAAATTAGTGACGTTTTACTAATTTTTTTGGTCACCGGAAGTGGTCGCCGGAGATGGGAGGTGGTTGGCAGGAGGTAGAAGTTTTTTTTTTTTTAAATTCCTGTACGAAACTAGAATTTTCAAAATGTAGTGACATTTCACTAATTTTTTTGGTCGCTGGAAATGGTCGGCGAATGGTGGGATGGTGGTCGGCGCAACAACCAATTCAGGAGATGAAAGACTTAAAAGTTATAGATTAAGAAATAACATACATGCCATATAGTTGTGTTCAGAAATAAGATAACTAATGGGATAATAAAAGTCACCTAACAAAAGAATAAAAAAAAACTACACTGCTCGAGTCTGCAACAAATTAAACAAAAATATGTACTATACCGAAAGTCACTTCAGTGTAAAAAAATCACCTCTTTTTATAGGCCTTTGTGAAAGATTCACTACCCGACAGCATCTTTAACTAGTGATCATACATACTCGGCTCTTTATACGCTATTTCTTCTTCTTCAGCCGCATCTTCTTCAGACGCAACATTCGAATGTTCCTTCGATGAATCCCCAACACCCAATGAATCCATTCACCAACCTCCACATATTAGGAGATCAAAGACACAGAACATTGAAAGAATCAACGCACCTGAAACACATATGCTTTGGGAGGGTCTGTCCTCAATCTCGTCCTTTGTACACTTATTTTTTCTTCTGCCAGATTCCTTGTGAGGTTTGAGCCTTTTGAATCCTTCAGGCTACATACAAGTATTTAAGATACCGCATTCATTTGTGTATGTATCGATGTTGATTACAAGTTGTACCTGCTTTCTTGCAAAGCGTTGCTTTCCCATTAGGTTCAATTCTATTAGCCCAATTTGCCGCACACACTCAGAGAGAGAGAGAGAGAGAGGGTTAAACCCTAGTTTTAGCAGGAGAAAGTTGCAGCAGCAACAGAAAAGGCGATGGCGTTAGGATCCGGTAGCGAAATGAAGGAAATAGGGATGCTGAAAAGCGGCACCGTTTTGGTGCTTTTTGAAAACCCCAACAAAAAAGGGGAAAATTGGGCTAATAGGGGATTAGCCCAGTGCATCTTCAATTAGGGGGTGTTCCACTAATAAAAAATAGAATTTTTTTTTTAAAACCAGGGCTGATCATTCTCTCATAATACATCACATAAAAACTATAAAAACTAGTTTATTTTAACAACACCCTTAGCGAAACAGCCCCAAAGTCTTACAAAAAGTAGCATATATAACAAACATAAAAAAGTAAAAGTAAAAATAAAAAATTTAAATTTGTTACCTGTTTTCTTGCAATGTGTTGCATACATAATAAATTCAATTTGTACCTGTTTTCTTGCATACATTACTGATTCAATTCTAAGCCCACGCAGATAGGGAGTGAGACTGTGAGATTGTGTGTGTTAAATCTTCTCTAATCCTCTATGAGTTAATGTTGACGGCGGCGGTTGCGCTCTTGATGGGTCTTGAATCCTCTGTGAGTTTTCTCCAGAGCCGCAGAGGAACTGAATCCCAAGGAATTAGCTAATCGCTATAATTTGGAAAATGGTTAAATGTAGCTATCCCTAGATTAAGGGTGTTGTGGGCGGTGTGACTCTTTATGTTTGTTTTGAAAAAGGGCGATCTAGGAAAAAGGAAAATTTAGAGTCACCACCCGGGGTTTAATTTTCGGAGAATGTTAGGTACCCGAGAAACCGTTAAGAAAAATAATGACTCTTGTGCCGCTGAAAAAGGGGTTTGATCTGCTAAAAATAGAGATTTGGGTTCAGGAGCCAGGTTACCCGCGGGGAAGGTTTTGTTCAAAAAATGCACCCCGCGTGCCCGGAATTTTCCGGTCTCTACTAAGTATTTTTGGGATTTTTCTGAAAGATTTTATTAAAAAAAACTTTATTTCACATAAACAATATAAAGATATAACATGCTTAAGAGAAATAAAATAATGACAATAAATCACGTAACGCGTAATCAAATACATAAATGCAAGAAAATCAACTAGGGGTGGTGTAAGTGAAAAAACAGAAAGTAAAGGGGGTTAACTGTGATTTAACCCCACTGGTTTTCCCAAAAACAAAGCATCGGGTTTCAAAAAACACGGGAAGCAAAATATGTTGCCATAGACACAGTACGGTGTCCAAAATCATGCCGCACGGTGCATTTTGGATACCGTACGGTGTCCCAGTGCACGATATTTTTCAAAAAATCTCATTTTATCCGATTGAAGGCAACCTCTGTTTTTGGTATAAAAACCATATTATTTGTTGATCAGATTAGGCTTGGAAAATGATTTTGATGAACAAATGTACCTCGTCTTTGGGGATGACATTCCGTGACGATGGATATTATCACGAAATGTCTACCCGAGAGGCTCAAGCCTTACTGAAACATTTCCCTTTTGACTCAAGGAGAAGCTACAGAGCTTTCCTCCAGCCTGATAGGAACACCCTCGGAAGATTATCACTTCAGTTGGAACACAGATTTTATACCTCGAAATGGACCGGATGGATCGAAATGGAACTTGTAGCTTTCTGTGTTTGTGGAGCAAAGTGTTTAAGTAATTTTGCGGATTGTGGATGAATATGGGCGGAGGGACGGAGCTTTGAAAGAGGAGTGGTTCCACTGGGAATTTTTCAGCTGGTTTGTGCGGGTTTGTTCCAACTCTTGAAACCGTTTGACGATGTGGGATTTATATAGAGGAAGAGGTGCCGTACGTTTTCAACATAAGTGAGATTCGTACACAAAGAAAGTGGGCTACGTCGTAGGCATGCCGTGTTACGCGAACGAACTGAGCTGCTGGGCAACTCAGGAATCCCGTTGATTTAACAGGTGGAGCCGTACGGCGTCCAATATGTACCATACGGTGCAAAACAGAACACCGCATGGTGTACATGGAAATTCAAGCCGTACGCTGGGGGTGATGAGGCCGTACGGTTCAGGTAGATTTGGAATTTTGGTTCTTTTGATCCATTCGACTCAAGTAACAGTTTCGAGGTATATTTCGCGCATTTTTTTCATCATCGAGGATGCACAAGTTGTTAAAATTGGGGTGTCTACAATTGCCCCTCTTCGACACAACTTAGCCACCATTGTGTTGGGGTAAGTCAGGTTGAAGATTTGGACATCCCAATTTGACTAACCGTGCGGAAAAAAAAAATTGGTCAAGCTCGGAGCTTCCAACGTACGTCGTTTGCGAGGATCTGACCAATCGTAGTTCGTCGGGCCCGTCATGAAAAAGTTAACACCTCAGTTTTCAATGAGGGAAAAACGAATGATGCTTTGCAAAATGAAAAAAATAATTCGGAGGCCCTGAAAAGTTGTAAAAATAATTCGAAGGCCTTGAAAGCCTGTAAAAAATGATTCGGAAGCCCTGAAAGCCGTTAAAAATAATTCGGAGGCCTTGAAAAGCCGTAAAAATATATCGGAGGCCCTGAAAACCGTAAAAAATAATTCGGAGGCCCTGAAAAGACGTTAAAAAATCATTCAGAGGCCCTGAAAGCCGTAAAGAATAATTCGGAGGCCCTGAAAAGCCGTAAAAATATTTTGGAGGCCCTGAAAGCCATTAAAAATAATTCGGAGGCCCTGAAAAGCTGTTAAAAATAATTCAGAGACCTTGAAAGCTGTAAATATAATTCGAAGACGCTGAAAGCCGTAAAAAATAATTTGGAGGCCCTAAAAAGCCGTAAAAATATCTCGAAGGCCCTTAAAGCCGTTAAAAATAATTCGGAGGCCCTGAAAGCCGTAAAAATAATTCGGAGGCCCTGAAAGCCTTTAAAAATAATTTGGAGGCCCTGAAAAGCCGTAAAAAATAATTCCAAGGCCCTGAAAGCCAATAGAAATATTTTGAAATTCGAAAAAAATAAATGCCTTAGAGGACTAAGAAAATTTTTGGAAAAATAAATGCCGTAGAGGACTTAGAAATTTTTGTAACACCATGGAGGATTTAGTAATACCGTACCGTGGAAGTTTTGGAAAACGGGCCACTTTGGAAGTGTTGAACAAGTAAAAGTGGGGAAAGTGCAATTTCTTGGAAGTAACTTGATAGGGAACAAGAGGGGTTGAGAGCTTCTCTCTCTAGATTCTAGAGAGAGAATGCACTCCCCCTTATCTCCCATCAAATTTTTTTTACAAAAAATCCACAATCTGTTGGGTTTTCACACTTCTATCCAACAATCTGTTGGGTCCATTCGGTGTGGATTGCCACACTTCTATCCAACTTCGCCCTTCTTGATTCATTCCCTCAGATGAAGGACATATCTATCTCCTTTTCCTGATTCGTTCAAGTCAAAAGGAAAAGAACAGCAACTCAAGAAAGGGGATCTGGGCTTTAAGTTCAGAAATCCTTAAATCATGGCCTCAATCAGCCGATTGGATTCATCATCTACAACTCAAAATAGGCCTCTGCTCGTCTTCATCGGATGGGGGTCATTCCCAATATCAATTGGATTTTCTATCCATCCGTCCAAGGGGTTTCAAAACCCACAACCTGCAAATGCTTCAGCAAATCTTACAGCAAAGATGATGATGGGTTTCAGATTAAATCAACCGAGAGGACTCAATATGTGACTCTCGGCTTTGGGTTTTTTCTGGCCCACGAGATCTAGGTCCACATATCAAACCATCACACTGGATGGGGATGGTGTTCAACAACCACAAACCAGCACTGAGTTAAAGCTTCTCACGGAAGTATTCGAGTCCCCGGGGTTCTGAAACTAGCTTTCCCTCAGCGGCCCAGTTCCTCTCGTTAAGGAAGTCGGTGTCACGACGGTGAAGGTAATTCCACATCCGGTTCTGGCTGCCAAGGTGTGCCTAGTGATGAAGGTCCTCTTCCCTCCTATACTTCCGTTTGAAGCTGTCTTGGAGGCTGGCAGTGCTTTTCGAGTACCAGGGTCACCTGGAAATTAATTTGAGAAGGAGAGAGTGAGATCCACTCTCTTCCCTGAGAGTGGGATTTCTCATTTGCTCAAAAGATGTGCACTGCCGGATGCAGTAGCCTATTTTGTTCTATCACATCTTGGTCAAATCAGAAACTTTCTTGGTCCAAGTCGGTTCAGCTGTACCCCAAGTGCTCAATTGGATAAAACCCATTTCTTCCAACATAAGGCTCCACGTGGGCCCTCTACCACGACAATTTTAATATACACTTGTGTTCCGGGTTTTGTCGGGTGATACGTTTAGAGACAGTGTAATATTTGTATTTTACGGCTTTATGCTTACATTTCCCACCCCGACGGGTTGTGCCGGGGAGTACGCAATTTTTTTCTTTTCTTTTCTTTTTTTGTTTTGTCCTCCCTGGGGTATGCCCCTTGTAGGCTGTACATTCGCTTAACCCCTTTTAATTTCAAGCTGAATTATCCAAAAAAAAACTGGATAGGGGTGCTGTACGGTGTACAAATGTACACCGCACGGTTTAAATGGCCATACCGCTGTACGGTGCAGGCAGAATTTTTCGGACGGGCTTCGTCTGTAACCGCTAAGACCCTCCGCCTTTCACGTCCTTTGTTCAAAATACTTCAATTGGTTGCTCTCCTTAGTGAAAACCGACTCCTCCCAATGTCTAAAACCTTCTTCTTTCTCCAGAATTTTTTTTAAAAAAATTCTCGCGACTCAAACTCATGGTGAGTCCGAGCGGCAGATAATCGTCGTCGTCATCCGGTGAGGAGCATTCACCATCGGTTCAAAGAGAAGAGAGTGTGGCGACTCAATCAACCGTGGGTGACCCATCATTGATTGGAATTGGTACGGCTGTGGTGGGTTCTGGTAGTATCGAGCACAGCACGGTGCCTATTGGGGGCGAAACATCCCATACGGCGGAGTCTAGCAGTGGGGAACTGTATACAGTGGCACCGAGTAGTGATGCAGCGGCGAGGAGAGAAACCCATAGTCCGGTTGGGGGTGGTTTGGATGCCGTAGTGGCGAGTGAGACTCCGGTGAGTGGTGGTGCCGACAATCAGCCAACAGGTGATGATAATGCTGCCATGCAGGGCGGCGAGAGTGGCTCTGGGCCCATGGAGGTTGATGTGCAGGGCACGAGTGCACAAGTGTCCAAGGTGGAGATGACTATTGAGAGGGTGCATGTTATGGTGGAGCAGAGACCCGCCGGGGAGGGTGTAGACACTGGTTCTCAGGAGAGTTTGGTACCTAGTGACCTTCTGAGTCCTTCTTTGGTTACTGAGGTGCCCGTGGGAGGGGAGCGAACGTTGATTGATATCCCGGTAGTTAGGAGGGATTTGGGGAAGGAGAAAGTGATAGTGGGGAGGCTCGAGACCCGAGTAGCGGTGGTGAGGAGATGGATACCGGAGAGGAGCCACATACCGAGGTGGCGAGACCCACAATGTCGGCTTCTCGGATCTTCAGTGGTTTGGCTGAGTCGCTCGGTACAGGGAGTGTTCACGAGGTTGGTGCTTCAGACCCACCAGTTGTTCCTACTACAGTTCTTCCTAGGCTCTAGGTTTTACTATGGCTGATACATTGGAGGGAGTGCTCAAGGACTTAGCGCAGACCCTTCAGGAGGATCCAACTTTTGTTGATGCTTTGGTTGAGGAGGGAGTCCCTGAGCATGTCTAGGATATGATTCTTGAGGAGAGATAGAGAGAGGCTGAGGCTACAGGAGAGGGAGAGTCTTTGTCTCTGGTGGCAGAGGTGGAGATAGCTGAGAGGACGAGGGCCCCTTTTGATCCAGAGACTTATGTGCCACAAGTGCACTTCTTTATACCGCTGGGGTGTGACGAGTACTTGTCGGTACACTTATTCTATGATGAGACCACTTTGCTGAGGGACCCGGAGACCCATATTTCGGCACGCCCACTGGTTTGTACTTTAATTGTTGCATTTAATGGTTGTACTCACTTTGAATTCCTGTATTTGCATGCTTTCCATTGATGTTGTTTGAAAAATTTGTACTCTGAAACAGCGGAGCACCTCTTTGCATGTGTACGGAGGATCGTCAAACTCCTTGGAGCTCTTCTGGAGTTTGCTTGGGGCAGTGAGAGAGATAATTGAGGGTACTGGCTTTATGGAGTTTATTCGGCTTCTAGTGCCGACGAGGGCAGACCGCAGGTTGCTGAGGGCTTTGGTTGAGCGTTGGTGGGACACCACCAATACTTTCCACTTGAGGTTTACTGAGATGACCGTGACGCCATTGGACTTCTCGGCGATCACGGGTCTGAGAGTGGGTGGCAAGCCAATTCCATTCGACTCGGGGCTATACAGAGATAGCACAGCTATCAGGCACTTTCTGGGGAGAGAGATAGGTGATGAAGAGCCTATGGTGAGGTGTGACCACTTGCCGACCCTGTGGGACCACGAGCCAGAGTCGCCGACGGTGGCAGTTCAGATGGCGAGTTCTTACTTGCTATACTTGTTTTGTGTGTCCCTGTTTTCGAACAGGCGGAGTGAGGTTCACCTGGGTTGGCTCCCGGCACTGGCAGGCTTGAGTAGAGTGGCGAGTTTGGACTTTGGAGGTGCTGCTCTCTGTACCCTTTACTGTTTCCTGGGTTCTGTCAGCCGCGGTGTGGGGACAAGCCTTGGCGGCTTCTGGAGAGTGTTTGAGGTAAAATTTTACATGCTTACTCCTTGCTTTTGAGATATTGCTATGTACATTGTAGCTTTTGTTTGCTGATGATGATACCTTTTAACCATGCAGGTCTGGGCTTATGAAGTGCTGGGGATGTATCCGCTGGCAAACAGACATGACAATGAGGAACTGATCCCTCGAGCAGCAAAGTGGGATCGAGAGCACCGAGGAGGTAGTGTTCATGCAGGGAGGGTGAACGACTTTCGTCGTTTCTTGGACCAGACTAACGGTAGCACGGTATGATTCTGAATTCTGTGTTGCTTTCAAATTTGAGCTTTCTGTTTTGCTTTCAACTTTTCCTGAAGAGGTTGAGTTTCTTTGCAGATGAGATGGCATGTCTGGGATGAGGTGCCAGACCAGTACTTGGAGCGGAGTAGGGAGTTGACACGGGGGCGGATTCTGCTAGAGTCCCCGTACGGTTGGCAGTGGTACGTGCGAGAGAGGGTGCCTCGTCAATCCCTTAGGTTGGCACACTTCAGGATACCAGGGTGTATACTCCCTGGCGTACAGAGGACTGGCGAGTACAGCGGGCAGAGATAGAGAGATGTACTGTGCCAGACACCGTGCTTCCTTTTAGTAATTCTCCAGATTATGAGGGCTTTCTGGTTAGCCACCTGGCTAGCTTCTTGGACATGGAGACTCGTATAGCGGCCATGGACACTCTTGCAGCCCCAAAATAGTTCCAAATACAAAAAACTCTGAAACAAATTGGGTAGTAGTGAGCAAGGGTAAGCTCTCTTCAAGCATAACCTCGAAGACTGACACAAAGGAGGAAGTTTCTGGTCTTATCCAGGCTACCAAAGATCAAGGTGTTAATAACAATGGCCCTCTCCCAATTCCAGCAACTCAAGGGGGTACTGCAACCTCATTGGCTCTCTCTAACTTAATAGATACAGCCAGCTCTTCCCAACCAGAGGGATCAGATATCAAGAATCCTCCCCCATCCTCTTCTCCGCACATTCTTCACCCGCAACCTTCCCTTCCCATCTCTCTTCCCATTTTGTCCTCAGATGTCACTTATAGTGAGACAGTGGATGAGGAGATCCTGGTCAGTGATAGAGAAGTGGCAGAACCACCCAGCCTGCAAGTTAAAGCTAAGGAGGCTTATCCCATACAATCCAACAAGGGGCCCACAACCACCAGCTCAGGTGGAAAGGTATCCTGAATCCAACAGCTCCAGGAAACGAAGGCTGAAAAAGGAGCGCAAGCTTCTTAATCAGGGAAGTTCCTAATCCCCTTCACCATTAAATAAGTATATGTATATGTATGTATGTATTTAATCTCGTTTAGGTATATAACTTTGCACGTTTAAATGTCTTCCCTTTAGTTAGTTTTCAATGCATAGTTTTTTTTTTTTTTTTGGGTAAATAAGCTTGAAATAAAAAGAAGGCAACAGAATATACAGCCTACAAGGGGCATACCCCAGGAGGACAAAATAAAAAATAAATAAAATAAAATAAAAAAACATGTGAGAAGGATGGCCATAAAGGCAAGTAGCAACAAAGCAAAACCTAACTACTGGATGTTTCTCCCCTATCTAACAGAGAGAAATGAAACACCATACAAAAGGTAAATAGAGAACAACACACAATAGCAGAAAGTGGGACTCGAATCTTGATCCAATAGAGAACACCACACAAAAGGTAGAATGATGATCCAATAGCCAAATTGAGGACAGGCTTGAACTTCTCCTTATACTTGGGACTTGAAACTGGGACTTGAATCTTGATGTGGAAAGACTCTTTTGCTGAAAGTGCAAAGCTTGCAACGTGAAAGCTCAGCAAGATGGGACGATGACTATACATAAACGATGACTATCCATTTTGGTTTTTGGAATTTGCGTGGACTTAATGACCCTATCAAACAAAAGGCAGCAAAAGTTTTTGTGAATAAGAATCAGTTGTCTATGGTTGGATTGATTGAGCATAAAATCAAGGAACCCAACATTAAGAAAATTGTTAACTTTGTATGCCCTCACTGGCATTCCACAAATAATAGTTTACTTGCCCCCATTGGGAGGATTCTATTAGCTTGGAATCCCAATCTACTCTCTGTCACTGTTTTGCTCATGTCCAGTCAATTCATACACTGTGAAGTTCAGGCCATCCAGGAGGGGCATGTTTTTCTTGCCACATTTGTATATGGTGCTAAGGACCATATTGAGAGAAGGGACCTGTGGAGAGATATCCTCTCTCTCCCTGTCAATAAACCTTGGGACTTTTAGGAGACTTCAATGTTATTAGAACTCCTAGGGAGAAAAATGGTGGGAACAATCATTGGATTCATTAACGAGATGAATTTAATGACTGCCTTTACTCTTGTGAACTTGATGATCTCAGATTCACAAGGTGCCATTACACATGGTCAAATAGGCAAGATGCCCCTAATTGCATCTCCTCTCATGGTCAATGACAGTTAGATTAGATCCCACACATGCTCTAGTGCCCATTTTCCTCCTCCTGGAATATCAAACCATTCTCCTGCTATTGTTCATATAGCACCACCACCCAAACCAACTCCTAAACCATTTAAGTTTTTTGATTTTATAGCTGACCACCCCTTGTTTCTTTCCATTGTACAAGGTACATGGAGGAGGATCATTATTGGCAATCCCATATATTGTGTCTATGAGAAGCTATGGCTTCTCCAGGCTGAATTTAGAAAGGTGAACAAAAATGAGTTCAGTACCATTTCTGATAGAGTGTTACAAACTCAATACCTCCTTGAATCTCTTCAGAATAAGTTGGGTGTTAATTCTTCTGATTCTGTCACACAACAGGAGGAAAAACTTGTGTATAAACAATTCCACACTCTTTCTAGGGCTGAGGAAAGTCTTGCTAGACAAAAGTCTAGAATCAATTGGATGAAGTTGGGGGACCAGTGTACTTCCTTCTTTTTCAAATCAATTGGATGAAGAGCAAACTTACCAGCCTTGTTCTTAGCTACTCCACCATTACACATGATACAACTGTCATCAAAAGTGCTTTTGTCAACTTTTACTCAAATTTGTTAGGCAAACCCCGTGGTACTCAATACTTGGGGGGTGATAGGATCAATCATCTCATTAGTAGAAGATTCACCAACACCCAAAGCCTAGCAATGGTCTAGGATGTCACTGATATAGAAATAAGAGAGGCCATGTGGGAACTTAACCCTCACAAAGCCTCTGGTCCCGATGGATACAATGCGGGGTTTTTTCAGAAAGCTTGGCCTATTGTTGGCCATGAGACCACATTAGCAATTAAGAATTTCTTCAGATCTGGCCAACTCCTTGGTAAAGCTAATGCAATTGTTGTTGCTCTGGTCCCTAAAATCCCCAATCCATCCAAGGTTGGTGATTTTAGACCTATCTCTTGTTGCAACACAATCTACAAGTATATAGCTAGGATCTTGGCTAAAAGACTTCAGAATGCTCTTCCTTTACTCATTGATCCAGTTTAGTCTGGTTTTGTGAAGGGTAGGAGAATTGCTGATAATTTTTTTCTAACCCAAGAGCTAACAAGAGGATACCACAAGTCCTCCCCTTCTCCCAGATGTACATTAAAGGTTGACATCATGAAGGCATATGACAATGTAAGATGGGATTTTTTGTGGGATACTCTCAGGTCCATGAATTTTCACCCTAAAATGGTCAAATGGCTTCAAACTTGTGTTACTACAGCAAGTTATACCTTAAGTATAAATGGTGAATCAATTGGAAACATTAAGGGTAAAAGGGGCCTAAGACAGGGGGATCCGCTCTCCTCCTACCTTTTTGTCATTGTTATGGAAGTTCTGACATGTATTTTGAAAGAGAAAGCTACTTACTCTGACTTTCAATTCCATTGCAGATGTAGTAAAAATAAAAATTATTAACCTTTGCTTTGCTGATGATCTCATGATCTTCTGCAAAGGTGAATTGTGTTCCATTAAGCATATTCATGCTTCCCTTATTGAATTTGAAGCCCTATCAGGACTATCTCCTTGTCCTAGGAAGAGTAGTGCCTTCTTCTCTGGAGTTGATCACTCCATAAGAGAAGGCATTCTCCATTTGCTTGGCTTTAAAGAAGGGTTTTTACCTGTTAAGTATCTTGGTGTTCCTCTCCTTACCACCAAGCTTAAACATGAGGACTGCAAAAACATGATAGCAAAAATCACAGCTAGAACTAAGAATTGGACTAATAGGGATTTAACCTATGCTGGAAGAGTACAACTGATAAAAAATGTACAATTCTCCATGCAAACATATTGGTCTACGCTTTTCATTTACCCAAAAAGGTCATAAAGGAGGTTGAATCTATACTCATATCCTTTCTTTCGTCTGGCCCCGATCTTAAAAATTTTGGTGCTAAAGTTTCCTTGGAACATTTATGTTCCCCCAAACAGGAGGGTGGTCTTGGGTTCAAATCCATCCAGATCTGGAACAAGGCTGCAGTGGCGAAGCATATATGGTTCCTTATTTCTGGTGGGGAACAGTCTATGTGGTGTCAATGGATAAAATCATATTTGCTCAAGGGCAAGAGTTTTTGGGAAGTCAAAGTCCCTAGCAACTCCTCATGGGTTTGGAGGAAGATTCTTAATCTCAGGCCCATTGTTCATCCACATATCAAAGTTTCCATTGGTAATGGCAAATCTACATCCTTGTGGTTTGATAACTGGACCACCCTTGGACCTCTTGTACCTAGATATGGTCCTAGAGTAGTCTATGACTCTGGAATTCCAAGAGATGCTAGTGTCTCTTACATTGTAAGAGGCACTTCATGGGCTTTTCCCATCACCCAAACATTTGAACTTAATGAGATTAGGGACAGTCTTACTTCCCTCCCTATTCCTAGTAGGGATTTGGAGGACCAGCATGTTTGGACACTTAATTCCAATGGGAAGTTTACTATATCATCACTGTGGCATCATCTTAGAATATCCTTCCCTAGGTCCCCTGGAACAAGAGCATATGGTATCCTGGGCACATTCCCAAGTGTAGTTTTATTGTCTGGATTGCCATCCAACATAGACTCTACACTAAGGACATGTTAGTGCTATTTGGCACTAAATCTGTGTCTTGTTGTTCCTCTGTCCTGGCAGTGAAAGCCATGACCATCTGTTCTTTAACTGTCCCTTTACTGGCCAGGTCTGGGACCAAGTCCTATCCCTCTCTCACATTACATGGGCCCCTAGGTCGTGGGATAATTGGGTTGCTCATATCTCTACAATCAAAAGCAAGAATCTTAAATCACTTCTAATCAAACTGGCTTTCACTACAACAATTTACCAAATTTGGATAGAGAGAAATCTGCGTAAATTCCAAAGCAAAGCAAGTCCAATATCTGTGGTTGTTGGTAAAATTCATTCAATGGTGAGATGCAGATTGTTGTCCCTTGAAAAACTTCCTAAAGGGAATCAGTCTTTAAGGCTTCTTGCAAATTGGGGCATAGATTGAATTATGTGGTTTCTCTGTGATATGATTTCACCTTGTTTGTTTGACGGTTTCAGGTTTCATTTATAAACAGCTCTCCCTTGCATTTGGATAGAGATCCAGTGTATGCAAAATCTTGCCTCTAGCCATGTACTTTACTTCTATTATCAGTTAGATATCTTAAACTCCTTTATGCACTGATTTTGCTCTTGCAGACTGAAATTGTGTGTAGACTGGAATACATTTTGATATTGTGATTGCAGACTAGATTATATATGAGTTGTGTGCATCACTATATTTGAGAACTTGTGTGAGATGTGAGGTTGAGCCCCTGAATCTTGTTGAGAGAGGAGATAATACTTAGAGGGGAAGTTTGGTGAGGCATAGTTGAGGGAGTTTGGAACTTTTAGTGAGAGTATAGAAGTGCGAGGTTCCAAGGGAGTGAAGGGTGAGCCAATATACATTTTAGGATGTTTCATGTGTGCACATTATCCTCCTATATAGATGTATTGTTTGAGATGATCTATCCTAGTTGGGCCCTTCTTTTGTTGTGTGCCCTTCTAAGACCTGCTAGATATAGTGCACTGGACACCTATACCTGCTACTGTGTGTCCTGTGTAACTGTTAGTGTGTATCATGTTGATTTCCATGCTAACTGTTGCTGCCAGCTTGATATAATGTGGGCACTACCCAGATCTTAATCTGTCTTGACGATGATCGTCTGTAGCAGATCATAGTGATTCCATTGTGTTTATGGACTTATTGAGCATTGTATTCTGCCGTTGTGTTGACTGTTTTCTGGGCAGTGACTTTGCTGTTGTGTTGACTGTTTTCTGGGCAGCGAATAGAATTGAGCAAAATGATTAATTTTTGGGGAGTTGGTGTCCAATTTTGGGCAGCCATCTTGCCTCTATTGGAAGCTTGATTTCTTTTCATTCTAGTTAGTTGTATTGCGAGTTCACTTTGAGGGGTGTGTCCCTTAATCTGCTTATTAGCTTATCCAAGAGGGGCTGTCCCTTGGAAGTTTGGATACCCTTGGGGAGGGGGGTGTCCTCCCAATTTGTTGTTGATACCATCTTATAGTCTGGGTACCCATCACAGCACAACACAGATTATTTCTTATTTAGGGTTTTCGAGACTAGGCAGTTTCAGTTGGGCCCTTCTCTTACTCTCAGTTGTGTGCCCTTCCGAGCTATCCTATGTCTTAGTTAGTCTTCATATTGTCAACCTTTTGGTATGCCATTCAATGAGATCCGTTGTGGAAATATCAGTTGGAACCTATCCCAAGTATTGCCTGGTTTGTGGGTAACTAGGTATTGCCTGGATTCATTGCCCACTGCGTTGGGAGCCAACCTATCAGAGGGGGTTGTCCTATGTTGCTCATATTGCATGTTTTCATCTTCCTATGTAAAGGATACTCTTCATCCCGTTTGTAATTTAGTTTCATATCCCACCTATTGTAGCCTCTTGGCCATCCTAGCAATTTTTGTTTTCTTTTCTTTGTTTTCTTTTGTTTTGTTTTGTCATCCCTGGGATATGCCCCTTGTAGGCTGTATATTCCTTCTGCCTCTTTTATTTTCAAGCTTGGTTTACCCAAAAAAAAAAAACATTTTTATATTTATAAGTTGATTTAGGAAACTTTAATTTTGTGCCACTTGTTTTGGCACATTTCTATTAGGTAATAGTTGTAATATCCCTTGGTATATTAAGCCGAATTTTTTACTTTGATTAGTCTTTTATTTTATTTTTATGATTTTTGGTTTCCTTTGTTGATTTCTTGATTAGCAAGATTATTCTATTTCCTAGTTGAGTTAGGGTTTAGTATATAAATAAGGATGTAGTCTATAAGCATATTTAGCTTTTAATCAAATACAATTTTGAGTTTAATCTCTTTCTTCTCGTGGATTCGAGACCTATCTTCGTTTGAAATAGTATGCTAACTATGCTCTCGTGAATTCCGCTACATCATTAAATGAAGAATTTATTGGCTCCATGATCATTTCCAGCGGCTAAGGAAATTCCAAAGATACAAATTGGCGTGCAGGTGGAAAAGAAATGGAAACTAAATATTTGATGCCTACATACTTGTTGACTGCAAGTGGTGGCTAGCTCATGCAATAGAGCTCTTGGATGTCTTACACTATATCCTGGGATCGAGAATCATTCTCTCTCTCTCTCTCTCTCTCCCCCCCCCCCCCCCCCCCATGTAATGGATTAAGAATGACGAATGACAAAAAAACAAAAAAATAAATTTGTTGACTAAAGAATAACGTCTAGTGCAGCCTCATGCATAAGGGTGCACATCTGGATCGAGTTTGGACCAGGCTTATACTATCTAATAACGAGACTTGTGTAAGCCTAAGCCCGATCCATTAATAATCGGGCTTCCAATAATATGTCCAAGCCCAACCTAATTAAAATTTTAATTTCTCAACCCCGTCCAACAAACCTCTTTAATTTTCTAAAGAATATCACAAAAATAAATTAATCAACCATAATTTTTGTTGAGAGCTTCTCTCTCTAGAAATAGAGAGAGAATGCACTCCCCTTCTCATTTTAGCCATTTATTTTTGTTCATCCCAATATTGGGTCATCTAATCTTCCATTAAAAACCATCTGTTTCTCAGATTTTCCATTTATGAACCAACATAAGGGGATCTAGATATGGGTTTCGTTATTCATTATAGTCCACTGATGCTAGGTTCAAACTCATCTACGGGGTGTTTCAACGCCTCAAATCCTCAACCAGATTGGGGCTCCAATCAACGTCCATATGGGTTTCCCTTTGTGGATCAGCATATGGTTCCTTAGATCCCGTGTGCTCATACTCATTCAATCTGGTACATATTTCCCATTTTCAAATGAGGTTCGTCCTCTTCTCTCTCTGAAGTACAACCCATCATTTTGATGGTGTTCAAGTCATGGAGTTCATACTCCGGATGTAGATTCATTCTCCGGTGTCTCTGAGTTTTCTATTTCATCGGACGACCACGGCACATGGTAATCACTTCCACCTGAACTCCAGTACCACAGAGGCGTTTGAGATTCCGAGGACCAACCTCCGAACTGCCTCTACCGTGGCGGCTTAGTTCCTCCCGTTAGGTGTTGTTGGTGGCACGGTGGTGAGGGTAATACCGCAATTGGTTCTGGTTGCTAAGGTGGGCCCACAGGAGGAGGTCTTCATCTTTCGTCTGCATCTGTTGGAGCTGGGGTTAAGGGTGGGATGCATTTCGGTCAAGGCAGTCTCCTGGGTTTTCCTGGAGTCAAATGAAGTTCAAAAGTTGTTTTGGAAACCGGTTTTTTTTCCGATTTGTGTAAAAGATGGACCACAGTCCTTCTCTTGGACATTACACGTAAAATGATGTTGGGAGCAAAAGTGGTGGCCCACTGCCTTTTCGGTGGGAACAAAATTTTTTGGTCAAATCGAGCCAGCCATAAAGCTCTGCGCTTGGGGGGAGATAGCAAGTGGAAAGCTTCATTACACTTTGTGTAAAACATGGATCTACAGTACATACTATACGCAACAAATCAAAAGGGTCAAAAAGGGGTTGTCCCTCGTTACTGCTGTCACAGCAGTCCACTCGGTGGACTCAAGAAAGAGACTTTAATCAATGGGTACACTTTTACACGTGATTTGCGTAGGTAAAGAGGAAAAGTGGGTACAACTATTGACTAAAGGCAGTGTCCCTACAAAGGCTGTGCGCCTTTTGTTTGGAAAGGGCGTTTGGTGGGCCCATGAAATACACACAATCAGATCTAGAAAAGGGGGCCACGGGTCCTTTTGCACTTATAGCATATTTTTGCATTTGCTAATTTTAGTTATTTACCTATGTGTATTGCTTTAAGCATAAATATCCCTATTCTAGCGGGTTGTGTTTAGGACTTCCTATTTTCCCACCCTGGCAGGTTGTGACGGAGAGCATGCACTTTTTGTTTTTCTCTCTTTTTGCTTAGTGCTTCCTGGGTATGTCCCTTGTAGATTGTACATTCGCTTAACCCCTTTTAATTTCAAGCTGATTTACCAAAAAAAAAAAATCATAATGATTACAAATTAAAATTCACAACCGTAATAATTATAGTTAAAGTTCCAAGTTCTAACAAAATTATTAAAGTAAATAACTATTAAAAGAAAAGAGAAGCAATGGAAGAGCAAGAAGACAACGATGAAACCTATTCTTTGATAAGAGGAGATGCGATGCTTCAAGGCCAAAAAAAAAATCCGAAGCAACTAAGGCTTATACTGGTACTAACATGCTATATATATATATATATATATATATGCTATTAAAATAAAATAATTATTTTTATCAGGCTAGGCCTCAAGAGATTTTCCCAAACCCAACTCATTTAGTATATGGGCTTAACTCAACCCAGCTCGGCCCTATGGGATTAAATATTTATCTTGAATCCAAAAAAAAAAGGGCTAAGATGGGGGGCTGGGCAAACTTCCGGGCCGGTGTGCAACAAGTGTAAGAGCAAAAACAGCAGGTAAGCCAAAAATTTGCCACAATACCTTGTGTACAGTACATATAGCCAACCTGTCACTCTCAACACTCCAACAATCTATCTATTTTACCTTATCTTTTTATTAAAATATTATTTTTTTCTATATATATATATACACACACACACACACAACGACTGTTCATCGTCAATCGTCATCTACCAAGACCATCGGCCATCGCCTCCATACCCATCGCCCATCGCCTCCATACCCATCGCCGTCACCGTCTTCGCCACCTCCTCTGCTTACCTCCTCCACGGTCGCCGTCACTACCTCCTCCGCCGTCGCAGTACAACCAACGATTTCGTGAATTTGTTCAACCAACGCTACCTCCTACATAGTACAACTTCAGATCTGTTCAACCAACGCTACCTACTCCGCGGTCGCCGTCGATCGAAATCCATGGCTACCGTCGTTCATCGTTCTTCACCAATTGGAACCTCCATCGCCTAGCACTGTTCATCTCCGTAGAGAGAGAGAGAGAGAGAGAGAGAGAGAGAGAGAGAGAGAGAGAGAGAGAGAGAAAATAATTAAAAAAGGAGTTGCTGATGAACAATTGTAGTGTAGAAATAGACAGGTATTGTTCACATATGGATGATGTACAGTGATATACCCAACCTGCTGCACCTCCATTTTTGCCGTTGGCTTGTCTATTTTACCCAAAAATGGGTTTTAGACTACCTGATGTTCTTGCTCTAAATACAGCACAACGAAGAAGAAGGAAATGTGACAGAAAAATTGAATAACAAAATCTGCATTGAGCCTACTCAACCTGTCGACTCCAAGCTTGATCTTGCATATTCTACACTTAGAGAGCATTATTTTGTGAGTTAAATTTTCATTGTAAAAGGATTTGTACACTCATATTCATACTCTTGTGAGAGTTATCTTTTTGTTACTAGTTTTGGAGAGAAAATCACTTGGGGTTAGGTGTTGTGTGACTAAGAGTAAAAAATAGGAGCAATCAGGGATAGCTTGCTCGTTGTAAGGGTTGTCTAAAACCCACAGAGCTAGAAGGAATGTAACTATTGGAGATAGTGCATCAAATCCCAAGTTGGACATTTGGGGAGTGGACTAAGCTGTGAAATTGCAAACCGAAACACGATAAATCTGTGTTCAATTTCTCTCTTCCCTTTACTCCTTAATTTTAGCCATATACTACTCGACACGTTTGACATGATATAGTTCCATCACTACGCTTTAATGTGTTTGGCTTATTTATGAATCTATATGAGCTTGCTCAATCTGCTGTAGTAACTATTTCTTATTTCATCTTGTGTTCAGTTTTTTAATTCCTTGCTATATTTGAGAGACCCAATTCAACCCTTCCGTGTTGTCATTTGGGCCTACAGTTAGGTAAACAGTGCTCCATCTGTTTCAAATTGCTTGTCACTTATACCATTTTGGAATGTTCCAAATTGTTAATCCCCTTTGAAAAGTCGACCATATTTATTCAATCTTCCTAAGTAACCCTTTTACCAACAACAATAATTTCATTCAAAAATTGAAATATAAGAGCATTGTTGAAAATTAATAAATCTAGTTAATGTGAATGCAATTATTGCATGTATGCTTAAAAAGTAAAAATTCTCAAAAGTAACCATCAATTTGGAACGGATAGAGTTGTACACAGGAACGCTGAATAATTACCCCTGAGATACCGTCTTCCTTCAAAGTTCCAAGTATTGGAGTAGATAAATTCGCAGCAACCAATGCAACGTTTGGTGCTCAAGATTGACTCAATTCTCAGCACTGAAGCACCCAGTAGCATTGGGAATCTGGGACACTTGTGAGGAAAGAAAAGGGAAACCGATTAAAATGTCGAAAACGTTAGAGAGAGAAGATTTACTATTTGTTTCTCTACTTTTTCATGTTTCTATAAGTTTTATCTTATTTCCCCTTTCTTTCCACAGATTCCAAATACACACCCTACATAAAACAAGCACCATGTGACAAACGGAAGAATAAGCACAATTCCTACACAATTTGACTGACCATTACATATAAAAAAATGCCCTCAAACATTTCATCCCAACTCCCACGTATTCAAAGTAAATCTCAAACGATAATAATAAACAAAAATAAAAATAAAAAAATTGAGAGATACAATATATCTACAGCAAGAACACAAGCCCGCAGACAGGACTCTAATGCCATGAAAAGTTAGTTGATGCTCTGCTGGAAGCTTCCCGAGACATCAGAGATATTACACGGCTCAAAAACAGGGAGTCTGGTGAGTAATTTCTCATTTAAACTAGCCATTTCACATTGCCAGATAATTTAAACTAGAGCCTAAAGAAATTTTCTTAACAGAAAACGAAAACGCCCTTGTCTGATGTCGCCATCCGTTTTGCAGGGGCTGTTCCAACAATCTTCTCCAGCTAGTTATAATTATCACAAAAAATAATAAGTTAACATTTCATGAATATAGACTAGGATATGAGCATACTGTTTTCCCAGAGCGCATAACAGTCAAATAACAGAATGTACCCGGAGCAGGTCAAAACGAGAAAAAAGTACAGTGCATGTCATGCTATGGGAGCCTTCAAGCATATTGACAACCTAGAATAAATAAATAGAGAAAACATTAGAGTTCGCCACTTCCATTTAAAATTAACAAAAGTTCCAAGCAAAGAAATGTAAAGGTAATCTACTTCCTACAACTTATGCTCACCTCAGGGTAAAATTCTTTCCTCTCTGGAAGAGAATAGATAATTAAGTTCTGAATACCACGAATCTGATGAGAAGGAACAGATAAATATACAAGTCAGACATATTTATCAACCATGTATAATCTCTACCTTCAACTGAAGTGCAGAAAAGACCACATACCAATCCATTATCTTGAGGAGAAAAAAGCAGATAATCCAACAGCTTTCAGAACAAAATACTTTCGTTGTGCAACTTTTTCAAAATGACAACAGAGGTTCACCAATAAACATTTTAAATAGCTAGACGTAGCAGTGAGTATGTTTGTCTTGTGATTTTAGATTTTTAAATGGAGATATCATATTTGACTCCCTTATGCTTCTTTGTTTTTCCAACACTAACAGTCATAATTCCAACTGTTGGGAAAGATGACGTTTTGGATTCATTCTAAAATCATGACCTATGTAGCACGGACACGGATATGGAAAGGGCAATTCTGAAAAAAGGGACACGGACACAACAGGAGACACGGTAATATATATATAGGACCCCGATCAAGTCCGGACTCCCGGACTTTAAAAAAAATACGGACTTTTCATTTCCCGGCCAAATGGTCGGGATCCGAACCGTTGGATGTGTTCAAAACGTGATTTCAAGGGCCTACGCGAGGATTCGGCAAAAAAAATGATTGGGAAGGGCTTCATCAGAGCAGTTTTCGATAAAACTGTAAATATCGCAGTTTTATCGAAAACTGCTCAGACGAAGCCCTTCCCGGTCTTTTTTTTTGCCGAATCCTCGCGTAGACCCTTGAAAACACGGTTTGATCACATCCAACGGTTCAGATCCCGACCATTTGGCCGGGAGGGGGGAGGTGTGGACCGTAACTCCCGTCAGGGAGTCCTGACTGGATTGGCTCTGTATATATATATATAATTAAAACTTTAAAGATTAGTAATTACTGGTTGACCCCAAAAAATAGAAAAAAATACAATTTGACCCCTGAAAATTAAAAAATTACAGTTTGACCCCAGCCGTGTCCCTTACAAAAATTCAAAATAAATTTGGGGACACACCACATGGCGTGTCCCCATGTCCGACAATCCAAAACGGCTACCTCTAGAAGTTTCGGTGCTTCATAGATCATATGACATTGAACTCGTATAAAAGTTAAAGAGGAGCGAGCAAACTACCGCTTTTAACCAAAAAAATTGGCTCGACCAATTGAAGGTCCTTTGATAATGATAAAGCAACAAATCAACAATATCCTCTATGGACCAAGTTTCACCAATATCATTTATCAGTCACAAGGATGAAACGTATTTTGATCTCAATGGTGAAGAAGGATACCTTCCAGAGAGAGAAACCCCCAAGTGTATCAAGGACAAGGATTTCTCCTCACAGCTGTGTTGGTGTTAACCCGTGAAAGTGACCAATGAGAGAGACGTGGGGACAAGGCCCCACCACAGCCACTGACAGCCTTTTTGTGGGCCCACGAGTTGCCAGAGCTTTCAAAACTCTTGGTATTTTCTCTCTCAGCTCCTAGATGATAGGACTTAGGCGTGCAATACAGACGAACCAAAGTCGAGAGAGAGAGAGAGAGAGAGAGAGAGAGAGAGTAGAGTCCTGGAGTTGTAACTCCATTACTGAAAAAACAGTGTAAATCTTCTCCGTGCAACCGGTGTATCCTGGCCAAACGACATTAAATCTCTGTGTCTCTGTGTTTATGACCCCCGATTCACAACATCATGTTCTTGCAACAACAATAAAAATATTCATGTAATCCCCAATCAATGTTGATGGGTGAGGGAGGATTACCAATTTAAATAGCGGCCCCCTATACCTCTAAAAATCAAGGAAGTCAAGGGGCGTTATGCCGTGTAACCATGCCCCCAAATAAAAAATGGAAGGTATCAAAGCACACAATCCTAGAGACCTGATTCAATCTATGTACTCATTACCTTGCTTCCTTCATTCAAAATCAAGAGCATCAACAATACCGAAAATCACAACACTATGTTCTCAACAAGGCAAAATCTATCAGAGCGTATTTCAAACTTGAACAATTATATGGCTTTAGAAATTCGACATTTTCAACTCGGACAATTTATGGATTTAGAAATTTTAAATGCATTTACCTTACAAAAATTTCCTCCATCCCACAACCCTAGTCTCTTTTGGGAGTTCCAATTTTGCAACCGGATGTCATTTAATGAGCTTATAAGGCATTGATTTCCCACATCGCCCCTTTATCCACACTTTAGAAGTGATTGCAACTTTTTGCAAGGGATAGTTTTGGAAAACAAATAACACTATGCTTTGACTTTTCAAAGTGGAGAACTATTGGACATCTCAAATTAGAATATGGACAAATAAAGGGACGGAAGGAGTAAAAATAAAACATATACACCAGCACTTGCCAGAACCAATCACATCCAATTGTAAACAAACTAGACAAGACAATTACTAAAATTTCTAAAGCTGACCTTATATCTATGGTAGAAATGAGCTCTCTCAGTGTAAAGCATGATCTTCCTCTTCCCTTGGAAAAACCAAACACGTGCACGAGAAATATCAGTCTGTTTTGTATACCTACATGTTTAGGGCACTGATCGAGTTATTTCCTATTTGAGTGCAACATGTGCATGAAATCGATATTGGTTGTCAGAAAATAAAATAACAAAAGCATTTGGAAGATCAATTTGCAGCAAAGTAAAACAAGCTAAAAGTAAGGAGACAATATTTTTCTTACTCCCCCAACAGACAAAAGGATGCATCCTGTGACTTCAAGAAATTCCGAACTCGAACAAACTCGAAGTAAGAACTAATAAATAGCATAATCCCCCCCTGCGTGTTTTTGGGAGATTGTTAAAAGAAAGTCGCATATAAATCATGATGTCTCGCTCAATGCTCAGGCATAACAATAATTAACTTATTAGTGTCAAACAAAATAAGCACCTGAATGGAATCTTTTATCTTGGGAAACACCTGACATTAACAAAAATATTCACATATTGAATAAAGAAAAGTTCCATCACTCTACACGATGCAGTAGGTACATAAGAACCTTTCGAAAATAAGAGGCAATCGTAGTATGAAGCAAACCTTCTTAGCAAAATATTCGAGACGTGCATCATCAACATCTACTGGGGATCCCACATCAAATCGCTCATAAATCTGCAACGTTGACAAGTAGAAGAAACATCAGTGAACTGGACAACCCAAATATACTAAAGAGAGAAAGGGAAATATATTAAAGATATAAAGGGACTGCAAATCATAAGCTGACCAATCAAAGAGAATGAATCATATACACGTTTAATGTTGCAAAATAAAGGAAATAGAACTGAAAACAATATTCTTCGAAATCCATATCTTGATCACTAGAATTTAGTATCTTGTGGTTGTGGACGTATCCTGCATGTACATTCCACTAAATGAAGGATTACATTGAAGCACACACCTGTCGTACTTGAAGTAATACTTTGGGAAGAACACCTTTATGCTCACAAACCAACTTTACCTGTAAGTATTGTCAATGGCTTAGCATCACATTATTTGCAGAAACAAGCAAATAGATACCTTCAGTTGTTCTCCCAATAAGCAGGAAGATTGCATATATCATATAAGCCGTTTCCCAAGGGAATTACATTAAGTTGGAGCAGTATACTCTCTACCAGGATGGAGTATACTTCAGTTCTACATGTAATTTAGAACAGTAAAAATAATACGAAAATATCTTGCGAGACAAATATAAGCACAATAAGGAATAACCTAATGAATCATTCAAAAATAAATAAAAAATTGGCATGTGAACAAAACCGATTATTGCATGAACAAACAACTATTTGAAGATCACAGGTCAACTAAAACACTGGGAGATAAGCCTCAAACTTCCATAAATCATAAGTTTCAATCACATTTAGAGCTGTATTGCCCCAAGCTACAAAACAAAATGACGAATACCAACTCACCTTTCCTTTGTAGTTAACACAATGATGATTGAATAACCCATTGATGTCTGGAGGAAGAGAGAACAAGCAAAATTTAGGCTCTAGTGTTTTCCAAGTTACAGATCTACGAAGAAATAGTACACAGGTTCCAATCATAACATGTACAAATCAGACATACTAAAACATGATGTGTAAATTGTTAGACAAAACTTCAATGTAATGGTTAAATTTCTTTTTGCACACTCCAGTTATTAAGGCAGCATAAATAATCAAATAGGCATCAATCTCTTACTTTTTACGGATACATGGACTTACTTCTAGCAAACAGTAGTTGCAAACACAATACCTGGATTTAAGTAAGAACCCAAAATAATAGTTTGCCGATAGAACTGTGCATGTCCATCTAAATACCTAATCAATAGAAAAAAATTTAAAAAAATGAGTTATTACCACTCAGCAAATTAAATGCAAAAATATGGTTCGAAAGGGATCTCCCCTGATGCTCTACGTAGTTTTTAGTCTTTCGACGATGTTATTGACAGTTTCACCAGTCAGCAGTTGCACCAGGTGGAAGAAGCCAGTCTCCAACAAAATAGGAGAAGAAAAAGAAATACCATGGTCTAATGCGCATTATATCAGTTCCATGATCCTTAGATGGCAAGTGGTTCAATTTTTCAACAGCTGTATTTACATGGGACCAATTCTGCACAGGTTATGTAGGAAACTTAATCATTACAAAACATTAGGGGAAAAAACTGGAAATTAAAATTATGGTAGCAGAAAATATCACAGAGATTACCTGCATTGCTATCACATCCGCATGATCAATTATTAAAACCTGCTCACCATATTTGGCTCAATCACGTTAGAAATTGGCAAAAACTAAGTGCAAGATGAACAAGATAACTTACTTTCTCTAAAGTAGAAAAGGGAAAGAAGTAAAGAAGACAAAGCAGAGACAACAAGATGGCAAACTGGCGTTGGTCTATACTTTTTATCATCCTCTCTATAAACGAGATAAATTACCTCTATAGAAGAAAGATAATCAACATCTTTTTCCTTCTCTACCTCAGCCTCCCCAATTTTCTAACAAAAGAAAGTAACAAGAACTGGAGTCAATCGCATGTTTGAACACATTCTACAAGCCATAGATAACGAAAAGCAAAGTGAAATGTAACATCAAACTTGTGCAAGCATACATATAAACTCAATGCAGTAAGAGTAAGAAATCAAAAAAATTTCAACTTGACTCGGTGCTTTCTTAATCTAATGGGTAAACGTCAGGAAGACTATATGACAAAAGAAAAGAAGGCACAACCACATTTTGACTAGATTCATGCAGATTCCAGAGAGCAACAGCTCAAGCAAGCTATGAAGCATGAGCACTCAAAAAAAACTACGGTACGAGTACTACGTACTGGTATCATACGCGTAAGGCTCTACTACGGCAAAAACATACCTGGTAATATTTGATTATATCAACAGCTCAAGCATACTAAGGTACTGGTATCATACGCGTACAGCTCCAGTACAGCAAAAACATAACTGGTAATATTTGATTGTGTCATCTGCCCACCACGTATATGAGGATATGATCTTCTACGGCAATAGCTCCAGTGCACCTAGCTTTTTTTAAGATTTTCTTTGTTGTACTATATCATATGCTTGATGTTTCTTTTTTGTAATCCTAAGTTCTTATTATGTCTAATCATTCTTACTACACTCAATATTTGCAAAGAAACTAGTTTGGACTGTGACACGAATTGGGAACAGAAACGCGATATGCCACATTCCCTAATTTGCGGTGCGATAGTGGTGGACTTCTACAAATTTAGTGAGTATAATGTACTTGAGAAAAACGTTCATTGAATAGAGTATCATTTTTTACAATACCCGTATAAAACGCATTTCCTAGAGCATTATGACCAATTATTTTAATGTTTTCTCTGGCCAAACCTCCTTCCTCTATATGGGTAGGGTTTACAAAATACATAGAAAACATTTTGGGACCCCTTTGGGTTGATACGCTGTCTTGGAACGAAAGTGCACCACTTTCCATAATGCGCATACCAATGTATATCGCTAGGTTGTTGCCGATTTCTGGTAACATAAGTTTGAAGCAATGAAAAAAATGGAGTACGGAACTTTTAAGTTTAATGAGTGAAGGGGGAACATGTCTAAATGAAGAATGCCAACCTTCTCTTCGGAATTGCATATTGAAAAATTAAAATTGAAAGAGGAACATTGGATGTAGAATCAATGCTCATTGAGAACCTCTATGAAATCATGTTACGAGAAAAAAATGAAGTGAAAGAGTAGAGACTAAAAAATATAAATGGTGCACGTGAGTTCTGATATGTAGTTGAGGCATATTTCCTTAATTGTAGGAAACGGATCGGACCTTGCCTAAGACCGTCCCAAAAGGCTTAGATGCATGCTAAAGGTTTCATATAGTCCAGATCAAGATGTACTGTCGCCTTCATTGCTAAATTTTGTCTCTTAGAAATACACATGAAACAATATTAATACTACCTCCATTCTAAAAAGATTGTCCACTGCGCCCAACGAGAACTTAAAAAAATCACTTTTGTCAATAAAAAAGATACATTTTCCACAAATTAAAAGAAGTCCATTGATGGCTAGTAATTTGAAGGAAAAAGCTTGAAGATAATTGACAAAAATACATTATTTTTATGTTCTCTTTTTGCGAAGTGGACAATCTTTTTGGAACGGAGGGAGTAACATACTGTACACCACACAGCCGTACTTCTAACTGTGCTTCATTGTGATGCAATAGTATTTAAGTTAGTTGTGTCCTTTTAGTGTCCTCTGTTGTGGTAGGGTCCTTGAGGCAAAATGTTGCTACGTTAAACGACAAGGTGCAACTATTGTTATGGAGAAAGAAAAGTTGCTTCCTTAACTGAGAAGGCTCAACATTTGCTTCCTAGTGACAGTGGTTATAATTTTCAATGTCAAGTTGAGAATAGTTTTGATGCTCTAAATTGGTGTAGCCCAAGTCAGATGTATTAAACTACAAAGGGGACAACACCACTGAGAATTACTTTTCTGAGTTGCTTGGGATCCTCAATCCGAATGATTGAGGGATGCAATGAGCCTCAATCCATACGAGCTTGAGGTGGAGATGGAACAAGATTAATTTGATGATGTTCCTATCTTTGATGGATATCCAAGTGAAGAGTTTGAAAATGATCCCCTCTTTGAGGCTTGTGGCGATTTTGAAGACGTTCGCATATGGGACAACTTTGACGAAGAGTTTGGTGATAATGAAGGAGAAATTTTCTTCTTAATCCACGAGTCTTGCTTTACACCCTAGGAAAATCATGCGTTTGAAATGACTTATGGGGACGTCTTGTTGATCCTTTAGGAATGGTTATCAATCAAGCAAACCTTGAGCACTGTGTGGCGTGTCTTTGTTACAGTTTGAGGTACACGTTGGAGGTATGTGTCAAGTATTATTTTGACGATATTGTGGTTCATAAGAGACATGCCAAGCGGGTGGATTATACGCATACAAGTATGGATGCGGAGGAGGTTGGTGTATACAAACGGAAGATTACATTGAAGATAGGTTGTTGTAGGAGGGAGACACGAGACACGAGAATTCTAAAAAAATGGACACGGACACGGCGTGGGACACGCCAAAAATAAATAAATAAACTATATATATATCCGCGGCAAAAATAAATAAATAACTACGTATATAAGTGTATGATTTATACATGCATTAACAGTTTATATACATAGATATATATTTTTCTCACTTACCCAAAATATATGTGTGTGTATATATATATATATATATATATATATATATATATATATATACACACACTTCTCTTTTGATATATATATATGTAAGATATACACACATGACAGAGATATGTACATCGAATACATACATACGTATGTATGTATATATATGTACCGAGAGAGAGAGAGAGAGAGAGAGAGTATATGTGGGAAACGCGTGTCCATGCTATGTCCCCCTTCAAAAATAATTTAAGGGACACGCAACATGACATGTCCAATACGTGTGCCCATGTGTCCCACGCGAGTCCAATACACACACGGTGACCACTAAGAGTGTCAGTGCTTCAGAGAGGGAGACGATAATCAAGGAAATGCAACCGCACACCAGACGCCTCATAATAAACACTTCTATGTTTTCGTTATTTAGTGTCTTGTGTCTTGTCGCTTGAGGACAAGTTTTTCTTTGGAGAGGTAGTCGTGAAGGTTGACGCAGTAGTATTTAGGGTAGTTGTGTTTTAGTGTCCTCCAGTGTAGTAGGGTACTTAAGTCCATAAATAGGTGTCTACAGTTCTCATTAGTTAGCTTTTATCATATCAAGAATAGAATGCCCTTTGTATCCCTTTCGGGAGTCTCTTTAGAATTCTCAATGGAATATTTTGGTTTGCATCACCTAGCAAGCAAGCCTAAACAACCTAAACGTCCTTTAGCAACTTTATAGCTGGAGAGCCTCAAATGTCTAAGCAAACTTTTTTCTTATCTCGTCCTCAAACTTAACATAGTGACGACAATTAAGTGCCCAATACAACACATGAGAAGCCAAAATAATGCTCCCGTACACGAAGTCAAAATGGTAAATCACTCAAGGTAAAAAGGGATGATTATTAAGTTCTCCACGTGAGAAAGAGCTTTCAATACACTATGAAGAATAACATGCCAAGGCAAATGTTAAGTGAGGTACAACCAACTGTTGCTCCGAATAAGGACCAGGCATAAAATTCCACAAAAGGCATAGAGAAAGTAAAGTTGGAGGATCCACACTATTAGAAACTACCAAAAAGAATGGATGGGCACAAAACACACCACATAATGAAGCAGCTAAATTTCAGAATCTTAAGCACCCCAAAATTGAAAATAAAAAGGAAACACAACTTTCAAGAGGCAAGATTCATTAAATTGCTTTAGCTAGCTTGTAAACAGACATGTAGGGGAACTTTTTGGAAATGCTTTACCCCTATAAGGGAAACCACAAAAGAATATGGAAACAAGTGAAAACGTCGAAAAAATAACTAGAACTTAAATGAATACAAACACATTCTCACTGCTACGATAACTGGACATAATGAGGTCTTTGAATGTTCATAGCTCATAAACAAAAAGTTAAAAGCCTTAATTGATGTCAAGTGGTAGGAAAATTATATTCATGGAGGTACAAAAACAGGACACTTACACAATCATGTGAGACCCACAACTACTAAATGAAGCCCAATGCATAACCACCAAAGAAATAGCTGATCAAAATAAATGAAAAAATAAATAACCACCAAAGAAGTAACCAATACGAGGTACAAAAAATTAACCAAAAAAAGACTCACACAGGAGAGAACTAATAATCAACTCTTGCCTTCGGCCCTCTCAGTAGCGAGTTTACAAGGGTGACCAACTAGGCTAGCCCTAATTGGTTTTTAATGACTTAATTGGGAAAGGCTGTTTGCATCGGAAGAAAACATCTAAAAGATGCAAAATCCTGCTGGTGGTATGTCTTACAAAGAAACAGCAAAAACCTTTAATAAAAGTCAAAAGAGTACTTACTAATTACCAATGATAGAAAAATCTTATCATGCTTGTTATATATTCTTCAGAGACACACTCTGTCCTCTTCCCTTTTCTTTTCTCTTTTTGTCTCCAATATTGTCACACAGTTCACTCAACATGGATGATGGATGCGCTCTCGATGCACAAACTCATGCAAAATCCGCGCACTACTTTGGTTAGACAGCGAACTACGATACCAACTGATGTTTTTTTGTCAATAATGCTACATGTGGCTTACATTTTGACCATACAAAACATTTATGTCTCTTTTCCTTGTAATGATGAAACTGTGCACAAATGTTGCTATTCTACTCTAAATAATTCAGCCTATACCCCAGCTAAAATGTGGAAAACCAAAACTGGAGAGTACTCTGATTTTTAGTTACTCCAAAAAAACATGTTTTGTGAGTCTAGAAAATGGTATCCAAAGAAAGTGTTCCACAAACTGACTTATTAGAAGTAACTGACTTATTGAGTGAAATTGGGTTGATGTATTGTGAGACAGTGACCTGTCTTATAAAGCGCAATATGTCAGTAGTCAGTTTTGTGTAACAATAAGTTGAACCACAACACGTGTGTAACTTGATTGTAGATCTAGATTTAATACATGAAGGCCATGTGTCTTGCTCTCAACCCGATCCAAGGTTGTTCATTTATTAAACATTATTATTTTATGTGTCTCAAGTGGTTCAATTTTATTTTTTTGGCGTGCATAAATTAATATTTCTTATTACGAATCATGGCATGTCTTTTAGTTTGTGCACTGAGCATGAAATTCTGGCATAGATCATATGAATATTCAAAAACTTAAAGCATGAAAAATATAAATTTATATATAGAGATAAGATGCTCTGAGACACTCTGAAAGACAGTTCTTCTAAATATCAACGCTCTCGCCCTCCCGGTCTCACACCCGCACCCATGCGCGCACAGATTAGGTGACTTAGTGTATACTCCTTATCAGCATCGGAACTGCTCATTGTTTCAGTATGTCCTAGTTCTAGTGCGTAATCATTCACATTTTGGCCACTTTAATGGATACCGAATCTTGTTCCTTGGTAGTACTTTCTGCAGTATTGGATCTCCAACTCATTGCACTCCTCAAGTCCGCATTGGCATAAAATTGACAAGTGACGGACAACAACCAAGCACAATAATGCTCATCTAGCTGCTCATTTAATAATATAAATAAATAACTACACAAGGAAAACCAAAGAGAAAATCCATTTATATGCCAAACTAAAAGGTAATATTGCAAGAAAGTAAGCAAATGGAACAGACTTCACTGTACCTCTCCAAAACAGTTCCGAATGTACAATGACCATGTAATTGTCTAGATTTAGCTAGGTGATATAAGTCGTCAAAAAAATCAAACATTTAACTGGACAGAGACCAACGATAACTGGAAGTTCAGAAGAGCTTACCGTGACTAAGCCAAGAGGAGAGGCAACAATCATGTCCGATGAATAGAAATCACCATACAACCTGATACTCCTCCTGCCAAAAAAAATTGATCAAACAAACTATGTTCAATAGGGAGTGCAAGATACATAGAATTGTATGACAGATTCATTTGCTTTCTGATAATTGCCAACACTAACAACCTCCATAAACATGTAAGGCAATTTACAGCTAATCATGGACAATATAAGCAATTAGAGTATATCAAATTGTCAACCAAGTAAAAATCTCAAGTGCAATGACCTACGAAGCACAGACACGCCAAACTGGACGCTATGACAATCTTTGTATCCCTTCTTTCGACTAAATTATGAGTCTAGAGACGTTGAAAGAAAATATTACCCACAATTTGTAACCATTACAGGCATGATAATCCAGTAAAAAAACATCCCAAGGAGATAAACCTGGAAAAGAGGACAGAAAATGTTTTCCCATTTGCATGCAACCTTTAACTTCAGTAAGACTGCATGAATAACAACTTAATTGACTAAATGGAAGTATGGTCACCATAGAGAACTCCTGGGAGTAGAAATTCAGCAGAAAGGATTTTAATGGTAGAAGTAGAACCAAAGCCAAATAGGGTAGTTATTTTTGTCCCGTATGACTCCACCATCACAGCACAAAAGAATAATCAAAACAGGCACACAATAGTTTCTTTAACAGAAAAAACGATAGTTTAATTGGCGTTTCAGCTTCCAATGGAGTCACATTTGTTTTTGGATGGATTACTTTGAAAACAAACTTACCTCGTAAACTTAATGCCTATCATGAAATGGTCGTTGTTATTCCCACCAAATAGAGCTTGAAAGTCAGAAGGTTTTGAAGGCTTATGAGATTTCAAATTTCCAATATCGCCCTCGTTGTCCTCATTGTTATGTGCCAGTCCACTTCCAAACGCATCAGAGAAGCGATCAAGGTGCTCCACATTAACCTAAGGAAGTAATTAAAATTATACAAAGAGAAGACCAGACCTCTTGTGGTGTCCCCACAGCATGTCCAAAACCCTTTTAAGGCTGCAAAAATACTGTTCATCCCTAAATGAGATCATTATCCTACATATAAATGCTTCATCCTATGCTACTGGACTAAATAATAATGTCATGCTAGTGTCGTTTTATCCTTGGATTTTGTTTGTGAAGAGCTGTTTGCATGTCCTCGACATGAGAGTGGGGAGATGAAGTACAAATACCTTATGTGCTGGGGGGGTCAATTGTATCAGCCTCTTTATTACACGGAATGCAATGCTTGCAAGGGGCAAGAGGATCAAAACCTGAACCAAATGACAACAAAATGATCAAAGTTTGATCACTAAGCTATAAGATGATATAAAGTTAACATAATACTAAGAAACAACAAACAATTTCTAACTCGAACCTACCCACACCCACACCCCCAACCCCACCTCGCGCCCTCAAGAAAAAGCCACTAAATTGACATGTCAGTGTCAAGAAACCTAAGATAAACAAAGAAGAGCTCCCACAAGTTTATAAGAAGGCAACTAGTGTACACCAAAGTGCAACACTAATAAGGTTAAGAGGAAACCTTGAACAATAGGTCTAGAAAGGTAATCATAGTGGAAAAGAAGCCTCACCCATCAAAGGTGGTCACCTAGCTCATTTTCACACACAAATGTGCATAAATACCCAAAAAGACAGATACAAGAGAGTAGGAAGGGCAAGAACGCTCGAGAGCTCTCAACTCATCAATCGGGCCTCAAAGAGCTAGTGGGGGTATGCAAGGCCGTGCAGAGTTATTGCCTAATAAATATGAATTCAAACAAGGTTGTCACGAAAATTTTAATTTGGTCGACCACGAACCCTGTCAATAGACAACCCAAGCCTTCGGGTCAAAGGACCTAAGGACCGGAAATAACGTTGCTTGGTGCAAGTTTTGGTCAGTTTGACAGTCAGAGAATATAGTTGCTCGACCACGTAACTATAACACAATCCTATTTGTGTATCTATAACACAATCCTATACGCTGATTGGATGGTCGACTATTGCAGACACAACTCTGACACTCCTAACTGCCTTCAACATGCAGATCAATCTTGTCACCAAGCTCCCTGATGACAAGTAAGCCACTTCCAAGTGAATATCTGAAATCAAACTTGACACAAAAGTAAGGATTCCACAAGGCACGTGTCGGTGAAGTACTTCAGGGTGTCCCCAAGGTCACCATATTCAAAAGTTCAAGATGAACTTTCCAAGCAGTATCTACCTCACATATTAAATCAAAGCCATGACCTAAGTCACATAATTAACATCCGCACGTGAGCGGGAGCGCGAGGGTGAAAGCTTCTTTCAAAAACATTCTCAAAGTACTAAATTTCACAAGGGAGAGGATTGAGAGCACAAGAGCAGAGCGAGGATTGAGAGCGGAAGTAAGATCATGACATTGCCAACGTATGTCATTCAAGGCACAAATATTACAAGTCAAATGAAGTTCGGATCAACAAGCTTATATCAGTATCAAGATCATACACAGTGTTTTAAATGGCTCACGGCGCACCAAGGCGCAATGGTCCCCTGGAGCAATAGCGCATGGCGCACGGCGCGGCGCGCGCCATAATAACCTGTGGCGCATTTTATTATAACGAGTAGAATTCTAATATAGGCATATCTTTCAACACAAGCAAACACTTTTAAAACGTTCAAATGTCATAAAACATAAACATTTCAATGTTTAAACCACCAAATGCTAAGCAAAACATAAAATCCATAAAAAGCTAACATATAGACGTTTAGCTTTGGGACAACAAAATTAAGGATGCGGTAATCTAATTTCGATTCATGCAGGCATGCCCATCAATCATCCTCATCAGTTTCGGTTGACATCTAATTTTCCATCAATCATCCAATTTACTTCCAATTTCAGTTTCGGTTGACATCTACAATCACCACACAACATCTACATAAATATAATTGAAATAAACAGAGACAGAAAAGAAAGAAGAAAGAAGAAGAAGTAACAGAGCCAGAGACACAGAAGATTTCAGAAGTAAAGGAGAATGTCCTTCAGAAGTAAACAGAGACAGAGAAGCCTCATGTCCACTCGTCTGTAAACAGAGACACAGAAAGATTTCAGATTTCAGGTTTTCGGAGAAGAAAACCCCATTTGTTCGCATGTCCACTCGTCTGTAAACAGAGACAGAGAAGCCTCATAAATGCACAGAGAATGTCCTCACAAATGATGGTTTTGTAACACATTTGTTGTCGGCATTTTAGGAAAAAAATAAAGATTAAAAGAAAAAAAGAAGAAGAAAGAGAAGAAGAAAACAGAGACAGAAGAAAGAAGAAGAAGAAGAAGAAGAAGAAGAAGAAGAAGAAGATACTTGGACAAAGAGAGGAGATTGATGGCTGCTGCTGTTGTTGATCGCAGAGAAGAAATGGTGTTGATCAAAGAGAAGTAGTGTTGATCGATGGCTGCTGTTGATGAATTGTTACGATAGATCTCTCTGATGTGTAGGGTTAAGAGTAAAGGAAATTATCCAGTACATTGACTGCCTTTTGTGCATCATAAATCAATGGCTGAGATTGATTGGGGCTTAATCTGATTAAAAAAAGGCTAAAACAAACTATGGCGCCACAACGCCATGCACTATGGCCCGCGCCATAGCGCCATATGTGCGCTTTTGTGTCATGCACCTTGCCATGCCCCCCAAAGCGCAAAGTCATCGCCATGCGCTATAGCGCAAAAGCGCTCGCCATTTAAAACACTGATCATACATAGCTTCTTACAAGCCAAATTTGCCTCGTATAAAATTACTAGACTATTATGCATATCCAAGTCCCCCTACAATCAGAGTCGCACCACAGGAAAGCACTGAGGATTACCTTAGGACGAGTGAACCCATGGTCAAGAGAGCCATCTCCATCCTCGCCACCTTGATGTTCCGCCACCTTTGCATCATTCTTTGTCACGAGATCTCTAGTTTTGAATATATGATTCAGCTGCACAACACAATCAAACTTACCACTATCAGAACATTTCAAGATGAAAAGATCACTGCTAATGTAAGTTGTCATGTAGAAATACAAACAGGGATGAGGACATGTACGTACAGAATGCATTAAATATGCATCCATGACATTTGAGTCTTCTTCCCCTCCTTTTAGATAAAACGGCTTCTTACTGTGGTGCAGTATATCCCGATAGCTGTTGACTAGAAAAATTGGTTGGCATTGACCAAGTTAAAACCACCAATTACGAGATGTTACTATATTGCAACCCAATTACAATCCGCGGTAATGGAGGTTTCTTTCGACATAAAGAAAACTTTTAACATAAAAACATGGGAGGACATGCAACTAGAAAGAAGTTTCCATGCAAGACCATAATTAGAAGTCTGACTCAAAATATCTGAAGCCATCAAAGCAAAATAGTAGAAACCCAACTTCTTGGAGATTTACGCAGAGATCCTCTATCACTAGAGAAACTAAACATGAGCTATTCCATGATTCTATAATAATTGCAGACTTGCAGTAATCATATAATCTATTAGAGAAAGACGTGTGGTTAATAACTGCAGCCATACATCCAAACATATAATTTATGACAAAGACGTGTGGATAATAACTGCAGCCATGTATCGAGACATAATTTATGACAATCTACATATTCGGCAGAAGAGTCTAAAACGTAGAGTGTCCCAATACTAGAAATTTCTTCAAGCCATCTTATTAGAGGTTGTGTCAGACATCTGTACAATAACACATCCCAAGTTAGCTAATGAGCCTTCTGGCCCTCCCAACTCATTGACAGTTGTTTTCAGTCTGAAGCTTTAACATGGAGTAAAAGTTGGGCTTCGAAAGAGCTTGGGCAACATTCCAATATTTTCATAGTAGCTTATTTTCCCATTGTCCATGTCATGGCTGAACCTTATTACTCCAGATTATAGCATCCACCTCTTTTGTCTCTCTCTCCAAGTGCCAATGAGGATTGCATGTGCAGTGTAGGACAATGTTTTAGCCTCTGAGGCCTCTCCACTTGTTACCAATAGGATTTGACCCATACATGATTTGCACTTTGCAGTCCAAAACCTCCCCATCCATAGGGATGACCAAAAGAACCTGAGAAGTATAACTCCCGAGCCCTTTATACTATCACTAACCTAATGACGATAAGCATATCTTCCTCAAACACTAAGGCAAAATCTTCTTACTTTCAAAAGAATTTCATACTAAAAAAACTTGTATGATAAAAACTCAGATTGACCAATTTCTAGTTTGCCTTTTTTTTATATTCCTTACTTTCCCCTTAGTCACGAAATAATACTTCAGGTTTGGTCGGATGGCACGAATCTTGAGGAATGAGACTATTATTTTAAGTCCTTATAATTCCACTGTTTGGAGCGTATTACAAAAGGAAAGTAAATTTTGACTACTCCTCAAACTGGAATCAATCTCCCAGACTAAAGCATAAAGCTCCTACCCGCACCCAAAAACAAAGAATAGACAGTTCTAATTATCCACTCCTTGCGCCAAGTTCTTCAATTAATGTAACCAAACCCTTGAATGGGATTAAATCAGGTGTTAAACAAGTTGCTATTCGACATAAGCAAGAAAATTACCGTTACCCCCTACATTAGGCCACTAAAAGTTGATTCTGAATTCTAAATCTTCCCCCATTTTAGACTTCCAAGTAATGTCTAAAGCAATATACATTGTAGAGTAAGAAGAGACAAACCTGAGTACCAAAAGAGCAGTCTAATTAATCCCAACAAAATAGAAGGCTAAGTTATACATCGAGACAAAACAGACAGATCCTCTATGTAGTTAACAATCTCTGTGGTAAACAAAAGAGTCATGGGGGCAACAGGAGTAGCCGGAATAAAATTTGAGAACACCTTGAACTACACTTACAAAGGGAGAAGAAATTTCTCTGTTTAGATAAATGAAAATCATTTCCTCTGGATGCCTTGTAGATATCCAACCAATGCTTGTACAATCTTAGCTTAAGACCATAGCCTGAGCTCACATCAACGTTCTGCAAAATCTAATTAAACCATAGCTTTATCAATGAATCATTGTGGAGAATAGACTCCCAAGGTAGATAGATGGTCAAGCAAGAATCATATCCAACAATAACAGCACAAAAATTAATTAGAACCTTAAATTGTTGCAAAAAAATTCAAATAAAAAGTTAAGCAGAGACTGTTTTGTTTTCTAAAAATTCAAAAAAAAAAAAGAAAAGAAAAAGGCACGAGTTTCAAAAAAAGGTCTAAAATTAGGGGACAGAGGGAGTACTTAACATTTAATAGCTACCTTTGAAAGAGACTCTCCAGTCCCCATCCACTTGCAATTCGGCAAGTCAGATGCAGGCATCTCCCATTTATATTTCCATTTTCTCTTTGATAGATTATCAAACTCTGTTTCTGTTATTTTGTACCCATAGTGATCATTGAAGGAACTGCATGAAGAAAACCATAGACAATAAGACAATTGAAAGGAAACAAAGATATGAATCGTACGATCAAATCCAAAACTCATTAATAAAAGAAGTTTGAATGAATCGATTCCTCAGACTAAAAATCCATAAATTCATTGCTTTACAGCAGCGAACTTCACTAGTGAAGTTAACTATCCTATAGGACTTTTTACACACGAACCACAAGTTAAGAAAATTGTTCCGTTAGTGGAACAAAACATTTAACAGCAAAAGATAAAAGCATATTAATTAATGCAAAGAGCAAACCAACAAACAAGCAACTAAAGCGTGAGATTGAATTTCTTGTATTGATTTTCCCTTTTGAACAATGCATCCATAGTTTTACTACTTTGTTATAAGCACAAGAAGGGGAATTGTACACCGTCTTCAGGTTGTTGCAGTAGAGAGTTGATCAACAAAGATTGCTTCAGTTGACCGGTGGGTGAGCCCAAGAGTGGCCTTCTTTATAGCAAAAGTTCGAGCAACCCAAAGTATTGTTGATAAATACACAACATTGCACACAATGAGTCATGCAGTGTGAAGAGGTTTAAAAGTGCAGCAGAGGCCCCCACGCATGAGAGATGTCACACATGGCAGACTGCATGCCCAAGAGTTGTATAGAGATGATAAGTCTGTGGGTGCTTTGGCTCTTACAAAGGGGTAAGGACACATAGTACCTCATGTGAGCTTTAAAGGCGATTCATATGTAATGAGGTAGAAAGATGGGACGAGCATCTTGGATGCAAGTAAATGGTGGCCAAACAGGATACTGTTTGCAGTCAAAATAGTAAGGATTTGAATTGGTAACAACTAAACTCTCCTAAGGTGAATGCAATCATCTAAACTAGTGTCACCCTCAGCTAGCATGATTTTAATCGGGAAAAAGGAAATTAAAAACAAAAACTACTTCGTGAAACAATAAGTAATTTAACATTGGAAAAGAGTCGGTAGTTATCAAGCATCGAGCATAGAAAAAGCTAGCCCTAACTGGGAAAAAAATTATACATTTTGCATTCCCTTTCCGATGCCATTTCTAGCCCGGGTGCCATACGTCAACATTTTTGAAGTATTTGTGCTTCATGTTGCATATGCTTTGACACCAAACCAACCAAAGCAAACTCGCTTTATTGTCTACGTATAAACAACTATTGTGTGCAAGTTTGTGTACTCCTTTGTACCAAAGCAAGCATTGGTATTGTAAATAGATATAAAACCCATACAAGAAGAGGATTCATGACTTGTCATGTGGTCCTTGTAATGGCCACAAGGGACAGGGGGTATCCACACTAAGTAAGATAGAATTAGGTTTTCAAAAATGTCAACTGATACAGATAAGCAATAGGACGAACGGAAGGCAAGGAACAGGGGAAGGTAGGATATGAACTCTTAGTGAGAATGGCAGGAAATGTCAATGGATTAATATCCCTTTATTTCTCAAAAAGTAGACTTATCACCCATATACATCGCCATTTACAGAATACAGGCATATAGCTAAAACAAACAAAGAGCTGTGGAGTAATTGATTTAAATGTAATAGGTGGTTACAAAACCTCATGCTGACCAAGGCCTCAAGAGCTAAGTGACCATTAACTTCCAAATCATGTGCTTCATCTGACTCGGAACTGCCTTCATCTTCATCACCAATACTTTCGCTATGCTCACCCACCAAATCAGAGCCACGTGGATAACTGTTCATATCAAGACTTATTGGAGACTCCTTGTCAGTTCCTAAGAAAAATAAAGAGGTGAATAATGTCCAGACAAAAGACCACGTCACACATGACCAAATCAAAAGCATGAAATTGCCAGCCATGCAAGCAGCGTTCTCGAAAGCAAACTTAAAGCTCTTAAACCAGCTGGTTTCTTCTATGTGTGAGTATCAAAGAAATAGAACTATGGATCATCAAATCTCTAAGATTGCTCCTCAAGACACCTCAGAACTCACAGGTTGAGATATCCTTCCATGACCTTCGCAAATAGGAGCAAACAACTAACACACATTTGGAACTCTAGCTATGAGGGATGTGATGGATTATATTGAAACCAAAGCTAGAATAGTGAACATAAGTACAGTTGACAAGAAGCAATTTGGATTTTATGTTCTTCTTTTGACATCACTTTGGGCTCAAACTAGGAATCCTTGAAAACATCTTCAATTGTTCAAGTTATTAATGATATTTTTCGTAAAAATTCTTTCTATTTCATTCAACAAAAACCTTACGGATAGGAAAATATCTTACTATTACAATCATTATGGATAGTAAAAACTCAACAAAAAGACACCACCCGAAATCTCAATGGCCTAAAGAACATAGAGGCAATGACCGATGAAGCTGGAAAAATAACATCCCACCAAACAGTTCATTCAACTTCCTTCTCTACAAAAAATATGTAACCCTATGATAATTCTAATATAGTCATACTCACGAGGTATAGAATAACGTGATAAATGTATTAGACTAGTAACTATTAAAAAATGATGGGAGCTATATTAAAGCAACGAAAAAATATAAAGAACCGAGCATACATCACATATTAATATTTTTTAATATTATAGGATGGAAATGTAGTTTTCACCTTCATTGGAATCATCCTCTTCCTCTGACGCACTACAAGATTCTAATCCACTCCCCAAATCTTCTTCCGAGTCACTTTTGCCTTCTTCTTCTCTTTGTCTAGGCACAATAGAAGCGAACAGTGAATGTTGATTTGGTATTACGTACAAAGAATTTGCGAGACAGAAATTATCAACCGAGAAAAAAATAAATATGCAACTTGAGAATTCATGTTAAATAAGATTTTTCGCAACATATTAATTTTTTATTGGCAACAAAAGAAAACTAAACATTAGGGAGGAAAATAGAACAAGTGAGGAGGGGAAGAAGTTATTAGTACAGGATGTACGAATAACTTTGCATCAACAATGTACCAATGCATAAATAACATCATAGATAACGCGATAAGCAACAACCTTGACTACTCAACCTATACGAAAAATGAACCAAGATTAAGGCTGACACCACTAAATACACCAATACATGGCATCATTTTATGATAATGGTCTTCAGGAAAAGTCAATAAGGCCCATATCAGCGTAATTACAAAGGGACTTTTTTTATACAATCTCCAAACCATGCAACCCAAGAGTAAGGTATATTGTTTACTACTCCCTCGTCCCACAATGTTAGTCCCTTTTGCAGATTCCAACCTTTTAAGGGGACGAAGCATTAAAGGCATGTCTCCTTTGTAAATGAGCATCGATTTCCGCTACTACCCTTGAATCTCATTTTTAAAGTTATTTTCAATTATTTATGAAGGTTAAATTTCCTAAATCTAAACTTTATCACTTGACTTTTCAAATAGGACTAATATTTTGGGACACCTCAAATGGAATAGAGGAATATCATTATGGGATGGAGGGAGCAAAAAGAATGGCCCTATGGAGAGTCATGTCATAACGCAAAAGGGGTAGCTCTAACCGAGTGACCATTGCAAAATTGATATGACATTGCTACTTGGCAACTTCCAACCCAAGCTCAAAGTAAATTAACGCAATGCAACTCGTTGAATGCATCATAGCAGAGTCAAATAACTCTCTGACTCCAAAAAACTTAAGCGCAACAACCAATTCAGGAGATAAAAGACTGAAAAGTTATGGATTAAGAAATAACAAACATGCCATATAGTTGTGTTCAGAAATAAGATAACCAATGGGACAATAAATGTCACCGAACAAAAGAATCAAAAAACTCCACTGCTCGAGTCTGCAACACATTAAACAAAAATATGTACTATATCGAAAATCACTTCAGTGAACAAAAATCACCTCTTTTTATAGGCCTTTGCAAAGGATTTACTACCCGACAGCGTCTTTAACAAGTGATCGTACATACTCGGCTCTTTATACGCTATTTCTTCTTCTTCGGCCACCTCTTCTCCAGACGCAACATTCAAATGTTCCTCGGATGAATCCCCTACACCCAATGAATCCATTCACCAACCTCCACATATTAGGAGAACAAAGACAGAACACTGAAAGAATCAACTCACCTGAAACGCTTACGCTTAGGGAGGGTCTGTGCTCAATCTCATCCTTTGGATGCATGTTTTTTCTCGTGCCAGATTCCTTATGAGGTTTGAGCCTTTTGAATCCTACAGGCTACATACAAGAATATAAGACATCGCATTCATTTGTGTACGTACCGATACTGATTACAAACTTTACCTGTTTTCTTGCAAAGCGTTACTCTCCCATTAGGTTCAATTCTATAAGCCCAATTCGCCGCACGCACAGAGAGAGAGAGAGAGAGTTAAACCCTAGTTTTAGCGAGAGAAAGTTGCAGCAGCAACAGAACAAGGCGACGGCGTTGGGATCTGGTAGCGAAGTGAAGGCAAGAGGGATGCTGAAAAGCGGCACCGTTTTGGTGCTTTTTGAAAACCCCAACAAAAAAGCAAAAAATTGGGCTAATAGGGGATTAACCTAGTTCATCTTCAATTAGGGTATGTTCCACTAATAAAAAGTAGTAATTTTTCTTAATAGTGGAAAATTTCAGAGGTCTAAAGCGGCTGCTTCGCTGGCCTACCCCATGAGCCGGTTCTGCACAAAGCTTTTTTTGGTTGTCTTACCATCGGACGGAGAAAAATAGAAAAACTAAAAGATACACTACGAAACAGTAAGACTCGAAGCAAACGCGCATTGGAATGACGGTCTTATTTGATGGCCCTACCAGTGAATGCTATGGAATTTTTACCTAACGAAAATTGGTAAAGTTTAAAACATTTTAAGCCTTTTAAGGACTTTGAGATGTGTGTAAGCATGTGAGAAGTCAATAATGGTGCTCTATATATTTTTTGAACTATAATAAATTTTGGCTGAAATTATGGACGCCATTTGAATTGTTGTGCTTTATGACTGGTGAGATTGCAAGTGTTAGCAAGCACTACATTGTAGCATGTTGGTTTCAGCTAGGATTTAAGATTATTAACCCGTAAGAAAAATCGTGCATGTTACTCTTGTTAGAGATTTTGAACTTTTCATAAGATTTTCCATAAATATAAAAAGACTAGATTCAATTTGATATTTAGAAATAAAAATGGAAAAAAATCGAAACAAGTCCAAAAAGGAACCGATCGAAAAAAACAAAATAAAAAAAAAATCTCCCGAAGACATTAGACCCTTAAATATCTTACAGTATCCCAACTAGTTTCTACACACACACACAAAAACAAAAAAAAAAACCCCCCACAAATTAATGCTGCGTTTGATTTTTGGGGTTTTTCTTGATTGTAAATTGTAATGGGTTAGTGATTTTTTACTTTCAGCTGATGAACAATATATCAACTATGATTGATGGGAAGGAAGAGAGAAACATGGGGATGATTGATCCAAGAGAGATAGAATTAGGTGGGAAAAGATACTACAGATATATGGGCTCACTTACTGTTCCTCCATGCACTAACGGTGTTATTTGGACCATTAATAGAAAGGGTAAACAAATAGATTTGTTTTATTTTCATATTTAAAAAAAAAGCATTAAATTTGACGAACAAATAAGCTTTGAAACCATTTAGGGCGAGAATTTTAGAAACAAGATATCAGTTTAATAAAACCAAGCAAGATTAATGTTTTCAAATTGCTGAAAACTCTTTTTCCCAACAATATTACGTACCATTACGAATAATGAAAAGATATGGGTGTTTAATTATCAAAAATACATTTTGAAATGAGCATGGTGAACTAAACTACTATATTTTATAACGCCAACTAAACAGGGCTGTAGTCGTCGATTTTTAATTTTTAATTTTTTGCTTTTTCCACAAAACTGACTTATTCTCAAATTTTGCTTATTGCACTTTAAAACCGGATCAATCTCTCACAATACATCAACCCAATTTCATTCAATAAACCAATTTCACTGATTTATTTTCAATAAGTCAGTTTGTGGAACACTCATCTAATGCATAGAATTACAAGGTGTCTATACTATTGGGTTAAAATTACACTTGTGGGCAAGAGTTTCTAATTTATTCACCTATAATTATGCTCCTTAGCCTTGAATTATGCTCTCAACACAATTTTTATCTTAAATTTCAACCCTATGCATCAGGTGAGGACTGTTGCAAAAGAGCAGGTGAAGTTACTCCGTGAAGCTGTTCATGATGTAAGTAGCTAATTAAACTTCAGTTCGACACGAGTACCGTTTTTCTTCATACATCACATATCAAGGGTTCAGAATTAGAGATTGACAAATGACTTCATGATTTTTCAATGTGCATGCAGTATGCAGAGGAGAATGCAAGGCCACTGCAATCACTCAACACCAGAGAGATCCACCTATATGATACCCCGGAGCATATAAATAACTGATCCTGAGCCTGCTGAGTGTTATCAACACACCAAGTAGTAGTAGCATCATTGCGCGTTTTCTTAATAATATTTCTTTGAATCCTACCTACAGAGGCATGTATATTCTCATATAGCAGGGGAGGGAGAGATGGAGAGAAGAATGTTTTTTATTCTGAACTCTATCATGTGGGGTTATATATTGTGATACAGATGATTATTTCGTTCAAACATTCTTTTGCAAATTGCAATAATCACCCATGGGAAAGGGGTCGGGGATCCTTTAGCGCCCTTAAAGGGATGTATTATGTCGTGTCCCAATTTCCATCATCCAAACGTGTTTTCAATGGTCCGGTTATAAAGCATTTGCGAAATTAAAATAGGAGTATTGTACCATTCCCCTAGAGGTACGCATGAGAAATTAAAACAGGAGTGTGCATTTGTCTGTTTTATCCAGTAAGAGCATCCCCAACAATAACTCCTCAAAAAGGTTTGTGAACAGTGCACATATCTATAATAGGTTAACACTTTTTCTATCAACTCTCCAACAACACTCTCTATTTTATATATCATTTATTATTATATACATTGTTTTTCTTTTATCCTTTCTTTATTATTTTTTGTTTAATTTGGTGAGAGAAAAAGAGGTTTGTGCCAAAAGAAAAGGAGAGAGAAACAATAGTTTATTGTTTGGTGTTTGTACAGTAGCTCCTCATATCTTGCTCCTTAACATAAAATCACATGCAGAGCAACAAGCCAAAAAGCCAACCGAACTCCCATTAATCGACGAAACCACCAATTGAAAGTTGAACCGAGGAGCATGCAAAAAAGGGCAGAACAGAAGGCAGATAACTAAATTAGAAGGTTTCATACCTTTTGCTTCGGCATGTCGACTATTGTCGAGTCTAAATACAACAATATCCTCAAATGGGTAGATACAATCGAACCAAGATTCCTATGACAGAAGGATACAATACATGAGTAGATACAATCTGGTAATCTACATCTGGTTCAACTGAAATGCTTCAATAGTTCAATATGAAAAACAAACAAAAACATGAAAACCAAATTTCAGGTCAGAATACCTCAAGTTCAACCCCTGACTGAACTGCCGTTCGAGGCTTCGAGCAATGACTGGCGGAGAGATATCTTTGGTCAGTTGGTGGCTTTATCTTTGTTGAGTAGGAGAGAATAGAAAGTAGAAACCCTAAATCGAAACAGAGAGAGCGAGGGAAGTCAGTAAGTCGAAACCTTAAATCAAAACACACACACAGAAGAGAGATTTCACCTTATACTTAGATGAGAGAGCTCGGCTCGACAGCTTGTCGTCGGGACTGATTCCGATCGAAGTGGTGAACGTCGATTCCGATCTGATACCGTCTCTGTCTCTCTGACTCTGATGTCTGACAGATATCTTTCGGGGGGAGAGAGAGAGAGAGAGAGAGAGAGAGCTTCGATGGTCGGTCGGGGGTTGGGTCGCCGCAGCGAGGAGACCTGGGGTGTGGGGACTGGGGAGTGAGACGGTGAGAGGGAGAGCGAGGAGTGCGAATGTCTAGGGTTATGATTTTTGTATATATATATTAAAAAAAAAAGTTCGGTTCGGTTCGATTCGCCTGGCCTGAAAATTCCGAGAAACGGGAACCGAACCGGTTTAAAAAAAAAATTACTACGAACTGAACCGAACCTAACCTAACCTAAAAATTTTAAAAACCGAAAAATGAAACCGTTCTGTTCGATTCTTGAATTCGGTTCAGTTCTTCTTTTGTTTTTTGTTTAGCCCTAAAGTAAACTACTTACCTGCTTTAGGTAGGCTGCAGCAGCACCGTCTCCCTATTTTCCTCTCTATTATAAGGCAAAACTAGTTATAGGCCACGTGCTTGCACGTGACCGTGTGCTCATTGGTTATGTTAGCATTCGTAATTTTGACAACTTCAGGTGAAACTTAGTCTTTAAACTACTCTATTTCAGAAATTGCGAACAATTACGAAAAGCTTCTCATGAGACTTGTCAGATTCTTCAACCATTCGCCAACTTCTCGTCATGGACTTGTCAGATTCTTCTTTGCGAAATTTTAGGCCACTTCTACTTTGCTCCTTAATTAGACTAGTTTTAACCTGACGTGCTACGCACGTCACATTATGCCCATTGGAGAAGATAGTCTCATAGTTTTTGGATGGCATTCGAATAAGTCCCCTAGCTAAATGTAGAGGGAAGATTGTATAATTTATCCATTACAGAGATGCACAGAGAAATAGAACGCACTTCATATATCCCATTTCCACTCAATCCATAAACAAGATTGAACGTTATTCCGTTTGTCACCATTTTTGTGATATTACTCAAGCAAGGCAGCTAATAAGTCATCAAAGGGTTTGTGTGAACAATGGAATTGTTAGCATTACTAATTTTAAAGTCTCCCACAATGATGTAGGCCTTGTTCGGTTAGCAAGTTTTGTTTTGTACTGTTTAGTTTTGATGATGTAAGCAGGTGTAATAAGTGGAGAGAGATAGAGAGAAAAGGGAGAAAAGTGATGATGTAAGCAAAACAGAAATGGCCCAAAACTGGGCCAAAACTGTGAAACGAATACAACCGTAATCTTTTTTCAAGAAAATGAACTATACGATCAATACATGGATTTCTGATCAGATTTGCAATTTTCATGCAGCTACAAGATAGCAAGATATCGACCAACTGCTAGAATCTAGCATCATTTTTTCTCTTTTACGGAATGTAGGGAAATTCACCTGCTAATATAGGATATAGCAAATCTTTTGACATCACTAAAAATTGGACGATTCTATTCATAGACTGCTCAAGAACTATCAATGGCTCCATGGCTCTTATCTCATTTCTACAAGGGTGCAAACAAATATACAGTTTTGTCTTTTAACAAAAGAAACATAACAATCACATTGCTGTTAGCAATTTTCTGTAGGTGGGCCTACATAGATCATATAATTAGATATTGTATATTGTCGAATAAGGTTTGAGTGGTGTCGGTATTACCCATTAAGCTGTGATCATTTAATTAATGTGACAGGGTAATTGACAAATCTCTATTAGCACGTATTTGGGTTACATCACGTGTGTTAAGTGGTACGGACTTATTGTTAAGTGTAGAGACCATTTAGGGCCCATTAGGGTTTCATCTGTTATGATGGGCTATGATGGAACCAAGGCCTATAAATATGTGGTTAAGTCCCCACTCCAAACTCTAATCTCTTTTCTCATACCATCCCATCGAGTGTGAGACTAAGGTCAAGATCAAGAGTAGGGCTTTGGAGGTGGAAGACAAACAACCACACACCAAAGGTTTTCATCCTCCATGGCGTCAGGTACGCATCCGCTATAATTTTCTTCAATGGTTTGACATGAGTTCTTGGGTTTAGGGTTTTTTATGAAATCCTACAAGTGGTATCAGAGCCCCTTGTCAGATTATTGAGGAAACTCAAGTTTATTTTATGACAATCGTGAAACTAGTGTTCGGTCATGTGGGTAGCTGATAAACTCGATACTATGTGGTTTGATTGTTTCCATCCAAGCTAATCCTTTAGTTTATTTCAATTAATTTTAGTTCTATGCGAATGTTGATTGCACTGTACTATGGATCATTGATCAATTTTATGACGTTGGAGAACGACAAATTGTGGTCGTGCTGTCTTGATCTGTAGCATAATCAATCTTTTTTAATAAAATAAAGGAAAGAAAGGCATCTTTGGAATAGTTCTACACTTTTGGTGGGAGAACAGTAAACAATCATGTATCGTTTTTAGTTTTTTTTTTTTTTTAACGCTATCCTGCCTGCAACAGAATTGTTGCCTTTCATGGCCAATGAAGCCTTGCTAGTTTCAATAAGGAAAATTGGATTAAGTTAAATTGGGGCATAAAGTTTTTCGTAATCCATACCTAGGGTTTAGGAGATTAAAGTGATATGCCGCCAAAGTGGTCTCTATCATGGAGATTTTCTTAAATTTAAAGGTAACAGATTTGGATTACATAAAGTTATGTTTAAATCCATGCGAGTAATAATCGGCCCAAAGGAAGATTATTATTTGGCCGGATTTAAACGGTATAAGGTAGTTAATCTTTTGAATAATATAATTTTTAGGATTTACCTATGCGTTCAAAAGTCGGCCCAAAGGAAGGCTTTTGATTGGCCAGGCCTATTCGTATTGTTCATGTTAACTAGCCTTATTTATTTTTTGAGAAGACCACTGCGTGTTATAATTACTGTCCAAAGACTTAATTATAATGATGCGTTAGGTTTCTCGTTAGGGCCCACCACTAAAGACATAATATTTGATTTTTATTTTATGTCTGTTTGTCTAAATTGTTTGCCCCTACAATTAGACCAATTATTGCATGATAATTATAATCAAGTTTTTATTTTTTATCATTGCATTATTGATATTTGTTAATCGTGAGCTTCTCTTTTGTATTGTTATAGTGAATACATCTTCTATATCTGTCAATTTGAACAACATTCCAACATATTCTATTGGTTATTTGGGCACTAAGAAAAGCAAATTCGATCATAAGGGTAAGAGAATTTCACATACTGGAACTTCACAGACAACAAATGTGCAACAGAATCAAGATACAGTTATTCCCTGTTTCTTTTGCAAAAGGGCTGATTGTCATGTGAAGAAAGATTGTCCCAAGTATCATAAGTGGCTCGCAAATAAAGATAACCAATTTAGTTTTGTTTGCTGTGAATTTAATTTAGCTGAAGTACCACCCAACACTTGGTGGATAGATACGAGTGCCACTATTCACATAAGTGTGTCTATGAATGGTTGTCTAAGGAGCCGAACACCCAGTGATGCCGAAAGGTTTATTTATATGGGAGATGGCAATAAAGTTCGTGTTGAGGCAATTGGAGTCTATAGACTTAAATTAGAATCTGGTTTTTATTTGGATCTGGATGAGACTGTTTATGTACCGTCATTTAGACGGAATTTAATTTCTGTTTCCTGTTTGGACAAATCCGGTTATACTTGTTCATTTGGTAACAGAGGTTTCAGTCTTTTCCAAAATTCAAATATTATTGGTACTGGATCTCTAGTTGATAGTCTATACATGTTAGACTTGGATGCTTCACACTTAAAGTTTAATGAAACTTTACATGTTGACAACTATGGTACAAAGCGAAAATTAATTAATGAGAACTCCTCTGTGTTGTGGCACAAACGTTTGGGACATATCTCCAAAGAGAGAATTGAAAGGCTTGTGTCAAGTGGAATTCTTGATCCTCTACGGCACTTTAAGAGCCACTTAGGAGTTTAGACATTTTAGAAGTGATACATACCGATATTTGTGGTCCATTCCCTACGGCTTCTTGGAATGGTCAACGGTATTTTATCACTTTTACAGATGACTATTCTCGTTATGGGTATTTATACTTGATACATGAAAAATCACAGGCACTGGACGTATTTAAGGCCTATAAAGCAGAAGTTGAAAATCAACTTAATAAGAAAATTAAGGCTGTTAGATCCGATCGTGGTGGTGAATACTACGGTCGATATGACGGATCAGGCGAATAACGTCCAGGGCCTTTTGCGAGATACTTGGAAGAATGTGGGATCGTACCTCAGTACACCATGTCAGGGACGCCACGTCAAAATGGTGTATCTGAGAGACGAAATCGGACCCTTAAGGATATGGTCAGAAACATGATAAGCAATTCCTCTTTACCTGATTCCCTTTGGGGAGAAGCCTTAAAGACTGCAATTTATATTTTAAATCGAGTACCAAGTAAAGCAATAGCTAAAACCCCATACAAGTTGTGGACTGGAAAGAAGCCTAGTCTTAGGCATTTCCATGTCTGGGGTTGTCCAACTGAGGCTAGGCCTTATAGGCCCAATGAAAGAAAATTGGACTCAAGAACAGTTAGTTGCTATTTTGTTGGATACTCTGAAAGGTCAAGAGGTTTTAAATTTTATTGTCCTTCCACAAATACCATAATTGAGACAGATAATGCCAAATTTATTGAGGATGTTGAAAGTAGTGGGAGTGCACAAATAAGAAATTTTTTATTTGAAGAGGAACAAGTTGAGATTCCTATAATTCCAATTGAGATAGTTGAGGTGGTTACACCTGTACTTGTACAGGATGCGGATGCAAACCACCAAACTGATCATGAGTTGCCTCCTACTAATACAGAAGAACCACAACAAACTCAAGTAGAGGTGCCACTAAGGAGATCCAATAGGGAGAGGAGATCAGCGATTCCTAATGATTATATGGTTTATCTCCAAGAACATGAGTTTGATATAGGATTGGAAGACGACCCCATATCTTTCAATCAAGCCAAACAAAGTGTTAACTCCCCAAAATGGATGAATGCCGTATTGGATGAGTTAAAGTCCATGAGTGACAACAACGTTTGGGATCTTGTCGAATTGCCTAAAGGTATCAAGCCTGTTGGTTGTAAATGGATATTTAAAACCAAGCAGGACTCGAAAGGCAATATCGAAAGATATAAGGCACGTCTTGTTGCTAAAGGCTTTACTCAAAAGGAAGGCATTGACTATAAAGAGACTTTCTCTCCGGTATCATCGAAAGACTCTTTTAGGATTGTTATGGCACTTGTGGCTCATTATGATTTAGAGCTTCACCAAATGGATGTAAAGACTGCGTTTCTCAACGGTGACGTTGAAGAAACCATATATATGGTGCAACCAGAAGGTTTTGAGACTAAAGGATCAGAATATTTGGTTTGCAAATTAAAGAAATCCATTTATGGCTTAAAGCAGGCATCCCGTCAATGGTACCGAAAATTTGACCAAATAATTTCCTCTTTTGGTTTTAAGGAAAATGCTATGGATCAATGTGTTTATCTTAAGATCAGTGGGAGCAAATTTATTTTTCTAGTTTTATATGTCGATGATATCTTACTGGCAAGCAGCGATATAGGCTTATTGCATGAAACTAAGAAATTTCTTTCAAATAATTTTGAAATGAAAGATCTTGGTGATGCATCTTTTGTGATAGGCATACAGATTCATCGTGACAGATCACGTGCTCAGTAGATTCTGCATGCAAAATTGTGCACCATGTGATGCACCAATTGCGAAGGGTGATAAAATGAGTTTGCTCCAATGCCCAAAGAACGACTTGGAAAGGAAACAAATGGAGGACATCCCTTATGCGTCAGCAGTAGGGAGTCTTATGTATGCTCTAGTTTGTACGCGTCCGGATATTGCGTACGCAGTTGGAATGCTTGGCAGATATTTAAGTAATCCAGGCATGGATCACTGGAAAGCAGCTAAGCGAGTTATGCGATACTTGCAAAGGACAAAAGATTATATGCTCACATATAGGAGGTCTGAACATTTGAAGATCATTGGATATTCAGACTCTGATTTTGTTGGTTGCCTCGATAGTAGGAGATCCACTTCTGGTTATGTTTTCATGTTTGCCGGAGGAGCTGTGTCATGGAAAAGTGTCAAACAGACACTCATAGCTTCATCTACCATGGAAGCTGAATTTATAGCTTGCTATGAGGCATCAAATCAAGCGATATGGTTGCGGAATTTTATCTCGAGGCTTCATATTGTGGATAATATTGAGAAGCCACTTAGGATTTATTGTGATAATAAAGCCGCTGAATTGTATTCCAAGAATGACAAGAGTTCGTCAAAATCAAAGCATATTGACATCAAGTTTCTTGTCGTTAAGGAAAGAGTTCAGAATCATCTTATGTCAATTGAGTACATTAGCACAGAACTCATGATTGCGGATCCGCTTACTAAAGGCTTACCACCTAAAGTGTTTAAAGAGCATGTAGCTCATACTTTTGGTTTAGGTGGGCCTACATAGATCATATAATTAGATATTGTATATTGTCGAATAAGGTTTGAGTGGTGTCGGTATTACCCATTAAGCTGTGATCATTTAATTAATGTGACAGGGTAATTGACAAATCTCTATTAGCACGTATTTGGGTTACATCACGTGTGTTAAGTGGTATGGACTTATTGTTAAGTGTAGAGACCATTTAGGGCCCATTAGGGTTCCATCTGTTATGATGGGCTATGATGGAACCAAGGCCTATAAATATGTGGTTAAGTCCCCACTCCAAACTCTAATCTCTTTTCTCATACCATCCCATCGAGTGTGAGACTAAGGTCAAGATCAAGAGTAGGGCTTTGGAGGTGGAAGACAAACAACCACACACCAAAGGTTTTCATCCTCCATGGCGTCAGGTACGCATCCGCTATAATTTTCTTCAATGGTTTGACATGAGTTCTTGGGTTTAGGGTTTCTTATGAAATCCTACAATTGCTTCATCGATATTTTTAACTATAGCACAAGATGGAAAAATGTTACTATCTAAGAGCATCAATATGTGGCTACTCAATTTAACTTTTAAGTTAAATTGAGTAGCCAAACCCCCAAAATCGCCCAAAAATTAGGCTCCCTACTCTACTGCACCAAATTGTTTTTGCTACAGTACCGCACCAAATTTGGTGCGGTACTGTTCACGCACCAGTACTTCCGGTTGGTCAGCAACAAAAGAAAGAGAGAAAGGGGGAGGGCGGACACGTGGCAACGTATGTGTGGGTGGGGAGAAATGGTAATTGGCTGGGGGGCGGGGGAGGTCGACACGTGGCCACTACTTCACCTTTTGTACCGTTTACTTCTCCACAGGCGGGGAGATTAGAGAGATTCTTTTTTTTTTTTTTTTGGTTTGAGGGGAATAGTTTAATATAGTAAAGTTAAAATAGAGAGTCTGATTTTGTGAGTTTTTGATAAAGTGACTTGCTAATTTATAAAAGGTGTTTTTGAGATTAAATTTGGTGAAAATTTTGGGTAGGCTGATAAGGATGCTCTAATGAGGACACCTTTATGAATGACCCAAACCACTTTAGAGCTTTGCTTGTTTCCCATTTGGTTGTGATTATATCATAACAAAACAAATATGACAAGGCCCTTATAACTGTTGTTGGTTCCACATTCTCAACTCTCAAATGACAGGCGGAATACTTGCGACTACAGAACTTATCAGTGCAAATTGGGACAATGGAACATGGTGGTAAACATTGCGCTCCATTCTTCCCCCCTCCCCTTTATTGTTACTTGACTTTCGTACTTTCACTAATGCACCTACATACATTATCACAGGAAACATAAACTGGCAGTCTTAATTCTTGAGACAGATCACACAACCACCAAAATGGTAAAGAATCTCAAAACATGGTAAAATCATACGTACATTGAAATAGCCATACACCTGTATTGGTTAACATTTTGAACGAATAATTTCCTAAAAAACCCAAAAAAAAAACTCCAACAATGCTTTTGAGGCACCCAACAAGCTAATACAACAGATTGAGTCTAGATCTCTTTCGAAGATTTGTTGAAAAAAATTGGTCAAAAAATTAGACTTATGACTATAATAATAAAACAGTAGAAAGCGGCTACATGTAAGTGCAAGAACATACCATTCTATGCATATCAACACCCATTTCAGGACAATTTACAGGCTTTCCTGCCATATGCGCAAAGTCCACCACCTTGTCCGGTTTGGGTCTCGTGACCCACCCTACACAGTCCCCAATAAAATTTTCTTTCTATCTCTCTACTCATTACCCCCCAAAACCTCCCTCAAAACCCAAACCGAACAAAGCCGAGTTTCTTCATGCTACAAACTCCCAAGCCGAGCACTTCTCACAGTCCTCTGAAAGGAAAATATTTGTGTCAGGGTTGTTTAATAATAAAACAGTACCATGTAAAACTAAAACTAAAACTGAAATCCACAAATAAGTGAATAGCCATAACCCAAAATTCTAAATTTACATGTTTTCCTGTAGAAATTCTAACCCAATTGACCCCCACTTTCAACAACCCTTCAAAATTCTTTTCCTGTATTAGATCCTCCCCTTAATGACCAAACTTACAACAACGATAGGATAAGAAACGACCACGATAATTATTTAAAAACAAGGTTCTACTTGTTTCACCACAACTTGCTCCACAAATATATACACACACACACACATCCCATCAAAACAAAAATAACATGTTAAATCAGGAAAAAAAAAATGATGATATACAAATAAAAACATTACTCTTTCATTGCCCGCTTATAGAAAATCCAACATCCAAACAAAGCCGAAATCAAACAGGAACAAATATCGTTTCTTACAATGTAAAACCACCTATGTGAATGTACGTATTACTTACCCGAAACAACTATTAAAGCCCCCAGAATGGTCTATAATTCCAAACTAATGCCAATCTTGTGAATTACCACGACATCCCAACGTCCAATTTGGTAAAAAATAAAAATGAAGCAAAACAGACAATCATTTGCAAATCTTAAGCTGATTCTGAACCTTAATAATTGATTCGAAATAAATAATAGAAGGAGAAAACACTATCTTTACCTATTCATCAGCAAATTAGATCCCGATACCGTTGTAAAGTTGTCCTGACTGAAACAAACAGATACATGCATAAACATACATATAAGGTACTTAAAACAAGTATACGAGCCTCCAAATGCTCGGGGAATAAAAAATTAACCCATTCTGTAAAAAAAACCTAAAACATCCCTAAATTCACACCAATAAAATGAAGAAAAATGCAAGATTTTTGAATCAGACGAGAGAGAAAAGAAACTGTTCACCTAATTTGGAACAATCGATTATCAGATCTTTTTTGCCCATGATTGCATGGATCGAAAATCCCTCTTCTGTTTGTTTTGAAACTCCTCTTCCGTTTGTCATGAACGCTTAGAGAGAGAGAGAGAGAGGCCTATATACATGAGGGAAATGGGAGAGTGGCAGACTGCAAATTTATAATTGTGGAAAGCATGTACGATTATCCCCTAAATTAGGGGGAAAAAAGACTTGCGTACCCCCTTTTCCTTCTAAATTGGACTTCGGTATCTGTTAAGCAGCAAATAAGGTAAATCTCAACTGTCCCTTCAGAACTGTACAGAATTCAAACAGTAATGCATAATTTCACATTTGGATAACAATGGCAGAACTTTTTCGCTGTATTCAAGGCCCATTAGAGCAATTAGTCTAGTATTTCTAGAATTCAATTCATATGCTGAACAGATATGCTGCAAAAAAAATAATATTCAGATTCATCGTCTCTCATTCTTTGAGTAACCAAGCTTTAATGTGGCCATTGATCTGTATTCACGTGGCTTCAGTCGCACTTAATACACTGGATGAATTTATTTCTTTGGAAATGCTCCAATGACGTTGGATTGTTATGTTTACACCATTAAGGTTTTGCAATCAAGGTCATTCAGTGATAGATAGTTAGATACACAACTTTTTTTACAAGAAGTTAGCATAATGTAATATGAATCACGTGAATGGCTCGTCTTTAGTATTTTTCATTTATGGCAAAATATTTGTTGGCATGACCATCGAACATCGTTGTCACGATTGAGCCTGAATCATCTGTTATCTGAACTTCAAATTTTCCCTGTATAATAAGTGGCTTGAAGTACGTTAATATTGTTTTTTAAATCATGATATAGATATAACAAGTTAAATAGGCGATATTTATTTGTTATTTTGCAGAATAAGGAAAAATGACAAAAAAGGATGAAGACATGTCAACAATTACTGGATTAGATTTCAGTAGAGTACAGAAGTTTTTCTGCAATACCAGTGTTGTTTAATGTTTTAACAAGACATGCTTGTGAGTATGTGGATAGTGTGTCTAACCTTCAACTCCAGTTCAATAGAGAAGCCCACAGTGTGGACGCAAAAGCATTAGAGCTCACGGGTAAGCTATGGATCAATAATGACCCCCTTATATTCATCTTCCCACACACAAAGGAGCTCAGCTGCTAAGCTCGGTGATGCCCTATTTGGAGACACAACTTGGACTCCTCCTTTCTGGGGCAAGAAATGGACCTGGAAAACAATACACAGAAGTCCCACGTTTAATTCTTTCTTGCCAAACAGTAAAATTAGTTCTTTCACAATTCAGGAAAAGTGGTATCTTACTCCTCAGCGATGCATTAGAACCATAAATTTTGGCCCATGTAGTCATAGGTGCCCCTGGAGACCATGTACAATAGACACTTGTCAATTGCAAGGCCTCCATATCTACTTCTAAGATCATTGTTTTGAAGAACGGCTGCGATAAAAGAAAGCATCCATTGCTCTGTATATACCAGCCCTCACAAAAGGATGCATATGGGTCCATAAGAGAGAAGATAAGGCTGAATATGCAAGATAAAAGCATTATTGGATTCCATGCTTATTTGTGGAAAAGAAACAAAATAAATCTAACTACCGAATTTTGGGATCAATCACAGGTAAGACGAACCATAATTCCACAGATCAGTTACAATCCATCAAATAACTATATTTTTCTATCTAAATCATCTACGACACAAAAAAAAAAAAAAATCATCAAAAAACAAAGAGCACTCAACAAATCAAGAATCAATTTAGAGAAGAATAAATTTTACAGACACCTCACTTGTTATCAAATCTCTTGGATGTATGGCAACCAGCATTGCTAAACGTTATAAATTTTTATATGGATTATGGGCTCAAATTATCACTCAATTGTGAGGAATCTGCAACGATTCTCATCTGCTTACTATTTATGGCTTATTTTATGGCGAAGGAGAATTGAGCATGGGCAATCTCAATGTGCTTGATTACGTATCTATCTTTATGTGGTTTACATCAATCAAAGGAAGTCCAGAATTCTGACAAAATAAACATTTCCAGCAGAAGATGGAGCATACCCAATAACATCATTTGGAACATGCTGTTCGGATGAGCCTATTAGTCAGTATTGATCTTCTAAATTCTAATAGCCCACAGAGCAATTCCCAGAACAGGGTTTTGGACTTTCCGAAACAGAAGACACAAAGGAAAAGGCACCCAGGAGAACAACTACTATTTCAGAGAAGAAGAATTCTTATTAGAATCAAACTGAGTAAATAGAACGTCTGAGAGAACCTTAACAGCCGAATCAATTAGGACAGAAGATGGTTTGGACGATTTCCTGATCCAGATATAAAGAAGCCTGAGAAAGAGAGGGTAAGTTTCAGGAGGAAGAGAGATATTTGTGAAGGATAGAATAGAAAGAAGCACCTTCGCTTGGGGGTCCGCCAGATAAAGTGAGGCATGGGAGTTAAGCAGTGTCTTCAGTAACTGGAGGTGATGGGGACCAAATGATTTATGTTCAAGAGGGTCTCTAACATCATACCATGCTTGAATGATGGCTCGGACAGAAGACGAAGAAGAACCTTTTGAGAAGATGCTGCTACTACCACCACTGTTGCTCCTCAGCCATTCTTCAAGCAAAGGGATATGAGCTTGTTTAGCCGTATTATGATTCCCTGCAAAGAAGCAATTAAAACACAGAAAATAGAAAGAATTATAATTTTAAAACAAATGGAGATATGGTATACTCAACGTCAAAGACATCAACAACACTCAAATCCACAAATATGGTTTGAGAAGCAAAGAACACAAGATATAACCACAACTATTTTGACGACGACCGAAGATTCGTCCATAGAAGTCTATTATTAGCATATTGATCAACTGAACCGAAACCATTTCAAGCTTGAGAGAGAGAGAGAGAGAGAGAGAGAGAGAGAGAGAGAGCACAAATGGGATTCGAAGATTTGGCTCACTCTGAGATCAGAAATAATGCACTTTTCGGTTGAGCTACGTGTAGAGAGCAAATTGCTTTGCGCAGGCATGCGCAGGCGACTGACGCGCGCACCGCCCTGGGCCCCACGCGCCTGACACGGTATAATTACCATTTTACCCCTCCTCTTGTCCTTTAATTACCATATAATATATTATTTATATTAATTCATTTATATTACTTTATTTATATTACTTTGTTTCCTTTAATTACTTTATGTATATTAATTCATTTTTTATATAAATTAATTTAAATATTTAATTCATTTAATTATTTATTTAATTCAGTTCTTTAATTTAATTTATTTTTTATTTAATTATTTATTTATCGCTTTTATTAATATTTTTTTTCTCTTTTATCTTTTTAAAATGCTCTAATATGTTGTTTCACTTTTTCAATTATTTAATTATTTAATATCTTGTTTCTCTAATATCTTTTAATTCTCTTTCTTTTATTTATTTAATATTGTTTATGTTAGAAATAATTGATTTTGATTATTTTTATGACAAAATTGAATATTTTCTTCTCTTATTGACTTTGGAGTGCCTACAAGTTATTACAAGACCATGTGGGTGTTTTTCACCAGCAAATTTGAGAAGATATTAGTGGCCCACAAGTCTTCATCTTAGTCAATAAAGCTTCTGACATTTTGATTATGGAGCTTTGCATTTTGACCATGTGGGTGTTTTTCACCAGCAAATTCAATGTATTTGTCAAAAAAGACATGTGAATCTACTGAAGAAGATTGCACGTCATGTCAATGTATTTGTCAAAAAAAACATGTGAATCTACTGAAAAAGATTGCACGTCATGTCAATGTATTTTTTTAAAAAAAAAACATGTGAATCTACTGAAGAAGATTGCACAACTTATTTTTGTCTATAAAAGAAAAGGTTTTTGCAGATGAAGCAGCTAGCACAACTAAGCTACACCAGAGCTATCATTTTCAGAGCAATATATCAGAGCACTTCATTTTCACGCCTCTCTTCTTAATTCTCCCACTACTTCATACATACATTCACAGAACATCTCCCAATATTTTTCTTTCTTTTTTCGTAATTCATCGAAGAACATTATGGATGGATACTACGATCCAGTTGGTTGGTCATTTGAGAATGATGTTCCAAGTGAGGAGAGCGTCTCCTACAGCAGTCGCGATTATACACCCGAATTTAGCACTGACCAGGTTAGTTCTTTTTGTTGTTCTTATGCATATTCGTCATTTATTTGGAACGTAGATAAAATATGGTACGACTAAATAATGTTTTACTTATACATATTCATTATTTTATTTTTTTTATAGATTTTTGAAAGTAGAGAAGATATGTTAGCTTGGGCGAAGAGAGTTGGTCTCGAAAACGGTATTGTGGTAGTTATTAAAAAATCTACTAATTTAAAAGGCGGCAAGCTGCCGAGGTGCATTCTTGGTTGTGAGAGAGGAGGAAAGTACAGACCGCACCGTGGGGTTGAAGGGCAAATCTTGCATAGGAATACTGGGACTAAAAAATGTGATTGTCCATTTGAGTTGCGAGGTATACCAATACCTCCAGACGGTGCCAATTGGGGTTTAGGGGTTTATTGTGGTCTCCATAACCATGAACCAGCAGAAAATATTGAGGGTCACGAGTACCCATCAAGGCTAAAACCAATAGAGAAACAATTTGTAGTCGAGATGGCCAACAGCACCGCACCTCGTGAAATTCTTAGTATTTTGAAGAAAAAAGACCCGTCAAACACTACGGGAATTAAAAGCATTTACAACGCTATCTTCACAAACAAGGAAGCCAAACGGGGCGATCTAACTGAAACTCAGTATGTCTTAGACCAACTAATTGAGAAAGGATACCTCCATGACTTTAGGACAAATCAAGAGACCAATGAAATCACAAATATTGTTTGGGTTCATCCTACAAGTCTAGAGCTATCTGTCAACTTTTCATCCGTGTTGGTAATTGATGCCACGTACAAAACGAATGAGTATCGGAAACCACTATTGGAGGTTGTGGGTATGACATCCACAAATCTAACTTACTCGCTTATGTTCGCATATCTTAATAATGAGAGGGAAGATACATGTACCTGGGCCTTGAATACCTTAAAGAAGTGGATGGTTGAAAAGGGGGCATCATTGCCATTGGTGTTTGTTACAGATCGGGAGTTGGCACTTATTAACGCCATTGAAACATGTTTCCCCATGGCACGTCACATCCTTTGCATTTGGCACATAAATCAGTGCGTAATGAAGAACTGCAGCGCTGTGCTTGGTCTAGAGTATCAAAACTTTTACAAATTATGGCAAGCCCTTATTCATTCATCGAGCACTTCGACTTACCAACAAAAGTGGGTTGCCATGTGCGAGAAGTATAGCCAATATCCGCGTGTCATACCTTATCTTACGGATACATGGTTAAGGCCGTACAAAGAGCGATTTATTACAGCATGGACAGATACATGTATGCACCTCGGAAGCAATTCAAGTCAAAGGTATAGTGACTTTATAACTTTATGAGTTAAATTTTCTGCATTATATTGTACTACACTAGTTAAACTTTCCTATTTTAAACAAAGTGTATTATTCTATTACAGGGCCGAGTCTGCACATGCGAGGCTAAAGAAATATTTGGGGGGTACCACCATGTCATCGCTCCAAACATCTTTTGAAGGCATAGAGAATATGTTGGTAAATCAATTTGGGAAAATTAAGAAGTCCTTCGAGAAATCTGTCAACATTCCACGCCACATACATTTACGTGACGCCATTTTTGATGAAATAAGGTGTCGCATTTCATTGTATGCAATGGAGTTGATCGATGGTCAGCTAGAATCCGCCGCAGATGCCTACCCCCTCCCAAGCGGCAGTTGCGGTTGTTCGATCAAAACATCACACGGGTTGCCATGCATGCACGATCTGAGGGATTACTGTACCATGGGCATTCCGATTCCGCTATCCAGTATCCACGTTCATTGGAGTAGGCTCTCTATGCGCGCGGACGAGTTTAATGCCGAGGAAGAACAACCCGACGAGACATCTCGTGTGGTTGACATATTGCAGGGGATGGATCCATGTATGCGAAAGCATATGATAGGCAGGTTTGTTGATATGGCAGATCCATCTAACAGCAGTGTTCGAGGGCCATCGTATAATACAGAACACAAAGGTCGACCTGCCGGAAAAGCTGAGCAGAGTCGACGACGCATACCTTCTTGCACAGAAAAATCTACTTCATCATCTAGGGGTGCATCTACATTGAGAGGGAAAGGGAAAGGGAAAGGGAAAGGGATAAATGCAGGAAGGGAGACAGCGGATAGGGAGAGGGAGCACAACCACTACATTCAGTATTTACCTTGGCAATTTCAGCAGTATATGTCCCACATTGTAGACGTCAAAGCTGATGGTCATTGTGGATTCAGGGCGATAGCCGCGCAAATCTATGACACTGAGGAGGGCTGGGCTCAAGTACGACATGATCTTATCGAAAAAATTATTCAGAATAGATATCTCTACAATGCGGTTTATCTAGAACAAAATAGGGCAGATGAGATACTAGAGTCACTGAGCTGTTGGATGCCTACAGCTCCATATACAAAATGGATGGACTGTATGAGTTTGGGGGTAGTCATCGCATCACGCGACAACATTGTACTACACACATTTGACGCGAATGTTGGAGGTTGTTTTACTCACTTGCCCTTGAGATTCCGTCCAGTTCCAGTCCGACAGCGCAAAGAAATAGCTATTGCCCGTATTAACAATCACTTTGTACAACTTTTTTTGCGCCCCAATCACCCTGTACCACCCATCCCAATGTGGTGGTGGAATAATGCATCGAATGAAGCTAAATGATGGGCTTTAAGTTATGACACACGTCTTGATTTGTGGTTCCAGGTACTGGATGTCGTGCCGGGACCACAATTTGGAGGCAATATTGAATAGGGCTGACCACTTGTCAACGTGATTGTAATATTTATTCACTTTAAAACGTGATTGTAATATTATTATTCACTTTTAGAAGTTTTTTATTTATTATTCATTGTTAAGACAACTTAATTAACTAATTAAAATAATATAAAGTTTCTAAATATAAAGTGAAATTTAAATGCAAATTTAAGAAAATAATTTACTTGCAAATATAATTTGAATAAACCAAATTAAATGAGTAATTAAATAAATAAAGTTAATAGTAAATGAAATTATTAAAATTTGAGTAATTAAATAAATAAAGTTGAAAAAAAAAAAGAAAAAAAAAGGGCCGGAAATAAAAAACCAAAAAAGAAAAAAAAAAGGGCCGGAAATAAAACAACCCAAAAAGAAAAAAAAAAGGGCCGGAAATGGGGAGAGGGGTGGGGTGGGGCCGGGGGTAATTTGGGGAGAGGGGTGAGGTGGGGCCGGGGGACAGTGTGTCAGGGGGGTGTGCAAAGCCACACTCGTGTAGAGAGAGAGCAAGCTGTAGAGAAGAAAGAGAAAATATTGGCTTTGATCTTTATTCCCAGAGAAGTAAGAGAAAGGAAAGGAAAAGGCACCGACCTCCACACCTTTATACGCCAGCTAGCCACACAAACAGTAATCCACAGCTGCACCAACAGTTGTTCTCTGAGAGAAGAGTACTCTGTTGCAGCCGCTGACACAGTAACCTTTCAAATCAAATCTTACATCTACGATGAGTACGATTAAAGTTTAAAAATGAGTGAGGCGGTGGACTTTATAGAAAGAAAAAAAAACGAAAATAGGGCCCAAAATTTTAGCTGAAATACCTAAACTACCCCAACAGTAGATCACAGGCCAATAGATTTACAGGGTCAATTTGGTCCGAAATGGTCAAAAATGGCATGGCATCCTCCGCTCTTATATAAGAAGGTTTAGATATTGTAAGATTGCTTTGAGGTCTTGGTTTCTGGATCAGTTTAACTATTCTGTTCTTCACAAGGCACTGACTTCTAGTCATGGAATAGTTAGTTTCCACTTTCCAGGGGTCGCAATAATTTCATGGAATGGTTAGTTTCCACTTTCCAGGGGTCGCAATAATTTCATGGAATGGTTAGTTTCCACTTTCCAGGTCGCAATAATTTCATGGAATGGTTAGTTTCCACTTTCCAGGGGTCGCAATAATTTCATGGAATGGTTAGTTTCCACTTTCCAGGGGTCGCAATAATTTCATGGAATGGTTAGTTTCCACTTTCCAGGGGTCGCAATAATTTCATGGAATAGTTAGTTTCCAGGGGTCGCAGTAATTTCATAGACATACAATTATGTGAAACTAATAGGCAAAAGAAAATAAGTGCATTGTAAGAATACGTAACTCAAAACAGTGTGATATACAAGACACAATATAAGTTTGTATTTATTTGTACCATTACTTACTCTCGGGATTATTACAACTTCCCTAAAGGAGAAAAATTCAAGACAGAATCAGGGATATTGTATGCCATTCTAGGAATCACATTAATGCGATACAGTGAAACACCGTTACTACAGTGTCTAAATGCGATACAGTCGTCCGACTGTCCTTTAGGTACTATTCCAACGGCGCCGGACTGTCCTTCAAGACAGTTGCTACGGCGATAAGGCAGAGATCGTACAACCAAAACAAGCACTTGCATCTCTCCTTTCTCTTTCCTCTTTTCTGAGAGTTGCCCGAATGAAGAAAGGCTACAACCGCCTCCAATTCAGCCGAAGTACTGTGTTACCCCTATACTTTTGAAATATTTCACTTCTATCCCTGCCCGCTGATCTGCCCGAAAATCTGACCGGACTTCAACCAAAGACAAAGTGGCAGACGAAATGGGCCAAATGGCAACCCGCCCTTCCCTCTTTTTATGTATAGGTTAGAAAACAAGCAAATAGAGAGGCTCTTGGGCCTGCTCTAAGGTAACAATTAATGTTTTTCAATTTCTTATTTTTTTTAACAGTGAAAAAAATCTCATTGACCATAAAAGATCAAAAAAATGAAATTAACTAAATAATAATTAATTTGAAAAGCAACGCTAGCTATAGGTTCAGGGCAAATATCATAAATTTCTTGACCAAGTGTACAATTGACAATTCGATTTTTTTTTTGTGAACCAAAAACATAAGATATCCATTACTAAAACGAATGATTACAAAGGCAACAACAAACAAAATATGAGGAGACCTCACAATTTTGCCAAGTGGCCCCGATGACAGTTTTTTTTTTTTTTGATCGGCAATGACAAAGTTAATACAATCAAACAAGATCAAACACGCTCACCCATCCCTAAATACAAGCAAACATCACAACTGACAAAGAGAACCTGCCCTCAACCCACTTAAACGAACAACACCTGCAAAGAAGATAAAGGCACACAAACACAAGTTAGTCAATGTAAAACACGGCGTTGAAGGCAACGGAAGGTGTGAGGGTCGTCATAGCTATCTTCAATGACTCTCCCTTTTTCGCTTAATTCCAATGGGGTTGTTCAAAGCCTTGTTGTGAGGGCCACCAACTTTAACCTTGCCAACTTTCTTCTTTTTCTGACTGTCGGCCTGCATTACCGAAATGGGCCCACGGACGTTCGGACGATACCACCATAAAACCATAACCCTCTTAGATCGCAAGTTTCTATTACCCGCAGTAGTGTCCTAAGAATCCTCCCCAACTGTAACGCCCCGACCTTTCGGAAGCATTAATTAAGACAACTAATTATGATTAATTAAATAAAAAGAGTTTCCATCATAGTACACGTTGGAAAACGTGAAGTGCAACCCATTACAAAATACTTAGTACGGTTTGAGAAATTAATATTACAGATCCAACATTAAAAATAAAGGGGCGGGTTCTATAGATTAAGGTTCAACTCTGGATTCCACGGCTTCTCCTGAGCCTGGTCTGCCGGAAAACCCTCGGTTCTGAAATATCTGTCCCCTTCGACACCAACAGTACCTGCTTGATCACAGTCTGCCATAATACGTCCGAGTCGCGAAGCAACATCATAGTATTATACCAGGGTCACACGAAGTGTAACACCGTGAGCGATAAATCACTCAATAGCTACTCTAACCCCCAACCCTTACATAACATACAAGAACAACATATATAATTGAAAAACAGTACGTAAAAGAGTAAGCACATAACTGATTTCATTACTAGCCATTAACTTACATTTTCATCTAAGTTCTCAACCTAGAGAACTTTCCTCCCGGTTAACCACTAAGGAATATGACCAAACTGTGATTTACTCCCCCCTTGCTTGCCCTTCACTCGGGGGCCCCGACGGAAGGTATAAGTTATGTACTTAATCCAGCCGTCAGCCGCCTCGCAAGGATGAATTTCCCAGGGACGAAACTCTATCACTGGGCTACGTATGGCAACTGCCAGGTCCTGTAGGTATAAAGCCGAAACTGGTCTATAATACTTCCACCCTTATAACGCCTTAGAATTCAAATGAAGCAAATCACAGAGTGTCACATCCTAGGGTTTCGAAATCAAGGCAGACTGCCAAACAATCTTCCGAAACAAATCACTTGGCGGAACTGCCATTCAACAACAATCTCGGGGTAACTCCCAATCAATCAATTCCAATTCACTTTTTCATTAACCTCATCGTCTATGTGATATCCGTGTACAATCACCCAACCCGAGAACCTAGTTGTCCATTCTAACAATCCAACAATTTGCCGATAACGTAATACCACAAACGAAGCAAAGCAATAACAATATCTTAACAAGAAAAGTAAGGCGATAATGCCATTTCAAGGGTTCACATAACTACATAATAAATCCATGGCGAAATACACGACTTATGGTGTTCCCGCGTCACTACGCATATCGAAGGTAATACACAAGTTTGAGTAAAAAGAGTTTAAGGGTCATAAATGTGATTCATAAAAATATAGGGTCGATGTCGTATTTCATTCAAGTGTAGAGACGAAATCTAGTAGCTTCATTAGGCTCGGGACTTTTTGTAAGGTAAAACTATGCACGAGGGCAAATTGGTAATTCGTCAATGGAGGACATTTTAGTAATTTACCAAAGCTAACGTATCAATAATAGATGATATATATTTACTAGTATCATAAATATAAACATGTCATAATAGATTATGATCAAGTTTACTAACAAAAATTCACTTTACTAATCTAAAGGAGTTACATAACATTCTACAATTTAATCGACGGAGTACATCGAAACAAACATCACTATTATAGATTTTAATTATGACAACAAAACAAATCATAATGGACATGAATAATCAGCCAAACAACATAACCATACACAACATCACTTGTTAAACAAATCAACTTTAACCATCTTTAGGCCTTACGGCCATAATCGGTTTGGTGGGTTTCTCGACCCATTTCACATTTTGATTTCATTTCGTTCGGGCTCATTGCAAGCCCCAATATCAAGTCGAAGGCTACTAAATATACTTAGGGTTAATGGATAAGAGGTTTCTACCTTTGGTCCGGACGAAAAGCTCGACGGTAAAGTCCGGTGGTATTTCGAGTGGCAATGAAGAACTCCATTGCGAACAGAATCTTTGGGCTGCGATATCGGGTTCAAACCTCGTCCGTTTCCAGCGATTCTTGTGTCTAAAACGAAGCTCTCGAAGTGCTCTACAACGTTGATGAAGAAGTCTAGGCCTAAAACGCACTCCAACAATGAGAAAAATGAAGATTTGTAAAGGTTCAGTGAGCTGCTCGGTTTGACTAGACCAGAAACTTCGGGCCGCAATAACGTGGTTATTTCTCAACCGTTTTGAGTGATTCTTGAATCTAAAACGAAGGGCTTGAAGTGATCTACAATCTTCGTGAAGGAATCTAAACCCGAAATCCACTTTAACGAGGAGAAAAATGGAGATTTGTGAAAGGTCAGTGAGCTGTCTGAAAAATGTAGCCGAAAGAATTTTACTGAACTTTGGATGGCTATAACTCACTCAAAACTCAACCGATTTGGGTGATTCTTATACCGAAATTGAAGTACTCGACGCCCTCTACAACTTTTGTTTAGAAACTTAAGCCTAAAAACGACTTTACCTAGGAGGAAATTGGCCATGAAAATGGATGCGTGTTATGGACGAGAATAGGAAAACGTGGTGGTGATCTCTCTCCTCTTTTTCTGCTGAAAGTGGGAAGGGGAAATGAAGTTATGGAGTATTAGGAGAGCTTGATATAGACTTGAACCCTTTAGGTAATAGAGTGCATGGGAGGGGGTATTGTTTGTTGGATAGAGGAAAGAATTTTAGAGGTGTGTTGGGTGGCCATTGGCTAGGAAAGAGGGGCAGCCCAAAAGTGGGTAAACATATTAGACATGAGGGATGTGATTTGAGGTTAATGGTAAACTAATGGTTAATGGGGTGTTGGCTGGGGGGTTGGGGGCAGCATGGGACGCGGCACGCGATGCGGCTCAATGCAGTACAATTTACTCCGAGCAGTGTTCGAACTGTCTGGGTTTCGGTCTCAGAAAATTACCAAAATATTCGTGCGAACTTGGAAAATCGTGGGCAACGTCACCGTGTGCTCAGAATCGTTTGGAAAAATCTTGAAAGTAGAACACGCATTACGATGCGCTCGCCAGGTGAGCGTATCTGGTTGACTCGGGTCCCACAACTGTAGTAGTCGTGCTTGTGTCATCTGTGTAGCTCAAAATCATCCTCCGCATTACGCACATTATTCTGGCCGTTCGCCCGGGCCCACTGGTGACAAGTCGGTTGAAATCATTCTATGCACCTCGAGCACTAACTCATCTAAAGGGAAAAATAAATAAATAAATAAATAAATAATAAATAAGAGACCCGCAAATGGTCAACTAAAGTCAAAATTGGGTAAAATTAAATTAGGAAAATTTATATTTACAAATATCACAAATTTTATTTTTTTGAAAATTTGGGATATTACACCAACCCAACTGGACAATACCTCTTCAGAACCAGAATGATAAGATTCAGGCAATGAGGCAGTGGACACACAACTGGTCATCGAAGTTGAATCATCCTCCTCTGGAGGGGGTTCTGAGCGGCTGCCGCGTTAACCATCGGTTCATCAACTACTTCCACAACAGGGTTATTATTTGGAGTATCGAAAGGGTTAAGGTCCGTAGGGGTATGCTGCTGCACTTTAACCACAACAGCTAAGAGGCTCGGTTTATGGAAGAATTGGAAACTCCGACCAAACTTCAATTCCCGAAGACAACCGCGGCTAACAAGGAGAAAATCGCGCCCCGTAATAACCTTCTTTTTGCAGTGCCTATTCCCCGGAGGACGAGGCCACTTCTCCTGGCCATAAGAACCCATTCCCTTATTAGCCTCCTTAACCTTCACAAACTTAGAGGTGAATCCTGGATTGTCACAAGCTACACAACTATCAAAAACTGCCCCACAGCGGTGTATAGGCCCACAAGACAAATCAACGACACCATGGTCATTCCAAGAAAAGCCCGCACATGACGCATCCATTGCCTCTTGATCCCCATTCCCCAATGTCCATTAACTCCAAATCTTCATGAACCTCTTCCCAAGGGCCATAATCCGAATCATGGAGGTCCCTCAACTGCTCTGCCGCCGCAAACCGTGAACCCGATCTCCACTCCCAATCAGACTCATCATAATCGTCGTAACACAAATCCCGTATGCACTCCATAGCCATAGAGGAAGATGATCTAGCCATTCTCTTAACCGCAAAACCCCTCAAGAGTCCATTCACCCGAAAACCCTTCCCCATCATAGGAAAAAAGTAGCCCACACACAGAAACGCAGTAGGCATAGAACAACCGAAAATATAGAGTTGACGAAAAGCTTGGAAATTGGCTAGAATAACACCAAAGGATTTTACCCACAAAACAGCCTAAACTAATAGATCAACTAGAATACCCAATACCAGTTCAAAAACTAGAATACCCAATAGACGCTGTGTATGAGTGGATAGGCACAAAACCCAAAAAAAAGGTGTACTGAAAAAACAGAGCTAACCTTAGAACAATGAAATTGAACCACAGATGGCCTTGAAACGACAAACATGCACACTTTCCGGCCACCAGAAAAGCCGCACACGCGGCCGAAAGAAGGAATCGTCAGATCCACGCGCCCAAGTATCTCTCGCTCCCAGAACTTTCGAAACGTGACAATTCGATTACTCATGATGAGTTTATTGAAAGCGATTGGCATGAAATGACCCAAAATCATGACTATTTTGGAAGATTTTCGGTGCTTCAAACTAGAGAATGTGAAAAAGATATGAGTACACCACATGTGTACCCCAAATGCACATCACCCTGAGGTGGCAAATGAAGAGAAGTCCAATGTGGGACTCACCCAAAAAATAGGCCTCTCCTCCTTTGCCACCTTAGGGTGATGTACATTTGGGATGCACATGTTGTGTACCCATAGCATTGTTGCTAGAGAATGCGTGTAGGGTATGGCCACATGGTATGACCACACATCCTGGCCGTACAAAAGTATTTGGACGGCCTAGATTTATTCCCCCACTCTCCCCTCTTTCTCTCTTATAAATCTAGACTGTCCAAAATACTTTTGTACAACCGAGATGCAGGATTGAGCACCACGTAACCATACCCTACACGCACCCAAGTTTTTCTCTAGTCTAAAACTGTATCAAGAAAAGAAAAGAAACGAAACGAGAAGAAAAGAAGTCATGGTGTTTGTTGGGTTTGGTTTACCTAACATGCTAATAAAATCTTCACATATTAGAAATTGACAAAGTGGCTCCAGCTCTTGCATCCTGCTTTGTCACGTACTAAATACTACTGCCATTGTCAAATTAATTATTTGGCCTAAAAAGCCAACTTAATTTATTTTTTTTATCTTTATTTGATTTTTTTTTCGCTTGTTAGTTTTGCATCGATTTTTTGAGTATTATTGGTTCGCCTCGACGAGAGAAATCTAAAAAGCTAAGAGATTATGTTAGAACCCTCAATTTTTTTGAATAAGATCGGAAAAAATGTAAAAAGATGACTTTTTGACTTACTTTTGTCTTTATTCAAAAAAAATTATGCTTCGATCATAATTTTTTACTTTTTTTCGATTCCTATCGCCGAGACGAACAAATAATACACAAAAAGTTGATGCAAAACTAAAAAATGCGAAAAAAATCAAATAAAGACAAAAAAATAAGTCAGCTAACTTTTTAGGCCAAACCTCAAGTGATTATATTTGGATTAATGACAAATATTCTAGCCCCTTTTTCTGTTATGTCCACTTACCAATCTAAATTTAGGTCTAAAATATCCAAATCTTCAACAAATTCAAAACATTATAGGAAGTGATATTGGCACTCCCATTTTCTCTATTGGCACTTTTTTTTTTGTCTATATTGTTAAAATTACCCTTACAATTTTTAAAAAAAGAAAAAAACAAAAAGAAATGCCAATAGAAAGAAGGGAGTGCCAGTATCAATTCCCAACATTATTTTGATCATTTACCCACCGGCCACCATCAGCGTTAGCCAGTAGCCACCACCTAGGCTCTGACCACCAAGCCCACCACCCAATGGCGGTGTAGGGATGAATGAATTTGCCAACATATATATACATTATAAGAACGAAATTGTTTCTAATCTTCTACTTTTTTTCCCTTTACATCTTTGAGTCCAACAAAATGGAGCTTTAATCCCCATTATTTGGGTGAGTTTCCACTGCAATATTTATGATATTTTTTAGGTAAATATTGTCAAATCAGTTGTTGTATCTAAGGAGAATGACTATATGCTTTGATAATTTATAGTTCAAAAATATCAAAAATACCGTAGTGGAAACTCAGTCTCCGTACATTCACCTTGATACAAAATAGCATTTTCATTGATGGCAGAAATGAAGTTTTTCTCCAAGCTGTTTAATACATGTCCACTTTGAAAAGATAATGGGTAAAAATTCATAGAATTATTATTTTGTCGTTACGAAACTTTTGTGGAAGATTCTCCCTCCGTCCCTTTTCAATAAGTATGTAGTTTCGTATTTCTAACTTATTAAAAATGCATTGTCATTACACCTTTCAAACTATCATTCACTTTTTCCCATTAACTCTTCACCCGTTAACTTTTAAAAATGACAAAATAGGAGTAATAATTCTATGAATTTTTACCCATTATCTTTTCAAAGTTGTCTTTATTTGATCTAATCATTTTGGAAAATATTTTATTAACGAATTCAAAATTTGGGGCGTTACAAATATTATTGATTTTGTAAGATTTGGTCGAGGTAGACAAGGACTCTACACCAAATTTCTATCTCCAATAGTCAAGATTTAAATTAAAAGGAAGAAGATTAAGAACACATGTTCTCCTACTTTTTTATTGCCTACGAGTGCCATTAGAGCATCACCAAGCACGCTCTAAAATTCTAAGATGGAGAACGGATGTAACATATTAAGGAAATTTTTTGTAGTTTATTCTCTCTTTCCTTTAATTTTTTGTACTTCTTTTAGGGACCCATCGTCCATTTTTAGAGATTTGGAGACCAAAATTGATTTGTGGTCTTCATATTTGGAGACCAAATCTCTAAGAAGGACGATAGGTCCCTCCAAAAAGTATAAAAGGTTAAAAAAAAAAAAGTACAAAATATTCCATCAGTATGTCATATTAATTCTCTATTTTGGAGTTTTAGAGTTGGAGATGCTCTTATGGGAAGTAGATAGGAGTATTAATCTTTGATAAAGTGGAAGACTGATTTCCTAATGGAAGAAGGAAACAATTTAAATGATGCAGGACATGACCTTAAGAGTTTAACCTATGGAAACATTTTTATATTTATAAGTTGATTTAGGAAACTTTAATTTTGTGCCACTTGTATTGGCACATTTCTATTGGGTAATAGTTGTAATTTCCCTTGGTATATTAAGCCGAATTTTTTACTTTGATTAGTCTTTTATTTTATTTTTATGATTTTTGGTTTCCTTAGTTGATTTCTTGATTAGCAAGATTATTCTATTTCCTAGTTGAGTTAGGGTTTAGTACATAAATAAGGATGTAGTCTATAAGCATATTTAGCTTTTAATCAAATACAATTTTGAGTTTAATCTCTTTCTTCTCATGGATTCGAGACCGATCTTCGTTTAGAATAGTACGCTAACTATTCTTTTGTGAATTCCGCTACATCATTAAATGAAGAATTTATTGGATCCATGATCATTTCCAGTGGCTAAGGCAATTCCAAGGGCGGAGCCACCCACGGGCTGTGGTGGGCTCCAGCCCAGGTGAGGTTCCAAAAAATAAAAAATAATAATAATAATTATACGTAAAATTTAGATCCAACAAATTTTAGCCCATCCCAAAATTTTCAGCCCAAACCATTCTTATTTTTAGCCCAAAATAACAGCCCGGCGATACGTATCTGACTGGAAAAAAGAAGAAATAGAAGGAAAAGAGAGAAGGGGAAGAAGATTGAAGGCAAAACTGATTTTTGTTCAGAACTCTGTCTTCTATTCACATTCCGGCGAAGTTCTCGACGTTTTGGACTGAATCTTGATGGTCTCCGTCGTCGTCGGTTCTTCTTCAAGCCTCTTCTCAGTCGGTTCTTGGAATTTTATTCTTCATGCCTATGGAAAGTCGGCTCCTTTGCAGATCGGTGATGATGGAAGGCTCTAGAAGCAGGAAGGCGTAACTCGTAAGGGACTGTGCAATAGCTTTTGGGAGATTATTTTTCTCTATGGCTTTTCCCCTGATTTACTTCTCTTCATTTATGGCACAAAATACACGTATTTAAATGTTTATTACTCATTTACTCCTATTGACTTTGAATTGTGGGTAATGGTTGCAAAGATTAATTTTCAGAGTGTAATTTCCAAATTCCAAATTACTATACACACTTTTTTAATCTTGTAGTGCAAATTTCATTTTAGTGAAATTTTATGTGTACATTTTCCAACATTGCAAACAGAATTTTTTTGATTTATATATGTATAGGTAGTTCCACTAAATCCGAAACGGTACTAGTACAGACCGGTACCATATACGTGTAGAGGAAGATATACGACGGTTAGACGCTCCCAAGTCAGAAGAATCTCATGATTAGATGCTCTGCAAAAAGCTGACTGGACAGGGTTTGAGCACTCAAAGGTGGTTTGAGCCTCAAAGGGTCTGCAAACTAAACTTCGTGGGGTTGCCCCGGGTGCTACCGAACTTTTTTTTGTGCGTGGTTTGAAGCGTTGGAAAGCTTGTCGAGTCTACTTTCTAACTCAAGTTGTTTGAACCAAAAATAATTTGTACATCCAAGTGTGTGACCATTTTACCCTCAGAAGGTCAGAAAATCAGGTCATATTGGTAAAACGTGCACATCTCCCTCATTTCAAAATGGATTGAGACGTATTATATATCAATAAAGAGGGTTTTGAATGTACTACAATATAGTTTAGGATTGGGTTTATTTTGAAGAGCCCTTTGGATGGTTTGAAGGGTATTTTGGTCATTTTGGTTGGTTTAGAGTTGTTCTAGGAGGGTTTATGGTGGTGTTGGATGGTTTTGCAAGTTCAAGCCTTGTTCTTAGTCTCGAGGTATGCACAGTTGGTCTATTTCATCAATGGGAATGCTTGATAAGTTTCTCGGGTCAAAATCGGGGTGTCTACACAATGGGACAGTGAATATTATATATGAAAGATAGACTTATTTTTGCAATTCAAACAAAATAGGAGTACAAAATTGTTACATTTTTCAAGTGTCAACAGCTAGTACCAGCGGCCTATAGAAGAAATTGGCTTGTGCCATCGGAAAAATGATTAAAAAAAATCAAAATTTTTAATTATAGTAAATGATTAGATGACTCACTATATTTGATGAGAGAGAAAGTGTCATCAAATTTGATGTGTGAGCTGAGGAAGTGTTTTTTCGACATTGCTCCTCAAAAAACATCAAAAATAGTATTTTTTGAGTGGGTTGGAGATGCTCAGGAATACATTCTACATAGAGGCATCCCTCTAGGTTACAACCAAATACCGGGTATTCATCCCAGCAACAGAACCAGGACTCATTAACCTTAAAGAGCAAAGATGTGGACACCCGCCGAGGAATAGTCCCTGAGGAACCGAACTCAAATGACTCGTGCCTCATTTTTGGATAAGGTTTAAAATACCAGTTCATCTTTACCATAATATCTTAGGTTCGAGAGCTTGGTTACGAGAGGGGAAGGGTTTTATGGCACCTCTCTCGCCAAACCCGAGAATCGGTCTCTACTAAGTATTTGTGGGATTTTGAAAAATGTTTATGATTCAACTTTATTCACATAAAAGGGGAATCGTGAATGGGAAACAAGTAGATGAGATCACAAATGGAAATGCACTTGAAAAGGTGAATGTTTATTCGACGTGTACAAAGTGATTAGTTTATGATGCATGAGATACATTGGATGGCATGAGATACATGAAATATGCATAACATGAAATTATTCGGCTCAAACTAACAATGAACATAAACTACTACGTGAGATGTTTAACCAAATGGACAGATTCTATGTGACGATCTCTGAAAAACAAGTTACGATATGATGAGATGACCATGAACATGAGCTATATTGGATAAGATTAATCAAATGAAGACTATTGTCATCAAAAGGATCTACTCACTGTTTCGGACTTAAGTGCTCAAGTCACAAACTTGAGTTCTCATCCCACCAACCCTTTTTTCTTTTGTTCTTGCTTCCTCTTCCAAAAATACTCCTTTTCCTTTCTTTTTATCATGTTTCCAGATCTAAAAACCCCTTTTGAGAAAATCAATGAACACCAAAATCTCTATTTGAATGATAAATAAACCCCAAATATGCATTTTAACCCACGACATGAGTTGATCAGATCACGAACAGATCACCTTTGATGCAAACAATTGATATAAGGGACCAGAAACAAGATCCTACTGATTAAACACTAAAAAAAGAAGATTATAGGTGAAAGGACCTGAGCACTCAAGTCAAGCTGTTGTTCTATCATGATTTTACTCTTGATCATCCACGTATGGGTATTTATGTTCTAAAAAGGCCTCCTAATCTCTTTTTATCATGTTTTGAAGAGAAAACAATGGGCTTAATTTACCCCAAAAAAAAAAACAATGGGCTTCGGGGGTGAAAATGGGGCAAGAACATCACTTTTTCACACATTTGATCTTCAAAAATTCATTATTTGCCCCTTTTTCAAATTGATCAGATTATGGATGATCATATTTTGTTTAAAATAGACAATAAAAGAGTAAAATAACATGACCCGAAATAGAGAAATAAGAAATAGTAAAGTGAGTCAAACAGCACTTGAGTGCTCAGGTTATTGACTTGAGCACTTAAGTCTATGACTTGAGTGCTCAAGCCAATAAATGGCTTTGAGCTTCAATTTTTTTTTTTTTTTATTGTTTCTTCAAGGTTAGAACAAACTCACAACAGGTATGAAGAACATGCATGAGCCTGTTGGCTCCCTCAGGACTCAGAAGTGCAAAAATAACACTATTTCAAGGTATTTCTACCTTTAAAAGCTTGAAACAAGGATTCTTGACTTGATTTTTGAAAGATTAGGCTAAAAATGGGATTTGAGGGTTGATTGATGGCCCAAAGTTGGATGAGTGAGGGCTTGGCTTGTTTGTGAAGTTTGAGCTTATTTTTTGTTCACACACGCGATTTCGCGCCTTATATATTTGATATGTGTGTAGTGTTGCTTTTGTTAAGTTACAGGTTGAACACGCAAAATAAGCGCATTTTGAGTGCATTGGGATCCGTGCCAAGTTATCGAGGGCCACGTGCCCCATGGCACACCAACACTGGGCCTCAAGGGCCACGAAACGACGATTCGGCTAAGGCCCGGGAATGCGAAAAGTCACAAGTCCAGCCGATGACTTGGAAGCCGTGCTTCATGCTCACAAGGACTCCCGGTGGAATCCGGAAGTGAGCAAGCAAGACGAGGCCAATGATCACCTCCCTCGAATGCCACACGACGATTTGACATGACTAGGAAGAAGTCCAGAAGCACGCAATCCAATGGGAGTGATCAAAGAAGTCAAATTCAAGTCGAGACCAATCCGGATTGATACAAGACAAATCTGGATCGATCCAAATTCATCAAGGCAGCACCAGACCATTCTGGATCAATCCAGAATTATTGTGGATCGATCCACTTTGCTCTGAACTTCAGCAGACCAATCCGGATCGATCCGGATTATATGTGGATCGATCCAAATCCACCCGAGGAGCATTTTTTTGTCTACTTTTTGTACTTTTCTTTTATAGTAAGTTTTTGTGTTTTGTGAGAACTATATTAGAGAGAGAAAATGGGTTGATTACAGACACTCCCCTCTCTCCTTCTCTCACACTTGCTCTTTTATTTCTTTTCTAAGTTTTGGTCTCACCTCTCTCCTCCATTGGAGAGACTTTGGAGCTTTCTCTCTCTAGATTTCATGTGTAAGCACTCTTCTTCCGTTAATTTATTGTTTATTAATGTTGTAGCTCGTATTTAGATCATTCTATCTATCTAGTTTATTTTCGTTCTTGTTAAGTTTTTCATTTCCATGTTTCTCTAGCTATTTCCTTAGAAAACTCTTGTTTTTAGTTCTTGTTTGTTAATTTCTCAAGTATTAAAGTGTTAGGCAAACTTAGGATCTCCATTAAAAATAAGTTTTTAGAGTTAGAAAGCCAGTTTTTAGTTTTCTTCCAATTTCTAGGTTTATTTTCTAGCATAATGTGTGAGTAGTTTGAATAGGCTTAGTCATGGGGTGATTATCACCCCATGACTTTGGGTGATGCCAACCCATCTGTTTGCAAAATGTACCGAAAACCCCTAATCTTTGGTAAACACATTTTCTTGAAAAAGGTTTTAAACTCTAAATCTTTCATTCGGGGGCATTTAACGATGCCCCGAGCCGGTTATCAAGAGGGGATGGATTAACCCAAGTCATGGTCGTTAAATACCCCTAGACTTTGCCTTAGTTTAATTAGTCTTTTTAAAATTTCCGAGTCGTTCTCGAAGTCGAGAGAATTCCACCAAACAAACTGCAAAAGCCAAGTTTGCCGCTTTAAGGCTAAAGCCTTCATTCGCAAAACAAATCAACACGCTCAGCGCATTCGGTCTTTGTGGATTCGACCTGGTCTTACCGGTTATCTTGTTACGTGATACCTAGACCTACGCTTGGGGTGACACCTTTTGTAATACAATCTAAGGTCGCAAGCAAGTTTTGGCGCCGTTGCCGGGGACCCAATGGTCCGCTTGGCGTGAGTTTGCCTCGCGCCGCGCCACGCCACTGTAAATATCCCATTTCATTAGTACATATTGCTTAGTTTATTTTTGTTCAACTAGTATAGTTCTAAGAGCGAACACCTCTAACCAAACAGTTGATTGTTTAAATTGAGGTTTAACGAAGCTCGAGGAAGTGTACTGGTTATTAATTTTCTGTCATATGTACAACGAGGAGGTGGAATAGCCCCTCGGAACTGTTTGTGCTGAGGCGGTGGTATAACCCCTCCTATCTGATGTGTTTGGTGTATGCAATTCTACGTTAGAGATCCTCGTCGGAGAGTTATCAATTTTGAAAACCCGTTTGCCGACATGCTCGATTGTGAGCAACCACCACCACCACCACCACCACAAACAGAAATGCTGTCCATGCGGCAGTATCTTAACCTCACACGCCCTGTCCCACCATCACCAATAGTTCATCCCACACCCACTACTAATCATGTTGTGTACACAATTAAGCCGAACATAATTTCCTGTTGCCTGTTTTCTATGGGATGAAGTCTGAATGCCCTTACGAGCACGTGAGGGAATTTGAGGATCTTGTGAACACGGTTGTTACTTTTCTCTCAAGGAACAAGCCCGAACTTGGCTTTCAACTTTAAAACCGCAGTCCATCACCTCGTGGGAAGAATTGCATGAGGAGTTTTTCAATAAATATTACCCTTTGCATAAAACCGTGGTAATGAAAAAGCGTGTCTCCAATTTTGCCGAGAAACCAAATGAACCATTTTTCGCTGTATGGGAGATATTTAAAAATCTTTTGACTATTGTCCCACATCATGGTTTTTCGGTAAAGGACAAGATGCAATTTTTCTATGAGGGCATTTCCCAAAGCACTCGGTAATTCATTGACACCATGTGTAATGGTGAATTTTTAAACAAGAATCCTCAGCAGTGTTATGATTTTCTTGAGCAACTCGCCGAAAACAACCAGTCGTGGGATTATTCGGATCCTTCGGATAAGATGTATCAACCGGTGGGTGCGAGTGTGAGTGCGAGTGCGAATCAAATTTCGGGTGAGAGAGGGAAGTATGTGCTTAAAGATCAAGATGATGTAAATTTTAAACTTTCCCAAATCACTAAAATGTTGGAAAATTTGAAACTGAAAAGTGTGAAGGAGTGTGTGCTTTGCGAGACCCAATGGCATTCAACAGATGATTGCCGACTCTTCCGGGTTTGAAGGAAATCCTTCATGGTGGGGTAGCGGAGCAAGCGGAGGTGTGTGCCCTCAATCAACGGTATGATCCTTTTTCAAACACTTACAATCCCGGAACCAAGGACAATCCTGCTTTCGGTTGGGGGGGAACAAATCAAGGGCAACCTCAAGGCACACCAAGAGTCTGATCTTCTAGCGGTGTTGAAACGGCACACTAAGGCCATCAGTTGGTCCATTGCCGATATTCACGGGATTGACCCCTCGGTTTGTACACACCACATCTATCTTGAGGAGGATGTGAAGCCGTCTCGCCAACCACAACGTCGCTTGAACCCAATCATGAAAGACGTGGTGCGAGCGGAGGTCTTAAAGTTATTGGATGTTGGGATCATCTACCCTAACGCCGATAGTAAGTGGGTGAACCCTATCCAAGTTGTTCCTAAGAAGTCCGGCATCACGGTGATCAAAATTTCAATGATGAGTTGGTACCTCAAAGGGTGACCACTGGATGGAGAGTGTGCATTGATTATCGTAAGTTGAACGCGCGTACGCGCAAGGACCACTTCCCTCTCCCCTTCATAGATCAAATCTTGGAGAGGGTTGCCGGTCACGTTTTTTATTGCTTTCTCGACGAGTACTCCAGGTATAATCAAATCGAGGTCGCTCTTGAGGATCAAGAAAAGACCACCTTCACGTGTCCCTTTGGCATCTTCGCTTACAAGCGCATGCTCTTTGGCTTGTGTAATGCACCCGGAACCTTTTCAAAGTGTATGATGGGTATTTTTAGCGACATGGTGGAGAAAATCGTTGAGGTCTTCATGGATGACTTCTCTGTATTTGGGGACTCGTTTGAGTTGTGTCTAGAGAACCTTGAGCGCGTGTTAGAGAGGTGCGAGGAGAAGCACCTTATTCTTAATTGAGAGAAGTGCCACTTTATGGTGACCAACGGGATTGTGTTGGGGTACACTGTGTCTTCGAAGGGGATAAAGGTTGACAAAGCCAAAATTGATTTGATTGCAAACCTCCCTACCCCTAAGTGTGTGAAAGACATTCGGTCTTTTCTTGGGCACGTGGGTTTCTACCGCCGTTTCATCAAGGATTTTAGTGCCATCTCGCGTCCCTTGTGTCACCTCCTCTCGAAAGACGCGCCATTTATTTGGACACCCGCGTGTGAGGAGGCCTTCTCTAAGTTGAAATCTAGTCTCACCACTCCACGGATTGTGCGAGCTCCTGATTGGGACCTTCCATTTGAGTTGATGTGCGACGCGAGTGACTACGCGATTGGCGCCATCTTGGGCCAAAGGAGAGGGAAAGAGTCATGTGTCCTTTCTTACACGAGCAAGACTCTCAATGACGCTCAATTGAATTACTCCACCACGGAGAAAGAGTTGCTCGCGGTTGTCTTTGCTCTTGACAAGTTCCGGTCCTACTTGATAGGGTCCCCTATCGTGGTCTTCACGGACCACGCCGCGTTGAAATATCTCATGACTAAGCAAGATGCGAAAGCGCGGTTGATTAGGTGGGTTCTTTTGCTCCAAGAATTCAATTTAATAATCAAAGATAAAAAAGGAGTTGAAAATGTGGTCGCGGATCATTTGTCTTGTCTCGAATTTGAGGACCGCTCATCGAATATTCCTATCATTGACTCATTCCCCGATGAGCAATTGTTCGGTGTCTCTTCTTGCCCGTGGTTTACGGATATTGTGAACTACTTAGCCACGGGCCAACTTCCTACCGTTTGGACTTCACAAGAGAGGCGGCAGTTCTTACGTGAGGTGAAAAGATTTTTCTTTGATGATCCTTATCTTTTCAAGTATTGTCCGGATCAAATCATCCGGTGATGTGTGCCGGATGTGGATCACTGAGCCTTCTTTTCCTTTTGCCACACCGAGGCATGTGGGGGACACTTCTCCGCCAAGAAAACCTCCGCAAAAATCCTCCACTGCGGGTAATATTGGCCGACACTTTTCAAAGATGCTTTCGAGTTTTGTAAAACTTGTGAAAGGTGTCAACAATTGGGAGGAGTGACAAGGCGGAACATGATGCCCTTAACCAATGTTATTGTTGTTGAAGTCTTCGATTGTTGGGGCATCGATTTCATGGGGCCATTTCCAATGTCTTTCGGGTACCTCTATATTCTTCTTGCGGTGGACTACGTGTCCAAGTGGGTTGAGGTGATCCCCACTCGTACGAACGACCACAAGGTGGTCGTTGAGTTCTTGAAAGAACATATCTTGGCTAGGTTTGGTACTCCGCGCGCGATCATTAGTGATCAAGGGACCCATTTTTGCAATAGACCCTTTGAAACTTTAATGCATAAGTACGGTATCACACACAAGGTCTCCACGGCCTATCACCCTCAAACCAATGGTCAAGCCGAACTTGCGAACTGGGAGATTAAGCACATTCTTGGGAAAACGGTGAATCCTAATTGGAAGGATTGGTCTACCCGATTGACTGATTCCTTGTGGGCCTATCGAACCGCGTATAAAACAGTGTTAGGGATGCCCCCTTACCGCTTGGTCTATGGGAAAGCGTGTCACTTGCCGGTCGAACTTGAGCACAAGGCCTATTGGGCCATTAAATCTTTGAATTATTGCATGCCCGAGGCCGGTACGCATAGGAAGCTCCAAATCAATGAGCTTGAGGAGATTAAGAGAGATGCATATGAGAGCACGACCATTTACAAGGCTAAGGTAAAAGAATTTCACGATAAAAACATTTAAAGGAAAAATTTTCATGTGAACCAAAAAGTGCTTTTGTATAATTCTAGACTCCATCTTTTTTCGGGAAAATTGCATTCACGGTGGGTTGGGCCGTATTTTGTGCATCAAGTGTATCCTCATAGGGCGATCGTTGTTTTTAATCCAAAGGATGGTAAAATTTTCAAGGTGAACGGTCAAAGCTTAAGACCATTTTTGGAAAATTTTGATGTTGAGGAGGAGGTCGATCCGGTCTATTTGGACGACCCTCCAGTTTAAGTTCTTGTGTGATTCGCCCGTGGAGTGCTTTTTCACGGGGAGCTAACGCGTACCTTTGGACTTAATTGTTGGGAGGGCCAGCCCTTTGCTCCTCTTTGCATTGGGTTTCCTATCATTGACTTGGGACTAGCTATGCACACCGGCTAGAAAACAATGCGTGTGTGCCCAGCTCCGGTTAGAAGGGCCATTCTTTATTCTTTTTAATAAAATCTTGGAGACCCCACACATGAGGATAAGATAACACCAACGCGTCAGTGACATAGGACTCGTTTATAAAAAGCCTTTCTGATAGGAGTGACTCGCAGCTAAACGCCTGTGCTCTTTACATAAGCCCCTTGCGGAGAGTGAGTTTCTGTTGGACTTAATTGTCTGACGGGGTATTGTGTGCGACTTGGACGCTCCGAATTCTGAGGTAACAAATTTCTAGGAGAAGCAAAATCCGTGGAGTTTAAGATAGCTCTAGTGTTTGCCGTGCTCGAACGATGTTTGGACGGTCCGGTATAGCCACCCGAGCTTGAGCTACGTATGGCCTAGCCACAGTCTTGAGCTTAGGAAGAAAAGTAGTACCCGTGCGATCACGTGAAGATCATGGTAGGTTTTCCTTTTTCATTGTATATATTGTACATATTGTAAATATTGTTCATTGTGGAGCCCGGATAACACAAACCGGGCGGTTTTCATATTGTTTCTCTTAGTAGGTAGTCGGCAATTAAGTCTTTTGCAGGGTGACCATGCCACCGTACCAACCTTGGTAGTTTAGGCCTAACTTGGCGACGAGTGCGGCATTCAGGAGCCCAAATGCTTGCGACCTAGCATTGTTGTTGTTAGCGTCGCCCCAAGCGTAGGGCTAGGTCGTTGAAAGCATAGTAACCCAGCAAGACCGGGGTCGATTTCCACAGGGACCAAATGCAACTGGCATGATGTTTGACTTGCGATGAGAATTTCGGCCTTAAGATGGCCAACTTTTGGTTTGGTTTGTTTGATGGTTCTCTCTCTACCTCTAAAAAGACTAGAAAATGAAGGTTTTGCTAAATTAAACTAAAGGCAAAGTCAAGGGGTTCAAAACACCCATGACTTGAATTAAATTGTTCCTCTCAAGATTACACGATTAAGCCACATAGTCAAACATGCTTAACCGGAAGATTTAACATTTTAGCACATTTGGATTCTAGAAAATGAGTTTGATCAAGAGTAGGGTTCATTGAGGCATTTTTACAAACACTTTGAATGCCATAGCTCTAAGCATCATGTGTGGCAAGTTGTCAAGCCCTTGCCTACACAAGATCAAAAAGATTAACAAGACTAAGTTTTGGTACGTAAGATTGAACCCTAACTCTTAAACAAACAACTTTTAATGTTCATTTTGAGAGAAGAACAAAATAACCCAAGTCATGGGGTGCTAATCACCCCATGACCTAGCCTTGCTACACTACTCACACATACTCAAAGGAGAAATGGAAATACTAAGTGAAAATGGCATACAAACATGAAACATAACGAAAATGGAAATAAATTAGAGATTTGAATAGATAAGAAGAGTGCTTACAACTTTAATGAAGGCCGTAGCCTTGGTTCTTGAAGATTGACACCTAATTTCTAGAGAGAAGGTAGAGAGAATGGGTGGGGAAGAAGAAAGGAGGTAGAGAGAGAAGGTGAAATGAGAGATACCCTAATTTTCTGAAGTTTGGGGCCTTTTATAGTCCCAGAGTTACAATTGAAATGTCCAAAAAGCCCCCAAGTCTTAACTTGGTCGGGTACAAAAATTGGCTGAAAAACCCAGGTCTATCCTATCGATAGGAGAACTTCTTTGCGCACGACTGGCCAATCTGATCCCTCTCCTATCGATAGGACTGATTCTCCTATCGATAGGACTTCACTGCTTCAGAAGAATGGCCAAATTGATCACTGTCCTATCGATAGAATTCTCCTATCGATAGGAGTTGCTTGGTAGAAAATGATGGCCAATCTGATCCCAGTCCTATCGATAGGGCCAATTATCCTATCGATAGGAGTTTTTCTCAAAATATGTTCTTCGCCCGTTCGTTCTCAACTTTTCTTGGGCCTTTTCTCGGGCGTACTTGGCTTTCTTCCATGACTTTTCCTGTGAATTTCTCGGCACCGTAATGGTGTGCCATGTGTCCTCGGACCTTGGGTCACGGATTGACTCGTGTTCTAGCCATGGCACCAAAGAGATACTTTATTCTTTCGAAAAACCTGTGAACGACAAAAACACAACCTACGCGCAATATCAATCAAATAAAACATGTTATGCGCATGCGTGTGTGACAAAAATAAGGTAGATTAGCCTCTTTATTTACACTATCGGGGGCTTATCACCAAAGCATGGGTGCGACGAAATGTCGCGATTGTAAGGCCTATAAAGTCATCGAGGATGGTCCTGTACGACTAGCTGTGGTTCCGGAGTGGGGCCGAAGGAGGAAGCCTTGGAAGCATTGCCGATGACGAAAGGAGCAAGCGGTAGAAAAATTCCTCAAACTTGGTCGAGGTCTTGGAGGTTGACATGCCTCCTCGTCGGTACAATTTTTTGATTCCCATCTCTTTTTACTTTAGTTCTCTTGCATTGAGGATATTGCAAATTTTAAGTTGGGGGGAGGGAATAGTGTAGTGTACATATTCAGGTTATGTTTTTCAATTCCCGTCAAATTTTTTGAGATAAAACTTCTCGTTTTAGTACAATCTCATAGCTAGATACGGTAGATATGCTCAATCGTTCCATAATGGCATGATTATCGTATTTCGGTGATTTTGGTTGAGAGTTTAACTTGTGCACACTCATATACATGGAATTTGATGAACATGTAAGGCCGCATGTGTAGTTGAGAAACGTGCATCACTTAGAGTAGAGATTCATTTTTCCAAGCATCACATGTTCCTTGCTTTCAATTCTTTGGTGTACATAATTTTTTATTTGAGTTAAGCTAGGTTATTGTCACTCGTGCATTCATGTCGGAGTTTTTAGCGTGCTTAGGAAATGATACAAATATTTTCTTTGTGTAGTTAAACCACACATGAGTCCCATTGCACCTATTTTTGTACCAAGTCTGTGTTTCCGTTCATTTTTTAGCCTTGAGAAACCGGTTGTTTGGAGGAAATTAGGAGGTGAGATACGGGGCATGCCAATTGAAAAATGAAAAAATCCAACGGTAAAAAAGTGAGACCGAATGTTTGGAGGATAGGTTGGAAGTGGAGATGGGCGATACATCTCGAGAGGGGAGTGAATTCAGAGTGTTACGTGCCTTATCGGGTCAAGTTTGAATGATTTGAAGTGAATTTGGGGCATGAAAGTTGTGTTAGAAAGCAAAATGAAAATTTTGGGAACATATGGTTTTGGACCGATCCGGATATGTGAAGGATCGATCCGGATTTGACAATTCACAACCAGACTATTTTGGACCGATCCGTGGAGTGCTTGGACCGATCCATGTTGTAACGTGGGCCAGCAGAATGTTCCGGACCGATCGGGTTTATTTGGGGATCGATCCACCGTGTCTTGGAGGCCCAAATTAAAAGAGCCCAGGTCTTAATCACACAACCCCTCATCCTTTCTTACCCCGATCGATACCATCTCTCTCCCAAAACCGACCACAACTCCATAGCCCACCATCATCGACCTCTCTCCTCTGACCCGTGAGCCACTGACCCTCCACCATTAACCGATCTCCATGTCCTCTCCATAACCCTTTCTCTCTCTCCAAACTTCTAAACCAAAACCCACCGTAAAACGCTCTCTTCTCCTGCCCTCTACTCCACCGCGACCCACCACCACCGTAAATCCTCCATAGCCACCGTGATACTCCACCACTAACCCGACCTCCTTCTTCTAAACACTACAAAACCCTAACTTCCATTACCCTCCAACCAAAAACCCTAACCTAACCAACATCCGCAAAACCCCCATTGGCAGTCAATAGTTCGGTCGCTATGTGAATTTCAAAGGACTTGTCAAAAATTTCTGAGTTTTCCATTATTGGGGTTTGAACAACTTTTGGGTTTCTCTCTCTCTACTAGCAGGTAATACATGGCTATACCCCTCTCTCATTGATCCCGTTTGGTGCTACACTGAAAAATCTGTTATTGTGCTTTACATCTGGGATTGTGGGCTGACTGTTATGTTGAGTGTTATCATTGCCTGGGCTTGGACCCTAATGTCTGCCATGCACTCACAATAATGTCCTGAACATCTGAAATTTGTGTTGGTTCACGGCTAAACTGGGTTTAGGTACTGTTTTCACTATATTACATTGAGAAATTTGTCTGGGTTTGATTTGTGTCGTGCCTGTAGTGTCTGCAAATGATCAGTTGATACCAGTTTGTTGTGCTCAAACACGCACCTCTCGCACAGAAATAGTAAAATCAAGAGACAAACAATCACCCCCTCCACACCGAGTGGGCAAAGTAGTCTGCAACACCCCCATGTCGCCTCCTCCAATCAGCTAACTCTAGCAAGCGCCTATGTCACTAACCAGTCGAGCATCCATGCACCACCAAACAAAGTACACAAAACCCGAAAGAGTGTATCCTTGCAAAACCAGACTCTGCAGCCAATCAGAAAATCCGAGTACCGCGCCCCCTAAAAAAGAATGTCTCCACTCGTCCGAGTACCGCACCCCCTAAAATAGGATGCCTCCACTCGCACACTTTAAACCCGAGATGTATGTGCTCACCAACAGAAGCGTCCGCGCTCTCCAGCAGAAGCGCCTGCACCCCCTCATCGAGTGCCCGCAACTTCATCGTCTCGCTCCGCCACTCTAGCATCCTGTTCTGTCAAGAGAATGCAGCTGCCCTCTGTTCACACTAGATGCTCAACCCCTCCAAATGATCTCACACACCATCTGCGATGAGGATGACTCCTTCTCTAACACCGCATCCCCCCACCGAGTACCACCGCACCCCCAAACCGGGACACACCTCTCATGAATCCGGGATGTGAACAAATCCTGCTAGATCTCCGTGGCTCAAACTGATCTACCGCTCTGACAAGCGCCTGTGTCATTCCCAAACAAGCATCTCCGCACCCTAACCGGGCACACCACTCGAATGAATGTATCCATGCAAGCCAGATCTTCCGCCGATGATCACAATCCTGCACCCCTTAATTGGAGTGCCCGCATCCAAACCCGGATGCTCATGTACAATCATAGGACATAATCCGTGACTCCATCTCTCCAAACCAACATGAGCGCTCATAACTGAAAAGATAAACCACCACAAAAACATAGAAGACAGAGAATACCATTATGCATCATCTGATCTCCATCTCAATCCCTCTGTCCGGAGCTCCCGTAAACAATCCACAGCAACCAGTCGCCTTATCCTTGCTAGCTAGCATTCCGCACACTCCTGATTCGACTCCCAACGCATCCAGTACCATCCGGCCATGACTCCTAAGTATAATCCCGCGCTTATCCTGTGTGCATCCGCAACTGTCGCCATTCCTGCTCACGTAAAAAAAAACACCCAAACTACCTGACCATGCCTGACATCAGCCCCATCTGCCATTGCACTCCCATAAGTGTGTATGGTGGCCCATCATCCAATCCAATGCAGCTCGAATCACAACTGCAAATCCTGATAATAGGTCTTCAAATCCGATTGAACCAGACTGCCTCCAATCACCGCTGACCAACTTCGACCTGTCACTCTAGTAAGTGTATGTGCCATCAACCAATCAAGTGTATTCGCACCCACCAAACAGAGATGCAACACTCGAAAGAATGTATCCTTGCTCACTAGCTTCCCTGACTGATCACCACGGCTCAAACGCCGTGAATCTGCAATCACACGATTGCTCCGGTCAACCTCTGATCTCTGCAAAGTCTACCCAATACTCCTAGTGTGTAGCTCTTCCAACTCTGCTCACCTCTTTGTCACCTATATGCCACTCCTGCCACTATTCTGGTCTCTCACCACTCTGTGTCAGCTCTCTCGGGTCTCATCCTGCCCCCTGGTCCATCCATGTTCCAATTCTCGGCCTACCTAGCACACCTTGGACTCCCATCGGATCTCCCATGGTCTGCCTCCGACTCAACATCCTCCCATCTGATTGATCTGACCTCGTCGGATCCTCCCCAATCTCTCCGGATGTATCTAAGAACAAGCCCACCACTGAATCCGGAACCATCCAATTAACTAAGAACAAGCCTCCTCACAACCCAAAACGCCTCCGAACACCCAAAATTGGCTCAAATCAAGCAATACCAACTATTCCCGAGCCTCTACACGAAAAACGGAGGGCGTGGTTGGATTCGGTTAGTCGAACCGAGTCCTAAACCAGTCTGAACCGGCCATGAACGGGTCAAAAAACCAATTGAACTGGTCAAAAAACTATTTCTGGTCTACCTCCTGGACCGATTCCGGTCCGGACCGTAATGAACCCGGTCCTCCAATCTGGTGAACCGCCGGACTGGACCGGTTTGACCCCTTTGACTGGACCAGTGACCCCATTGACCGGTTTGACCCTGAACCATGACCCTTCTGACCCATTTGCTGACATGGCGCCACGTCATCATTGACCGGATGACGTGGTGTTGACCAATCCGACGTGGCATCCGCGTGGCAGCTGACCTGTCGCCACGTGGTCGTCTTCTAACAATTCCGCGCGTGGAACTCACGTTCGCGAGTGGATCTCACTCGCCTTTATTCCGGCGGCGCGTGTGACATTTTTCGGTGACGGGGCTTGCACCCCAATGATCGTCTCACCAATCCAAACACAACCCCATGCTCAAATCTTACTTTAGATCACATTTTACGAGGGCACCACCATGTCCGCTGCTCGTTTCCGCCCACCCACTTTCAAACTGCGATTTCGACCCACTCCGGCAACCAAATACGACCTCGAGCACTCCGTTGGACTCGTCTCTGAGAGTAGCACCTTTCCCTCTGATCAAAAACAAGTTTCGTCGCCTGTTTTATCCGACCAAAGCTTCAAACAGTGCTTTAATGGCCTTCGAGTGATTATCCGACTGCTTTGCGCTCTCCGGTGCTTCAACCAAAGCTCTGATACCAGTTGTTAGGATTCCGAACAACGCACCATGCACACAGAAGCAGTAAAAACAAGAGAAAACACGACACACAATATACGTGCTTCGGCCAAATCGGACCTACTTCCACGGGGAGGGGGATTTCAGTATAATTTGGAGAAAATCCAAGCCTGTTGTGTTCCACGCTCACTCACAATCTCACAATAATGAAACCTCACTAGTTCTCTCGTGTATCTCTCTCCGGGGAAAGCCACAATCGGCTCCCCCTCTCACACTCTCTGTCTCTCTCTATTTTTACATTGTGCTACCACACATCAATAAACTAGGCTCATTGAGTATTTATAGAGATACAACAAAAAAATTCTAATCCACTCCCTCTGGGCCTAAGCCCATCCGGCCCACACGGGGTGGAATCCCTACAATTCTGGGGTTCAGATTGTTGATTGCTATTCTATTTGTGAACTGCTATTGTTGTTGACTGTCTGCACAATTGAAGTTGGGGAGTCGATTGGAGTTGATCGGAGGCTTGTGCTTAAATTGAATTTGGGGATTGTATCTGCGATCTGGATAATCTGTTAATCTGTTGGTGGGTTAGTTGATTGGGGTTTGAATTGATTTGTCTGAAATGGCAAGGGAAAAGGGTAAGAAAATGGCAGTTGAGAAGCCGTCCAAACTTCGTCAACGGGATTCGGATAGTGAATCAAGTGGTGGGGATCATGCGGGGGCTAAACACGCAAGTAAGAGAATGCATGAAGAAGCTGTCGGTGACCATCACAAGAAATGGTTGGCGGCATTTCCAAAGAAGAAGGGAAAGAATGAGCGACAAGTGGACGAGGCGGATTTGGGGGAGGATCTCGGAGTGAAAGAAATTTGCCAAAAGGGGTTGCAACAATGGTTTGAGCCGGTCCCAGGGTTTAATCTCAAGTGCGTCAAGGAGTTTTATATGACGATGAGGGTTGAGAAGGAGAGGGATGAGCCGGTGAAAATTAAGGCGAAAGTTGCAAGCAAATTGATTCAAGTGACCCCCGACCACATTGCGGAGCACTTGAAGTACACGCGGCCCGACCCCGAAACGGTTAACTATCCCAGGAAGGAACCTCACTCCAAACAAGTTATCAAAGAATTCCTCTATGAGAATCCTACGGAGGAGTTGCATTCAATCAACCTGAGCCAGTTCCAAGATTATATTCGGATCCTCAATAAGGCCATTCATGCTAACCTCTACCCTAAGGGCAAAGACACCACGCCTACCAACAAGTCGCTTGAGTTGATGGCTTCCTTTGTGGACGTGGACACCAAAGTGGATTGGGCCCATTATATCTTTCTCCAAATGGTGGACTATCTTGATCCGCCCGTCGGTCCAACCATGTTGTGGTTTCCATGTATGATCACCGCCATATGTCACAAGCAAGGAGTTAAAGCGTCGGGGTACATGAAAATGGATCCATTTGAGAGGGGAGTAATTGACAGTAGCACTTTGGAGAAGAGGAAGGCCCAATCAAAGAACAAGCAAACTAAGGTTTCCAGGGCCGCTCCGAGCTTGACACCCAATGCTTCTACCTCCGTGGTTCCACCCCCACCATCGAAGCCAAAGTCCAAGTTGTTTGTGCCTCCTTCGGAAGGGTCGAAAGCCACAGTGTGGTGCAAGAAGATTTTCAAACAACTTGCGATGGTGCTTAAGGAAGTACACAAGGCCAAGAAAGAGAGGAAATTGGCCAAGCACCAAAGGGAATGAGAGACAAGGGTACTTGAGGGCATTAGTGGGCAGCGCTATGGGGCCCCTCCGGAACTTGTTGTGGAAGATAGTGGTGAAGAGGATGAGGACGAGTCCAATGATGAAGATTGATTGATTGGCGGTAGATGGGAACAATGGTGGTACAAGTAGTAGTATATAGTAGTTGGCTAGTGAGTCGATGGAGTCGAGTACACTTGTTTTGGTTTCATTACTGTTACATCGAACTCTTGGTTTGTAGCTAATAACTTTAATTGTTAGTTTAGTTTAAATGCATATTTTGATGCCGAAACTTGGCATATGTTATGGGGTAGTTGAGGGTCGGTGGCGGCCAAGGGGTAGATGACCCAAGCTAGCATATGGCCGCCACACTTTTGTAGTCCCTCCTTTTTGCTAACCAAGGTCAATACAAGCTATCTATGTTTAAATTCATTTCTTAGTACGTGATTAACTCCGATAGGTGCACGCTTAGTAATATTTCATGCTTATTACTTAAATTTTCCCGTCGTTAATTAGCTCTTTTGTTCACAAGCGCATTTTTTATTAGCTTGCGGTAATCTTTTGTCTCGTTATCGCATATCATGCTAAGCGCTTATCATGGGATGTTTTGATACTTCAATGTGTGTGATTGCATTTTTGGGAAATATTTTGTCTAGCCCTAATGGAATTGAAACTTTGTGGGGTGCATATCACTTGCCTACTTGTGTGGCCTAATACTTTCATTGTTGTGCATGGCATGTGTGTGCGTGAGATGCTTTTGATTGGATGATCTGGATAACCGGTACTTTGCCTAAACTTTTTTTTTTGTAGATTGAGCATAGTTATCATATCGGGTACCCGGGAAGTTTTATTTAGATTAATTACTTGTTTTAGTTTAATTTGCTAGGGACTAGCAAAGTCCAAGTTGGGGGGGTGTGGTAAGCCCCCAATATTGTAGATATCCGGGCTTATCGAGCTCTTTTTGTTCACATACAGGTTGAACACGCAAAATAAGCGCATTTTGAGCGCATTGGGATCTGTGACAAGTTACTGAGGGCCACGTGCTTCATGGAACGCCAACACCGGGCCTCAAGGGCCATGAAACGGCGATTCGGCTAAGGCCCGAGAATGCAAAAAGTCACAAGTCCAGCCGATGGCTTGGAAGCCGTGCTTCACGCTCACAAGGACTCCCGGTGGAATCCGGAAGTGAACAAGCAAGACGAGGCCAATGATCACCTTCCCCGAATGCCACACGACGATTTGACAAGACTAGGAAGAAGTCCGGAAGCACGCAATCCAATGGGAGTGATCAAAGAAGTCAAATTCAAGTCGAGACCAATCTGAATTGATACAAGACAAATCTGGATCGATCCAAATTCATCAAGGCAGCACTAGACCATTCTGGATCAATCCAGAATTATTGTGGATCGAACCACTTTGATCTGAACTTCAGCAGACCAATCCAGATTGATCCGGATTATATGTGGATTGATCCAAATCCACCCGAGGAGCATTTTTTGTCTATTTTTTTTTGTCTATTTCGATCCAAATCCACTTTGATCCGAACGATGCCCCAAGCCGGTTATCAAGAGGGGATGGATTAACCCGAGTCATGGTCGTTAAACACCCCTAGACTTTGCCTTAGTTTAATTAGTCTTTTTAAAACTTCCGAGTCGTTCTCAAAGTTGAGTGAATTCCACCAAATAAACTGCAAAAGCCAAGTTTGCCGCTTTAAGGCTAAAGCCTTCATTCGTGAAACAAATCAACACGCTCAGCGCATTCAGTCTCTGTGGATTCGACCCGGTCTTACCGGTTATCTTGCTACGCGATACCTAACCCTACGCTTGGGGCGACACCTTTTGCAATACAATCTAAGGCCGCAAGCAAAAGGCCACAAAATTGTGGTAGTCATACAAAATCTACTTATTCAGAAATTATTCCTTGCAGGTGCAGCCGTGCAGGAGTGAAAAACGAATGGGTTCACTCCTAGTCCCTGCTTGGATTGGGGAAATGAAACCTGGATAACATTTTACCTCCTCTTATGCCTGGTCCCCACCTTATGTCCCCTTTGGCAAATCCTCCATCCACTGTATAACATTGCACCCCCTATTCTCTTATCCCTCTACGAGGGCTTTCTACCTGATAACTTTTGGGCACCCTTTAGCCTCCCCAAAAACTATCCGGCTGTAGAGGGGAGGATTTTTGACGATTTCCCTCCTCCTTGTCCCTTCCCCTAACCCCCACCCTCCATCTCAATCTCGGATGAGCTAATTCCGGCGATCCCAACTTCGGTAACTGTAGACACTAAAATTTTGACGCGATTTAATCGCCATCCAAATTAATTGAGACAAATAAAATTGTCTAAATTAATTAAAGTCAAAGCTGGTCAAAGCCTTCAAATAAATTTAGGCCCGCCAAAATTATGGGCTCAATCCATTTGAAATACGGTGAAGACCAAAATTAAGCTGAGCTAATTTAAATTAACCAAATGGGCTCACAAAGATATGGGCCAATTTAACCAACGAAGTGGTCGTATGTTTGGGCCAACCCAAAGATATGGGCCCAGTCAAATTTTCCTAGGGTCAAAATAATAATATTAATATAATTTATATATTAGTGTTATTATTTATATTGACTTAATTTTGTTTCCCTAAAAAGGAGAGTCAAATATCTTCTCCTCATGGAAGTAAAGGAAAATCTTACCAAACTTATCACCCCTCTCCTTTGCCTATAAATAGAGGCTCATATGAAGGAGAAAATGACCTTTTGCTGGCATTCAACAAGAGCTCTCAAGCACTCTCAAGAATCCAAGCATTCACAAGTCTTTCTCTCTCAAAGTTCTTCCCCAAAAATTCCACATTCAACACCTTGCAAAGAATCATCAAGCACTCAAACTACGTGCCGATTTCTTTGCAAGTTTCTACCTAAAATCATTCAACAAACCTAAACTCTTGAAGGTTTTTTCGAAGATCAATCTCTTTTCGAAGGATTTCTTTGGAGTACTTTCAAGTTTAAACCGTTGTTCAAACTTTGTTCTTCAGTTCATTCAACTCGAAGATTCAAAGAAAGTTATTGTTTGCGCGATTCAACAACAAGCATTCAAGCCGTTGGAATGCCATCAATTTTGGAGATCGAATAAGAAGATTTTGTTCTTTTCTTTGTTAAAAGAACATTTATTATAAAATTGTATCCCTCGCATTCAATTAAAAAAATCAATAAAAATATATTTTGTGCATATTTTTTCTTGTCTTTATTACAGGACACAAATTTATGTGTTACAGTAACCACGGTAATCGAACTCCCCCTGTTTTGTGGATAAAAAAAAATAGACTCAATTCTTCTTTTCAACTAGGTCTCAGAAATCTGCTCTCATTCTTCTTTTTCAGAGATGGATCTCTCTGTCTGTTATGTAACTCAGATAGTTGAGAGAGAGAGAGAGAGGGGGGGGGGGGGAGATTTCCAAGAGAAGAGATAGAGATGAATGGTGCTGATCGAAAAGGAGAGAGATGATGTACAGAGAAGAGAGAATAGTTCGAGATAATATCAAGAAAGTAATAATCGAGTGTTTCCTACATCTTTTGCAATCGCGCAATGTAAAGCAATCCAACTAATTAAATATAGTTGGAGATAAAATCAAGGAACTAATTAATTAATTAATTAATATTTCAAATTATTCAAAATTAATTAAATATATTTGATTTTTCATTTATATTCTCAATTTAATACATAATTAAGTTTAGGCTTATTTACCGATTTGGTCCTTATAAAATGGTCCCCGATTCAATTTCGTCCTTATAAAAAATTTTGTTTCAATTTTACCTTTATAATTTATGATGCATTTCAATCTTACCCTTCCGTCAACAAATGGATGAAAATGTGTTAAGTGGCAAACGGGAAGTTGATGTGGAGCATTTTTTGACACGCTGGAACCACTTCCCCCTGCGAACTCAGTAAGTTCAATGAAAACCTTTTCCGAATGCTAAAACTTCTCTCTCTCTCTCTCTCTCTCTCTCTCTCTCTCTTCCCCACTAAAGCAAACCCTACCCTTAAATATGTCCATGTGTTTACATATAAAGTTAACAAATCCAATGATTGATTGACACGTAATAAAAATGCCAAACGTTGGCAAATACTTGTCAATGAAGATACACTGGATTAATGAAGTAAAATTGAGTTAATACGATGTCGTATTGTTTCTCAATTTAAAATAGCGGTTATTGGCAGTTACAAGTCAAGGATGAAATAGAAATTGACTTCGAAGTCATGATATTAACTGCTAAACACATAAACTCCACGTGTAAACCTATAAAACAGAGTAGTTCGCAGTTAGAACACGTGGAGTACTTCTTGAAAAGCAGTTATCCCCTTAACGTGTAATCATTTGAGTTGGTTTGAGCAGTCATGCAGATTTAAAATCAAAGCTTCAGGAAGAAGAATTGGAAGAATTCAAATTCAGACGTGGAGGAAGAAATAAACTGCCAGTTCAAAAAGTAGAAGTTAGAGTTCGAAGCAAGCCAAGTTCAAATTCATTGAGCGGGAAGTTCAAACTGCAAGCAGCGTCTATAAATAGAAGAAATTGAAGAGTGAAAAGCCCCCGGACAAATCTTCAACAAACAGCTATCAAAAAATGATGCTTGGTTTGTTCATTGGCAAGTAGTTTTAGGATTTCGAACTCAGTTCGAAGTAGATTAGGAAGTAGTTAGGATTATTCTCGGTTGTTCTTGTAACAATCTCCAGTTCGAAGTTCTGTTACCTTGATTTTGAAGTTGAAGGCAATTTCGAAGTAAGTTCATCTTTGATTTATCAATCGAAGTATCTTGTTTCTTTGTTGTTCTTTAATTTCCTAAGTTATTGGTTTGTATTTCTTCACTTATAAAGAAAAATCCTCTTAGTTGAGGTAATTGAACCAATAAAACACAATCGCCTGATTAGACTTGGTTTTTCCAAAGTTAATCTGAGGGAGGAGATTGAAACTCTCTCTGGCACGCTCGCACACGATTATTTTGTCACAAAGAAGTAAAAGAACCAGTAAACATTTTTTGGCACGCCCGGTGGGACTCGAAAGTGTTGAATGGCTCCAAAACTTAGGAAGCAAACAGATGATTCTCAGGTTGGCCAAACGCCAGAAGATGAGAATAATGTTAATTTTAAAGAGAATGAACAAGTGGAAGGCCTGCAAACAGGCCCAGAAACTCGTATTGGTCAAGACTTAAACGTAGGAATTGGCCAGACTTCTCGAATGAATACTAGGAACAATAAAACTGTACATGTTGATGTCCCAAAGAATCCAGAAATTGGAGGAAATGTGTCATTTAGTCAGTTCACTGAAATGATTGCTACATTTAAAGAACTGGCTCAGACCCAGAAGCTTATGTTACAAAAATTAGAAGAGCAATCAGGACTTAAGAGTGATCCTCTACCTTCATCTGAGAAGGACAAAGGAGAGGCTAGTACAAGTAAGTTTAAGTCAAGGCCTGGAAAAGAGCCTATCAATGTAGATGAAATACCAGAATCTTGGTATGAACCTGCAAAAATCTATGACTCTCAAATTCTTAAGCCTAATAAAACATACAAACAAACCACTCATATCCCATTCCAAAAAAAAATTGCAACACAAAAAACCCCCATTTTTCCCTTAAATCCGGGAGTGTGGATAAGAAATTTTACCCATATATATATATATATGTATGTATACGGAAAATTTCCTATCCACACCTCCCGGAAATAAGAAAAAATGGGGTTTTTTTGTGTTGCAAATTTTTTTTGGAAAATCCGATCCGTCCAATGTGTTCATAAGGTGTTTTCAAGGGTCCACGCGGAAAATCTTCTAAAAAACATACCGGGAAGGGCTTGATCCAAGCAGTTTTCGCAAAAACTGTATTTATATATTTTTGCGAAAACTGCTTGGATCAAGCCCTTCCCGGTGTTTTTTTTTGAAGATTTTCCGCGAGGACTCTTGAAAACACCTTCTGAACACATTGGACGGATCGTATCGTCAAAAAAAATTTTGTATAAAAAGTCTGGAAATCAAAAGTCCGGATTAGATCCTTTACCTATATGTATATATAGAGTCCCGATCCAGTCAGGGATCCTGAATCCGGGATTCGTAGTTCCGGATCAAATTTTCACGATATATACAGTGTTTGTGAAAAACTGCTTGGATCAAGCCCTTCCCGGTATTTTTTTTTGATGATTTCTCGCGGGGACCCTTAAAAACACCTTTTAAACACATTGGACGGTTCGGATTATGCAAAAACAATTTTTAAAACCTCGAAAACACCATTTTTTCTTCAATCCGGGACAATCCGGGATCCTTGACAGGATCCGGATCTTATAAGGGCGCCCTCACAATTTTTTGTGCGGGAAAACGTCGATGGCCGTTGGATCGCGGACAGGCGATCAACGGCTGAGATTTTAAAATCGACCACGCGGGTCAATCGGCGGGCCAAATCATAACACAGGTCAGGATCCGGGTATAATCCCCCCCCCCCATTCGGATCCCTCCCCTCCCATTTGAAACATTTCGAGAGAGAGAGAGGAGAGAGAGAGAAGAGAGGCGATTTCAAAAATTTTGAACGAGGCCCCATCGATCGAGCCAAATGCGAGCAATCCGTCCCCGTTTTTGACGAAATCGGAAGGTATTCACCTCTTCTCTCTCTTCCCTCGTTCGATTGTCCTTCTTCTCTCTTCGTTTTCGCCATTTTTGAAGTTGATTTTTGAATTTTTTAGGGTTTCCACCATCAGAAATCGCGGTCGATCGAACTTGGGGTTTCATCTGTCGAACCAGGTTCCTCCTCTCTCTCTCTCTCTCTCTCTCTCTCTCTCTCTCTCTCTCTCTCTCTCTCTCTCTCTCTCTCTCTCTCTCTCTCTCTCTCTCAGTTCATGTTTCTGTTATGTTGAACTCAGATTTAGGGTTTCCGGAAATTCGTTTTTGAACTCTCCATTTGTATTCGACTTTTTTAGGATTTATGTTCTACTGTATGTACTGCTGAAAACTCGAGGTTGTATTGCTATGATATTAACTTGGCGATGACGGAAAGCTGAACGGACCTTGCACATTCTCCAATGGGACTACGGATTGTACCATGTCAGGAGAGGATAAAAAAAGGCAAGAGAGGAGTCAAATATAGCAGATAAAACATTTTCAAGAAATGAGAGAGAGAGAGAGAGAGTTATCTGACAAGCAAAAACAATAAACATATAATGTTGTAATTCATTAATTGTTTTTTCGTCCGATTTAATGCCATATAGACTAGGAAGCAGAATGCAAGAGAACAAATCTGCGTAAATAAACCAGGCATGCTATTATGCTAATTGGAATTGTATCTAACTTTAACACAACCTTGTTATTTATTCTTGTTAAAAGCATTGTTTAATTCAAACTTCCAGCATAGGAATCATTGACAAACCAGAATCTCTTATCTATATCTTGGTTGAATCGCTCGAACAAAATTTGTTTAGTTCGTTGTTCAATTTATCTCCAAATATTATGGTGATTTGTTAGATGCTAAATTGGATGCTAAATTACCTCTTTGTTGCCCAGCTTGAATTAAACTGATTTCACCCCTTGGATTGGATGCTAAATTACCTCTTTTTTGTCCAGCTTGAATTTCCTTTCGCTCCATGGTTAGTGTTGAAATTTTGGATGCGGTGATACCATTCTAAAGACTCATGAAGATAGATACTTAAAGACTCATGAAGATAGATACTTCGTACGAAGCCGAACACAATATTCAGACTTTGATCTCATTAGACGATTTGCCTGTATCTTTGATTGAAACTTTGGCTTATGTTGGTGATTCCAGATTCTGCTCCAATTGCTTTATTACTTTGGCGTGAAAAATGAGGTGGATTCGCTTGATCGGGCAAGTATTGTTGTGTATTCATGTGAAGTCTCTTGTGAGGGAAGCAGAGCATACAAAGAGAAGTTTGTCTGGGTTCAGCTTGCCTCTCATCTTCATCAGTACCATGAGACATCTGTGTTTTTACAAGTTTCGTTTACTTCTCTGTTTGTCTAAGTTGGAAGTTTGTTTAGATGATTTTGTTTTCCATACAATTTTTATCCAGTTGGCTCAGGGCAGTTAGGAAAACAGTATTCTTTTTCATGTATGTCTATTTTTCCTAATTTTCTCAGACTATGGAAGTCGGTCATAAATGGAGCAGTTCTTTTGCATTTCGGCTATCCAAACTATATGTTATGCGTACCTTTTTTTCTTCTCTTGTGTGTGTGGTTTGGGGTTTTAGACAAAAGAAATGAAGCATTATGATTATGGTACAGTATCATTTTTGTCTATGAAATCTAGGCACCAATAATTCAACCTCGGTTCACCCCAAAAAAAAAATGAAAAAAAATGAAAAAGAAAAGAACAAGAAAACTATAGTGATAAACTATAGTGCTATGGCATATTTATGGTTGAAATACATTCAAGGCTCATTTCTCTTGAACATGAAAATGTGATACCTTGAGTCAGTATAACAGAAACCAAAAGAGCAGTAACAAATTCTATAAACGAACAAAGCAGTAAACTGGCTCAAATGTTTTTGTATACTCAATCTGGCTCAAATAGTGGTTTGCCCCAAATAGACAGTAGCAGCTTGAAAGGAAATGAAATGAAATGGACAAAATACAAGTTACAAAATCTAGAAAGAAAATTATAACAAATCCGAAGCTTCGAACATTGGCCTCGCACTCCACAAAATTATCTTCCAATGGCCTTGCTGAAGTAGAAGCACCAACACTGCCTTGATGCTGGGTTTGGCTTCGTACGAAGTATCTATCTTCACCATTCATTAAGTATCTATCTTCTTGAGTCTTTAGAATGAGTCTTTTAAGTATCTATCTTCATGAGTCTTTAGAATGGTGTCACCGCATCCAAAATTTCAACACTAACCATGGAGCGAAAGGAAATTCAAGCTGGACAACAAAAAGAGATTTGCATAAAAACATACACAATTAGTGCAAACTGATCGATTAAAGGGGACCAAAAGGGTAAAAAAACTGGAGATTAGCTACTTAAACATGGTACAATTTCTTGCCTCAAAACTACTTTAAATTCCGAGATAACTCTAGCCCAAACCCAATGACCAACCATAAGCTACTTCAAATGTTTGGATTCCAGCAAAGAACACCAAGAAAGTGGAAGAAACAGGTTTCATTATCTACTGTGAGACATGTACATTCGTTTTTTTATGGCATTGGCGTCTTAACCTGCAACTGTGATCTACTCACTCAATTTGATCAATTTTAGTTCCAACTGATCTATTTTAGTTCCAATAATTTGGTTCAACATTCTAAGTTCTAACTATTCAAATCAACGTTATATAGAATGAATTTCAGGAAAAACTCGTCAAGTTGAAAACGAATCATCAACACAGTAATATCAAAATTGTGAAGCTAGCCTTTTCATTTACTCAAAATTCTATGAACATCAAAATTGTGAAGCAGTCAAATTTCTGGAGTTCAATGCAAAATTCTATGAACGAACTACTCACTTTTCTGGAGTTCAAAATTCAGAATGCTTGAAACTGGCACCAAATTCAGAATGCTTCAAACTCGCTAACAACAAGTGATGAAGGAATTACTGAGGTGAGTTTCCACTATGTATTTTTTTTTTAAAATCGAAACCCTAAATGAAACTTCAAAAAAATTCGAAACCCTAATTTTTTCAACAGATCTAGGGTTTCTTTTTTCGAAATAGAGAAACACAGATGCAAATCGAGATGGAAAAATCAAAAACTTCAAAACTTCGAACTATTTTGAAAAACTAGGGTTTCATAACCCTGGAGAAATCGAAACACACAACAATCGAGAGAGAGAGAGAGACCTGCAGATGTGGTTCGCAATCATGGGTGGAGGGTTTCGACCTGAAACAAGAAAAGAATTGGGTTTCGTCAAGAGAGAAGAACGAGATAGAGCGAGGGAAGAGATAGAATAGGGAGATACCTTCGAGATTTCGTCAAGAACAGGTCGGGATTGCTTCAAATCCGGCCGATCAGTGAGAGATTTTGAAATCACCATTTTCTCTTTCTCTCTCTTCTCTCTCTGTCGTTCAACGTGAAATGGGAGAGAAGAGAGAGAAAGAGAAAATGGTGATTTCAAAATCTCTCTCTGTCGTTCAACGTGAAATGGGGAGTCTGACGAAATTCCATTGATTCTCTCCATGAGAGCTTTTCTCTCTAAAATGAGAGCTTATCTCTCTAAGATGAGAGAAATGCCCTGAGGGGTTTCTTTTTGTCCTTTCTTTCCTCCATCTTTCTCTGCCCCACCTTTTCCCTCCTCCACAGCCGCCCACCTTTTCTCTATTCCACCGACGTAGCTTTCCACCCCTTTCACCATTTGATACCCTCTCTCTCTTTCTCCCACTTTTCTTTTCTTCGAGTTCTGCTCCTCTATTCTGTTATGGCTGAGTTCGAATTTCTGGATCTGGAAGAAAGTGCAGGAGAAACGGGGGTTAATAGTACGGTGTGTCTGGTTGGTAAAGTGCTCCATGGAAGAATCATCAAAGCTCCTATTCTCGCAAACATCCTGTCGGTTGCTTGGAGAACCAGAGCACCCTTTCACGTTGATGACTGGAGTAACAATGTTGTCCTCTTTCGCTTCGAGAGTGAAGAAGACAGGCTCAACATTTTGCAAGAAGGGCCATGGTCGATTATGAGCAACCTGCTGAGTCTTAAACCTCTGGCGGACGGGATGGTAGTGTCTGAAGTGGATTTCAGTTTGTGCCCTTTCTGGGTGCAAATCCATGGGCTCCCGGTGGAGAAATTAAGTAGAGTTAACGCAGAAATCATCAGCAGTCGGTTGGGTAAGCTTATGGCTTTAGAAACATCCTCTGATGGTCTTTGTTTATCCCGTGGCTTTTTGCGGGTTCGGGTTGAAATCAACACTTCACAACCTATACCTAAAGGTTTCTGGTTACGGGGGAAACCCGGAGCTAGCAGTGATCGATGGATTTCCTTTAAATTCGAGAAACTACCAGATTTTTGCTATGCATGTGGAAGGTTAGGGCATGACAAAAGGGGATGTCGATTTGTATCCAAAGCTGATGGTGAAAATTCCGGTTACGGACCAGAAATGAGGACTAGTCGTGCAAGAAAAGGTTCCATTCCGATTGAGGTCATCCGAGCAGAAGTGATGTGGCGGAATCTAGAATCCAAAACCTATTGCTACGGCGGCCGGAGATACAGAGTACTGAAAATGGAGCGCGTTTGGTGAACGCGAGTGAAGAGCAAGTGACACTGCCCAGTCATGTTTTTCCTCAGCAAGCGTCCATGTTTGTGGACGCGCACATTTCACCTCTCCGTACAGACACTGACGTCCTCCATAGGACAGGTGTCACTGAATTTAAGGTGCCAGGTTTTATTCCCTCCTCTCCTCTGAGTTTTCCCCAAGCAAGTTCATCCATTACCTCCTCTGTTACAACGGCTCAAACCATTGAGAATGGGTCAAATCAGATGCTTATCCCCAGCCTACCCAATATTCTTATTAGCCCAAGCCCAACCCATAATCTAGCCCATAATACCTCCACTCCAGACCATGGGCCTCATTACTTTGTCACAGAGCCCCCTGATAGCCCAAAAGCTGCCTCTACCCAGCCCACTACCACCATCCTAAATACCCAAGCCCATGGCCCACTCTTAACCCACTCCCCTTCTTTAAACCCACTTACCTCCACTCAAATTATCAGCCCAACAAGCCCATATGTTAATCCTGAACCCCCCACTAGCCCAAGATCTACTGCTTCTACTCAACCCAACACCACCACCAATATAACCCAGGCCCACTCCCTCTTCTCAGGCCCGTGTGCTCCTACCCATGTTACCAAATCAATCAGCCCAAACACTAGCTCATCTCTAAAACTAACATTAGACCCGTTTAGCCCAGTGTCCCTCACTTCTGATACCCCTTCTGTTATTGCAGTTAAACCTTCCTCACCAAAATTCCCCGATATCCCTCTTTCAACAGTCTTCAATTCTCTTTCCCTTAAGAGGAAACATGATGAAGAACCCACATCCCCCAGCCGCTCCAAAATCTTACGTATTTGCTCTCCATCTCAACCTCCTATTCCCCCACCTTCCAGGCCCACTCATTCATCCTGTAAATCCAGGAAAGGATATTCTCGGTCCAAATCCTCTCCTAGAAGCTTGGTTTCCCCGACTATTCAGAATTTTCTTGAAGTTGGTTTATGTGAAGTCCCAATTCGCCAGCTATTTGCTGTTGTTGGTGAGTGTAACCTGGAGTTTATGACAGTGGATAATGATAGGGAACTGGTGTTGTCTGCTGAAGGTGGGCGTGTGGCTGGCCCTCAACAGCCACCGTCCCAATGCTGATCCTAACCTGGAACTGTCAAGGAATTGGGCGTACCTTGACAGGCCAGGCTTTAGGTGATATTGTTCGCAAAAATCGCCCCTCCATCGTCTTTCTGATGGAGTCAAAAAACAATAAGGTCATTCTGGAGACCATCCGCCGCAATTTGGGTTTTAGTAGCAGCAGTTACGTGGATCCTGTTGGGCTTTCGGGGGGCTTAGCATTATGGTGGAATAACGGTGTCAATTTAGACGTTGAGATGGCGTGCAAGAACTTCATGCACGTTATTGTTACTGATAACTCTAATCGGAATATCTGGGCTACGACTTTTGTGTATGGTTGTCCACGTAGGGAAGGAAGAAATTTGGTTTGGGAGAAGATCAGAAGTATTGCCCGGTCGGAGTCCTTACCGTGGCTGTGCATGGGAGATTTCAACCAAGTTTTAAGTGGGAGTGATAAGCTAGGAGGACATTATCCTAATCATACTTTGCTTTCGTCTTTCCATGAGTTGATTACTGATTGCGGGCTGGTTGACTTAGAATTCAAAGGCCCGAAATTCACCTGGAGGAATAATCGCAGTGGGGAGAATTTTATCCTGGAAAGGTTGGATATGGCGTTCGCAAACTCTAAATGGAGGGAAATTCATGACAAAGCGATGGTGTTTATTGAACTAGCCATTGGGTCAGATCACAATCCACTGGTTCTTAACACGGAAGTGCCTCCGAGTAAGGTGCGGAAACCATTTAGATTTGAATCCTTCTGGGTTACAGAGGAAGGATGCAATACTGTAATTCAGGATTCGTGGTCTCTTAACACGGTTGGTTCTCCTATGTATTCCGTGTGTAAAAAGCTCAGAACTTGTAAAGAGAACCTCAAAGCTTGGAGTAAGGTAAATTTTGGCGATCTCCGGTTCAAAATTAACATTGCAAAGGAAGAGTTGATCACCATTCAACACCATCTGGAACATGGTTTCTCCTCTGACTTGGTTGCGGAGGAAAGGAGACTCCTACATCTGTTAGAGGACCTTTGGCAAAAGGATGCCATGTATTGGCATCAACGGTCTAGAATCAAGTGGTTACAAATGGGGGACACAAATTCACGTTTTTTTCATCTGTCAACAATCCAAAAGAGGCAGCGGAATCAAATTGTGAGAATTAAGGATAATGATGGTAATTAGAAGTCTGATACTAAGGAAATTGCTGGAATTATCAAGGCTTACTTTCATGAGTTATACAAGGAGCCCCCACAAAGGGACTTTGAGGACTTAATCAGCCTCATAGACCCTATAATCTCAGCCGATTGCAACTTAAGCCTGGGGAAGAGCGTCACTATGGAGGAAGTTCAACTTGCAGTTTTTCAAATGGGGGCATTTAAGGCCCCAGGCTCAGACGGATTTCCGGGACTGTTTTTCCAGAGATATTGGGATATTGTAGGAGCAAATGTCTTCAAGGCTGTTCAAACTTTCTTCCTCGATGGAACTCTACTTCCCGAGGTAAATCATACTAATATTATTTTGATTCCTAAAGTTCCAAATCCTGATTCGATGAATCAGCTCCGACCCATTAGTTTATGTCGCTTTGTGTATAAGATCATCTCTAAAGTGTTGGTTAATAGACTCCAACCTTTTATGGATGAGATTATATCAGAGCAACAATCTGCTTTTGTTCTAGGGAGACAGATACAGGATAACATCATGATAGCACACGAAGTCTTTCATTTTTTGAAGCATAAGAAGAAGGGACCAAAGTCTTCCGTTGCCATCAAACTTGATCTTAACAAGGCCTACGACCGCGTTTGTTGGGATTTTCTCTTCAAGGTCTTGGAAAGGTTGGGTTTTGATACGAATTGGATTGGTTGGGTGAAGCAATGCGTTTGCTCCGTCAAGTACTCGATTGTGGTTAATGGTGGTCAAGTTTGCAATGTTTCACCAAAGAGAGGTTTGAGACAGGGTGACCCACTATCTCCTTATCTCTTTTTAATTGTGGCAGATGTATTCTCAAATCTTATGACTAAAGCTGTCTCGAATCACTCAATTAGAGGGCTTCGAATGAGGAAAAGATGCCCAGTACTCTCTCATCTCCTTTTTGCGGATGACTCGCTGGTTTTCCTGGAAGCTATACCTCAGTCATGCATTAATTTCATGGATTTGTTGAAATGCTTTAGTGAAGCCTCTGGTCTCTCCCTGAATGTACAAAAGTCCAGTCTCTGTTTTTCAGCAAATACAGGGAATGATGTCAAAGAGGAAATTGCGAGAATTTTGGGTATGCGGGAGATGGATGATTCTGCTCAATACTTAGGGCTTCCTGCCTTTTGGGGGAGATCCAAAAAGGAAGCGATGGGGTATCTCAGGGACAGGATTATCCGAAAGACCCAAGGGTGGGGAAATAAGCAATTGAACCAAGCTAGTAAAGAAGTCCTCATCAAATCCGTCTTGCAAGCTATCCCCACGTATACCCTGATGTGTTTCAAGATTCCCCTTTCAATTTGTACTCGCTTGAATTCAGTTATTAGTAATTTTTGGTGGGGTGAATCCGACTCAGGAAAAAAGATTCATTGGGGTGCGTGGTTTAAACTGACAGATCCTAAGTCGTTGGGGGGAATGGGTTTCAAAGATTTTGAAGCTTTTAATATAGCATTACTCGCAAAGCAATTTTGGCGGTTGATTAACAACCCAAATTCCCTATGGGTGAAGGTGTTAAAAGGGTTGTATTTCCCTACCAAATCGTGGATGGACGCTGTGAGAGGATCGAAGCCCTCGTGGTTATGGTCTAGCCTTTTGGAAGGAAGGAATCTGATCCAGGACGGAGCCCAATGGAACGTAGGAAATGGGGAGGCCATAAATTTCTGGACCGACAAATGGGTTCCTGGAATTCCTAGTGGAAAGTTAACAGCTCCCTCTACCAACCAGCATGAGTCGTTAACCGTTTCGAATTTCATTAATCCCATCTCAAGAAGCTGGGACATTGATAAGCTGAGGCATTGTATTTGAGAGGACCAACTTCATGAAGTGTGCAAAATCCCCATCAGCCTTTCGGGTACTAGTGACAAGCTTATTTGGAAGGCATCAAACTCAGGTAAATACACTGTTAAGTCAGGGTATGTTCATCAAATTTCCAATGGATCCAAAGTTCTCCTTCACTCAAAACCTTCCTGCTCCTACACCCCCTCTTGTGCTATGTGGAATAAACTTTGGAACATCCCCACGCTGCCCAAAATTCGTGTGTTTATGTGGAAGGTTTTGCATAATTGGGTTGCATGCCGAGATAACCTTGTTAAGAGGAAATGCGGATTCTCTTCGGCTTGCCCAGTTTGCTTGAATTCGAGTGAAACGATTGAACATCTCTTATTTCATTGCTCTTGGAGCAGGGCTGTTTGGTTTGGCAGTAACAAAGCCTTTTGGGTGGCTCATAAACAAATTGTTGTTGTAGACAAATGGATGGAAGATCTTCTTTGTGGAGAGTTTGCAAAAGAAACAAGTAGAGAGGACGTGGCCGAGATCATGCAGATTTGCTGGGCTATTTGGAAAGCCCGGAACAATTTTGTATTCAATGGCACACTTCCTGAGCCGAAGAAAGTTATTGATCAAGCTGCCAATGCAAATAGGGATTATCTCCTTGCTGTTAGTTCAAAAGTCAGTAGAATTCTCCCACGTTCTGTTGCTGTGATGAAGTGGGTTCCTCCTCCTTCGTCCGTTGTTAAAATTAATGTTGATGGAGCGTTTAAATCCTCCCGCAGCTTGTCTGCCTTTGGCATCATTGCTAGAGATTGTGGTGGATCTGCTCTTTGGTGGCGCTTTGGCAGAGTGATGGTTGAGTCAGTTCTTTCCATTGAAGCTTGGGCTTTACGTATCGCATGTGACATGGCTAAAGAGGAGAACTTGAATGAGGTTATTTTCGAAACAGATTGCAAGGGTCTGGTTGACATTCTCTCCTACAGCAAGGTGGATTGCCCCTGGAGTATAGCTACCATTGTAGAGGATATCAAAACATGGGCTCACCACAGACAGTGGTCTTTCAAATGGTGCAAGAGGGAGTGTAACAGAGTGGCCCATTGGTTGGCCGTTAATTGTAGAGATCAGAAAATTGTTCATCCTTTGGGTTGTATTCCGCCCAATCTAGCATCTGCTTTAGCCATTGATTTGTCTTAGTTTTTAATACAATTGACATTTTCAAAAAAAAAAAAATGTGAAATGGGGAGGGGAAGGATCCGGATGGGTGTAATACCCGGAGCCTGACCCGCGTGTATATTTTAAACCCGACTTATGACCCGCGTGTCCCTTTTTTAATCACAGCCGTTGATGCCCTTTTGCGATCTAACGACCAGAAGCGTTATCCCTCATTTTTTTTGTGAGGGCTCCCTCTTAAGATCCTTTTCCTATATATATATATATAGGTTCCACTTCTAGTCCGGACTCCGGACTTCCGGACGTCCGTGATCCGAGCATTTTTTTTGACGATCCGATCCGTCCAATGTGTTCAGAAGGTGTTTTCAAGGGTCCACGCGGAAAATCTTCAAAAAAAAATATCGGGAAGGGCTTGATCCAAGCAGTTTTCGCAAAAACTTTATATTTACAGTTTTTGCGAAAACTGCTTGGATCAAGCCCTTCCCGGTATTTTTTTTTGAAGATTTCCCGCGTGGACCTTGGAAAACACCTTTTGAACACATTGGACGGCTCGGATTTTCCCAAAACATTTTGCAACACAAAAAAAAAAGGGATTTTCCTTCAATCCGGGGGTCCGGATAGGAAAATCCTCGTATATATATATATACGTGGATGATCTCCTAAGGACTCCCTTAGGAGAATTCCGTGCGGACCAAGCCTTTCCGGATCAAATTTTGACGATCCGAACCGCTCAATGTTTTTAAAATGCATTTTTAAGGGACAACGTGGGAAATCTTCAAAAAAAAATACCCAGAAGGGTTTGATCCACATAGTTTTCGGTTAAACTGTACATATGTACAGTTTACCGAAAATATGTACAGTTTTACCGAAAACTGTGTGGATCAAGCCCTTCCGGGTATTTTTTTTTTGAAGATTTCCCGCGTAGGCCTTGGAAAATGCATTTTAAAAACAATGAGCGGTTCGGATCGTCAAAATTTGATCCGGAAAGTTGAAAAATGGCTTGGTCCGCACGGAATTTTGTATGAGGGAGCCCTTAGAAGATGTTCTATTGAGGACTCCCTCAAAGATCTCCTCCGTGAGGACCACCCCTTTTTTTATTTTGCGGACCAAATTTCGACGATCCGAACCGCTCAATGTGTTTAAAACATGTTTTCCATTGCCAACGCGAGGAATCACAAAAAACAAATACCTGAAAGGACTTCATCCGAACGGTTTTTCATAATAACCGTACATATATAATTTATCGAAAAATGCTCGAATGAAGCCCTTCCGAGTATTTTTTTTGGACGAATCCTCGCGGTGACCCTTAAAATCACGTTTTAAACATATTGAGCGGTTCGGATCGTCGAGATTCGACCCCGATCCATGAGGTCCGCAAATTACGAGTTTGAGGGAGTCCTTAGTAGAACGGGATCCTATATATATATACAGGGCGCTTCTTAAACGGGATCGCGGAAAGGGAGAAATTTCCGGTCCTCTTTCCTAAATCCAACGGCCCAAGTTAGGAGTCACTTAGTTGCAATCTCGCGGGTCAAGACAACCGGGTAGTACCCACTTCGCGGGTCAAAGCTTTCATTCCGGTTAAAACAAAACCCTATTTTCTCTCCCTTTTTCCCATTTCACCGATCGAAGAGAGAGAAGGAGAGAGAGAAGAGAAGAAGAGAAACGAAGAGAGAAGCAGCAAACGTTCAAAGAAGAAGAAGAAATCACGGGTGTGGGTTTTCGATTTCATCAGGATACCAAGGTATATCTCCCTCCCTCTCTCTCTCTCTCTCTCTCTCTCTCTCTCTCTCTCATTTTGCTGGTTCGAACAGATCTAGGGTTTCACAAATCTCTGCTTCGAAATCGAACAAAGCTTGATGAGAAACTGGGGTTCGTGATTTCGAAATTTCTCAGAGAAATAGGGTTTTTCAATTTCAAAATTTATCAAACAAATAGGGTTTCGATTTGGTCTAAGAGGAACAAGATGAACCAGGTGTTTGTATCTTTATCTCTTATGATTTTGAATTCCTGAAACCCGAATTCGTGAACCCCAAATTGAAGCTCATTCACTAAGAGTTGACATTTGAGATTCCTTGAGCTACGGTTATGTAAACTCTAGTTCATCGATAATTTTGAGTTCATAGCCCTTAGAAATCATGGTAGTTCTTTTGGTGGATCTCAGTAGTTATGACAATTTAAAAACGTAAAAGACTGCATTTTTTACAAACATGGTTTTTTTTTTTTTTGCTTCATCTAGTTCATGGATAATTTTTGGATCTCAGTAGTTATGATAATTTTGAGTTCATAGCCTACTGAGACTGTTTCACTTATAGTTTGAGAGCATTCGCATGGTTAAATATTCAGCCAATGGTTTTGAAGCAATTGATTTTCATCTATTTCTGTATAGCTAGAGAAGTTGGAACAAGAAACAACAAAGTGGTGTCGAGAGATCTTACGAAACAGCCCCGCTGCAATTCGCGTGCTGAAATCGGCTCTTAATTCAGTTGATGATGGGCATGCTGGACTCCAGGTATTATTTCCTCCAACTTGGTTAATATCATAACCACAATTAGGTTTTAAATAGTTATGATTACAATGCAATATAATCACTACTAACCAAATTGCTCCGGTTGTGGAGTTGAGCATAGAAGTTACAACAGGAAAAGTGGAAAGAAAAGTGCTCAGTGGTGCATGGTTCAAAAATAGTTTGGTTCAAAAATAATTCTGGGGTTTTCAATTGCTTTGCAGGAACTTGGAGGAAATGCCACTCTGTTGTTTTATGGAACTGAGGAGGGTAATGAGGGGAAGACAGCATACATGGAACGTAGACGGCCGGATTTCTCTCCAAATTTGATCAATCTTGTGGCTTCCAAGATTAGATGCTTCAGTCTCGCACTTCATACAATGTGTCTCATTTAATTCATTTAGATTTCTTGAATGGGGATGTGAATAATTCTGGTGGATGACACAAATGTGTCAATCACATATGTAACTTGCTTTTTATGATATGATAAAAGCTCTCAATTTATGTGTCTCATTTAGATCATTATGTTGTTTGTCGGTGGTGATGTTTGTTTGCGTTGGGCTTGGCCATAAAGCAAGGAAAACCTTTCAAAATTTTCATACACGAATTGCTACCAAGTTAGTCGTATATTCGATTGTTTGAAGCTACCAAGTTATAGGTACCATATCCTGTGTATTCGATTGCATTGGGCTTGGAACAATGAAATGGCAGAAATGCGTGAAATGGCGCCGTGCACAACAAGGCTATGCCGTGTACAGCACCTTCGGATTCGTGAAAATGGATTGCTTCTTTTTGTTAGACTTGGTACGGCATTGTGCTGCCGGCATTCCCAGTTTGCTGAATCAACTCCTAATTATGTCACTTTACCCACAATTCAACTCAAATGAATGTCACAAGCTATTACATATCAATATGGAAGTCACATTTCCACTTTTCAATAAGTTCCTTTTATCAATTTCCAGTCCAGAATAAGAGTTTATTACTTGTGATGCAATGACATATAAAATGTCAGCATGTTAATCATTTGAATTTTGAAATAATGTACAGAAGTACAATCTAGAAAATTTTGGGCAGCATATTCCCTGTTTTTTGTCCTAGCCCGACGTCAAGCGTCTCAACAAACAACAATAGCAACAATTGAAAGGAGCTTAGAAACTTCCATATGTAATGCAACAATAGCAACAATCTGAAATTTCCATATGTAATGCAATATACTTCCAGGAGATATCTGAGTACAAGCTACTGTGAGCTGAGAAACTATAATTCATAAAATAGAGCTGTCTCATAACGAAAAATAGGAGCTCAGAAACTAAACTCTGATAACATAAAATAAAGTTCATAACTAAACAATCAAATAAAGTTCATACATTACTACTATACAAGAAAGGCTAGGAAAATCAGTTTCTGAGGTGCCTTCCTCTCAATCGCGATGCACTTGCAGTCTTGTTCACCCCCATCTTCGCATTGCCTTTTCTCCTTGCTCCGAATGTTGTCCTCCTCAACAGTCACCTAAAATCCCACCAATATATAAGATTAACCATCACATTAACAAAGCAAGATCACCAAGGGAATCCTAAAAAAAAAACTCAAACTTGAATTTCGGAAAAACATAGCTCCAAATATGTTCCATTTTATACTCAGATTCATAGGACCATAAATCCATAACTGAAAATAATACAGCCGAACAGAGCAAGTAGGATTTTTCTTTGTATTTACCTCTTTTCTATTCAAAAAATACTTTCATAGAGTTTTCACAGTCCAATGGAATCCGGTACAAACAGCGGGTAGCTGTGCGGTCATAAATTTTGAAAACAGAGAATACCGTGTCCGAGCAAGCCCACTTATTGAATCAAGTCATGAATATTCCTCATGTGGGCAAGTATATGATATGCTGCTGACTAAAGATTAGCATTAAGGCTTGTCTATGTAGGTATTACCTGCCCTTACTTGCTCATTTGAACATATTATGTTAACCACATTATGATTCTCTACAAATTCCCACTCACCAGATTTGTTAAAAGAAAGACCCCTCCAGATTTAGAAAAGGTTCCATGTTACGTCATATGACTCATATTACCAAAATAGGCAGCATTATTTGGTTAGAAGTATATCATTTTAACTCTCTTTTTTTTTTTTTTGTGAATTCCTATGAACAAAAAGCCCCAATTTTTTTTTTTTTTTGGAAAAGCTAGAAAATGAAAGACGTGTCAAGTACTTGGAACTCCATCTAGGGATTTGATTTAAACTATCATCTCTCTCTTTTGCCTGATTTTAACATAGAAACTGAGAAGCCCTAATCAAACGAAGTAATCGATGAGAAGTAATCAAAATTAGTTAGGTTTGGTAATCAAAATCAAAATCGACGACAAGTAATACACAAGGAGTAATCAAAATCGAACCCTAACTCAACGAATTGGCTAGGGTTTTCCCGAAACCGTAACCCTAGTTTCTGGTAGACATCGAACGAGAGAGAGAGAGAGAGAGAGAGAGAGAGAGAGGGAGGGAGATATACCTTGGTATCCTGATGAAATCGAAAACCCACACCCGTGATTTCTTCTTCTTCTTTGAACGTTTGCTGCTTCTCTCTTCGTTTCTCTTCTTCTCTTCTCTCTCTCCTTCCCTCTCTTCGATCGGTGAAATGGGAAAAAGGGAGAGAAAATAGGGTTTTGTTTTAACCCGAATGAAAGCTTTGACCCGCGAAGTGGGTACTACCCGGTTGTCTTGACCCGCGAGATTGCAACTAAGTGACTCCTAACTTGGGCCGTTGGATTAAATCCAACGGCTGAGGAAAGAGGACTGGAAATTTCTCCCTTTCCGCGATCCCGTTTAAGAAGCGCTCTGTATATATATATATATATATATATATATATATATATATATATATATATATATATATATACAGAAATTTTCTAGTCCAAACCCTCCCGAGAATAAGAAAAAAGTTATTTTTTTGTGTTGCAAATTATTTTTGGAAAATCCGAGCCGTCCAATGTGTTCAGAAGGTGTTTTCAAGGGTCCACGCGGGAAATCTTCAAAAAAGAATACCGGGAAGGGCTTGATCCAAGCAGTTTTCGCAAAAACTGTAAATAAATATAAAGTTTTTGCGAAAACTGCTTGGATCAAGCCCTTCCCGGTATTTTTTTTTTGAAGATTTCCCGCGGGGACCCTTGAAAACACCTTCTGAACATATTGGACGGATCGGATCGTCAAAAAAATGCTCGGATCAAGGAGGTCCGGAAGTCCGGAAGTCCGGAGTCTGGAGGAGAAGGAGACCCCTATATATATATATATACGGAAATCTTCTTATCCACACCTCCCGGAAATAAGAAAAAAATGTTTTTTTTTGTGTTACAAATTATTTTTGGAAAATCCGATCCGTCCAATGTGTTCAGAATGTGTTTTCAAGGGTCCACGCGGGAAATCTTCAAAAAAAAAATACCGGGAAGGGCTTGATCCAAGCAGTTTTCGCAAAAAATGTAAATATACATTTTTTGCGAAAACTGCTTGGATCAAGCCCTTCCCGGTATTTTTTTTTGAAGATTTTCCGCTTTGACCCTTGAAAACACCTTCTGAACACATTGGACGGCTCGGATCGTCAAAAAAATGCTCGGATCATGGAGTCCCAGATCCCGGAGGAGAAGCTCTCCCTATATATATATATATATATATATTTGTAACATATTAAGGGATTGAGGACTAAATTAAAAGTTGCATATATGAGCGGTAGGTAGTGGACCATCTTCAAAATTATGAGATCCTCTGCTGTAATTAAGGGATTGGGGGATAAAACCCAATCCCACATTTCACGTTTAGTTGTCATCCTCATTTTAAAACCTAGAAAGAAAAATTTGTAATGCCATAATTGAGGACCCAATCTTCACCCCAGCGGTCCTTGCTCCCGACTAACTTGACGTCATCTCATCGGCATCCCAAATCATCGCCCTCTCTGTCCCAAATCATTGTCCCAAGTCGAAGTCGACAAAATTCCAGAGGTTATTGGAGAACAAACCTCTGGTGCAAGCAAGAGGTAATAAATTTGGATTTGCATTCTCTCTTGTGGGTTTTAATTTGGGTTTGATTTGGGTTTCTATGATTTTGATCTACAATTTGAAGGATCAATAATGCTAACCCCGCCATCCCAAATCGACGTCGACGCCCTGTTCCATAGATTTCTCCGTCCCGTTTCTCATTGTGTCCCGTCAAATTGCTTTGTTGTTTGATAAACTCTATCCGTTTCCACTTTGTTCTTCTCAGATTTTTTCGTTATACAAAGAATAACACAACAAGAAGAATCAATTGGGTCTCTTTCTCATATTTGATTTTGGTCAGAGACTCTTTTTTTCCCCTGTTTCGAAGGTGATGGATTTAATTGATCATATTTACCATGATTTTTATTAGACTTCTTTTTTTTTACCATGATTCAAAGGTGATGGATCTAATTGATCATATTTACCATGATTCTTATTCTTATTATGTAATATGGTAAATTTTGTTCGATGGGTTTTGGATCACGTGACAATTGATATTTTTACCATGTTGTTTGCAAGTCATTATGTTTTTTTACCTTAAACACTATTATAAGTTTTAATATTTTTACCATGACTTGAGTTCTAATTGAATTCTATGTTTACCATGATTTTTGTTCTTTATTTGATTTTTACCATGACATCTAGATTATATAGATGGCATTTTCTTACCATGATTTGAATAGTTTATTCAACCGATATTTCCACGTTTACCATAAACACTGTGACCATAAAAATAGGATTTGTTTTGATATTTTTACCATAAAACTGGGGTTTGTTTTGATATTTTTACCATGATTTTTTATCTTTTTTTATTTTTACCAAAAAATGCTGATTACTTGGTTGATATGTTTCACCGTGATTTAAATTCTTAATTTAACAATTATTACCACGTTTACAAGTGATTAATTTTTTTTTTACCATAAAAACCGTGATATGTGATGATTTTTTTTTTATCATGGTTCGTGTTCTAAAATGAAATTATATTTACAATGTTTTTTACTAGTTATAACACATTTCTCACTAAATTTTACGATGTTTCATTTATTTTTTACCACGTTTGTTTTTTGTTTTTTATTAGAACCTTATGTGATATTTTTATTTGGTAACTGATATACTAGAAAATCCCACCACCTAGAATTCATGCCATAAATTTTGGGGTCTACACTTGCCTAAAATCATGGCTATCAGAATTTTGAACCTGTGACCGTTTTGAAATTCCTTGATTTTAGGTCATTTCACCATGCATTGATTTTAGATGATATGATGAAAAGAAATTTTTTGTAACTAACAATATTTGGAAAATCCATTATTCCCTAAAAAAAAGGAATTAGATTTTAGGAAGTCCTTATTTCATTGAAGAAAGGGTAATTATGACAAATTACATTACAAGAGGATGAAAACATAACCCCGTAAAAATAGGAGGATGAAAACGTACGTGATATCCAAAATCTGGATGGATAATTAATTACCTCTTACCTTTAAGAGGTAATTAATTATCCATCCAGATTTTGGATATCACGTACGTTTAGGGGTCCTGTACATTTTGGGGTTTATTTGAATATCAGGATGAAATCATAAGTATTCAAATCTCATAGGATGGAATCATAATGATATTTTTTGTACAGGACCCCTAATTAGCTCAAATTGGCTAGAAAAGTAAACATTCGCAACCTTTCACATGAATGAGGAATAAAATCTGTCTTTGCTCTTAATTATAGTAATAAACAAATGAGTAAATGAGTATATCTCAAATTATATTACATGATGTTGCTATAAATACTGCACAACATGCACTACAAGATAAGTGTTCCGTGTTCAGAGACATGTCCCCGTACTAAGTTTTAAGTTTAGAAACATTCAATGCATGGAGACCACCCATACCTGAGTTCCCGAATTTTTTAAAATGCCCTTTCTCTCTCCCAATTTTCCTAATATTTCTCTCTTCCAATTTTTCTAATTTCTCTCTCCTAATCTTTCTTAATCTCTCTCTCTCTCTCTCTCTCTCTCTCTCTCTCTCTCTCTCTCTCTCTCTCTCTCTCTCCTAGACTTATAATTCTCTCTCTCCTAATCTTCTCACACCTAAAATCTAAAAAAAATATGAAAAATTCCTTATGACAACGAACACTTAAAAGATGATAAATTAAGTAACCATATTAGACTATGTAAAATACGTGATAAACAAATGAACCATCTTAGACAGTATAAAAAAATGATAAATTAAAAACGATAAATATAGAAAACATGATAGATAAAAACGTGATAAACTAATGAACCATCTTAGACAGTATAAAAAAATGATAGATTAAAAACGATAAGTACAGAAAACATGATAGATTAATAAACCATGTTTACTGGATGAATCACTAACATGGTAAACAAATTAAACCACTAGCGAGAACTATAACGCGAACATGAAAAGTGGGAGAAGACATAACAGAACATGGTAATTTATTTTTCATAATCCATTTTGTAAGGACATGAAATCATGGTTTATTGATTTACAATGTTTACTGTACTGAATCATCCAATACGAGAAACCAATAAACCATGTTCATGGTATAAAAAATAAGAACTAACATCATGGTAAATAACAAACATTGGAATTAGAAAATTGTCGGAAAACATGGTAAATTAATTACCTAGCATTATCTGATTAACCCAGAAAACCTAGATTCATGATAAAGGAAGACTTTACAAAGATAAATTGAATAGCCCACAAATATATATCTCTCTCTCTCTCTCTCTATATATATATATATATATATATATATATATGAAGAAAATCAGGATCTCAGCAGTATGGAAGAGGAAGAATTTCTCTCTCCCTATCCGAATATCCGACTCTGGGAGAATCTTCCAGTCAGTCAAAGCAGAAAACAGCCAAAGAGGCATTTGAGCAAGGGCCTCAATATGTTAAAAAGAATATAACAGAACCATTGATCACATTATCCGAAGGTGATCTAAATTTACATCCGAAGGATCCATGGTGCCTTAAAGAAAGGTATCTTCAAAACCAGCAGTATACCGTCCAAGAAGGGAAGTCTCGATATATTTATGAGGCCATCCTTACTGAGACATCATCAGTACAAATTACTCATCATTATCTGGAAGAAGGTAATAGTAGAACCCCCATCACCTTTTCAAAATGTTATATTATCAGAGTGATGCATCCTCAAGAGTGGGGCCTTTCAACATTTGCAACCAGGACATTGAAAATTAATGAGCAAAAGTATAACTATTGGGACTATGCCAGGGCATGGACCTACGCATTCTATTATCAGAATCCAGTAAGAACCCACTCATGGTTCTTTATTATGAATCCGGAGATTGTACAGAAAGAAACTGGATTTCCATCTTGGTTTCTCCATTGGTGGGAATACCATGCACCAGAAATTGAAATTTTTCCAGAATCAATTCAGAAATAATTCCCTGTTTGGTATAAATATCATCCGAAGCTTAAGGGAATAACAGCGGTAAATCCACCAGAAGGACAAGACCTCTTATGGTTTTGTACCGAATTCAGAATTAACTGGATTTGGCAATGGGGATATGAAATAGCCGAAGATCATCTTCGTATCCCAGAAGTTCAAAGAAATTTTTTCGTTAAATGGTGGTCTCGTTTCGAGACTGATAAATGTTTATCATTTATCAAAGAAACCGTAGAACAGTATCAGGCTGATTATATGTCACAAGTCTCAAGCAGTAACCCATCACAGGGTCCAGTGAATTTTATTCAGCAGATAAAAATGATGATTCATAATCAGAATCCAAATCTATCTGAACATGAGCAAGATATTAAGCTTATGGAAATTATCAAAGATCAGTACTTGGCTATACAAGGAACCAGCTCATCACAAACAGACGCCAAGAGCGACATCTCCATGTCCTCTCAAGACCAGGATCAAGGTCAATTCACTTGCCTTGCCGGAGAGTCTCAAGACCCCAATGACGACACCGAAGTTTATCCTACTGAAGCGGATCTTTGGGACTCAATGATTGAGTTAAAAATGCTGAAAGGCAAGGAAAAGAAGAAAAATCGGTAGATCGTCATCCATGACGATAGCAACAGTAATCGTCGGCACAAAACGACAACAGCAGCAAAAGCGTCATCAGTGACGTCATCTACAGTACTGCTACAGTAGGTCGTAGCGCTTATAAAGAGCTGTAATCTGCCATTCGTAGGCAGGCTTTTCAGTACCTCTCTCTCTCTCTCTCTTGTAATCCCTCTCCTCCCTTCCACTTGTAAATCACTTCCATCTACCACCATCATAAATAAATCAGTATTTCCCAGTAAGTTTCTCTGCCTTCTTCTTTCTTACGATCCTTTTACTATTTTGGTATCATATATATATATATATATATATATAAGCCACACTTAGATCTAGACAAAAACCACACCTATATCCATAAACCAAAGAAAGGCGTTGAAGTTCTGTCTTCTTCTACCAATAGTCTACACTCCCGACCCGAGATGGTTGATGATCTGGATAGTCTGATCACTGGCTCAAAACCCGGCGTCGTCGTCGCCTCACGAGGTTGTGTGGTTGCCGTCGCCAACGAACCCGAAGTTGGTTGATGATTCGTGGTTGCCATTATCAATAAACGAGGTCGGAGGAGGGGGGAAGAAGGACAGGGGAAGAGAGGAGAGAGAGAATGGTGAGTGACTATTTTGGAAAACAAATAGGGTTTCTAAATTATGGCAGCAGGTTAGTAAAGAAATTGGCTCAATAGGAGCCCATGAAAGGAGTAAGAGATAAGCATTGAAGTGGGCGGAGCAAACAAGAAAGGGAAAAAAATGTTTGAGTGTTGCTGTCCTATAATACTCCAAGCAAACTGTGTTCAATGGTGAAACATGATTTGACACGTGTCAAAAATAACAAGGAGTGAAGCTATCAGCGGTCCTCGATTGCGGTTAGTGAAACACACTAGAGTAGGATAGTTGTACGCAAGTATTCTTTCCCTTTTTCATTTTATGGAACTTAACATAAACAGGTTTGGTGCGTCAACAGAACCCAACAACCGAGGTAGACTAGTTGTTGGATTCGATTCGTGTTCCCCAATAGGGGTTGTTTGGGACGAATTACTCATAGGGAACTAATAAAAGGAAAGTTTCCTTTTTTATGTTTTGTATTTTTATTGAAATCCCTATTATTGAAAAAAGGATAAGGGCAAAATGGTCCAAATTCAAATTTGAGGATGGAATCATAAAGATTCAAATGTCATAGGGTGGCATCCTAAGGATAATATTGAAAGAGGATGCCTAATTAAATTTCTCATTAAATATTCCTCCCTTCCAAAAAAGACAATCCGGTTTGTAAAACGAGAATTTAAAAAAAGCATTTTTGGTTCAAAGAATTTCTATGTTTTGTACAGTAAGATAATAAATAACGAGTTCTTTTAATTTTTTAATTTTTTGAACTTTGTTAAATTAACTACATATCCGTTGTATGTTCTTGGTTTCATGGATTGGAAATTATTTTTGGGAGTATATTTGACTATTTTGGGTGCCAACTCAAAATTCAAATCTTGGTTCCGCCACTGATCTATTCTGATGTATTGTCAAAGCCACGGCTCAATTTTTTTAGTTCTAATACATGCAAAGAGAGGTTTTAATCATTTATGTTTTCACGTAGCTACCATCCTAACAATTACACATCAGCTTGAAAACCAAACTTAGATAGCATTTAATTACAGTTGATTGCCTTAGCCAAGCACTGTATCGGGTAATTTAGTGAATGAATATTTATGTTTTTGCTTGATCAAAAAAAAAAAAAAAGAAGAAAATTACAGTTGATTGCAAACATTTCGAGCTGGTCTATGACTTCAAGGTAATAAAAGCTTATTCACGGCAGCAGATCCTCTGTCCTCCTAAGCCTATCTGACCTCCTTGCCACACATCCCAGCTGCTGCCACGTGGCCCATTTTCCTCCCCCTTCCGGCCTTCTAACTCTTCTTGGGACTCGGGGATGCTGCTGTGCAGGTGCCAAAACGGCGCCGTTTCGATGCCTCCACGCGAAAACAGGAAAAATAGCCAAAACGACGTCGTTTTGGATTAAATGGAACAACGTCGTTCCATGGTTTTTAAAGCTGGAACGAAAAGAAGCCGAAACAACGTCGTTTTGGCCAAATTTTTTGACCGATCCGAAATCCAAGTCTAGCAAACATGAAGGGAAAAAAAATCCAATTCACACCGAATGTCCAAGTCTAGCAAACATGAGCTAAACATCCAAGTCTAGCAAACATGAACTAAACATCCAATTCACTAAACCTGGGAATCGATAAGTCAAATGGACTAAAAATGGAATTCCATAAATCGATCAGTCAAGTCTAGCTCTCAGCAATACAACAAACATGAAGAAGAAAAAAAGACAACTTGGGCAGTCTACGAATAGATTAAGAAGGGAAAAAAAAAGACAATTTCAATCGATCAGTCTTTGGAATTCCATAAACCTGGGAATCAATACCCATGAAACCAAATGTATCAAATGGACTAAAAATGAAATTCTCATTACATTTTTAATTCCGTTGAGAAATATTCGGATCAAGCAACATCTCAAAGAACTCCTCATCTTGCATATATAACTCATCTCCCGTCACCTGAAAAAAAAAATTGAAAGCATGAACGATATGAGTAATATATCACAAGAAAACTGGCATGTCCTAAGTAGTCTATATGATGCTCAAGAAAACTGGCAAAAATGTAGTAATCTACCCTTAAGATATCAAATTCCTATGATGAGAGTTTAGTATTAATCCCTTACTAAAGCAGAATGAGATTAGGCATCCCCTATGAGATTGATTCACTTCTATTGAGTCTGACTAATAGTGATCATTTCTCAAACAATGACTACCATAATAAGCTTAAGTCTGGTCCCAATAAAACTATAAAAAAAAAAACTTAAGTCTGGTGCTCTGAAAAACAAAAGACTGAACCAAAACCAAAATGAGGGGGTTTAAGCTTTGCTTATTCACTTCCATTTCCTTTTCCACTTCAATCTGCTGCTCAGTATACAGAGGAGCCCCCGTGGACGACAATACAAAAACAATCTAGATATAGGTATAGCTAAAACTTGATTTCCAGAGAACAAGTTACTAGATACAAAAAGAAATTCAGGCCAATGGCTCAATCAAGAAGCCATATTGACCATTACATTTCCTTCGTTTACAGAGAACAAGTTACTGAAAAATAATAGTGGAGAATCACATATGAGAGGCAATCAGAACTGGAATCATAGCCAAGGTTGGCAACAAGCATACGTATCATATAATTCCCTAATTCATCAATCATACGTATCTGTATCCATCAATCCAAACAAGCCTTTGCATCTAATCTCCATCAACTCAATACATAACTTTCAGGAACTTCCATGACACCCGTCCCATTCTATCAAGCCCTTTAATTGCATGACCGCAAAGAATTCCAAAGTACTCAAATTTGCGACAACTACAACAAACATCTTGACAAATAGCATTTCCAAACTCATCCAATCTAACCTTTTTTTTTCGGTAAACCAAGCTTGAAAATAAAAGGGGCTAAACGAATATACAGCCTACAAGGGGCATACCCCAGGGAGGACAAAACAAAAGAAAAGAAAGAAAAAAGGAAATGGGGAAGGCCAAGCGGCTACAAGAGAGGGAGCAGAAACATACCAGTTCTAGCAAAAAGGAAATAGGGAAAAGTGTTTCGGGCCCATCTAAGAGAGGGAGCAGAAACACTAATAGAGAAACAATACAGCTCAAAACTATATAACTAGATTAATGACAATGAAGAGGCTTGAAGGCCCGCTAGAACTGGCCCACTAAGAAGCCTCGATCAGGAGGACAACCCCTTCCCGGAAGGGAAACAAACTGTGCCAAGGGACATCCCCCCAAGGCTAGGCTAATTCTCCAAAATCAGTGAGATGAACAACAATCCACTCGAACTTCTGAGGCTATTCTGCAAAATCATGAAATTTTCTGAGAACAAACTCTGTTTTTCTTCGATGCAAGCCAACCACATACTTGAATTCTCCATCGAGCTCATTGTGTGTTTTCACTATACAAGAAGAGGCAATGTCAACCTCGTCGTGGAATAGTTGAAAGAGAGGAGGAGTATACAATTGTGCAACTTGCATTAACAATGGAGATCTTTGCATTGGTAGTCGTGGCATCTTCTCCCTAGATTGAAATATAGCTTCCGTTTCTTGACACCGAATGTCCACAACAAATCTATCGAAATGTGTAAAAAATTGAACAATTTTATGATCAAACCTCACAAATTTCTTTATCCTTTCATTGCAACTCTCACCAAGTTGGGTGTTTCGCATCCCCGTAGTGAACCACCACTTCATGTATATATGCGCCCACTTCTCTCTAGTTTTCCAAGTTTTCTTCATCCACACGTTCTCATGCAAGTTATATGTCTTGATCAAAGTTTCTCAACCTTCAATTAACTTTTTTTCCTCCTCGTACCCATAAATGCAAGTATTTAAAGCTTTCGCAAAGTCGTCCCCACTCTTGTACAAGTGGCCCAAATGCTTCAAAGCATTTTGATTGAGGTGAAAATTGCATAATCCATGCTTAACATCTGGCAGGACAATTGAAATTGCCTTGGCTATTGTGGCATCTTGGTCTGTGAATATGGACACGGGCTCCCCCCCCCCCCCCCATTGCACGCAAGAAACAATTAAACAACCATTCAAAAGATTTTGAAGTTTCATCATACAAAAGGGCCGCACCAAAAATTGTCATCATTGTAAAATGGTTAAACCCGGTGAAAATAGCAAGTGGCCGACTGTCTTTCTTTGTTTTGAATGTTGTGTCAAAAGACACAACATCCCCAAAAAGTTCATAATCCATGATCATCTCATGGTCAGCTCAGAAGATATTGGTAATCATCTCCTCAATATCAAATTGAACATCGTAAAAAAAGTAAGGATTCAAAGCCGAATGATTATGAAAGTATCCTAACAAAGCCGATGCTTCACCAAATTCTAAGCTCCTTTGTCTTCTTCCACGCAAATAACTTTTGTGGTTCTCTTTCATGAACCCTACACAGTCCCTCCCCCCAGATTGGGCACTAATAAGATCATGTGACGCCTTAAGAGATAAACCACTATCAACAGCTATCTCTATATTCAGAGCTTGTGTCTCACATATCTTTCTCTGAGAACGCAACAAATAAGTGCACTGAGGTAGATGCAAAGGGTGATTGTGACTTTCTTGAAATTATTTCACAATCCATTTTGATTTCTGACGGTCCAACGTTATGTACATGAACGCAGGACACTTAGTTCTTGTCTCACTCCGAGGCATTTCCACCACCACATACCGTTTATCTTTTAATCTTGTACCTTCCTTACTACAAACAAACTTTCGATTAATCACAACCCCATCTACCCGGCTTTTTGTAACGTAGTCTTTTCTTATGCCAAAACCCAAAACCCATAATTTTTCCATAATCATTGTAGAAACTATATGCATGATCTTCCGATTCAAACTCCATTCCAATAGATATCACATACTCTTTCGACAACTCTTTTATAGACTCTTCAAGTCCACCATCTTCCATTCTAATAGATAACAATAAACATTAAGGTAAATGCATATCACAATCACAAGTATGCAATTTCATAACCACCATAGAATAGAAAAGCACCATTAAGGTAAATGCATATCACAATCACAAGTTAAAATAAATTAGTTCCCAACATAAGCACGGTAGAGTGTTTATGATACTTTACGAGATGGTTCTGGCATTCTGTTATCCATTACATGAACTTGTGTTATAGTCTCCTGGCCATAGTTCTTCACATTTCAATGGCCTTCTCACTTTTGGGCTTGAATTTACCATATGAATTTTGCATGTAGATAGCATTTAGTTTTTATAACCAGTAGTGCGTTAACATTGTTGTATCGACCAATTTTTTATCATTCAAATGTGGGCAAATGTATTATAAAGTGACAAAGAGGGGACCATTTGGGTACACAAATCAACAAAAGCCCCAATTTTTAATGAAGAATTCAAGCATCAAAAGCCCCAATTGTCCACCATGGTCCCCCCACCATCGGCAAAACAAAACATGTTTTTGGCTCCACCATGGTCCCCCCACCATTACCCACCTTTTCTCATTCTGGTCCCCGACATCAAAATTGTCGACATCAGCAAAACAAAACATGTTTTTGGCTCCATTCGCAAGAAAACAGTTAATAAATGGTTCCATCCATATACATTTGTCCCAACATTGTCGAGATCGAAAAAATAAAGCAGAGAGAGAGAGAGAGAGAGAGAGAGAGAGAGAGAGAGAGAGAGAGAGAGCTTACTATTGTGGTGATGACGGTGCGCCATCAACGGTAGTGTGCGGTGCCAGAAGTGACAAATCGGTGGCTGTTGGCGATGGCAATGGATGAACGACGGCGGTCGGATGTTGTGCATCCATTGATGTCGGCTGTGGAGGTTCCATTTGGGGAGAGGGGTTTTTGATCGACAGATGATTTGGGGAGAAATGTTTCTGCTGGCTTTTGGGGTTTTGTGGGATTAGCCTTCATTTTTTCTTTTCTTTTCTTTTTTTCCGCGTGAAATACATCAAAACGGGGCCTTTTCAGCACCCGCACAGCAGCTGCTGTGCACACCTTGCACAACAGCATCCCCGAGTCCCTCTTCCTGGTGGACTGGGGCCATAGGGTTGCTTTTGGGGGTTGGGGTCCTAACCTCCAAGTGTTTGAGATATTTTGGGGGCTTATTTTGAATCCTGCAAAGATGATTCAAATCGCGAGTTTTTCTTAATATATTTTTAGTTGAGTACCTATAAAAAATTAGCTCAATATGATATCTGTAACAGATATCTCAACATTCGTAGGCCCTTTTCAGAGTGAAATAGATCAACCTTTATCTATTTCACTTATTTAATTTAATTGAACTTAAGATTCAAAAAAGTTCTTTCTTACCCAAATTTTTATGATCGCTATGAATTCCAACAACTTCATCAATAAAACTATGAAGAAAATCATGAAGAAAGTGTAACCAATTAACCAACCAGCCAAATTACTTCTTACAAATAAGATCTTCTTTTCGTTGTCGTTGTTATAGTGAGAGAGACAAAAGTAGACTAATTTGGGGAACATTGAATCAGGTTTAAGGTATGGATTGTATAATTGCACAAAGAAATTCATTGGGCCAGATTTTGTGAAAAACAGAGCTAGCAAGCATCAAATAACTTTTGTAAGTAGCAGCAGTAACATTACTCTGAAACAAAGAAGTGACCAGGTTCCATTTTTTTTTGGCATATAAGTACTATTAAAAACAAAGAGGTGCCAGATTACTCAAAAAACAGAACCACCCCCCTCTCAAAAATCCAAAAATTCCAAAAATGCATACAGGAAATCACTTCCACTTAGCATACTTCAAAACACTTCTACTTTCTGGTCTTAAGCATACATGAAATTCCAAAATCACTTCTACTAGTCTTGACACCTCTCAGTTGAAGAAAGTCCCCCCATGTCACAATCAATTTGATTACTCCTTTGGTTGGCCTCCATACTCATAGCTATTGAACATAATGTCTTCATCTATTGGTTGTGATAACGGAGCCTGCACATGGGGTGGAAGTGGAAGTGTGGAACTATACTTAAAATTGATCATATAGTATTTATAATAAACATTCAGCACGCTAGCAATACCAAATTACCTGTAGTAACTCAGTCGTGGTAGGCACTGTCTTACTTGATTGGGTAAATTGCAAAGGATGGCTAGACATTCGGTTAATATGAAGAGCTCCCATGCCAGATTCAAATGTGCAAGAGTCATGCTGCTAAGTTTTTTAGAATATTAGAACATGATGAAGTCAGACTATAAAATAATTATCCAGAATATTGATTTAAATTAAAAAAAAAATAAAGTTTGAAGAATGATGATACCTGTGAGAGTTGTGAAGATTGACTCAACAAAATTGCTCTCATAGGGGGAACCTACAAGTGCACTAAAAGTGATGCCTGTGAAACCCATCAGAACTTCATGTTGCATTGTTTGGGGATACTAGTATATATAGTGAATTCAAATAGCAGACAATAAGATTAAATTCAATTAACATAGCAATCCTTTAAAACTAAATTATACCTGACTGAAACGTGAAGAAGGATGTATCTCACTTAGTTGAACGGGATTTTTCATGGAATTCAAATTATTTGAGAATGACCTCTCTGAAGCTCTTTCCAATTTAATGGCCCTTTCAAGAGCATTTCTTGGCCTTTTGCTAGACCTTGTACTTCTCTTTCCTTCAACCCTTTAGCTCTTTTCTCACTTCCTTCACCACAGGTGGCTTCATTATCTCCTGAGATGCACTGATATTGGCATGTGAGGTCCCATCAAGAGTTTCCCCAATTAAACTTGCATCCACTTCTTCCGCAATCTTTTTAAGAGCATTCAAAGCAATTTTGTGAGCTTCCTCTGCTTCTGCAACTCTTGTTGCCAATTGAGTACACAATCGGCACAACTCTTTGTATCGTATTCCCATCATTGCTTTTGGATCTTCTACGAGTGTAGTTGCACAAGTAGATTCAATAATCCCTGATTTCGCATGCTTCGTCCACCTTTTCAATATGTATTGATCCGGAATCGTCATAATGTTGTTTGAGGAAAGAACTTTATGTCATATCAAAACAACCCACATCCCCAAAGTTAGCATAATCAGCCATCATCTTTGCATCTGCCCAAAAAATATTGGTTATCAAATCATCCTCATCTGCCTGTATGGCATGAAAGAAATTAGGGTCTTCTAATTGCATTTTAATTCATTTGTACAGTTCACTTAGAACACAAGTATTTTTTGTAATCTTGAGGAATAAACCCAAGACTCGCTCGTCCACCAACTTCTCTAGCCATAAACTCAACTATTGCCCTTGCAGCGATTCCAGTATCATTTTCCACATGCCCATATTTGCTTGGGCAACATTGAACTTCCGATGAGACCTATGTAAGTGAGTCTTACTTGGAGTACACACCGTATGATTATGCACAGTAGCAAATTCAACAACATAGTATTGTTAAGTCTCCCGACATTTGATTTTCATTCGTGCCAAACAACCAAATCTTGTCTCAAGGCGGTGAGATTTAATAGTACCATCCCAATTATCTTTCCCCCGTTTACCATCACAAAAGCAACAAAAAATCCTAGTTACTAACCTCCCGCTCTTATCTTTATGTTCTCTACTTCTACGCACACTAAATCCAAGTTTGTAGGCATAGGCATTATAAAATTGACACGCTGCCTCTTCTGTCATAAATTTCATGTCAAGTTTCGGAATAGCCTAATTAGAAAGCTTGGAGTGAACCAAATTTAGATACCCTATGGGATCTTCTGAGTCTTGCCATTCATCTTGCTCCCCTTCATCTTCCATAGGAACATCCATGTTCAAGAAGTCATCATCATCTTCAAACTCCAACTTACGGCGAGATTGAGACTCGTCTCTTGCACTGTCTAGAACCTATAAATATGTTAAGGTCCAAGATCAGGTTTTTGGTTGTTACAAAACATTAAATGTGGACACTTTGCTTAGCAGTAAACAAAATTTGGTACAAGTAGAAAAATACGACTTACCTCACATCAGATTGGAGAAAAAGATCCATTGATTTCAATCTCCATGCTCTGTTTCTCCATTCTTTGTCTCTCTCTATTTCTCTTGATCTAAAAGTGTCAAAGTGGGCAAATAAACCCTAGAGAAACAAAAGAGACTTTGTCTCCACCAATTTTGGCGTCAAAAGGCACAAAACGTGAAAGGGAAGTTTTGTCCATAGGATTAGTATATTAAACGAAAAAGTGGGGTTGAAAGGCTTAAAAGTGGCATGAGTTAATAGCGTAAGAGGGAGAGTTAGAGGGCTGGAAGAGAAAGGAAAATGGCAACGTGGCAGAAGCTCGGGTGTGGGACAAGGAGTTCAGACAGAGGATCCGCTGCCTATTCACAAACCAACCTTTATGTAGGTTAACTAAAATGACCAAAAGTTAGGGTTACCCAAAGACGCCCCTTGTATGTTACCACGTGTACAAGTAAAATACTCCCTCCATCCCATTTTGATAGTCCCTTATGGATGTCGACTTTCCAAAAAAATATCCATAGAAAAATTGATAAAAGACCATTCTTGCCCTTGTGTTTAAATAAAACTACTACTATTTCAAAGGGTAAATTTGGAAGGTGAAGTACTTTGCAATCTTTACGCTCCCTTAAAAAGTTGGAATCCCCAAATGGGACAGAGCAAGTACCCCTTATTATCCAATGGAAAAGATGGCTAGGAGAAGCAGTATAACATTTTAGCACAGAATATGCTTGAAACCTTAGAGCTTTAGCCTAACTTAACAACTGAAATTGCAAGTAGAAACCCATTTTACGACAGGCTTTTAAGTGCTAATGCCAAACTGATGACTCCATACTGCTGCATTTGGCCATAAAGGTAATACCAGATTTCCTAATTCTAACCGGGCAAAAATAAACCAAAAACAAAACTGGAACTTCCTATTTATCTTAAAGAAGTGTTCTTCCGTGGATACATGATTACATGTTGCCTGGATGATCATAAGCACAGTAATCAAGACTCACATCCACTTCTTTACGATAAGCTTTAAATGCCAATCCAATACACTAAGTTAAAATGCGAATCTATCTCGATCACAAAGGATCCTATTGTGGTTATATGTAATCCCTTGCTCGCAGAAACAGTAACTTCAATAAGAACAAAGTAGCATCACAATTTAAGAAGCTCCACACCATGTAACCCACCAGACTAGCTACCCACTATTGCGAGATTTATGACGACACTACCAGGAGCACCACATTTTACCACAAAGCACAACAAAATGTCTAATTCTCTAATCTAATTCCAGGAAGCCATTAATGGCAATCCCTCCTAATACTTACACTGCACAGAAAGCCCATCGATCAAGAAATCCTCCAACAACAATTATTGCCCGACAAAGCCCTAAAATTTGCACAATGAAACTTACAAGCCTCCAATAAGAACCATAAACAAGTTTTGTGAACACAAGACGCTCTAACTTCATTCCAAATAAATCGGATTCTGCTGAAAACATAGATACCCGCAGATACCATCAAGACCTCAATCACAATTCAGTACCCAAGACACGGAGTGTCCAAAAATCAAACGAAGGAATAAAAAACAACATAGCAAAGAGCAGGGGCAATATTGAATTAAAAGCACGAAATATCCAACCATTAAGAAATAACACAAGCCAGTAGCCAGTCAACGAACCCCAGCCAAGAAACCTAGATTGTGCTTGATACAAAGATACCCATATTAAATAACACAGTTTGCCTGCCTGAATATGTGTAGAACAGAGAATTCCAACATTGAGTTAAAGACAAGCACAGTCAACAATTCCCAAACAACAAACCCTAGATTGAGCTTGAAATTCAGATACCCATTATTCAATTCAAATATCCCAAATAAACCATTTAAATCACAACAGTTCGACAGAATGGGAACAACGAACCATCGGGTTTATCGAATTGCGTAGAGTAAATCAAGCATTGGCGGTGTTAGGGATGATAGGAATCGCGGTGCCCTGTTTCTGCGACTGCTTCAACTTGGCCTCTTGTTCACGAATCTTCTGCATTTGGAGCATCCGCTCCATGACGAGCTCGTACTCGCACTTCTCGTAGGTGTGGCGCTCGCTCTCGCACTTCCAAGGGAGGTACAACTCCGATTGACGGCACTTGTTGAGGGGTATAAGAAGGTGGGCGCACTGGTCCCTGTAGGCAAGTGGGACCCTCTCCTCGACCATCTCCGCTTGCGTCGCGATCATCTTCTTAGACGATCCTGGAACTTCCATTTCCGATCAGATTTCCCCCTCTCTTGATCTCTCTCGAACCGGTCTCGCTGTCATCTCAAAGTGCTTAGTATTTTTTGGGGAGTTATTTATGTTTCTTTCCCAAACTATACACAGTTTGTCTATTTAATCCCTAAACTATATAAACTCTAAATTTATCACCTCAATTATTGGATTCCAGGCAATTTTATCCCATAAAAGAGGTGTGAAAAGGACTCAATTGAAGAGATAAAATTAGAATTTATATAGTTTAGGGATGAAGTAGAAAATTTTATATAACTTATGGGATAAAAAGATAAATTAAACTCAATTAAAATAGAGCGTATTTATGCAATTTGTGTTTAAAAAATATTGTCTTTTATGCAATTTGTGTTTAAAAAGTAAGCTAAAAGAAAAAATAGACTTTCAAAATCTTTTTGTTTGGTAGGTAGTTGAAAAAGAGACAAAAAGAGGAAATTAGGAAAAATTCACTTCTTTTTGTTTGGTAAAGAGAAGAAAAATCGAAAAAGCAGAAAATAGCATATAGTAAATTTTTCTTTCAAATTTTTTTACATTTTCTTTCTTAATTATTTTCACTTTTTTTTCTCGTTCCCAAGTTTCAAACGCACCATTACAGGTGAAAGGGATGCCATTTTCACCAAATCTTTCCATTTGTGGTGAGATTGAGTGAGAAAGAGGTTAGATTAGTGCCTTCATCACTCCACAAGTTCTTATTTTCAGTATGTGTGTTAAGGGCTCCCTTGCAACTACTGTTTATGGCATTTGGAGTGACAACAATCAAATAGTGTAGGTGTTTGGGCTACAGCACTTGGAAGTGGCTCTGAAGCCCCAAATTTGGAATTGAAAATTGAGAAAATCCCAAGCCGCCCCCACTTTTTGTGGGGGTTTCCATCCAAACCCAATTTTGTTTTTCACTCCTTTATAGGCCCAGACGCGCATGGATAGCTGCCATGAAAGTACCGTATTACCCACTCTCAACGTACCGTATTACCCTCTCTCTCTCTCTCTCTCTCTCTCTCTCTCTCTCTCTCTCTCTCTCTCCCCCTACGCGCATGACATGCAACAGTCAACACACATTTCCTGACACAAACCAACCCCCCTCTCTCTCTCTTTTTTATTTTTAAAACTTAAAATTTTTATAACTTTTAATTTGTATATCCAATTTGTAAAAAAAATGTATTTTTAGAACCTACTCGACGAGATCTATTAAACAAGATCCATTGTGAATATGAAATTATGCATACAAAAAAAATTATTTTTTTCGGGGTGTGAATTGTTCCCAGAATTCACATCCACAGAATCCCAGAATTCACACTCATTTGCAGAATTCACACCCCCAAATTACACAATTCACACCCTTAAAAGCAGAATTCACACTCCTGAAATTACAAAAAAAATTGTGATCCGCCCCAAATTACACGATTCACACATCTAAATGGAGAATTCACACTCCATCTGCACAATTCACACCCCCAAATCACTCGAATCACACCTCTAAACCCAGAATTCACGCCCTATCTGTTAGTAATCGACATTTAATCAACGGCTATCTGTAATCTTAACGTGGGGAGATTAATAAGTATTTAATAACGTGGAGCTCGAAATATAATCGAGATAAATATGGGAGTGCAATTATAATTCTTTAGTGGTGTGAATTATAATTTGTGAAATAAGAATAGAATCCAGGTGGGATTAAGTTTTCTTATTTACACAAGGAGCCCAGATTTATTTCTCCTCAGGTCCCTGCTCTAGCCCTATAAATATATCGTTATGTTCTCTAGGTCAAACAACAGTCATTCAGAAAATTAGAATAGAGGCTGAATGAGAGAGAACAAACAGATCATGTAGAAGTCCACACTTGGCTACATGATCGAGATATAAGGGAATATGGCAGAAGATCATGAGGTACTGTCGAGCAAAGCTTGTTGCATACAGTAATTAGGTCTGTCAAGTTCTAAAATAAACAAATCAACCAGCGTTCGTGTCTACGGATGAGAGGTAAACCCTAATTCCGCCTTGTAGGGTTTGTGTTTATTTTTATTGTTTAATCTGTACGCATAATTACTGGGTTCTGGGATTCGTTTTCCAATACTATCTGCACAATTCACACCCCAAATTACACAAAAAAGAAAATGCGAAGAAAAAACACCAAGATTCCGATTATAAAAAAAGAGACGAAAAATCATTTCATAAGTAAAATTCTTGTACCACATGTATATGTATTCAGAGTAAACAACTCCACTTTTATTACTACAACAGAATTCACGAGACTTCTCTAGAAATCAAATGGCATCAAATCAGGAATAATGAATTCTGATTCCTGGACTACCACTCGCAGACGATACCACCACAATTCCTCTCGATCTGGTTCGCACTCACTTTCCGTTTGCTTGTTGAGAAAATCGCCTGGTAATTTGGGGTTTTTTTTTATGGTTTTCGAGTTTGATAGTGTGTGTCAGTGTGTGTGTGCAGATGTGTTTGATGAGGTTGACGGGGAGGAGGAGACGAGGCCGGACTTCGTTGGAATCTGTTGTCATATTGATGAGGAGCGTCGCGGGTGCGTGTGTTTTTGTGAATAGCGAAGAAGAAGATGAGCGGGGGAGGAAGGAGAAGATGTGCAGGGTGTTTTAGACAGATCACTTTAAACGGGATCTGGATGGAAAAGGTTAGACGGACGGTGGGTTTGGATGGAAGGAGGGCGTCAAAATTGGACCGGCTTGTAAGAAGCCCTTGAAAATTTCGCAAGTCATTACTAGGATACAGTTAGCGATATTTTAAATCAACCATGATGCAAACTGAAATCAATAACTTACACTTCCATTGACTTTTACGAATATACTGTCAAATTAACTTATTAGGGATTGGACGAATCAACTACTTGTATTATTTAAGGAACGAGAAGTTGCAAGTTACATCTCAGACATAATTTTCCATCAACCGAGAACATGAATAATTTCTTTTAGCAAACCAGATATACAGAAATAATGAAATTCATGAGCTCTAAGCTTGCAAAATTATGAGGCTGCACTAAGGTAGCAACTAGCTCATTGTTCCACTTTCATAAGGTTCAGTTTCGGAAATGGTACAAACTTCTTTTCCACACATCCATAAAAATTCAGTATTTTCGAAACTAGTGAAATTCACGAGCTCGAAACTAGTAAATTTCGCTAGGTTGTTCTACGTAGTTTATCTCCCGGATTTTACTAAAGCTCGTGAATTTCATTAGGTGGTTCTATGTAGTCGGATACAGTGTTTTAAAAATCAGCGAAATTTACAAGCTCAAAGCTTGTAAAAATTAGTAAAATTTCAGAACTAGTGAAAATTATTGAATTTTTAGAATTTGTGATGAAAAATATTGAAATTTCAGAATTTGTGAGAAATTTCAAAATTAATGAATTTTCACAAGTTTGTGAAATTTCAAATTTAGTGAAATTTCGCCAGCTAGAAATGGATGCTGGTGGAATTAAGGTGCACTTTTTCTCACCTAAGAGGTAATTTTCTAAAAAATAAAAAGGAAACGAAGACGAAAGAAAAACAACGCAGATCCATGGTCACAACCACCATCTTTGTGTTGCTACTTTCATACAGATCAATCTTGGCTAAACAAGAGATTGATAGTCATGGTCTCCTCTGCTTCATATGATTTAACATTATAGCTCCTTTTATTGTCGCCACCACAAATAAGGGAGAAAACATTGAAAAACATCGAGAGAAAAAACTCAATCAATAATCCACACTACACAATGTTTTAATAACTACACCTGAATATAAAGCAGAGGAGTCAAAAGTCAGAACATGCTACAATTGGAGATTGAAGACCCACAAACTGAATATCAAGAGCATCAATTCTTACTATAAAAGCAAACTAGAGTTAACCCGTGCTCGCAGCACCATCCATTATATATGTAATTAAAAAAGAAGCAAAACAACCAATTCAATAAGCAACTACAGACCAGAACTTGTTTGGCCAAGTATAAGAAGAAATTCGGGGTTATCAATCCTAGGATTCAGTATTCAATAGAGAAACAAATTAAATAGTTCCGTATTCGAAACTCATCATCTGACGCGCATATCTACGTGAGGGCGCCCGTGATAGGGGCCAAAACCACAAACTGTTTTTCAAGGACAAAAGAAACTAATTCTATGTGTCAATACTTGATAAATTACCACGCGATTTACCACATCATAGAACATCTTTCTTGATCAAAAGATGCATGAATCCACCAGCTTACAAGACCAACAGTGACTAAGCACATTATCACGATTCACAAATAATTATACCAATCTCAATGTCTCAAATGTTCTAAACATTTTCCAAAGATTCGTTGACGTGGTAAAAGGTCACTTACCTCATTTATTGAGATGAATTGAATTGGAAGACATAGATGAAAGGTCATCGATCATCAGAATTGCAGGGCAATTTGTTGAGATCAATCAATCAAATCGGAAGACACACTAAAACTCGTCATTTGAATCAGCTGGAAAAGGAATTCAACAAGAGTACAAAAATACTGAGTCCCAAACATAATTAGGAAACAGGGGGGTGCTGCGCAGCCCCGTGCTGTGCGGGCTCATTTCGGGTCCGCGCTGGTACCGTTCTGACGATCGGAGACGTCCACCGCGTAGAGCTCGTCGAGTACTATAAGTGCACCAAAAATTAACTCAATCCGATATCGTTAAGTGCCTCATCGGAACACAAATATGTTGAAAAAAAATGGTTTCAATGGTTTTCATTTAATGTTTCAAGACATGTGTGTTTCAATTTTTTTCAACTTATTTGTGTTCCGATGAGGCACTTAAAGATATCCGATCGACTTGATTTTTGGGACATTCGTAGCACTCGACGAGTTCTACATGGTGGACGTCTCTGATCATCAAAACAGTGCCGGAACGGCACCGAAATAGGCCGCACAGCACACTGCGCAGCACGGGGCTGCGCAGCACCTCCCCCAGTTCCAATTTAAAACTAGCTACTACTCCCTCCGTCCCATTTTAAATGTCCCCTACGTAAAGTCGTGTCATTTTGACTTTAAAAAAAATGTATTTCTAAATATTTTTTTCCAAAATTTTTTACACCATTCAAAAGTATTCGTTGAGATCTTTTCAAACGGTGCAAAAAAAAAATTTTAAAAGTAATTTCGAAAGTATTTAATTTTTTAAAGTCAAAGTAGCCCAGTCTCCCGTAGTGGACATTTAAATTGGGACGGAGGGAGTACTTCATTAGGGCATCCGCAATGGTGGAGTTAAGAATGTCTTGTTATATGACACAAAAGTGTAAAAAGTGGGTCTCATTTGTGTGTTATTATGACAAAATGTATTATTAGTGTAAGAAGTGTTGCAGTGGTATTGTTAAAGTGTTGTTAGAGCATCCACATTGACCTAACCAAAATCAAAAGGTTGCTAAGGTTAACAATGTTTGTTCAAAAAAGTGCTCACATTGGAATAACCAAACTTAGCAACCCCTTAGCAACTAACCAAATTTTGGCACTTGGCTGCTGCATCCTCCTTTGGCTAAAAAGAAAAAACTGGTTTTTTGGTTTTGTCCTTATTTAATTTTTTTTTCATTTGTTAGTTTTCGGTCATTTTTTTGTGGTTTCTTGGTTTATCTCGACGAGAGGAATCTAAAAAGTATAAAATTATAAGCTAAACTTAAAATTTTGTGAATAAAGACGAAAAATAATCTAGAGGAATCTAAAAAGTATAAAATTATAAGCCAAATTTAAAGTTTTGTGAATACAGACGAAAAATAATCAAAAAACCTCTCGTCGAGACAAGCCAAGAAACCAAAAAAAAATCGACCGAAAACTAACAAATGTAATTTTATTTTGAATAAGAACAAAACGAAAAAAACCAAAAAACCGGTTTTTTTTATTTAGCCAAATCACTTCTGATTCACGAGTTGTTTTTGGACTGCTCTGGTTCGAAGTATGTGTTGGTTGACTCGTCACAAATGTGGTGGTAATTCGCGGGAACTCTCTCAGATCTCCCCCCCCCCCCCCCCCCCCCCCCCTGCGGTTCTCCAGCCCTAAAAATGTCGGCTGTAATCTACACCTCCTTTTATTGCTCCACCGCTCTCTCCTCATCCCCTGATTTTTCCTCTCTCCTTTCTCTTTCTTTCTCCACCAAACCCCCATTTCCATTACCACACACTCCACCTGATCTATCCCTCCCTCCTCATTCATTCACCCAATTATTCTCCGCAAGCACTACCAGACGAGCTCTTCTTCCCAAATCTTGGTTCACAACCAAAATATCAGCTTCCACGATGACCACTGGGTAAGTGGGGTTTTTGAACTTTTGCTTCTTTTTTTTTTTTTGTTCAAATTCACAATTCCAAAAACACTAGCTCAAAAGTATTCTTTGATTTACCAAAAAAAAAAAAGATACGCTGTGTTTGGTTGAGAGTTTTGAGAAGAATATTTTTGAGATAGTATTTGGATGAGTTTTTGAAAAAAGTAATAATTAGAGAGAGGTGTAATAATTGGAGAAAGATAGAGAGAGAAATGAGAATAATGATTGGAGAGGGGTATGAGTAGAGAGAGAAATGTGATTAATGATTGGGGAGATAAAGAGATGAAGAGAGAATCTTTTTGGAAATGTTTTTAGAAATGTGAAGTGAACAAAGTGTAGTCTTTGGCTTGTCCAATTGTTTATTTTTTAGTATCAATGACATTTTATTTGATATTGCCGCTTTGTGATGGGACTTTTTACGCCCAATCCTGTTATCTCCTCTCTCTCTCGAATTTTTTTTTTACTAGTATTGTTTTTATTGGTTTTACTGCTCTTCCTAAAATCTCTCTCTCTCTCTCTCTCTCTCCTCCCTGAAGTATAGTGCTCCATTATACTTGATACCTGCCTATGCCAGATGTTCTAATGGTTTTGAACATAATACTTAGCTCGCACCACATCTGCACCAGCACATTAAGGAAAGTACTTTGGGCCCAATTCTGGGTATACCGGAATTCACATATTTTTCCGCAGCCCTCCATTAGTCTAGGTTTCACGTGCGTTCTCGTCAGTGGCAGATCCAGAATCTGCTAGTTCTACCAACCAATTTAATTTAATTTTTCTTAACATACTAGTGTGTATAATGCAATAAAAAAAATACAAAGAATACATAAAATGCTACAGTTGTTCTCCGTGAATTTTTATATTTTGAGCCAAGCAAGATCAAACCTGAGTATATATGTACCTTTTTTTTATATAGAAATTATGTAGTGAATAGGTTCGCACGAATCTTTTTAAACATATGCTCTTGTTTATGGAGATAAGAGTTGATTTGAGAGGAGCTGCACGACAACGATACCAATAGATGATTTTTTTTCTCTCTATTTTTCTAATATTAGTCCTTCAGATGTGTACCTTACTTTGAGCTAATGTATTAAGTGTTCAATTGTGAATAACGTGGATTGCTAGGTGTTTTGTTCGCAGACATAGTATATGACTAAATATTAATAAATAAATAAATAAATAAATGAGATAAAATTACTACGGATAATATAACAACAAAATTTATAAAAAAAAAGGTTTGTTAAGTTGACCACATTGTCTTATATGTAGAGCCAGCCGACAATGATTGGGCCGTAACTTGGGTTGTTTTTTTTTTTTGGCTCAACGAAAGTTAGCATTGTTAGTTGTATTTAGTGAGGTTGACCATATAACAAATGCATGGAAGTACATCATGCCTACCGCTTGGCTAACACTCCACTTACCTGTAATTTGGGTTGTTCAAATTGAATTGGTTTGTGGGCTAATATTTTAGGTGGATGTTCATTTAATTTTGAAGCAGGTGTTCATTCATATTTGGGTTGGGTGTTCATTCATATGGACTGACCTAAAATTTGACATGTATTATAGTAAGAAATAGTATTTTTTTTGGTGGTCATGTGACCATGGAGAGGTACATGTAGTGCCGCTAGTCATTCTCATGCATTGAATGCACACGTGTCCCCACATTTGTATCCGCAACTCTATAAATAACTAGTTTAGCCAACATCACTTCAAATCTTGTTTGACAGTATACAAAGTGTATAACCCAGTAAACAAAGGCTATAAGGTAGAAATATGACTATATAGGTCTGCTCCAACGTCTGTCTTGCAGAAGTGTGCAAGAGGTTTTGCCACCCACTCTTGATTCAACTTCAGACCTGCCTGCAATCTTTGATGGGGCGACACGGTTAGTTCAAAATTGACTCTTTCTTGAGATATTGGATCTGATTTGGATTCTTACTTTTATTACGAGTTGCATCTAGGTGTTTGTGGAAATACATGTCTGGAAGTTTCACAGTTTCTGACTCTTTTTATGTACAATAAATTGACCATGTGCTGTGGTGCATTTTCTTGATTGAAGGCTGTATATATCCTACTCATGCCCCTATGCACAACGCGTGTGGATTACCCGGAATTGTAAGGTTGTTTCACAAACTTCTCGTTTTTTGGGGTTCTCTCTCTGCAAGTGTTACTATTATGGGCACATATTTACATTTTTTTGATGCTGGAGAACAGGGATTGCAGGATAAGATAAAATTGGTACCTATTAATCTACAAAACAGGCCAACTTGGTACAAGGAGAAAGTGTACCCGCCAAACAAGGTGAAATCATGTAAATTCTTTTTAAGGTTTTACGGCTACTTTGATGTACAATGTAAATGAAACAGGTCCAGATGATTTTATAAGCTGCAGATGTGATTGGCTGAAGTGTGAACCATAAGTTCAGTCTGTGAACTTATGTTTATTGCTTGGTGGTGTGGCCCCATTGGCAAAAATTGCTAACTTGCGTATTGGGCGTAATCACTTATTTTGCGTCTAAGTCAAGATGCCAAATAAGTAAAGATTCAGAGACAATTGTCGGGATGAGGGAGTCACACCCACACAAACCATAGACAATTGAGAGGAAATGTCTGATTTATATTCACAAGTAATATCCAATTGTACAAAAGCCTCTCGGAGGAGCACACTATGCTGGAGCTCCACTCAACTCGCTCTTTCTCTCTCTATCTCTGTGGTTCTCTCTCGCTACCTTACCACAGCTCTCTCACACACCACACTCTCACAGCTCTCTATGCAGATCCTCATATAATACAAGAAACGAATACATATTATAGGCATCAAGTTTCCTTATTCAAAGCTCTGGTGCTGCAACTGCAGTTGAGACCTGCAGTTTCTAGAAGCTCATTTCTGAGCCAATCTTCACGCACCGGAAAAAAAAAAAAAAGCAAATAAACAATGTTTACCCAACAGTTTTTTGTACTGGAGAAGCCTATAGTGCTGTAGCTTTCTCCCTTGGGTATTAGTAGGATATGAGGCAAAAATGGATACCGTTGATAGAAGATGAAATTGAGATGACTCCAAAATACCTAAAGATTTGTTGTACTTTTTAACTACCGCTTCTATCCATAGTGCCATTTTCTCTCCTTTTTTCTTAAAAAAAATTATATATTCTCATGCAGGTGCCATCGCTGGAACACAATAAAGAAGTCAAGGGAGAGAGTCTTGATTTACTAAAATATATTGACAGTAGCTTTGAAGGGCCTTCTCTCTTCCCTAGTGTAAGTATCAGGTTTTCATTGTAACTCTCGACTCTGTCCATACCAAAGTAAGTTCATAATCTTGAGAATGCAGGATTGTGCCAAGAGACAGTTTGCAGAGGAGTTACTCTCATACACGGACTCATTCAATAAAGGAGTTATTAGTTCATTCAAGGCCAATGGGATGAATGATGCTGGTAAGTTGAACCCTTGGACTCTGTTACGGTTGATGTGAATTTCGAGTAATGGCATTTTATGTTCTTCAATTTAAACAAAAAGATAAGAGGTTTGTTTTTAGGCGGCTCGTGATATTGGTGATTCGGTGAATTAGAGATAGAAGATTTGTATATTGTGGATCCTCGTCTTACAACGGTACTTTACATGAATGATTTCAAATCACTCCTATTAGATAGATACTTTAAATTAATCATGGCAAGTTCTCAAACTCAATGTTGAAATCCAAAGGTAAGCTATAACATCTTAATTGAGCAATTTGCTTCAAATAGCAATGTCAAATCTCTTCATTTGAATTCCACATCTAGTTACTGAGATCAAGTCAATCTCGAAATAAATGCGTAACGATTGAATGATTTGGCAACAGATGCTGCATTTGATTACTTTGAAACGGCTCTTTCCAAATTTGACGATGGACCTTTTCTCCTAGGCGAGTTCAGTCTCGTAAGTGAAATTCCTACATTGGTACCTGTCATTTTGTTTTTTTTTCTTTGTTAAAATGTACCATACATTTAATGCTCTAGTTATCCTCTAATGTGCATGTTGTACTTGCCGTACCTGCCAAACTCTTTCACATCACGCATGGATTCTCAGGGATTGCTATGGCCCCTCATTAGTTTCTGTACATATCTGTTTTCTCTATTTGTTATACCTTGTAATGTATCTCAGAAGATGTAGTGAAATGCACAACTACTTCTTCCTCTCTTTCCTCCTGTACCCATTTCCCTTTCCTCAGTTTTCATGTATCAAAGCTAAGGCTCCATTGCTTTTCCTCTGCCTGAAACCTTGTGCCTCTGATCTCTTATCTTGTGCTGGAATAACTGATAGCAAGATTGCAACTACCCCTCTTGAGCCAAATGTTTAGTTGACTCCAACTGATGGCACCCTCCTTATTGATGCCACACACTATTGACAATTGGTCTGTAGTCTTGTTTATCTCACGGTCACTCGTTCTGATATCGCCCATGCTGTTTACATTGTCAGTCAGTTTATGACTGCCCTGCGATCAACCCACTACACCGCTGTACTTCGGCTCCTTCACTACATCAAAGGCACCATGTTTTATGGTTTACATTTTTCAGTTAATTCCTCGCTCCGATTACATGTGCCTATGCCGATTGGGCCGGCGATCCTACCAATCGTTGCTCCTCCACTGGCTTTTGCTTCTTCTTGTGTGATTCACTCATCTCTTGGCAGAGTAAGAAACAAACTGTCACTGCTCGATCTAGTACCGAAGCTGAATATCGTGTTCTTGCCGATGCCACACAAGAACTTTGGCGGTTATGGTGGTTACTTAGAGATATTTTCACCAAGGCACATCCGATTACATGTGCCTATGCCAGTGGAGCAGTTCACTTTCTTTCGATTTCCTCTCCTGATCAGACTGCCGATATTTTCACCACGGCACATCCGCCCAGTCATTTTCAGCATTTGGTTTCCAAACTTAAGTTGGTATCAATTACACCACCTTGAGTTTGAGGGGCGGTGTTAAAGTCTACCATACATTTAATGCTCTACTTATCCTACTATGTGCGTGTGTTACTTGCCGTCCTTGCCGAACTCTTTCATATCACACATGGATTCTCAGCGATTGCTATGGCCCCTCATTAATTTCTGTACATATCTGTTTTCTCTATTTATACCTTGTAATGTATCTACGAAGATGAGCAATTTTTCAGTATCGAGAGAGTACCACGTGGTACCCCTCGGCGCATCTAGGCCGTCCATTTTGGCTTTGGGCGGTCTGGATTGAGAGAGAGAAAAAGGAGAGAGGAAGAGGAGAGACAGTGTTTTAATCTCGGCCGTCCAATACACTTTTGGACGGTCCGGATGCAATGTTCAGGTACCAAGTAGGTTTGGCCACGTGGTACCCGGTAGGTACCCAAAAAATTTCCCTCCGAAGATATAGTGAAATACAAAATTACTTCTTCCTCTCTTTGCTCCTGTACCCATTTCCGTTTTCTCAGTTTTCACTCTTACCTAATCATCTTTGTTGGGCTGCTACCATACTGGCCTATACTCCTCTACTGGTCTTACCTCTTAAGTCTTAACTTATTTTGATGACAAGTTATAATATATGCTCTTCAGGTGGATATAGCTTATGCTCCTTTTATTGAAAGATTTCAGCCCTTCTTGTCGGATGTAAAGAAGTATGATATCACAGCAGGGAGGCCAAAACTGGCAGCATGGATTCAGGTAAAACTACACTTTTTTTCTTCTCCTGTGGCCTTACCTTCATCCAAGATTCCGTCAAATTCACGGCATTTCTGTTTAGCAAGGATGTGGCTCTACATTAGAAAAATCTTGTGGAGTGTGAAGTTTTAACTAAAACAAAGTAATTTAGTTTGAACGAATTAAGTTCATGTATTTTTCTGAATCTGAAGTTGGATGAAATGTTTAATTTGAAGAAGGTTTTTTCTTTTCCCCCCTGAATTTATGGAGAGGTGGTGAAAGTGTAAAAATACCCATCAAGATCCATTTTTTTCGCTGCCTTTCACTTTTTAAGAGTGGGTTTGGAAACAGTGTTTTAAATAGCGATAGGCGCACCGAGGCGCCATGGTCCCCTGGGACTTTAAGCGCAACGCGCAAGGCAAGGCGCTCGCCTTTTGACCGCGAGGCGCACATTTTTTTAAAACAAGTAGAAGTCAAATATAGGTAATACATTCAACACAAGCAAACACTTATAAAACATTCAAATGTTATAAAAGCATAAAACATAACATGTCAACAACGGAATAGTTTTAGAGACGCAACAAAATGATTAACGGCGATTAAATCTAGAGTCGTTGTCATAGTGTCATGCATAGGCATTAATCCTCATCCTCAACACCAATAACTTCATCTTTACTATCATCATTTGATTTATATCCTTCCACATCTTCTTCCTCCTCATCGAACTCATCTGTACTTTCTCCACATTCCCATTCTTCCCATTCTCCTACAAGCTCATAAGAGAAGAAGAAGAAGAAGAAGAAGAAGAAGAAGAAGAAGAAGAAGAAGAAGAAGAAGAAGAGAAGAAAATGAGAGGAAAAAACCGTAACAAAACAGGGACCCTATATTTCTCTCTGTTTTTCTGATTTAAAAAAAAAAAAAAACAGAGAGAGAGAGATAGAGCTCGATCAGAAGAAGAAGAAGAAGAAGAAGGAAAGAAGAAGAAGAAGGAGGAGGAGGAGGAGGGAGCAGAGTTGTTACCTGGTAAAGAGAAGAAGAAGTCAATCTCTGATGGACTTGAAGAAGCTCTGATGGCTGGAACTCTGATGGAGGCTTGAATGATTTAGGGGTTTTTGATATCTGATGGAGGCTTTGTCGATAATATGTGATATAGCCCTTGCCGAAATTTTATTTGGTGTGCCAAGCTCATGGCTTTTTTTACCCAGATGAAGGGTTGAGATCTAATCTAGGAAAAAACAAAAAAGCGTGCGCCTCAGGTGCCTTGCGCCTTTGCGCCTAAGCGTGCACCTTTGCGCTTAACCTGCGCTTTAGTGTTCTGCGCTTAATCATACCCATGTGAAGCGCTATACCCTCGCCTCGCCTCGCCTTGCGCTTAAGCGCGCTTTTTAAAACACTGTTTGGAAAAATACATAAAATTCAAAATGGATGAACTTGAGTATGTTTTTCAAATGAGAAGTGATAATGGACTGATTTGGCCCTTAACATACCGAGGCAGACGCTGGATTTTAATATCATGAGGGCGACCATTACAAAAAATTAGGAATGTATGAAAGATGATATCAATTATATCAATACAATTGCAAAAATACAATAAAAAAAGATAGGAAAAGGCTACAATACACACTCTTTATTTGAGTGTGTATCATTCACACCCCTGTAAAAGTTATGATTTTTATTTTATTTTATAAAAGTTACAATTTTTTTTTTAAAATAAAAGTTACGAGACACCAAAATGTTACGAATCATATTGATGAAAAGTTATGAAAAACTAAAAAATATTATGATTGCCAATGAGGTGGCACAATCTGGACCATACAATAAGTGCATATGGTACACACCTTGGATGAGTGTGTATTGTAGTCATTTCCAAAAAGATAATATATATATTTTCAATCAACCTGTACGTTTACCAAAATATGACTGCATATGACTATATAAATGCATCCCATATTGTCCATCCATATCGTTTTTAAAAAGGCAAAATAAAATTCAGTGCTCCATCTCATGTAAAAGTCAAAATCTAAAACTGTGTACGATGTTCTTTCAATTTCACGATGTAAAATGCATTTATATGGAACTTTGGAGCAGTCTTAGATTTTTTTAAAGAAATTGTTGGGTGGGTGAACCTATATAGATTTAAACTAAGGTAAATTACCAAAATAAACCTGCGGTTTCTAGAAATTACAAATCCCCCCCCCCCCCCCGGTTCATGATGTAATTATTGGGAAATTCAACGGAATCTGGCTGACATTATCAAATTACAAAGATTGCAATGACAAAGAAAGCTTTGAAATTTGCGTAGGGACCTCACCGAACTCATCCGCCCCTGGGTTTATTAAATAATAAATATGGATGGGCGGCATAAGTCTTTTTGGCTAGTGGTGATGTGGAAATTTATTTATGTTGCATAATATCTGTAATCAGGCTAAACTGAGTGAAACTTACAACATTATGACTTCCACTGAGTGTAATACCCCATGTAGACCACTAGCCCATGACTTTGATTTTTATCCACATGCCACACCACATGGCTCATAATGCTTAAGCCCAATATACTATTAATTTCTTACATGGTTTGTTATGTGCCTAAGAACACCTATATAGATTTCCGATGTGGAACGGGGTATCACAATCTCCCCACCTTTATTGCGCCCTTGTGAGGGATTGAGCAAAGTCACCACGGCCTCCCCCGGGTCTATTCTTTGGTGATATAACCCCTCACGAGGGCACGAGGCCATAAAGGTGGGGAGATTGTGATCAAGCCCGGCCCTGAGATTTTTGTGGCCCCAGATAATAATGTAAACCAGGGCCCTATGTTTTTTTTTAAAAGAAAAAAAATTAAAGAACTAACATTTATTTCAAATGATAAACACCGTGTTCCATATTTTTTCTTTTTCGTAATTCATGTCTTCATGTTAATAAAAAAATAGTTTTCGGTCGTAATTGTTTATTCTTATTGCAAGGATAAGAAAATTAATTGAAATGGGCAAATTGATGTGAACATTTTAAGAATATGCACAGAGTGTTTTATTTATTATTTCTCTAATTATGACACCAATTTTTTTTTTAAAACAAGTCGACAAATAATAAGGATGTAGTGGAAGCATATGTTCACACAATTGAAGGAAGAGGGGAAAAAAAAAAAGAAAACTACTTCGTTTAGTCGCTGCATTGACTCGTGTTATAAGAAAGGAAAAATAAATAAATAAATAAGAGAAGGTAAAAAAGGAAAACTGACTCATGGTAAGGGAAAAAAAAAAAAGGAAGAGAGGTAGAAACTAAGTCATGGTAAGAAAAAATAAAGGAAGAGAAGGTATAAAAGAAAATTGACTATGGTAAGAAAAAAGAAAAGGAAAAGAAGGGCCCGTGGGAATCGAATCCTGGCATTTACCAAGGAGCACACAAGTCTTTCTGCTGGGCCAAATGCTTCTCTATTTCTTGTAGCTCAATATTATATATTTATTACTTGTTATGAACATATATATATATATCTAATTGGGGCCCTAAAAATGGGCTATTTTTTGTGGGCCCCAGACCCAGCCTGTCCTCAAGGCCATCCCTGATTGTGATATCCCATCCCAAGAGACTTAACGCATAGCAATTGTACCCTACCTTAATTGTTTTTGCAGGAGATGAACAAGAATGAGGCTTACAAACAAACCCAACGCGATCCCAAGGAGCATGTTGAGACCTACAAGAAACGTTTCTTGGTATTCCCTATTATCCCCACATTTACCTAAAAATTCGAAGTTTTTTCTTTTAGCGATTGCTAGGGAGAATGAGGGCATCTTGAGAGTTGTGTTGTTATATATGTTGTAGTTTCTTCTTATGTTTTTGAGCTAGTTTTTTTAAAGCAGCTTAAGGCTGATACAGAAAAGCATCATTTTTTATACTCGTGAATTTTGATTTTCAGGATTAGATTTGTGAAATCTGGAAGTCGTGAAAAAACCCCATCAGACTAATCCATGTTGATGATGAATGAGGCTATATAAGTACTTGACCGAATTCATTTTTTTCGTGCAGCAGGCTCAGCTCTGAGTTGTTTCCACTCAATCAAGAACTGGCTCCTACTTATGGCTTCAGGACCTATAATAATGGTGGTATGCTTGGACTGCTGAGAAGATTCTGTTGTTTAAGACTTTAAGTTAATAAGTTGGTGACGCCCGGCCTGAAATGAGAGAGAGAGAGATACTGTAATAACGCTAAATAGTTACGGATGGATCTTCTGATACTAATAAGCAAATAAAATTGGGCCGTTACTTTCAGCCCTTGGCAGCTGCTTGGCACCACCACTTGTTCTGCAGCTTGTCGTTAAAAAATCGTCCGAAATTCTCGTGGAGTTTAACATCTCAATTATCAAAACACGCATTTTCTTTTGTAACGAAGGCAAGTGGTAGTTTAAGTTTAGTCTATGTTTTTTCCTTCCCAGTATGTCTGCTGCTCTTCAAATAGGTGGGAGTGATTACCGCTAACGTATAGCAAAAAATATGGAAAACGTGAAGCTGCGGCCTGCAGTCATACTACTCCCAAGACTCTCAACTTAAACCAATCAAACTGCTTTCAATTTAAAAATTGGTTTCTCTCTCAGAAATCTGAAAGAGAGGAAGAAACTTTTTCAAATCACGGGTTAGAAACCATGTGATGGTGTCCAAGAACTAGAGGGAGATAGTTACTCATAAGTCTTGATGCTATCATAAGTTTAGAGAACGAGAGAGAGAAAAGGAGATTTGCCAAAGAAAAAAACCTCGCAGACAACTAAGCAAAGAAAAATCATCTGATTCATTTTATCTTTTCTCAAGTTCACCAAATGATAAAACATTTATTTATAGTATAGGATCATCCGTGAGTTAGGACTTAGGGGCTACGGGTATTTGATAAAGTTGAAAACTGAAAACTGAAAACTGAATATTAACTATGGAAAACTGAATGCTGAATTTATTAAGCTGTTTGATATGTACTAAGGCTCCGTTTGTTTGGACGTAAAATATTTTCCTGGAAAATGTTTTACCTATTTGTGGGTGTTTGGTTGTGCAAAAAAACAAAAAAATATTTTACCAGGTAAAACATTTTACGTCATAAGGATGAAATTGTTTTCCGTTGGAAAAGGCCGTAAGTTGTTTTTGGAACACGGGGAATGAACACTTCTCGAATTTACACTAAGCTCCTCCGTAGCCCCCAATCCATCCACCTAAGCCTATGCTTTCTCAATACTGATACAGTCCCAGAAATTTGACCCCGAAAATGACCCAGAAAACACATCCAAGAGTGAGATTCACCCAATACACTGTGTATTGGGTGAATCTCACTCTTGGATGTGTTTTCTGGGTCATTTTCGGGGTCAAATTTCCGGGTATGTAGACTTATTGTTCTCCATATCTGTTTATCAATTCAAAGACTAGAATAAATTTTCGTCTGTATCATTTGGTAATATATATATTTATAGTCTTGAACCAAAACTGGACTTATAAGCTATTCTATAAACTTTCCTTGTGGAGCAACTATCAACCAAACATCGGAAAATATAAATGAAAAATTTTGTTTTTGGCAAAATGATTTTACATGGAAAACATTTTACATTGAAAAATATTTTACGTCGAAACAAACGGAGCCTAAATCTTAAGCACTGAAATAAATAAGTTGTTTGAAATGTACAAGGATATAAAGTATTAAATTCACTAATTTTTTTTTTATTTTTACTTTTGCCTTTCATATATTCATACTGGAATGCATAAATGAAAAAAAAAATACATTTATCAAAATAACAAAAATATTCAGAATATTGGCAAGATGGTGGTATAGCGGTGGAGGTATGAAATTCAATAATTTTATTACTTTGCCTTTCATATATTCCTATTGGAATGCAAAAATAAAATCAATAAATGATAAAAAAAAAAACATACATTTATCAAAATAATAAAAATACACATAACATTAGCAAGCAAGATGGTGGTATAGTGGTAGTGATGGTTGTGATGGTGGTATAACGGTGGTGGTGGCGGCATCGTGGCGATGGAAAGTGATGGTGGGAGTAGTGGTGGTGTAGTGGCGACAGTGGCAGTGGGAGTAACAAAGTGGTGGTCATGGTGGCGTGAGTGGTGTTAGTGGTAATTGTAATTGTGGCGAAGTGGTAGTGGTGGCAATGGTGGCGGTAATAGTGGTGGGAGTGGTAGAGTTGAGGTGGTGGTGGTGGTGTAGTGGTGGCGGCTGCGGGAGTGACAGAGTAATGGTGTGGGTGGTGGGGTGGTGACGGTAGTGGTGATGGAGTGGCAATTATGAAGGTGTGAGTGGTGGTGGTGGTAGTTATGGTGGGAGTGACAGAATGGTGATAGTATAGTGGTGGAGTGGTGATGGTGTAGTGGCGGCAGTAGAGTGGTGGTCAAGGTGGTGTGAGCGGTGGTAGGAGTGACAGAAGTGGTGGCAGCGTAGTGGATGTGGCAGAAGAGTGTTTGTGGTAAAGTGGTGATGGTAATGGCAAAGTACTAGTGATGGTGGTAGTGGTGGTGGAGGTGAAGATGGTGGTAGTGCTAGAGTAGTGAAGATGGGGGTGTTGATAAAGTGGGGGTGGTGGTCACGACAATGATAATTGCGGTTGTATGAAAGGAAGTGGTGGAGGGAAAAATAGTTGAATGGAAACATTTAAATTCAGTCAAAATTAAGTAGACACTTAGAGGGTGTTTGGAAGCCCACTTTTCAGCTTTTCATTTTTAACTTTTTGGTTTTTTGGCTTTTTGGATTATGGTCAGAATGAGTTTTGAATCTGAGAGAAGTGTTTGGGAGAAATATGCAGAATGCATTTTGCAAAAGTAGTAGTTTTTGGGAGAAAATGATGAAAATGAGTTATGGATTGACTTTTTACCATTTTGCCCTTGTTTATGTCATATACCATTTTTCCCTTTTTATGTATTACACGGGCATATACCTATATGAACAGTGGTATTCCTCTTGAAAATGAGAAGTGTTTTTGTATTAGACGAGAGATTTCTTTTTTTTTTTTTAAACAAAATAATTTTTAGTCTCGTACTATGCAAATGGAAGAACTTGTGGAAAAAAGATAATGAACAAAAGTAATGAACAAAGAATAAGCCCAACAGTTGCCCAGATTTTCAGCAAGTAATGTCACTGTTTCGGGTACAAAATCCCATCTTGGAGACAACCAAACCAATCGCAAACACTTGCAAAATGCAACTGCTAACTTTTTCCAGTAGTGCTTGGTTTGGTCAGAATGAGTTTCAACAGTTTCACAAAACTTGACGAGAGTAGAAAGGGTAGTTTTGGGAGAGAGAAATGAGAACCCAGAAGTAGAAATAGAAAAGTAGGGGTGAGCCTCTTTTTCATTTCTTGCTCCTATCGTCTGAAATGGAGAAGTTGTTTTGGGCAAAATAGATTCTGGGTGTTGTTGTCAAACACCCAGAATGAGAAAAAGAGAAACCAAAAAACTGAAAAAGAAGCGGCCAAACAGGCCCTTAATCATTCAAGTAATGTAAAAGGTGGTTATCAAACCTACACCTACATAAATTACTTTATTCATTCAGAATTAGAGCCATTGCCAAAAAGTCAACAGTGACTCGGTGACTCACTCATTACACGTGGCAATCTCTCATTCGTTCGCATTATCGTAACCGTAACTCCACACCATTCCCACATCACCACGTCACAAGCATGCACTTTAGATCCCAGTCAACTGCAAAGCGTGAGCGTGTCGCTACACTCTCTCTATAATCCACAACCCAAATCTTCACAATTTCTCCACTGTCAAATCGCTTCCCTCTCCCTTCCTACACTGTCTGAAACCGCCAATTCCAATGGCGGCCAAAGCTCTCCTCGTTCTCTCCCTGTCACTTCTCATCCTACTCAACAACTTCTCCTCCCTCAGTCTCGCCAACGCCGACGACGACGAGGATCTCAGTTTCCTCGAAGACGAAGAAGAAGACGCCGTACCCTCCTCCGATCCAGATCCCCACCACTACGGCGGCGAAGATGAGCACAGGGACTTCGAGAATTACGACGATCTCGAAGAAGAGGCCTCCGATTCAGGCGATCACGACTCGTCGTACTCGATCCCAGCCGTTGACGAGAAAGATGTGGTGGTGTTGAAGGACTCCAACTTCAGCGAATTCATTGACAAGAATCGGTACGTGATGGTGGAGTTCTACGCGCCCTGGTGCGGGCATTGCCAGTCGCTGGCGCCTGAGTACGCGGCGGCGGCGACGGAGTTGAAGGGGGAGGTGGTGCTCGCCAAGGTGGACGCCACGGAGGAGACTGTGCTGGCGCAGAAGTACGAGATTCAGGGGTTTCCGACTGTGTTTTTCTTCGTCGAGGGTGTTCACAGGGATTATCCTGGTCCCAGGAGCAAGTACGTATCCTTATTTTTCTATTGCAATTTACAAGCAGTATGATTACGAAGTATCGGAATTCCATTTAATGACTTATTAACCTTTTTATTGGTCCCAACTATTGTTTGGTCTCATTTTCGTCTCCAATGTAACCATGGAAGAAATTTTGTCCCCAACGTTTTAAAATTTGTGTCAATCAAGTCTCAAGACTAACCGTTAGCCCAAACCATTAAAATGTGGGAGGAGTATTTCATATATTTTGCTTCTTTGCTTCTCTCTCCCTTTCTTCTCTGTTTTCACTAGCCCCCCCACCCCACTCTGGATCCCACGCAAGTAATCCCAGCCCTTCATTAATTTTAACATGACTTTCGAGCAGCCTTATTAAAAATTGGCTCAAACGGATAACTATACGTACTTGATTCATTCTTCAATTTTTCATTCAGATCCTCGAGTATGAATAAAAAATTGAAAGATTGGTCAAGTAGTTACTGTTATTCAATTGAGCCGATTTTTTTACGAAGAGCAAAATACCTGAAACGCCCCTCATTTTAACGGTTTGGGCTGACGACCTTAGCCTTGCTTGATTGATACACATTTTGAAACGTTGGGTGGCCAAGTTGAAAAAAAAAGTGGCCAAGTTAACAATGTGCATCTCAAATCTAATTGAAAATCCGTTTCTAATAATTTAGTAGATTTGCTACTGTGGAATACCATACGCAATTAATCAATCAGTGGTGGTCAATTAATAGATTAATCAATCTAGTTACGATCAGTGCCAATTGTCTGATAAATCACTAAGCCTAGTGACGAAGCCAAGCTTTTGAATACGGGTGGCATTGTTCCATGGATGCCCAGTTGTATTGTCTCATGTTATTTGTAAAAATATGTAGAGAATGGTCAAGTGTAAGGTTTTATCATGGGCGTTGTTCTATTTTAAAAAAAGAATTAAGGTTTGATTCAATTTTATTGGGGTCTTTAAGTGAGAGACATTGATATGTTATTTTTATGATCCGAACCGTTTATTTTCTAAATTGTTATTTTTTTTTTATATCATTTTTTAAGAAATCAAGTTGTTCGGACTTCGGATACCGGTAAGCACCTAATCGATTTTCATCATGGTGAAAAAGAAAAAAAGCAACCAGGGGTAAACATACCTCGGCACCTGGCTAAGCTATTTCACAGTAGCATATCTACTCTGTTTTAACAAGGAGAATTTGGTTTGGTGTAATAGCAGGTTGCTTTTTTTCTTCTCCCTTTCTCTCATTTTGTCTGCTTCAAACGGAAAATCGTGCCATTTTTTTGACCTGGAAAAAAGTAATTTCGATAATAACTTTTTGAACTTTTTTGCTCCGTTGAAAAATACTCATTCAGATCTTTTGAACGGTGCAAAAAATTCAAAAATCTATTTTGGGAAGTACTTTATTATTGGAGGTCAAAATGACGCGATCTCCCGTAGGAAGCAATCAAAAAGGGACAGAGGGTGCATTAAGTCATAACAAGAGCTTGATCCTAGTTGATTTGCTAAAATTGATTTGCCTATGGAAGTTGCTTCCACCATTAGGTCTCCACTTAGGACATTATCAGACTAAGCAACTTATAAATTGACAAGGTCAATGAGAGATAGTGCCATATGTTAGTGTGAGATGGGCTGTATGAATGGTGACCACGGTAGCTGGTAGGGTTTTGTTAATAGTAAAATGAAATTTGAAAGTGCACTTCTAATCAATCACGGTGTGCAGGGATTCTAATCAATCAGGGATTATTTATGCCCTTGTTGTGAAAGTTTGGGGGCTTTTCACCCGTGTAAATATTTCTGTCTATTTGGCGGAATACAAATAATAGCTTTTTCGCATTCTTCTGAGCATATCAACTATTACTCATAGTTAACTTTGTAGGGATGGTATTGTGAATTGGGTGAAGAAGAAGACAGGACCTGGTATTTACAACCTAACTACAGTTGGGGAAGCAGAGCAAATATTGACTGCTGAATCTATAGTAGTATTGGGCTTCCTTGACTCACTCGTGGTATTTCCTCAATCTCAACTGAGACTTCTATCTCTACTTATGGTGTTATGGTTTGATTGCGAGCATATAATTTCTAAGTAGTTACCATTTCGGAATCTGCACAAGTTGTTTATCACTAATCTGCATGCTCTCAAACACCTTGACCATGTTATGCTAGACAGTCTAAATCAAAAGAAATCCTAACATTGTGAAATTGATAAGCATGACCATTGCTAATGCCTTTCCACAGTTATCTCTTCTGATTTTAAAAGATTTTACCTGCCTTAAATTATTCATCAGATTTTTAAATCACAAGTGGTAAGCAGTTCACGAAACTTTGCCTACGTTTTGAGTGCATAAACTGATTAAGCCTGATTTCAGGTGGGCTTTAGAGCTGCATTTCTCTGCCTATAAGATTTTTTCATGAATTTGATAACTTAGTCTTATCAGCTAGCTAGTTGGCTTATTTACTTATTTAAGTCAACTTTATTGACAAAATAGCCAATTTTAAATCGAAGGGTGTTCAAATAGGGTTGTTTCTATTTAACATTTTTAAGTCTGGTAAGTTTTCTCTCTTCCAAGTCGAACTTCATAGGATTTGAGTGTTGGTTGACCGAACAATACAAAATAAATTGGAGTGTATGAATGACAGGGTCAATAATGGCGTTACAAATATCCAGGAAAAAAAAAAAAAACTACAGTATCATAATTGTTATCATACATGTTATTATTTAACTACATAAATGCATATTATTCATACATATGCATTTCAAAAGAAAAATATGAACCTAGTGTTATATCACTATGTAAAGTCAGAATATAAAATTATGTTCGACACCTCTCGTGATGTAAAATGCATTTATAATGCAACTTCGATGGGCGGGCGTTAGGTTTTGAACGAAAACATTTGATGTAGTTAGAGCATCACTAATGGCATACTCAAATGTGAATACTCAAATGTTGCCACATCATCTTTTGAGTATTCATTTAATGGGTTTTTAAAGTTAGCAATGTGAAGCTCTACATTGGGTTATTTTTGTCCATAATCAAAAGAGGGGAAAATGTTGGTAGTTTTGAGTATGCAAGTTTGATTATTGGGAAAATGTTGGTAGTTTTGAGTATCCAAATGCCAAAATTTGAGTATTTATAAAAAATGTTGCTAACTTTGAGTATTTATCCAAATGTCATTGTAAGCCCTTTTTGAGTGTCTAAATACCAAAATTTGAGTATTTTTTCTTTTTGAGTATGCCATTGGGGATGCTCTTATAAAAAATTTGGAAACATCAGCAGCCATAAAACCGTTCATTCTATAATCTACGGTATCCAAAAGTTCTGTCATTTTCTGAACTTTGACATTTCAAACTTTCCCCACTCTATGAAGTGAATTAGACAGAAGAAATGGTGCTCTTTCAGTATCTTGTCCTAAACCCTGAAACCCACAATATATGCAGGGTCTACAAGCTGATGAGCTGGCTGCTGCTTCGAGACTGGAAGATGATCTCAGCTTCTATCAAACCACTAGTCCCGAAGTGGCAAAACTTTTGCACATTGACCCCCAAGTCAAACGTCCTGCTCTTGTCTTGCTGAAGGAGGAGGCTGAAAAGATCAGCCACTTTGGTTAGTTTCGTCATCCTTGTAATGATTTAAGAAACTTCAAATTTACAGCGCTCAATCATTTTGGTTACTCTTTCTACTGGGCATACAGATGGTCAATTCACCAAATCAGCAATAGCACAATTTGTGAAGGAGAACAAGCTTCCTTTGGTGACCACTTTTACCAGGGAGGCTGCTCCGGCAATATTTGAAAATGCGATTAAGATGCAGGTATTAATTACCTTATACTAGCGTTGCTTATCTTAAATATGGGTTCTCAACTGTTAACTGAAATTAGATATATTTATCCTGTTCCAGTTGTTGCTTTTTGCAACTTCCAACGATTCAGAGAATCTTCTACCTGCATTCCAGGCGGCAGCAAAAGGTTTCAAGGGAAAGGTAATTTTATTTAATGTTTTTCAATACTATTTCATGTTAAAAGGAAATTTGTTGGTATCTTTCTCCTATGTCATTAAACTCACACAATAACCATACACTCTCAAAACTGTAAGAAGAAAACATATCCATTGTTACCCGACTGCCAAACTAGCAGACTTGCCTATCTTGTTCGTTATTGGGACATTGTTATTCAGTGATAAATTTCCCTTGTATTGTGTAGGTTGGAAAATGTCATAACAAAATGACGGGCTCTATTATTGAGCCCACAATTAGTTTAGCGATGTTTTTTATTTGGCGAGCCAAGAATAGGAGTGGTCGCATTGCAAGAAATAGGAGTGGTCACATTGCAAGAAATAGGACAATGTTTTTCTTCAGTTTCTGTTTTTTCATTATTTCCAGTCATATTTTCATGGTTAGTTCTTCATTATTTTGAACTCATATTACAGTATAAAATAAGAAGTGCAAACTGCAAACATACTTGCATAGTAAGAATCGGCTCTACATGTTAACATGCATACTTTGTGAAAAATAATACGAGGAATCCACTTGTGGACAAGGTAGTTGGTTTTTCATCTTTGATAGTCTTTAGTCCGATAATTGTCACTCATCTAGTCAATTGGAACCAAGGTTCTCAACACCATACCGGTTGCGTTTTTCTTATTAGTACGGAACATACCGGTACATGTAAAATTTCGGTTCCCGTTTCGGATTTTGCGTTATAAATATGATTTAGGAATATGTATACTTTACATGTATGCTTAAAAATCTCAAAAAATTCATCCATCATGAATAAATATCTGAAAAAAGTAGTAGTTATGCTCATATATTAAGAAATAAAGAAAATTACAATTCTTTTAGTACAAAAGACATAATATTTCCTCCTAAAAGGACAAGAAAAAACATAAAAGAATATGACCGGCATCGTCAAGTACTTACCTCCAGTGGCGGACCTAGGATTTGGACCAAGTGGGGGCACCAAGTATTAGGACCTTAAGGAAAAATTAAAATTAAGCACAAATTATGTAGCCCTGAATGTAAATCTCCACCATTGAGTTAAAAAAACAAATAACTAAATAAAAGACTAATTTTGCCAAACAATCAAAAGATATCTCACTAACCTTAATGAAGAAAGAATAAAAAGTCTACATAGATTAATAGTCTAGTGGTAGGCACCATGTACTCCATTCATTCATTTAACAAGGGTTCAAACCTCATTAATTATAACTAATAATATTGACTTTCGCAGAGCCAAAAGAAAAAACAAAAAGTCCTAATTATTTAGCCCCAATTTAACTGTTTTGATGCAAAATACTTCACAGTTTCTCATCTAAAATTAACACCTCCAATTTGGAATTGAAGCAGTCAATTTACAGTCCAATCAATGGCCCTTGTTTGCGCGCGCGCGCGCACACACACACACACACAGAGAAGGGAATTGGACTATGTCGAAGAACAATAGAAGAAGGAAAAAGATGTGGAGTTGAGTGGGGGCACGTGACCCCATGTGCCCCTGAATGGGTCCGCCCAGTATTTGAATGTGTACACCCTATCCTACCCTTCTGGTTTTGTTCTGGTTCAACCAGTACCCTGAATGGGTTCGCCCCTGCTTATCTGATATCGTCCGGTATTTCCCCGGTATTTGAATCAAAACAAAACTAGAAGGGTAGGGTAGGGTACCAGTTCTAGGCAAAAACAAACGTATCGGCCAACACCAGCCGGCAGGGAACGATATTCACAACCTTGATTGGAATGACAAGTCGTTTAGGTGTAAAGGGTACGAGAGTCCTTGATCATTTTTTTTTTTAAACATTAATTAGCGGCGGTGAATATTCTTGCTCTTTGCTTGATATTGGGCGAGTGTCAAAGGTTCTTATGTTTGTATCCTCTTTTCGAGATGTAAAAATCTCATACAAAGTCACGTACCTATGTATCTTTAATTATGTAGAAGTGAGGAGCAATAGAAAGTTTGTCTCATGAGAGATTAGTAGTGTGTGGAATTTACCATTTGAGTCTCACATCAGCACATGTCACATGTTCAATAAAGAAGAGAGCTTTTATGTATCTCACACTTTTCTCATAATTCATCCATATGTTGGTTATAACCCAAGTCACACAGAGCGAGTGCGAACGAGGGAGCGGGGAGTGTCAATTCTAAAAAGGATTACAATTGAGTGCGCCTTAAGAGCGTCAATATTTGATACTGTAAAATGTGTCTTGCTGACCTCCGCCCGATAGGTGGAGGATAATATATACCTAAAGACAAATGAGTTCATATTTCAATACACATTTCACGGATAACAATACACTTTCACGGATATTAATCCACTTTTCTCGGATATCGATACACCTTTTACGCATTATCCTCCACCCAATAGGTGGAGGTTAGCATTTTCCATGTAAATTTATCAATTTTATTGTTTATTCGTTTATTTTTTAGTAACAAATTATTGTTATTTTTAGTGCAAGTTAAACTAGTAAACCTGTTTACCACCTAGGAATTTAAAATTAGCACCATGTTATCTCTTCCTCGTTAGTAGTAGTTTACTGGTTTACTGGGCAAATTTTCATATCTATATAGTTGGAGGTCTCCAGTTGTAAATTATGTATTCAGCTTTGGAATGAAATTAGATGATTGGACTTTGGAGGAATGAAAGAACAAATCTCTTTAACTTGGCAGAGAATTAAAAGCATGACCCACTTGACAAGAGAGAAAGACAGGTAATTGTGTTGCCCAAGGCAGCCGTAGGATAATACAGATGGTCAGATGATTCAGATATTCTGTAAATTCGCGATCCCATGAATGCAGTTCGCTAATTTGACACTGTTTCATTCTCAATTCGTCAGAGCGCAACCTAGAGCACAGTACGGGACCCCTCTTCCACGAATAATGCGACTGTGGTTATAGCAGATTATCCATGTCATTATTTTTAAAAGATATGTTATATTCTGTTTTATTTTTGAAGCTCATCTTTGTTTACGTGGAAATGGACAATGAGGACTATGGGATACAAGTTTCGGAGTACTTTGGTGTTTCTGGAGATGCTCCAAAAGTGAGTTTTCCCACTATTTACTTAGCCCTTGAATCGCAATAGCTTTTCCGGTATTTATGCATCCTTGTTAATTGTACTATCTAATACAAAAATAAACAATTGGTTTTGAATTTCTGTTCATGTACATGCAGATTGTAGCATACACAGGAAACGATGATAGCAGGAAGTTTGTATTAGATGGTGATTTAACCTTACAAAGCATTAAGGTTAGTTTGTGTAGTTCTTAATTTGTGTTGAAGGAGTGAGCGATGAACTAACTTAAACAATTTACTGTTTGCTTCAATTGCCTACAATTTTCATTTTGTAAACATGGTCTTCTTGATATGTTATCCTTGTAATGTTCTAGTCATTTGCGGAAGACTTTTTGGAAGACAAGCTTAAGCCTTTCTATAAGTCGGATCCAATTCCAGAGACAGTAAGTCATTGGACTTAAATCTTACTGGCATTTGATATGCATTCTTCAGCCTTTTATCATCTTTTCTACATGTATTGGTTGATGCAGAATGATGGGGATGTAAAAGTAGTGGTTGGCAATAACTTTGATGAAATTGTTCTTGATGAATCAAAGGATGTTCTTCTTGAGGTATAATATTTTCCATCTAAATGTTATCAATGACTGTTGGGGTTATTTTGATGTCTGGTTATGACTTCTGATTTCTGGTCGTAAAACAGATATATGCTCCTTGGTGTGGGCACTGCCAAGCACTGGAGCCAATATACAACAAACTTGGAAAGCATTTGAGGAGCATCGACTCACTTGTTATTGCCAAGATGGATGGGGTCACGAATGAGCACCCCAGGGCCAAGGTACAATTTAGTTTTGTTTTCATTAATGAATCACTTCTTTACCTTTAATGGCATTGCTTGGTTTTTGCACTGATTATTTTCCCTTACCCAGAAATGTAGGCTGACTAAAAGGTGATTTAATTGTTGGCTTGATTCCGTATCACTTTTCCGTTTTCCCTAATGCTTGCTGAAAGGCCGTAACTGCCATTTTTTTGACAAGTCAATGGTAATCATATCATTTCATAAAAGCCCAGCAGCACTTGAAAAGGAATCCACCGAAAATACAATGATAAGAAGCTAATGCTCAACCCAACCAGCAAGATAGAAGAATTACGTCAGAATAGGATACCTAATCTCTATCATCACGACCTAAGCACGTACTGCAGAGCAGAACCGACACACGAAGTTTGGCCAATATAGCCAGTCAACGAAATACTTCCTCCGTCCCCATTTTATAGTCCCTCGTTCCATCCTAACCGGATAGAAAATCGATTATATTTTTCCATTGGTAATACTTTTTATATGCAATATGGATTTTGTTTGATAGATCTCAATTAGTTCTATTAAACAAAAATTTTAAAATCACCTGAAACATTATAGATTATAAGATATAGCACATTGAAAAGTGGCAAGAAATCCCAAAAGGGACTATAAAATGGGGACGGAGGGAGTATAAAATAAGCATCTAGGGGGCCACAGATTCAAATCGATGCATAAAACAGTCCAGCACCGTGGATTCCAAAAAATCTGAAACGACCAGATCTAAACCGAACATAAGAAAACTAAATAGAAAAACAGCATAACCGACCCGCCGGAAACGGGACCGAACATAAGAAAACTAAATAGAAAAACAGGATAACCAACCCGCCGGAAACGGGTTTCGTGGCCGGACAAAATAGCAACAAAGATAAGGGAAAAACCCTCCTGCATCAACCTGACTCACGAAACTCCCCAATCTGAGCGCCTTTGACCCATGACGGACTCCAAAAAACCAACAAATCAACACCATCCCGTCATTGTTAAGATCCAGGGCATCTCGGTCTACGGCTGCCAACATCAAGACCCAACTCTGATTATTATCACGAGGAGGCAGTGGTAGGAGATGTAGAGGTCAGCGGGATATGGAGTGGGAGAGGCGGTGGAGGAACGGCGTCGGGGAGGCGAGGAGGAAAGGTGTTAGGATGGGCGGGAGGTGGAGGGCGGAGAGGGGAAGATAGGAGGGCGGAAAACAGTGGGGAAAAAATCTCACTAGGGGATGGAAACCCTCACTGGAGGAGGGGGAAGACAACCATGGGAAAGGAAAAAATGACCACCCCTCTCCAACCTCCCCGCGCCGCACAACAAAGGTTAAAAAAAGCTAGCTGAGAAAATGGGGTAGAGAGAGAACAGGCAGCAAACTTTTGAGCAACTGGCAGAAACTTTGCAGGAAACCATAGTAATTAACTTAAAATTAGACTTCCTGATTGCTTTTGGGTTTGACTGGACTGCACCAATTGGGAATGGCCAAGGAATTTCCTCTGGGATGTTTTGCGTTAGAGAGTCTATAAATTAGCCCATCTGTTGGGTAGACATAGAAATATAGAATATAGCACCAGTTATCATGTGTCAGAGAATTGATTTGATTTGGAGTTGAATTCTTTGCGCCTATCGTTTATTTTCTAACTTTGAAGTTTTATAATTTTATATCCTATAGTAAGTGACATGGCCATTGGTGTGGTGCGTTGAAGGTAATTGCTGGCACTGATTATGTAATCAATCCCTATGACAACATGGAAATCCTAATAAGGGATTCCTTTTTTATGTCAGCAGTGTGTTGTGGAAGAGGGGATAGTAGAAAGCTTTCTGAGAAATTTGTTTGCTTTTCTTTTACAGGCGGATGGATTTCCCACCCTTCTTTTCTTCCCAGCTGGCAACAAGAGCTTTGAACCGGTTAGCGATATTTTGTTTCTCCTTCGATACTTAAATTTGGTTCATAATTTCCTTTTTTTATAGAATCAGCATGCCTTTTGACTATATTTCTGACGTTGCCTTATTTTGTGTCCGTGTTTTGCAGATCACTGTGGACACTGACCGTTCAGTGGTGGCATTCTACAAATTCCTCAAGAAGCATGCTTCGATTCCTTTCAAGCTCCAAAAACCTGCTGGAACCCAAAAACCCAAGGATTCTGAAGGCTCTGAGACCCAAAGGAGCAGCAATGAAGATGTAAAGGACGAATTGTGAGGCTTTAATAACATCGTGGATAATTTTAGTTCTGTTTTAGATGAGAAGCCCTAAAAATGCAGCTCACATATATGGAAGACTGACTTGGGACGAGGGTGAGGGTACAAAGTTGATGTGTTTTTAAACCCTCTCTTCTTGTTTCATTGTTTTTATTTACAAATTTTGACTGCTCATTTCCCCTTCGGAAATTTCAATAGGATCATACAATAAATAAAAGTTAGTCATTCCCAATGAGAACATGGCAGCGGTGTCCCTTTTAGGAACTTATAGTTTCTCAAAAAAAGAAGCGTCTTGCTAAAAGGTCCACCATTGCACCCGTTAAGGGTACAAAAAAGTATACTTGTTGGGTCTCACTTGTAGTTTTAAGTACACCTTTAAAGTACACTTTGTACGTTAAAAGTATGTAAGGTGCACTTAAAAGTGTACTTTAAAGTACAAGTGAGACCCACAAATATATACTTTTTTGTAGTCATAACGGGTGCAATATTGCATCCATTAGCATTTCTCAAATTAAGAAAAAGAAAAAGAAAAGAACTTGTATCTCATGGTTGGTTTGAATTTTTCAGTATGAATAGACATGACATTGTGTAAATTGCAAATTGTAGTAACAGATTATGGTAACAGTTTTTTAGTTTTTTTTCTTTTCTTTCTCATGAAATAGAAACATTCTCATATTCATAACCCTAAACAAACTATTACAACACTGGTTCCGGTAAAAAAACAAGAAACAAAAATAAAGTATACAAAACAGCTTTGGTGTTGTAACCCACCGATGCGCTCGTAGGGTAAGAGGATAAACCATGATCTGCATCTAACTGTAGCTCGTTTCCGCCGCGGTCGCTGCTGAAAGTCAGCATTTTGTGCTTTCCCCACATGGTTGGTGATAAATTAATTTCTTTTTAAAAAACAAAAAGTTTGTGCTTCACCTGAGCTAATTATTTATTGTGATTACTACTACTAAAACGTATTGAATCAATAGATATAGATGTACATATATACAAGGCAGTAGGATGCCTGAATATAATCCAAAATGCCCTCCAAAATGTACTAACCAGATCAGTCTAAGTCTAATGGAAAAGAAATACTTGGACAACAAATTAAACAAGAAAAAACAGTTGACCTCTTTGTTTGAACTTCCTTAGAAATGCAAGGTTGAGAAATCTTGCAGGATTTGCTCTACAATGATCCCACACGCGAATAGGCCTACCCCGAGGAGTGCAGGCCTTGCTGCTGATATCGCCGCCTTCTGGTATGTTTTTTCCACTTCCTCCTCCTCCTCCTCCTCCTCCTCACGTGTTCTGTTATTCATGGCAGCCCAGGCCATTGCTGGGGGAAGAACTCCATACAACGTTGTCATACAGTAACCCCCCTGTTGCACAGTGTGATTCCAAGTATTTGAGTTGCTTGCCAATGGAAATTAGGTCCATTGTTTAGATTTAAGAATCTCCAGCTTTACTGTGTCTAGCTGTTTCTTTTTTCCTTATTTTCCTCCTTACTTAAAACCCTTATTTTGGCTTGTTCAGTTTCCCATAAAAATAAAATAAAATGGGAAATCTCGTAAAAGCTGAAGTTGATAAAAGCTAAAGTTGATAAAAGCCAACTTTGATAAAATCTCCACCCAATGAAAAACTGGTTGAATAAGGATCTTTTCTATCCCAAAAATAAAATAAAATAAAAAAGGCTCAATATGATACGTTTGCTTTTAGAAATACAACACGAGGAATATTTAAGCGATACTCATGTGTTATATGTATTTGGAGACTTTGTGTTTTGACTTTTCTGTTATTATGTAATGATTACTATAATTTTATATTGTTTTAGCTTTTTCGTATTGTGATTGTCGCTAGAAAAATTATTTAAGTGTCGTACTCTTAGGGCACAATTTTTAGACCAGACCTTCAAACCCTTGGGCCGGCCCTGATTTTAGCAAATCCTTTCCTCATGAGAGCTAAAATCATGAGAAAAGGATATGCTAAAATCTTTGATTTTATCGTAAGGGAAACTATGAAGCACCAGTTTGGTTTCACTAATTTTTTGTTCAGCACCTGGTTTGGTATCTTTTGCTAATTTTTCTCATGTTCCGGAGAACAGGACCTAACTGAGGAACTCTTTCTCAATTTTTTTTTTTATCTTAAAAAAAAAAACAGTTTCTGAAAAAATTATTTACTTTCCAAAAACTGTTCTCACGCACAATCAAAATTGACCCGGGAAATGATTGAGTGATTTTGAGCTTTTCATTGTTTGTTCCTTTCTAAAACGTTAAACATGAAATGAGCCACATTGAGCAACACCGAACAAAATTGCTGAGCGCGCACACATGACACACAGGAGGACTTACAGCAATATCTGTGGCAGCAGAGAATGCATCTGGAACTGTTGTGGATACAAAGAGTGGTGGAGCAATTGCCATTGCTGTTGCCGCGAAGCCAACTTTATTTCTTCCCCACCATTTTTTCAGTCCATATTGCCCTTTAGGTTTCTATGTAAGAAATAGAACATTATGAGAAACACCAGAAAAATACATATAACTAGAGAGGGCCGGTCTACAGACTTGCATTGACTATGGAGTTAAAATAGGAGTGGAGGGAAACCTACCTCTACTATTCTTGTCGAAGGAGAATCGAATGAAAAGTTACCGAGTTGTTCCTTGAAGAATTCAGAAAAGCCTAAGAGAGTGCCAATCATCGATGTTCCAATTGCCAGCAGCGAGAAGGCCTCTACCATAATTGAAACTCCACTCCATCTCACGCTGGCATTAGAGTGATAATTTTAGGATTTGGTCACTATATCCGATGCTAGAAACAATTTGCTTGGTTCATAAGAAGTAGGGGTGATCAGTAAACAAGTTGAGCCGAGTAGAGTAGAGATTATTGAAGCTGGACTTAAAACTCGATCTTGAGTGTGTGTGTGGGTGAAATGTGGTTGGAGATGTTGAAGTCACCTCATGAGCAAATCAACAGGATCAGCAACTTGGGCAGATTGGGATGATAGGCTAAGTGCAATTGCATCCCAAACAAGTAATGCTAGCAATGGTACAACACTACCGAGCAATACTGAAGTCCGTATTCTTTGTAAATCACCTCCCAAATAAGCACATAGAACTGCAACAAATCACTTACCGTGTATTCGAATTAGTTTGATAAATTAGCAGACCTCAAGTCGGCAAGATAAAATGCTAAGTTTCATTTGGCATTATTCGACTAATCGGAAATTAAAGTGAGAAGTTTCTTAGTTTTCTTACCTGGAGCTAGATCATGATAGACCAAAGAAAATATGATCACAGGAATCGTAGCAGGAACTTTTCCCCAGTCACCGGCTCCCTCCAATCCGGTCCACCCTCCAAACACAATGGCTAGAACCTCAATTGCGACTAGCAAACCTGTTCAACATCACTTGTTCATACAATGTCCTGAATTCGAGACTTTGTTGCCTACTAAAAGAAAAGAACGATATGTAATTCTCGTGTGATATTCTGCTGTGTCATTCTCCATGAGCATTTGGACACTGTCAATGTTTCCAGATTCAAAACCATTTGGGTAAGATAAACAGAACATTAAAACCTTTACACTGGAGCAGTAAAATTTGGTACCTATCATGGAAAGTGTCAGCCACTGGTTGACTCGATCAGTGGCTCGAGTCCCTCCAACCGAGATCAGAAGAGTGAAAAGGACAGTGAAGAAGAAGCCCAAAATCGACTTTGGAAGAGTGATCAGATTGTAAAGAATATCGCCGGACTTGGAAGTGTAGGCAACCATTGAAGTGTAGCCCAAGAAAACATAGGTCACAGTAGCCAGAGCTCCACCCCACTCTCCTAATGTCTCTTGGGCCATGGTTCTCAGGGAGATTACCTCCAATTGATCATTATCCTCTTCTGTTATTCTCCTTTTCTTCTTTCTTAGTAGCCCAACATTGATTTCTACCAGTAAAAGTGCTTCGATTAGGAGGAATGCCCAGCATATTGTTATGGTTATTGAACTCGGAAGTAAACCCTGCATTGTACAGAGAGCTAGTAAATCCTGAGTTACTTATTTATCTGTCCTCACGATTAATTCGGGCCAGTCAAACACGGACAGAGAACATCTGAACATCAAAAAGATGTAATCTCTGTACGCCCATTTGAAATCATCGTCTTGATGCTACAAATCTCCATCAAATCTTTTATTTCATTTAATGCTAATCCATGAAAAACGACGGGAGTTAGCCATGCTTTATTATACTAGTGATCTTGTCAAAGCTAGAATGGAAAGTGTTTGGAACAGGAAAAAAAAAAACAAGAAACGGCAGCCGACGGCTGTGATTCACTCGGTGCACTGTGCATTTTCCTGCTTCTTACCAGGGCTCGAGCTAGAGAGAGAGAGAAAGGGAAAGTTACCGCTGGGGAAGTTTTCCGCGGAAGAGCAAGTATCCCGGAACCAATAGTGGTCCCAATAATTAGAGCAACGGCACCGGCAATAGTCCCCTTCTTCTTGGACAAAGTTAGAGTAGTAGCAGGTTCCTCTCCTAGTTTTGATAGACATTTCCATGTCCTTGTAGATACTGAAACCAGTACTTTCCTACTTTTCGATGAAGTTTTTCCTTGCAGGTGGCAGTAGGCACTCTCATCATTAATGCTGCAATTAAGTAATTAGAGCCAACAAGCTTATCATATTTTTCCTAAGGGTATACACTTAATTTGTTAGAATGGAAGAGAGAGAGAGAGAGAGAGAGAGAGAGAGAGATGAGTTACTACATCACACACATGCTGGATTTGAAGCTTATGCTTTGTTGATGACTACTTCTCCATGAAGCTCCTCTCTCTGGAAACAAAGAGGAAGGCATGCACTGTGTATTCATCTGTGTGCGTGAGAGAGAGAGAGAGATGTCCAGGGGAGTGAGTGGACCATAAATTAAAGTTTCCCAATTATCTTGGAAGTGGACCCTCATAGCGTCTGTTTCGCTAGTCCCTAAGTTTTTCCCTCGAAAAGTGACACTATTTTTCCATGAGTAGTGTGCTACAGTCACACCACAAACCACACAAGGCAGTGGGCCCCACCTTTACTAGCTCCAAAAAAAAAAAAAAAAACACCAAACTCCCCCGCACCTGTGTCTTCCCGATCCAACCAGAGAAAAGTGAGGAGTCTTGAACGAATGGGAAGAAAACCCACCGCCGACGCCGACGTCCTCCACCACCGGCAGCCACCACAGCCTGCAGCCACAACCACCACCACCACCTATCCTCCTCCATCCAAACTATCAAACTCACCCATTGTGGAGACAACTTAACCGATCTGATGCGACGATCTGCACAAAATCAATTTGTGGTTTTTCCAAAAATCAATGCCAGATCAGAAAAGGATCAAACATTGCATACATAGATTTGTCTAGCATTATCGAGACTGAGGACGAGATTCAAGCTTCTGTGTCGCCAAACAGTGAAGAGAAACATTAACCCCATTAGAGATGGAGAATAAAACCAGTGATTCCATGTGTGATGGTGGAGGACAGGTGGTGGGCGGCGGCGGGTGGCGGGAATAGGCGGAGGGGAGGGGATTGGGTTGGAGGAGAGAGAGATGAAGGGAGGAGAGAGAGGATTTCAGATTTTTGGTTTTTTTAAAGTGAGTTTTGTCGTGTGACCCAGTGACACGTGGCAGCCTCTTAGCGTGACACGTGTGTTGTGTGGTTGGAGGTGTGGTTTGGATGTGTGCCTCTAGCATTTTTGATTTTCCATAGGCAATGTATCCTTGGACCCAGTTGCACAAAAATTTTGTTTTTTTTAAAATTAAATAAATAAAGAAAATATGCGTGTACCATTAATACCACATGAGATATATAACCCCTTGATCCTTCAGTTGAGGCTGTACAAAAAGAACAAGCTAGTACCCGTCCATTAGATGATGTTGTGGCTTGTTGACTATTAACGGCCTGTTTGGCAGATGTATATGGGAGTGGGATATAGGACAAAACCGGATATACATATTTGGCATGGGTATATCCATTGTTTGTTTGCATTTTGCAACCCGGATATTATTTAGCTGGTATATGCATATCCCTCTACAGGGGGAGAAGTTCACCCCCCCCCCCCTCTCTCTCACTCTCATAGAAATACAACAATAATCTCTATATATGATCTTGGTGGGATTTTGTAAATAAACAAAATACTGCCCTCCTCTGGAACATAAATTGCATTTGCAAAAAAAAATCCCAATTTTTTTTTTTTTTTTTAAAGATTTCAATAAACAACAACCACCTAATAAAAGAAACAAAAAAATAAATGAAAGGATTTACAAACAAGAGAAAAAAGTTTGAAGAAAAAAAAAACAGTATCCATTCAGATTCGTGAAAGAGGGGAAGAAAATTTCCTGTAATTTTATCCCCCAGCTTGAACCACTAAATGTCTAAATCTGACCACGCATCCACTGTCTTCATAATCGGACCGTCATCATCCTCGTGTGCAAACTTTTTTCCCAGCCGCCGTTTGCCCTTCGGATCTCTTCACGCCATGGGAGAAAATGGGTGTGTGTGAGATCCCTTCGATATTTCTAGAAAGGGTGGAGTTCTGATCCAGTGCATCACATAAAATATGGAAAGGGATGCTTTGGATCAAAGTGGGTTTGTAGTCCGGATAATTAAAAGGTGGGTTTGTTGCAGATTAACCCCAGGGAGAAAAAATAAAAAAAACCACATATCCAAGGGTAAAATAGGAATTTGACCCCATTATTCATCATCCGCCCCTCTGTATCCTCCTTCTAAAAAATTTAAACAAACTAAGTAACTTTTTATCTTCCCTTCTAAAATAATCCCCCTCCAATCATATCCCTCTCTATATCCCCCTCTTATTATTCTCCACTTCTCCCCTCATATACATATCCTTCAAACAAACATTGCGTTTTTGGCAAAATCGCCAGGCCCTATGAGGTTGCCAAATACGGGCATGGGTACGGTTCATTTGGGTCCAACCATGAGTTGACCAAGGAGTTGAAGTCTGGTCAATTGTCACATCCCAAAATGAGAAGTGACCGCCCGAAATTATGATGTTTCAATTCGTGAAACACGCAACCTAGAATAAAATAGAGTCCTCGGACACATAAATATCGATTTTTCGTTATCAAACAAAACCAAAGCTAAATAGGTCCTATTTCAAAATTAGTATTTTATTAGGAAATTAATATTTTATTAAAACATACACTATTAACCCTAATTCTCTCCCACCCAGAGTACACCAAATCCTAGCAATCATGGTCCTCATTTATTGGAGAGACTTAGAGAGAGAGAGAGAGAGAGAGAGAGAGAGAGAGAGAGAGAGAGAGAGAGAGAGTGTAAGGACCCATAAATTCGTATAATTTTTCCGGAATAATATTGGGGAAATGTGAGGAAATGAAAATAGAGTAGTGTGGGGTCAATGTGGAGTTAGTGTGTGCATTGAGATGCCTTTCAAATACATTAGAAACACTAGGGGTGTCAATGCAATTAGTTGGGGTGTATATGGCTGATTTTTGTTTTGTCCAAATACACTTCTCTTCCTCTCTAAAATCAGACATCTCTCTCTCTCTCATTCTCCTCTCAAGTTTCTTCAAAAACCCCCCACCACAAATTCACCTCTCACACCTCATCTCTTCAAGATTCAACCCAAGAAACTTCTTCTACGCGTGTTTTGGACCCCGGGGTAGCTTGGAATCACTCCGAAGAGTTCATTTTCGGTTGGGGTTGATCAAGGAAGCTAGGGTTTTCATATTTGCTTACATTGGAGCTTCAATCTTGAGGTAGGGGAACCATTTCTACTCCCTCTAGTTGTATCTATGTGATATGTTGCATATATCTTGTTCTTGTTCATCCAATTTCTCAAAATCATGATTTTTCTTCCTAAGTGGGTTTTGTTGAGTTTGGGTTCTTGATCTAAGGATTTGTAGTTGATTGATGTAATTGATTGTTGTTTTACCCTCCCTCCATGCCCATTAGTTGCTTGACACTTCCAATTTTTTGCCTAAAACATCAAAATTTGACTTGGGATGAAGTTTCATGCTTTGGAAAAAATTAGCAGAAAAATCTGGGTTTCCCCAACCAGTCGTGCAAAAACCTCCAACCAGTTGGGTGCTTCTAAAATTTCGCTCGAATCTGTCTTTGCCCAACCAGTTGGGCAAAAACCTCCAACCGGTTGCGCTTTTCTGAAAAATTGTTCTTGTCTCTGTCTTGGCCCAACCAGTTGGGCAAAAACCTCTGACTGGTTGGGAAACGCTAAAATACTATATTTTCATCTTTTATCATCCCATTAAATATTTGACACATCGTACATCCCTCCAACTTTATTTTGGCTACATTGAGATAATATAAGGAGTTGGTTTGACATTTCAATGCAAATGATAACGAAGGGACAAAATGTGAAGTTTTGAAATGGGTTTTGAATCAAAAGTGTTTTATGGATAAATGTGAATACTAGGGCCACCATTCGGTGTGTCCCTAGCAATGGGTGAACGGAGCCCACGAAATCCGGCAGAGGGATTAATTCTCTATTAAATAAATGGATGTTTTGAGAAGTGTTTGGAAATGAAATATTTCATGAAAGATATGGCATTTTGGTATAATTGGATACTTGGATACATTTTTTATTATTATATATATTTGGGTATTAAATTTGACACTTGGATACGTTCTTGGACACGTGAATATTCCTTGGGATACTTGGACACATTTTTGGACTAACCTTGGTGTTCTTAGCGAAAATTGGTTTTCGGTACACAGTATTGAGAAATTGGTGAGTACTTGGGTTTTTGATGGACATTTAGGCTATTTTCAAACATACCGACATTTCCTTGGACACATGGATCCTTGTTGGAGGAAGTGGAGGATTGCACTATGGTTTGTGAAAATGAGAGAAGGCGGGACGGTAAAGAATATACGAAACGTTACAAATTTAGGATGAATGTGTGTGGTTGATGAGCGGATATGTTTTAAGATAGAAAAAATCACGTTATAATAACGTTGGTCTATTATTACCAGCGTAGCTGGGCATGGTGAACATGGCCTGTGAAACACGAAATATATTGTTATTACCAGTGTAGCTGGGCATGGTGAACGTGGCCTGTGAAACACAGAATATACTATTCTTATAGGCTGGATAAGAGTATTTGGGACGTATACACCCTAGTACGGGTTACCGGACCTGAAACTTCCTGATATATGTATAGATAGAGTTCATAGAGGAGTTGAAGTGAAAAAGGGAGTTTAAGTACTTAGCACGTATGAAACACTCAATATCTAATAAAAGAAGTTCTCATGAACGAAAATGACAAGTTTATAAATGTTAACACATGGACTTTTAACTTGATTCAGATATCATTCATGAGTCATCACTTTTCAACATGAAACATCGTATTTGTCGAATCACCGTGTTTGTCTCATGCTCATTTCACGTGCACTTATCATCTTTATACACCTAGCGTTAGTAGAATGGTTTTTCTACTGGGCTAGTGTAGCTCAACCTATCAATTTTCAGGTACCCATCAAGGAGCACGACATGGAGTGCTTGGAGTGCATACATACATTGGTTTTGAAAGATAAATGGAGGAATTACTTAGTCATCTTAGAACTTATATTTTGTTAAGGTGATTTTGTAACTTAATCAAGTTTTCTCTTTTGACATTGGATTGTAAACACAATTGAAACTTACGTATTTGCATATTGGGGTTTACGGGTACCCTTAGACTATTGTAACCTGTTGATTATTATATTTCTATGTCTTACGTGGAATTTGACGTGGCTCGTGGACTTGTTGACCATCCACGTAGAATTTGCTTTATGAATTATCATTTAAGTTTTCGAGGGCGTGACAGAGAGAGGCCGGATGGGGGGAGGAAGAGAGAGAGAGAGAGAGAGGGGAAGTAAAGCGTGTAGCAATTTCTTGGCCAACTTGATCACCAAGATAAACACCCTATATTTGCATGCATGTGTATGAGTTTGTACACAAAAATCCCATAAATCTAGTCTAGCCATGCAAAACCCTAACCCTAACTATTACCCTAGATTTCCTTATGATTTTATCATTAAAACCCTAGGATTTCTAAGTACTTAGGCCTAAGATTTGCTATCATTAGCCTAAGATTATGTACTTGCCAAATCCCGTGATTCTTGGAAGCTTTTATTAGCCTTTATGGGAGAGAGAGAGAGAGAGAGTGCCCATATTGCCAATAAATAGTAGCCCATGCTTCACATAATCTACATACTTTCACTCACTACCTTTGTAGGAATCTTGTGCTTGTGTTTTAGTGCTTTTAGAGAGAGAGAAAAAATCTTCTAATTGTAGCGTTTTAAGTTGAAGTTCTACTTGAACTTCAACGTGTTCTTCCCAAGTTCAAAGTGAGCCACCACCCTCCACCACCTAAACCACCATTTGATCCAAAAATTTATAGGAAGTTAGTAGCAATCTTGTTTCTAGGAAAAAGAAGTAATTCTTTTTCTTCCAAAGTTAGTAGCCATTACGCTGTCCGACGAATCACCGTTTAGCTTGTGCGTCTTCCGACTAACCACCGAAATCAAGGTAGTTACTACATACCTATTTCCCAGTATACTATTTTTACGTGGTTATGATGTCCGTAGATTCACTAATCCTAATTCCTAAGTATAGTATTTTCCGTAGTCGTTATAATGCTCGGTTTACTACATATAATTTGCACATTGTTAATTAGTTTGATTAACTTCCGGAGAACTAGTTAGTAGATTCTAAATACTCATTTTCCTAAACATAGCATTGTTCCGTAGTCGTTATAATGACCGTGATACTACAAGTAGATATTTGGATTTTATAATTTTTTTATGACGTTATATTGCCCGTTTACTTTTCAGAAAAACATGAAATTGATTAATCGTTACTATAAATCATATTGTTTTATGGAGTAATCACAAGAAATGGGACTTCGTATTTAAACATGACTCCGTAGTCATTAAAATATTAATTTCTACAAACCCTAGACTGGTTTTTTAAAAGATCGCGTAGGAGAAATCATGATTTTATGTGACACATTTTACGAGAAAAGTTGCATAATCACGAGATACGTTTTACGAGAAAAGTTACATAGTACATGTTTTATGAGAATCGATATGACAAGTTTTTGAGAAATGACGAGATACAAATGAGAATTTGAATGATAAATGAATGAGTAGGGAATTGAATGGATTACGGTAGTGCTACTTGAGCGCTGCCCCATCTTCGAGGAGAAAACATAGTGGTCAGGGCTAAATGTGTACAACACATGGTGAACAGACCTTGTATCACATGGGTGTGTTTCGTGATGACAAGCCAGTCGAGACCATGTACGTGTGGGAGAGATCGTGACATTTTGGCGACCGTCAGTTATAAGCAACGTAAACGGACCAATTCTTCTAGTGGCGGACTGCAGACTCGTAGGACAGAAGCAGTACCATAAGAATGGAGTGACTAGACTATGGTCCGAAGGACAGAAACAATGCCCAAACCTAGTTAATATATTTGAAGAAGAACTCTGACACTGAAAGATAATACAAGACATAGATCTATAGGTGTGATACACCTGTTTACATTGACACAAGCATCCCATCATGTTTTAATATTTATTGTTGAGTTTTTAATACTAATTTCTGTTGGAATCTTTTAAAACTGTTACTATAAGGATTTGGGACAGTGGTTTCTGCTGAGCGTTCTCGCTCACAATGTTGCACTTATTTGACTCTGGTATAATACCACGATGTTGTCTACGACTCCTAATGTATTGTACTAGGCTATATAGATGAACATGAGGATTACTATAGCTTAGAGGCCTACAGAGCTGGACCGGACATTGTCAGGGATGATGGCCGTGTTGAGAATTAGAGAAACCCTAGCATATTTGATAATGAATGAATGTATTGGCAAGGGGATTTAAGTAATTTCCTTATTGGACAACGGTATATTATTGTAATAATTTAACGTTTTTAAAATTAGGGGCATTACAGCTTCATTTGTCTGAATACTTCTTTTCTGATCGGATCCTTTCCTCCCCGATTGATATGGCACCCTACCCATCCATTCTAATTGTTTCATGACTGTGGTTGAGGTAATGCTTGTCCCTGCATTTCTGTATGCCCTTTCGTATTATTTCTTTTAACAGTATCCAATCTTCCTCCTCGGCTTCCCTCCCCGATCGGAACAGCCTCCCCCCATTTGGTCTCCCCTTCCCCGTCAGTCTGATCATTTCACATTTAGGGATAATGTTTTGCTTGATTTGTCCCGGGAGCCTAGCATCTTTATCTTTATCATTGGTGGTGTACTGGGCATGCATTTCACTAGTTCTGTACTGGATACCTGCATTCTCTTTCCAGTTTCATGCATTTTTTCTTGGTTTAGGCATTGTTTTATTTGGTCTTTATTTCGGTTCAAGTTCGTTTGTCATCAATTGTGGGGCTAATCGACGGTGAGAGTTTTATTTCGGTGGGTTACTTAATGACATGACTTTAGGTACTTTGGGTCTTTGAAGAGGTCCATGGATTGTTTGGATATCAGCTGGAATCGATGGTGGTGGTTTTTGTTGGGATTAATTTTAGGTATTGTTGGTTGGAAGTCTGTGTGTGCGAGGCTAATTGGGGTTGCATTGCGTGGCTCTGGTTGGTGGAGTTTCAGGTTTGGCTTTGGGAATTGGCTGCTTGAATGAGGGTGAGCTTGGGAATGGGGTGTATAACAGATAACTTTGGTGTGAATAAGCTCAGGGGGATTCACCTCAGATGATCAGGGATGCTCCATAGCATTTTCTTTCCACTTTCCATAGTTGCGCCTCTCTTCCGTAGCTTCTCAATCGATTTTAGAGCTTTGTAGTTGGCCACGGCCATCTAGTATAGTTGCACGACATCTAACCGTGCGGTAGAGCTCTCGACTATAGGTGTGTGACATTCACTTGTTTTGTATCGGTCAATTTCTATACAGAAGCTTTGTTGACAGTGAAATTACCAGGACAGCTGAAGATCGACAAGGGGCAAACGAGTCCTCTCACAATTAAGATGACTGAATTAGCCAGTACATGAGATATATCCTTCTGTTGATTCGATTATGTTTATTCACCAGTTTGGGTGATTCGGTTATGTATCCTTCAGTTTGTTCGGTTATGTTGATTCGGTTGCTTCAAGGCTTTTTTCACAACATATTGGAGTGAAGTCTATACATTTTATTTTAGGCTCCACACAAATGTAGAGTGGAAAGGGGGTTTGAGGTGCAATGCACGTATAGCGGTGGTCCAGAAATACTTAATAATGTTTCAGGTTTCATTCCCTAGAAGCATATTAGATAGAGTATTATCATTATCCCTCTCTTCAAAGATTGCATCACATCTTGAGAAACAACACAAAAAAGAAAGGGGCCAGTATTGGGGATGGGATGAAAAGAGGTGGGTGGTACTGTTTATAAGGCAATCTGATACGTACATGCCGATATCGATCAGAATTCAGAACCTTGGTGGGACCGGTAGAGCAAAGGATGAGAGAGATAGACAGGAGCGGAAAAGAGAGGGGACGTCACATGTACCTTTGCAGCGTAGAGTGGGAAAATCGGAGAGAGAAGAGAGAGAAGAAGAGTGAGATGAGAGTGAATGAGAATAGTCGGGGTCCCACTTGTAAATCTAACAAAGACTAAAAATAGCCCTAAAAATATCAAATGGATAATTTTTTTAGAGAAATTTAATTAGCAATCCTCTTTCAATAATACCCTTAGGATGCAACCCTAGAGCTTTTGAATCTTTATGATTCAATCCTGTAATTTGAATTAGGACCATTATGCCCCTATTATGTATTTTATTAATATATTATATTATATTAGTATATTATATAATACTCCCTCCGTTCCAAAATAAGTGTCCTTCTTGGGATTGCGTGCATTTTCAACGGCTTATATCTTATAATTTATAATAGTTTTTATGATTTTGAAAATTTTGTATAATAGAATTAATTACGAGCTATCAAACAAGATCCATAATGCATATTTTTGGAGGTTCGCATTAAAAGATATAAGCCGTTGAATATGCACGCAATCCCAAAAGGGACACTTATTTTGGAACGGAGGGAGTAATAGTTTATGATAATGGAAAGATTGACGTCCTATTGCTATTTAATAGGGCAATCAGTTATGCACTGGCCATGCAATTACATAGGTATCATTCCTTTCTCTTTGTTTCCATAAGTAACAAAATTTTTGAATTTCAAAATTTTCAGTCCTATAATCCGGCCATGCAATCACATATGTATCATTCCTTTCTCTTTGTTTCCATAACTTGAAGAATTTTTGAATTTCAAAATTTTCAGTCCTATACAAGTGTATATCAACATCCTACAGCTCATTTTCATCCTACCATCTACAATCCATTGACCCATAAGGCATTTTGTGGGTAGCAAAAAGGTTGGAAGCAAAAAATTCATCAAGCAACTTCGGGGGTGTCTAAAAGGTATTCTACTTATACATTTTTTGAGTTCCCATGTTGTGTAACAATTACAGATGAAGCCCATTTTGATGGATGTTTTCATATTTACGGATTAGGATGTGTATAATAATCCATTTTTTACACTTGAAAATGCAGACATGGGGAATTGTTTTTCTGATATTTAATATGGCATCTCAGTTCACCATTGTTATGGATTTTCATAACTAGACAACACTAGTTACGGTGTAATCAAGACAGTCCACGTGGTTTACTAGTTTTGAGTTTGTGCCATGACAAATCAAATCACCATGTTTGTCTATTAACCTCAACTGCTTACTTATTTTTTTAACATTTTATATGATTTATGCAGATTGTTCCTTTGCAGTGGATGATGGTTTGATATTGGTATGGAAATACGGTGACAAGATCTGTCTCATCCTTATTAAGATGGGAATGGATTTCGGAGCGGTTTTGGAGAAGATATGTACGAGGTGGTCTGAGTTGGATCCCGAAACTGTAATTTTGAGTTACTCACTGATCGACAATGAGCCTATAGTAATGGATGACGACGATGATTTGAAGAAATTGTTTGAGCTTGCACAGGCTGGGTCAATAAACGATATTGAAGTCATCGTGGAAGATGGATTGTTGGTCTTTCCATCATATTGGGTACATAATTTTTGTTAATTTTTTTAAAAAAAAATTTCCACATAAGTACCATTCATTGTTGGTCTTTCAAATAACCAAATTGTGACTACAATAGTTTTGATGTATTGGTTTGCCATCTTCCTAAGTCCAGAAGCCATAGATTGAGTGTGGGTTCTTAGTTTACGAAATTTTGGCAGGTGCATGTAATCTTTAAACCAACAAGACACTTGCAAAATGTTTTGGTGATGGTGAATTATACATGTACCATTTTAACTAGTCTCATGTAGGGCCATTTTTTTCCTAACAACATTTCGGACAACATCACTGGAAGGGTGGCTATCCAATTAAGCATGTTTTCATTTGATTTGTAATGAAGTCACTGTTTGATTTGTCCACTAATATCCCATGTATTCTAACATTAGAAATGTAACTAAACACTTTTTACAAACGGTTTTCTTATTCACCATGTTCATATGTCAGGATACCATACACCAAATATGGTGCATTGATTCAGCATATTAACCTCATTGGAATATCCTACGATGGACTAGTTATTTTTCCACTCAAAACATGATAAAGAAAATCACCATGTATATATTTTATTGTTGGTGGCAGTGGCTCAACCACTCTCCAGAAACACAAGGCTAACAATGTCAAACTAAACAATTCTAATTCGACCATTCACCAAGAAGTTACTCCATGTAAAACAAGTACCTATCCCAAAATTAATTACCACCACCAAGCACTAAAATTAAGTTAATAACTGTTAACCATAAACTTGAGGCTACCAAGCCCAAAAGTTAAAAAACTAAGTTCTACTTGGGTCAGAGAAGCCAAAACTATTAAAATCACCATTAAGATTCAATTGTTCTTTCGTTTGCCTGCTTGTTCTTGGTCTACTTCGGCAGCTCCAACTGCCTGCTCTGTATCGTTTTTTGCCTCGTGCTCTGCATCCTTCAAGTTATGTTGTGGGGCCCAAGAGTTTGCCTCATCATTTAGAAAAGCATGGATAATGTCGGCACGCAACTTACGACATTCCGCCTTCGGTAACTTGGTTTCCACGGTTTTCATTCCAGAAGTATTGCCCAATTATGTAGCACACTATAATCCCACAATCGAGACTGTAACAAAAAATGAATATCAACGGTCAATCCCGGGCTATACAGCTCATACTTTCATACTCTTAAACCGTGGCAAGGCATTACACCATGTTGAATGTTTATGACAAAAACCATGGAAAACCAACAATCCATGTAAAAATGTAACTTAATATAGCTACTGGGTATCGAAATTAAGATTTTGGAGTTCCTTAAAACATACATGAACGTAAGCCAACTGTTCAAAAAACCATGGTACTTATGGAAAACCTCTATTCCATGTTTGTGCATTCTTTTATTTTCAAGTAATCATGTCTACCTGTTCAATCATAAAAAATGATCTCTCAATACAGGTAGTGGAAGGGTCAGAGTCACAGTTGACAATTTCTCAAGTTCAACTCCTTGATAAATGTAAAACCAATATTTCATGCTCTTTTAAGTATACCCCTATCATGTATTACAAAACCGCATGTGGAGAATTGAGTTCTCCACATTCCATAAAAAAATGTAAAACCTATAATACATGTTTTTAAGACTCATAAGGGTTTATGAACCAACAAAAATCCACATTCATGACCAATCTTAGGACTATTAATAAACATGTGTAACTATGGAATATTAATAACCCATTAAAAATCACCAAAACCCCCCAAGCTTAGATTATTTTTTAACAACAACAAGATCATAGAGCACCTAATATGTTATTCATGAAATGGAAAACCAATAACCCATTATTTTTTAATCTCTGGTCAAGTATAATTTGAACAGCAAATATGACAAAATTATAAACCATTTAATTTTTAAATCAGAATGGTGAATCATTGGTCCACCATTTTTCCGTGCATCGTCCACTTTGCTTCTGGCAGCGTAGAAATCCAAAAGAATATGCTAAAGTAGTTTACCATAAGATTGTTAAACCATAACTACGGATTATGGTTTGATGTTTATGGTTCACGGATTCACCATGCATAAACCATAAATGTTCGATAGGCCAATGTCGGCTATTGGGGCATTTCATCAAACCCTATACATGCATCAAATATCATGACTTCTTAGTTTACCACAGGGTCGACAAAACATTACGACAATCATTGGATACTAAAAACCCATCTTAGTGCACTACAACACTAAATTCCATGAAGATTGGCCAAATATCCGTCCACTATTTTCATAGGGGCATTTCATCAAACAGTTAGCATGCATTCTACAACTATATACCCATTCCAAAAAATACATGAAATTGGAAAACCACTACTACAAGTTTTCTACATTCATACACATTCATGACCAATATTACAATCGGGTGTTACAGATACCATGGGATTCCAAACATACACAAAAAACATGGGATATTGAGGTTCTGCCAATTAAACTTACGAGCCATGTCCCGATGGTGTTTGATCAGGTGAAGAACTTGACACGAACGTCGTTCTTTGAAGCCGTTGCAGAACCTCATGACATCAACCACGTTGACACCAATGGGAATGGGATGGTGTGTTACCGCAAATTTCTGAGATTAGGACGGTGGATGACCCTTCTTTAGGTCATGGATGAAGTTTGGTACCGTGAAATTAGGGATTTGGGGGGATTCGGGTTGGGATCGATTTTCAAACTAGGGATTTGAGTTGCCCGAAATAGATGGGAAGTGGTTTTTGGATGGGTTATCGTGGATTTTGTGGCCGGAATATCAGGGATTTGGAGGGTTGTTGGTGGTGCTGGGGTTTAGGACGATTTTGGGTGGGATGGGTTTGGGTTTCACCGAAAATTTAGGAATCAGGATGGTTGGGATGGTTTTGGTCTTGGATATTCTCTCACCGAAAGAGTAAAGCTGGAATGGGGCTTGGTATGCCAATGGTTCCAATAACTGACTAATAATAATTTGAAGAGTTTTTAAAACCGCCCGAAATTAGTGGGACGTAAATGCTTTAAAATTTCGTCAGTTTTGTGGGATGGTGTTGAGGACTACAAAATTTTCCAAAATCTGCTAATAATAACTAAGAAATTCAAAAAGGAAAAACCAAAAATAAAGGGCTTTTTCGGTATTATTTAAATCTCAAGATGATATCATAAACATTCAAATCCCATGGGATGGGATCCTAAGGATTTTATTTGTTTGGGATGGTGAATTAACTCCCCCATTTTTTTATTCTTTACCTAACAACTGTCACACAATTTTTGGATCCTACTTTTTGTCATATTACAAATATTTTTGCTAGTGTCAAATGCAGTTGCTCTTAAGTTAAATGAAAGTTTCCCACAACATTTAAACATGCCAATAACGTTTAAAAAAAAAGACAGAATTAAAAGAAAAAGAATTAAAAATTTATCTCAACCTTGAGCCTTCTGCCTTCTCATTCATTAATGACAATGAATGACAATTGACTCGTCACTTCTTTCTACAAACTTTATTTTATAAAGAAAAGAAATACAAAAAAGAACAAGTTAGAGAACAATGGAGAAAAATATTGAACAAAATAGTGTACCAAATTATTTGCAGAAATTACCTGCTTCCATATTTTTCCACCTCATAAAAATAGAAAAAAAATATAGATCAAAGTTGTAAATTTTTTATTAAAGACCAAAAAAAAAAAAAAAAGATTATGGTCTTTAGCATCATCTTATATGAACTTTTTCCAAATATCGTCTTTATTTTTTCACTTTTGTCAAGTTTTTTCTTTGAGAAGATCGATGTGATGTAGAAATTATGAAGATAACTAAAAAGACAAATTAAATAACTAAAAATGAAATATATAAACAAAACCTAACTTACTGTCCGTTTGCTAAAAGTTTTGCTTCTAGTATTCCCAATTCTAATTTGCTAAAAGCACATTGATATTTATATAAAAATGCATGTGTAAGAGAAAATTAGTTTTTAACTACTTAATTTAGGACTTCTTTGGAAAAAAAAACCAAAAACGAATTATTATTTTTTTTATTTTGTCTTTATTTAATTTAATTTTTTTACATTTATTAGTTTTGCATCAAGGCAACAAATCCATCAAAATCAGCGTCCTACACAGTCGCCCGCCCAGTTCACCACCACTCATCAGTCTATCAGTCTTCTATCTGAATCACTTACCCACAGTGAAAACCCACAAACTCTCCCATTCCAGTAGTGGCATACAAATACAAATTCAATTCGTGCCCTCCACTAATCTCCTGGCCAATTTACGGCGAGAAGGTCTCACGCCGAAATGGTTATCGGAGTTTTATCTTTGATGCCGGTGCCGATACCGTTTGTCTCGTGCTCGATTATGTTGGGTCCGAAGAGGATGGGACAAAGGCGAGGGCGGGTTGTGGGTAACTTGAGTCGGCATTTGGGTCAGGTGGTTCGAAAGGACGTGGAGTTCTTGAAGAATCGAATTGATAAAGGCGTGGAGTGGGTCAACGGAGCTCTTCGAATCCCTCAGCTATCCAAAACCCTAGACGACCTTATCTGGCTTCGCAATCTCGAAGATCCTCGTTTCCCTTCATTTCCCCGCCTCTCTTGGCCTCAACCTTTCTATCCAGGTTATACTGTGTGCGTGCGTGTGTGTGTGTTTATAGATACACTAGACGCCCAGGTACATGCAATGCTCGTGCAAATTGTGTTGTGCATAAGATAGATTGAAGTTAAAACTTGCACTGAGATTAATCTGTATTAATTAAATCTGGGATGTAATTATGTAAAAGTAGAATGGGCGTAATGAAATTCAGGGTGGCGGTTTTTTTTTCCTTTCTTGGCATTAGGTTGTTAAGGGGTAGTTTGGGAGGGAAAAAGTGCAAGTCAGCCTCAAAATTGACCTTCACACCAAAATAGTGGTTCTCTTTAGAAGAGTAATAAATATGAGTGTGTTTATGCTTACATTTACGTATTTGTCTGTGTATGTACCTTATAATTTGTGTCGAGGGAGACTCTTTGTGACGGTATTGATGAAAAGAAGACTACTTTCAAATCCATGTGATTCTGCTGTTTGCGGTCTTGTTTTCAGTTCTTTCATAATCTAGTGTGAATAGGAAAATGATATAAAGATATGTTAATTTGAGTATATTTTTTCAGAATGTAGGGGAATATATATTTTTTTTTCCTTGGATAAGTATTCGGGGGAATAAGGATTAACTTTGATGAGTAATGTACTTCAATGGAGAATAAGGAAGTTATATTGTTGAAGTGGCAGGGGAGCATAACTCCAATGAAATTAGGTTATAGAAAGGACATTCTTGAGGTGGTGGCTGAATTGGAGTTGATGCATTGTGGAGGATTTGTGTGAAGACATGTTTGGGTACCGCAAAGCTGTAGCTGATGGTTTAGCCTGGCAGTGATATTGTGTTGAGAATCTAGTGTCCAGTGTTGATCAGAGTGGAAAACAAGAGAGAGAAATCCTTGCAGGAATAGGGATAAGAGAGAACAGACTGAGATTTCTGCCCCATGACGTCATTATGGAGATTGGACCGTCGTTAAATTGCTTTACAGAAAATATTCTTTTTACCCAGTCAACTATGAAGCATCGACATTTCTAGAGGTCGCCGTGTCCACGTATTGGACACGGGGACACTCGTGTGCCATGCAGGGACACGTGTTGGCGTGTCCCTCAAATTATATTTTTTTTGGAGGGGGACACTCGGGGGACACAACATGGATATATATATCTATGTATATAAACTGTTACTGCATAGATATATGATATATTTATATATAGTTACTCCCTCCAATTTTGTTTTCCATTTATCGGGAATCTAACTTTTTTTTTAGGTCAAAATTATTGTACCAAAAAAGATTTAACTTCGCAAAATTGCCCCTAGGGGCTTATTCTAGAAAGTTTTTTTTGGCTTGAAGTTGGGTTGTACAACCCTTACCCGCCAATATTTTAAATTTGAGTGGGTACAAGTTATCGCCAATGTTTAAACTACAGTACTTCTAAAGTTTTTTTAAAAGTTTTTGAGTTATCATGTCAATCACAAGGCTAAAGGGTAGAAATGGAATTTCATAATGTATTGTACATTGACTTTTTCAAATGGACAAAATTTGGGACATCAAAAAGTGGGGAAAGTGGACGAGAAATTTGGGACAGAGTGAGTGTTCGTTTATTTTTGCTGTGTCTGTCCTTTTTTTAGAATTCCCGTGTCCCATATCGTTATCCGTATCCGTGTTCGTGCTACATAGCCAGTCAATGCAGGCAACAAGTGAAACTTGTCATTTGTTGGGTAGGCCCTTCTCCTTCTCCTTCTCCGTATCAGTAGGAAATATTGTAGAGAAAGAGTAGCAAGTTAAGCTTGTGCATTATTCCTCATGGTACAACGTTCTATTCTTTTCTCATGTTGAAAAAGGATCTGCAAATGCTTGACTTTTGGGCAATGTGTACAAAATAAAATCAGGAATTTGTGACTCTATAAGCAATGTCGGGCAGTGTTGAGATGGGTTAGAATAATTTCCAAGTGAAGGATTTCTTTTTCAATGTAGCTTTTCCATGAGGTATTACACAGACGTCTACCGGTGTGTTCAAATACTGCCCAACATATGTGAAGCTCTAGCTTTGGTGGTTCATGCCACCTCAAAGTCCTATAGATCTCAGGTTCAAGTTTCAGGAGTCTTCTTGTCAAAGTAATTTTTAGTTACTAAAAAATAAAAATAAAAATAAAAATTTTTGCCCAACAGATATGGTAAACTTCGCCGTAGGATTATATCATACAAAGCACTGAAGTCATTACGGCTTAAGGAGTTTGGATTTGCCCGAGTAATGAACCTGTGTTAATATGACCATTTATCTTTTTATTTATGGTGGGAAGGTTAATGCTCTCCCTGCCTCAGTAAGCAACTGCTTACCAAGTTAGTGGCCTTACTTCTTTCACTGACAGCCTGAAATCCTGCTTCAGTAAGTGAACCCTTGTGTTGATTTGTGAAAATAGTCCAGTAGAATCAACTACAGTGGTTGGCAAAGTGATAAACGAATAGGTTTCTCCTTCGTGCTTTCAGATTTTTCTTCTTCTCCCCTTCTGATTTTTGAATATTGTGCATGACCATATATCTTTTTACTTATGGTGGGAAGGTTAATGCTCTCCCTGCTTCAGTAAGCAACTGCCCTTACCGAGTTAGTGGCCTTACTTCTATCACTTACAGCTTGAAATCCTGCTTCAGTAAGTGAACCCTTGGTAACCCTTGTGTTGATTTGTGAAAATAGTCCACTAGAATCAACTACAGTGGTTGGCAAAGTGATAAACGAATAGGTTTCTCCTTCTGATTTTTTAATATCGTGCAATCCCATAGTATCTCGTGATTAGCAAAGAATAATTCTCAAATAGGAATTTGAATGGTGTCATATTTTCTCCTTTTTTCGAATTTCCAATGACAGAAGAATAGGCCCTGTAAACCCTGTTTAAGTTCAGAGCTTTCTTAGCAAGGCGGCCTGTATTGGCAGTGTTCGAAAGTCGGCCTAGGCGGCGCGTAGATGGTAGGCGGTGCCCGGACGCCTCGGCTAGGGGCCTAGAGTCCTCGACATAGAATTAGGTGCCTGGACAATTAGTCGGCCGCTTGGCGGGATTAGTCGGAGGCTAATCGGGTAGGCAGCTGGGCTGGATAAGGCGACTAGGGGCGGTATTAGTCGGAGAATTAGGTGGCTAGAAGGGAATAATTGGGGTTAGATACGCATTTTTTTAAATTTCTTAAATAGGGATATTGGAGGGTATGGAGAAGAAGAGGAGTAATTGACTAGTAATTTCATATCACTTAGTTTTATTTGGTTTTGAACATTGAACTTTTCTTTATGCATTGATTAGTTATTTACTTATTTGGTAGTACTTGGTTTCCATGTCTATAGTATAGATTAAAAAGTTTGATTTTGATGGATGATTAGATGGATGGATGTTTGTTGTTTTCATTTTGAATGTTATTTAATGGTTTATTCTACTTATGTTTTTGTACTTGCTCAAAACTTGTGGAGGTACTATTTAATCCCCGATTAATCGGTTTAGGCGCTAGGCGGTGCCCGGCCGCCCAACTAGCTTGTAGCGACTTTTAGAACACTGTATTGATAATTTACTGGAACGTAACTGTTAGAGTTTGGCCCACATTGGTTAATTATAACCTCCAAAGCTAGTATATGAGCCTGGGCGGCCTCTCCACTCATTGCCAATTGGTTTTGAATTGGATGCTTTAACATGGTATCAGAGCTAGGCTTCAGAGGATTTTGGACAAGACTCTCTTGGTTATTGCCCCGTTGTTTGTACCATAAGTGCACCATGTTTCGTTATGATCCCAATGTTGTGGATCCGTTGTTTACCTCTCCACGTGCGGGTCAGGGGTCGCACATGCGGGGGAGTGTTAAAGTTTGTCCCACGTTGGTTAATTATAACCTCCAAAGCTAGTATATGAGCCTGTGCGGCCTCTCCACTCATTGCCAATTGGTTTTGAATTGGATGCTTTAACAGTAACGCCTTCTAACAGAACTCTCCGGAGTGGATTTGTTCACTGCTGATCTCAAAGCAATGGAGGCATACGCTTACTATTTGTACTATCTGGCTAAGTTGTGGACTAAGCCACTTTCTGAGGCCTATGATCCGGAAGATGTTGCTGACTATTTCACTTGCAGGCCTCATGTTGTGGCCCTTCGGCTCCTCGAGGTAGTAAAACTGATTCAACACTTCGAACTAGTGTTTCATCAGCAGTTCATGTCATCAATATGATAAACTATTCATCGGCTAAAATGTATCTTATTGGGTGAATGTGTCATGTTTCGAAGGTGTTTTTCGCATTTGCTTCTGCTGCAATCAGAATTCGAACTTCAAGCTTCAAGAAGTTTTATATGTCAAGCATGGATAAGAGTATTGATGGAGATGTTGCACAATATGGTTTTGGGTTGGTTCTAAAAGAAACAATGTTGAACTTGGGACCCACTTTTATCAAAGGTAAAAAGCAAATTCATTTGAAGAAGTGCGGGCGCGGACACTATTTTTTTTTTGTTTTGGTACTTTGGCTTGTTTATTTGGGCCTTTTCCCTTTCACCTGCATTGAGGAGATTATGACTCTAGTTTCACTTATGACTTTGCTTTTCATGCAGTCGGTCAGTCCCTATCAACAAGGCCAGATATTATTGGTTCTGAAATTTCCAAGGTGAGACCAAGGAACACTCACTTATTTTGAGTTTTGAGTTTTTGCTTTGTATTTCCTACAAAGGAAGTGCATCTTAATGTGTGTACTTTCCATTATATTTGTTATGATTTATAAATTTGATGATCAAGACAGTATTTTAACGTGCTTTTCATTGTATTACTCTGCCAATAAACTCCTTGAACACCTCATGGATACAAATGTTTGTTTTTGCCCTGTTACTTAAACTCTGGAGTCTTATATATATTTCTCCATTGGAATGCTGTTTGCAGTCCATACAGCATCAAATACTGCTGTTACGATGCACTTCATTTCATTTTTCATTTTTCATTTTTTTTATGATTGCAGGCATTGTCTGAGCTGCATGATCAAATCCCTCCTTTTCCCAGAACTTTGGCTATGGAGATCATTGAGGATGAATTAGGTTCCCCTGTACAAACATATTTTAGTCACCTCTCTGAGGAACCTGTGGCTGCAGCTTCTTTTGGTCAGGTAGATTTTGGTTCTGGTTGTGTAAAACTTCTATTTCTAGTGGTCATGTGGCTTTTATTTTAACGAATGCATTAGGTTATTGGTCTTTACGTTGATTATATCATTTGGCAAGTGTACCAGGTTTACAAAGGGTGTACCGTTGAAGGTATCAACGTTGCTGTGAAAGTTCAACGTCCTAATTTGCACCACGTCGTAGTTCGAGATATTTATATCTTGCGCCTTGGGGTTGGTTTTATCCTCTAGCTGTCGTATATCTTTCGTATTGATGCAGTAAATTCTTACAGAGGATTGATTGTTTCAGTTGGGGCTGCTGCAAAAGATAGCAAAAAGAAAAAATGATCTTCGGCTTTATGCGGATGAACTCGGGAAAGGCTTGGTTGGCGAGTTGGATTATACTTTAGAAGCTGCAAATGCTTCAGAGTTTATGGTATTCTTTTGATTTCCAGTTGCATTTAGTTGCTTTCTATCATCTTAGTTATAGGGCCTTATGAAGGGTCACCCGCATAATATCCTACGTACTTGACACTTTTGTCACAATGGACGGGGTGGGGCAGAACTGCCGAAGTTGACGAGAGTTTGAAATGTTGAATATCTAGTTCTAAATGTGTAATTAGAGTAGTCCATGGCAGAAGTTATATGAGTAATCCTTTCATGACCGTGCCTTTTCTATCACGTTCTCAATTCCAGTTGTTTCTTATGTACCTGCGGTTCTGTAACTTAATCTCGTGAAATCTTAAACAATAGTACTGTTCTTTCTGGAAAAATCTACAAAATACAATCTGAAGACCACTTTATTTAAATGTTTCGGAAGGGAGCATAGCCTTAGCTGTATCACAATTAAGTTACGAAGCCTAATTTGTGGCATCCAGGTCAGGGTACACTCGGGAAAGCGGGTGTTATGTGCTTTGTCGTTTCCATGATTGAATGCTATGTTCCAGACTAACTGTTTTTCTGTTCCCTGTCCATACAGCATGCTCATGCTCCCTTTCCATTTATTCGTGCTCCAAAAGTTTATCAGCATTTAAGTCAAAAGAGAGTTTTGACTATGGAGTGGATGGCTGGTGAGAGTCCTAGAGATTTAATTGACATGTCTACTACTTTATCTATCAGTGATGGATCTGGCTATTCAAAGTGGAAGCGGAGTGATGCTAGAAGACGTCTTCTGGATTTGGTAAGTAGTTATTTGATTTGAAGTCTTTTGATAATTGACTAGATTTTCAGTAACCCTGGTACGAAGTAAAAAATAGACCTTGAACCTTTCAGAAGGTAGAGAACTTAAAATCCTTTGTTGGTAAGGTGAAGCATGTTTAAACTGTACAAGGAGAGAGTGAAGGGCTCAAAATAATAGTTGCTGTAGAGTGTGGACTGAACATATGGGTCAGCTAGTGGCCCAACACCAAACATTCCAATAGTCCTTTTACTATGAGCAGCTAATTTTTTAGGCACGGCTAATTTTTGACGCACATTCTGCGCCTATAGATTCTTATCATATGACGTCTTCTAGGTTAATAAAGGGGTGGAGGCATCACTGATTCAACTCCTTGAAACTGGCTTATTGCATGCTGATCCGCATCCTGGAAACTTGCGGTACACATCAACGGGAGAAATAGGGTACGCTCATTTTGTTGTCTTTTCCTCTTAAGTAAATTCTTTTTCCTTGGTACCTACTTTGTTCTCACTTCTATCATCCATCAACGATTTCAAAATTATGCCTTCAATTGCGCTGTTCACAGTTCCTCTGATTCATGTGCAAGGTTTCTAGATTTTGGGTTACTCTGTCGGATGCAAAAGAAGCATCAATTTGCCATGCTTGCATCCATTGTGCACATAGTAAATGGCGACTGGGCATTGCTTGTTCAAGCTCTAACCGATATGGACGTTGTGAGGCCAGGAACAAATATACGGCGTGTTACCATGGTATCATGTCAGCTGTTACTGTTTCGCTGTCTAAGCCATTACTTCTGTATCTGTCTGAAGCACATTTTGTTAAAAACTGTAGCATGATCTAAGCCATTACTTTTGTAATCTTTTAATTTAGCACATTTTGGAAAAGATATCATATATTTCTTATTTTCAAACAAAATTTTGCATACTTATCATCATTTTGGAAAAGACATCATATATTTCTTATTTTCAAACAAAATATTGCATACTTATCATCAAAATGAAGTGGATATCTTTTTCTCACTGAAACACTAGAACACCACTAATAACCTAATCTTGGTGTATACTCAATGCTTCAGGATCTGGAAGATGCCTTGGGTGAGGTAGAATTTAAAGACGGAATCCCTGATGTCAAGTTTAGTAAGGTGAGAATGACGTCGCTTTGAGGATTTATGGTGACATTGATGTCATACTGCATTTAGCGAACAGCCCAAGGCAAATTTGAATTTCATGGCTGGCAAGTATCCATTTTACTGTGTTACCGGGATGTTACTCTTAGGAGTCGAGTGGTACTTTTTGTTGATGCCTTGTTCAGCTATATTCCAATTTGGGGGTTTAAATACCTCTTTGGAAAAGGTCGGACCGATTATCTGACACTCCTTGAGAACTTTATGGCCTATTTTGGTTGTTTCTCTAAATTCTCTGGAAGTTTTCCTTGACAAATGCCTATGCAGTCAATAAATCCAATTCAAGGTTTTTGGGTAGCTATGTACCGTGTGCATATGGACTAGCTCAACTTCCTTAGTCTGTCCTCACTTGCTGTCCTCTCCAACCGTGACTCGCTTTCAGGATCGTGGCGTTTAATGAAGGCATAGAATGTGCGCCTTTTGATGGAGATGCTTGGTGGTTGAATGATGAATGTATGGAGGCTTGACTTTTCTGCGTTTATGCAATCTAAAGATTCAATCAGAAAAAAGATTTTCCTTGCCCATTTGCATTTAGGACCGGAAAGCTGGTCCTCGTCTTTGTGTAGGAACTTTGTGTGCTGGTAGGTGCTTTAACCTTCGTCATCCATGCTGTTGCTCTCAAGTATGATAGGGGGCATAGACCAGTTGAATTGTAGGACGGTCAACAAAAGTGACACTACACTTTACACCCACAGTTTTTGCTTCTCTTGTTTTATAAGGGTATCCTACATTCGTCAGGGGAACCTTTCCAAATTATAAATTGCTACTTGGAGAATGATGACAATATTTATCTATTTCCTTAGCCAAGCGTCGGTTGAAGATATATGTTGCCTTACGTGCTTTTTCTTTAGAACTGGATAACTTTTTCAGATGCTAATTTTGATTGAATCACGGAATGATTGAAACTTTCATCTGTGCTAGAATTCACATATGAGTCCTATTCTTCTCTGTATCCATAACTGGCTGGCTGATGTTTCAAAATAATTATTTTGAAGGTTCTGGGTAAAATCTGGTCTGTAGCCCTCAAGTATCATTTCCACATGCCGCCATACTACACACTAGTCCTGCGTTCTCTTGCTTCCTTGGAAGGTAGAGTTCTGTGATGCTAGATTTGGAAATAGTTTCTTCTATTATTTTTGTTCTATCATTATTAGCAAAAATATTAGCGTTCAACAACCGTATTTATCTTGTATTTTTCTTTTCCCCCATTTTATTGGTTTTGCCTCTATGAGGCAAACCACCTGAGCAGTTGTTCCTTTTGCCTTATAGGGCAATACAAGATAGAATGTAACAAGACTGGTTTACTTTTGAACAACTGTTATATCATTTCTCTGATCTCTGAAAAGAAAAGGACATTAGATGAACTATTCCATCTGAATTGTTAGAGGATGTTCAACATTTTTTTTCCCCTTTTACGTTGTGGTAGACGAGTAGTGGATGGGAGTACCAAACCTAGCCTTATGTTTTCTGATGATTAATGTTTATTTGTTTCTGAACATCTTTCTAACAGGAATGGCAGTAGCTGCAGATCCAAATTTTAAGACATTCGAAGCTGCATATCCCTTTGTTGTTCGAAAACTTCTCACTGATAATTCAGCTGCAACAAGGAGAATTCTATTCTCGGTATAAAATCTTCAAGAGCAACAGATGAGTTGTTGCTTGTGAATTTTAGGATGTTTACATACCGTAGTTGCTATTGAAGGTGGCTTTTAATTCATTATTCTTGATGCAGCCAAATCAAAATGATAGGTTAATTAAGAAAGAGAAGTTTCCCAAAACGGATACAAGAGTCTAGCTCTCAGTATTTATCCTCAAAATGATCAATAGTCAAAACTAACAAATTGAAAGCCTAGAAGTAAGATAAAGGATAATGGAAAGCTTAAAGCCTTAAACAGTTTTACATTCCTTGCTAGGTACAACCAAGCAAAGTAAATAAAAGAAATGCCTACATCAATTCTGTTTGTGGCCAGTAGCCTGGTAATTCTTTTGATATTCTCATAACTCTTCGAGACGACCTTGCATGAGAACCATTCATGAGTTCAACATGTCTATTAAGAGACTACACAGGTTATACAGTAGTTGTGAAAAGTTTAAACACCCATTGATGTTCGACTCAATGTTTTGAGATACTGGAGAGAGGATCTCTATGCTGGTAACAACTAAGCTATGAGAAGATTTATAAGTGGTTTATTCGTTCTTTGTGTCATCTTTGTATGTTTTTGTGCAGGTTGTTTTAAACAGAAGAAAAGAATTTCAGTGGCAAAAGCTTGCTCTTTTCTTAAGGACAGGAGCAACCAGGTAGTAGCATACTAGAATCTCCCAGATTGAACCTTTGATACAAAAGACATCTATTCTTGGCTTAGAACTTCGGAGTCTACTGGTTGTAATACCCTTTCTGTTATATAGCAAGTTGAATGAATGTATTATTCGTCATTGAAAGAAAATGGCTATGCAGTGTGATGAACTCACTTTCAAGATTTGATGGTGTTTCTTGAAGTCCCTTCGTTGTGACATGACAATAGTATTTTGATCAAGGGGTTTTCTTCTTCTTAATTTTCAAAATGCCTTACACCCAGTGTTAGATGAGGCAGCATAAATGTTGTTCTTGCTTCTTTATAGAATTCCCTTGACTTCAATTTGATCATGTCACTGAAATATCTCACTTTCAGCTCATTTCTTATGTAGCTTGCATTCTCATTTTGGTACCCGGAATTTTCCCTTGCCAGTATCTTTGCATTCTTGGGCAGTTATTGTTCAAAATATCCTACATTCATGTGTTTATGTTAGCTATGATGTCATTGTAGTGGCCACTTCATGAGAGTTTCCATATTCCTTGCTTTTTAATAATTTTGTTTAGAACTAAGCATAATCTCAAGTTGTTAGCATGTCATTTCTCATTGTTACCTACATTTTTCCTCATTGTGGATTTATTTTGGTTTGCAATTCCGTCTCCTAGCCTGCTAGCAACTTGATGGTCCTCATGAACTGTAAATAAGAATAATGATTCTGGTTCCCGGTCGTATGCTATCAAGTTAAGCAAAAAGCATTACTTTTGAAGGACTTGTATCATGATCTTTGATCAACACTAGTAGTCGTGCTTTAAAATCTCACCTAAGATTCTGGTATTCATATAAGTAGTGCGTCTATCTACTACTCCCTCTATTCCAAAATAATAGTCCACTATGAAAAGTCATGCCATTTTTTCAAATCTATAAATTAAGTATTTATGTGTTTCATTTTTCGAATTTTTTTGCACCAAATTAAAGTACTCGACACGGAAGTACTTAATTTTTTTATTGAAAAAATGGCAAGAGAGAAAGCGGGACTATCATTTTGGAACAGAGGGGTACTTGATTTCAAATTCGTAGGTCTTTTTCTCTTCTTTCTTACATTGAGCCATGTACAAGTAAATGTACTTGAAGCGTATCCTATTAGTACTCTGAATGATGAATTCACATTACTAATGCATAAATATAGTTAAAAGTTAAGGAAACATCTGGATATTCTTTACTCATTTCGACCAGGAAGTCTGTGCATCCACCGATGGGAAGATATGACTTATCTTCCTATCGTATGCGTTCTGTTGGAAGTTGGAACCCTGATTCATATTGTCATATTCCTTATTTCCTCTTGCTGTTTACTTATCTCAACAGCAGATCTTCTTTGCCAAAACATACTGAATAATACCAGGGAGCTCCGTCCTTTGCTTTGTCGTTATATCATTAAGGACCATCTTTGTCCACTGGCTCTAGGTTACTTTTTCATGTGCTACCTAGTTTGAAAGGCAGACAATGAACCTCTTTTTCATAATTATCAATTTGGCTTCTACTTAATTGTTCCTTGACTGATCACGGCTTATGATCTGGTTGTTGTCCGTACAATTCTTTTTAGTCAACCATTCTCCATGTCTACGCCGCATTATTCTTTGCATATAGATATACTCCTTTCTCTGTTTGTGTCTTGTTCACTGAATATATCTTTAGAGCCCAGGTTCCAATTTTTAGCGTTGCAAAATTTTAAGCTATAGAAGTAACATTTCTTTGTGTTTATCAGTTTCTCCTTAAAATTCCTTACATATCTCGTTCTATATGATGCCTGTCCTCTGCATTCTCGTTTTACCTATCTTTGGCAAGACATTGTATCCTGATGATAACCTGACTGAATCTGTCTTCTACGTGGGAGGAGTGCAAATTTGTTCACCCTCACCTAATGAGGGTGAATAAAACCCTCACTTTGATTGGTGGAAAAGGTGAGGGGTCCAACATAAAGTGATGTCATACTTACCAAAAAGTGATGGGGTCTACCACAAGATGATGTCATGCTTACCAAAAAGTGATGTGATTCCGTGGACCCCATACCTTTTCCACCAATCAAAGTGAGGGTTTCGTTCACCCTCATTAGGTGAGGGTGAACAAATTTGCACTCAATAGCAGAAACACTGCCCATGGATTCATAAAAGCTTTTTGGTAGTTGGCCTTGTGTTTCCCTTTTCTTACTTTTTTATACTTGTATTCAGAAAAGGATTGAACCGGGTTGCGGCATCTACTATTGACACTTCTTTGGATCATTCAGCAAAGGGAGGTCCTGGAGCGTCCGACATTGCAACATTGCTCTTAAGAGTCCTCCCAACTAAAGATGGTGTTGTGATGAGGAGACTACTAATGACTGCAGTGAGTACCTTCATGCTGGACTCCTATTTTTCTGATTTTCAAAAATGCTTATGTAGTCATAGTTATTGGCTTGCTGCTGGGTGCTAGAGGTTTCTACCCAAAAACTGTGTTTATTTGCATGATTAGATGCTGGCCTTTTACCTCTTTGTTAGTGTGTGAACGTGAGTACAAAGCAGGTTTACACACTCAAAAGGGCATTAAGAGTTTGGTTCCACATCTCACTCTCACATAAGTCGTACTGCAACGTAAAGCAAGTGCCAGGACACGGTGTTTACCTCAAACTTATCTCCTACCCCGTCAGTTCTTTCCAGTTTTGGTGACTTCAGTTGCAAGTGGGGACTATAAGTTGTAGCCATCTTGATCCGCTGCGCCTCTCAAGTCCAAGTCACTAATATTCGCTCATCTCAGAAAAGTATAAATTCCTAATACGCTCCAATTACGAATTCCCCGGTGGAGTTGGCACTTGGTTATTCCTAGTATTTTTTTTTTTTTTTGAACGGAGGTTATTCCTAGTATTAGGAATACTTGTTTTGTTTCATTTGTGGGGTGGGGAATGGGTAGGTCCAAGGGATGAATATAGGAAATTTGATCTTCAATTAGAATGATTCTGTATGTGCATGTTCCTGAACCCGGGTGTTAATCACTCATGGTATTATCGTACGTAGGTGTAAATTTTCTTCTACATAGATGTAAATTTTCTTCTACGCTTGAGTTCCATTTGGACGAGTATGGTGCCAATGTCAGTTCTCATGATAACCGTGCGCAAGGTGTATGGGAGGTGGAAGGGCATGACAGATCATTTCCTACCCCCATAAACTACAACCGTCATATTTTGTTTGTTTGGAACTCGATATCAACTGTGCATTTTAATTACCAGGATGGAGCTGCATTAATCAGAGCAATGGTTTCCAAGGAAGCAGTTATCTTCCGCCAACAGCTTGGCTGCGTCATTGCCGATATAATATACCAATGGATGTCTGAAGCTTTCGGGCAAGCCACTACTTTTGCTCAATACGGTTCTCGCATGAGTTTGGCACTCGGGCCCGACAATCGAGAGTCTCCTAGATTAGCTACTCCCATCAGCGATTATAGGTACATCCTCAGAGATAGGCGGCTCAAACTGATTTTTTCGAAGGTACTTGGCTCCGCAAGGAAAGATCCTGTGCTGATGGTGAGAGTCTTCTGGGTTTCCTTTGTGATGTTGGTCTCAGCTTCAGCTTTGGCATTTCACCGGATGTTGGTCTCCTTGTCTGAAGCTTATTTGAGTCCTGCTACACCATTTGCATCAAGGAGATCATATGCTTACACCAGGTAGTGTTTCAACTGACCTTGGGCTTGCACCTGCATCTGAAGAAGATAAATGCAGGCACTTCGGTCTGTTGATTCATCTGTCTATACATGCGAAAATTTACCTTAGACAGATGATATGGAACCGGTATAACTTGGGAAGTCAGGTATCAAGGTTCATCACAAAAGTCAGGTATCAAGGTTCATCACAAACTTCTGGTGAGGAGACCGATAAGATTCCAGGGCTAATGCTAAATGTAACGATATGGATCTATTACTGGTGCTAACTTTTGTACCCCTGCATCGAGATGGTTACACTTCTAAGAAATGTAAAGGCAGGGAAAAGCATGACAGTAGGAGTCGTATAGTCTCTTGCAATGTAATTAGTTCTCTCCCAAAAAAAAAAAAATTCAATAAAGTAGCATTGTTGCATCAAAACACTACGTTTGCTGACTTATCTTGAGGTTCTGGGTTTAGAACCAAGGTCAGAAGAAGTTGCACCAAAAATAGTATTTCAGCAGCATGCTTGCTAATTAAGAGCATGTTCAATAGGCTAGTTAAAAAAGTATGCTGAAGTGTTTGTTAAAGGTGTTAACTTAGTGATCACAAGATTTGTTTGTTAATTACGGATGTGATCAGGCTAAGTCTTTTATTTTTCGAGTAATGTTATATTGCATTGCTTAACACATACGAATGCTTTACGTAGGAAGTAAGGCCAATGTATAGCAATATAGCATAGCTGGATGCCTCATCCCAATGGCTTGAGCTGGGTTTTTTTTTTTTAAGAAAGTGAAAGAAAGTCATTGTTAATAAGGAGGAAGTACAAGCGACAGACTTTATGGGGAGACATCAAGAACAATAGCTAAAAATTACTCCCTCCATCCCGAATTTCTTGTCCATGTACGTGTATTTGTGTCATTCAATTGCTTATATCTTTCACTATATAATTTTTTTTACAATTTTGAAATCTTTGTTAATAGTATTCATCGAAAATTATCAAACGAGATCCATATTGATATATATATATATATATATATATATAACATTATGCATTATAAAATATAATCAATTTATTCTCAATGATATATGTTTGTTTGCACTTAGGTCTTGCATAGTTTTTGAAAGCCTGAAAACTTTGAACATCGTTAAGGTCCTAGGAGCTCTGCGGTTGCTTGGACTAACCCCATGACAACCTCCAGCCTTGTAAATACTAGCCCTTGAAGTCATGCCGCATAGATCTGAGATACCTCATCATGCGGTTGGATGTGCAAGCTATATGACGATCTACGTACGTAGAATCGTTATACCTAAAGGCCATGATACACTTAGACTTGAGATTCTTCGCACCAATTGTGATAGAAGTGTTTAGCACAATATCTTGGGATACGGCATACTCAGAATCGTTATCTCTAAAAGCCATGATTCGCTTAGACCGAAGATTCCTCGCACTTCAGTCGTGCCTAAGTTCTCACCCTAGCAAAACTAACGTAAATTGCATTCAATTAAGCACCACGAAGAACACTGTGTCCTACGTCATCACAGTGGATCAAGCTTTTCGTTGACAATCTGTGTCAACCGCGGATCTAGACTACTAGCATCGGCATGTGTAAAGCACGTGCTCAATACTCGTCACCATATTTGCGAGCCAAGGGAAAAGCCAAATGTTGCACTCTTAACCCTTTTGTGACTTTTAGCACAATGAGGAACTCCTCCTAATGAGGTATGCTATGAGCACAATTTTTCTCACAATTTTTTGAACAATATGCCTACTTGGAACTGTCTAACTAATACGGAGTAATTATAAGCGATGATATTTTACAACAAATGAAGCAGTGGCACACCACATGTTGTTCATTTTTACCATACAAAATTGTGCGTGGATAGTTTTTTCTAATTTGAATTTCATTGCATATGGTGGACCAAATTCATTAGAATTTTTTCATTCATTTGATTTCCAAAACTAGCATTGGAGGCATTCCTAACATTTTGCCTAAAAAACTTGATAAATGTTTAAGCTGCTATATACTTCTTCATTATTAATGTTAGTCGCCCCTAATACTGTTATGAAAATACCACTTTGGATTTTATATTTTAACATTCCTATAAGACCAGACTCATGCTTTTTGATTTCTTCTTGACAACCATCAAATTAAATTTGGTGGATTCATCGATTTCTTGTGATATTTAATATTGTCTCTCAAATTTACTGTTTGAGTCCAAAAGCTAGATGACAGACTAAACGGTGCCATGTTTGCTGTGTGAGTGAGTTTTCTAACTTAAGGCTATTTGGGTAACATATTAAAAGGTTGAGGGCATAAAATTCTGTTTCATATTGTTTGCAGTTTGCACTTTGTTGGAATTAATTATATTTGGATGCTATTTATCAGTCATCTCCATATTTATTAAATATCTTTTGTTATCACGGATCCCCATTTTTTGCATGTTTCCTTTCCTCTATCACAAATTTTTTTACGCTATACAATTTACATGCCATCGTAATTCGACTCATTTAGTTCTCCATAAATTGATTATGGCCTATATAAGTATTTCCGTCAACCACCTCTATCTTAATTGTTTTTTTTTTTTTAACTTGAGTTTTTATTTCATGGCATGTATTATTGTCAGTCTCACTTGATAATTGGACTATTATGTTTGTCTTTTGGTACATTCGCTTCCATCCTAAATGAGGAAAATATTTTTCTTCAATGTCAATTATACATTACCTCAACGTAATATTTCTAAACAAGATAAGATCAAATCATAGCTCATATCATTTAACAATTATAGCTATGACTTCGTGTTGTAAGTAAAAATAGAATCTGTCCCAAGCTTTATAGTTTAATCAAATCCATTCATTGTCAAGTCATCAAACATAAACCCCTGTAGTAATAATAATAAAAAACCAATTGGATGTTTATAGTCGTATGCTCTGAATATATTTATGTTATAGTTATCCTATTAGGTGGTCTATTTTTTTTGGAAATAATTTTCTCATATTAATTTTGTTATTATTATTTGATTAACTTAATTCTTTGTACTTCCCTTTTTTCATGATGGATATGAATTAATAATTAGGCGTAGTTTTTCATTTGCTAAAATGGGTTGATTTTAATAAATGGTTTCCTCATTTGCTAAAATCAACACATTAATTTTATAAGATTCCCATTTATGAAATGAATCATTTACTTGTTGGGTCATAGCACAATTTGGTTACTGTTTTTTGGGTCACCATTTTGGAGTGAGGACCAAATTGAGAGGTGCCCCCGGCAGAGTCATTTGCTTCCACGGACATTGACTTTGAGGCCGATCATGACACTACTGGTCATTTCGCTTTAGGATTTATAAGGCATAACTTAGAAAGATAAGGGTTTTGGAGTCTTTTCATGGTCACCTACTTGACAAACCGGCTCACCTCATCTGTAATATTGTGTAATTTATTATAGGCAGTAGATATATATTGTCCGTATAAATCCCCACACCCCAAAAATTAGAGTCCAAAAATTCAGAGCCAAAAAATCAGATCTACATCGTTCATAATCACAATCTACGATCACCTTTCCGTCTCTTACCGTCATGAGTTCTCCGGCGATTTCTGGAGTATGTCCCTCTCTCTCTCTCTCTCTCTCTCTCTCCCTGGTTTGATGATATACTACATACTTGATGTGAATATGTAAATGGATATGGATATGTAACCCGTGTGTGCAATTCTCAATTGAAGAACCAGTAGATCCGGAAATTCTTACAGTTTCTCTCTCTACGATCGCTGTATACATATTCCAACAGTTCGTCATACGGAGAAAAATTCTAAAGTCTTTAGCTGCTGAACACTATTTTTAACTCTCTTACTTCGCATTGTTTGCTTGCTCCCCTTCTCTGTCGATGTATGTGAATATATGTAATTTGAACGTTTGTGCGTTGGATTGACAGGGAACGAGCTTATTCACTGGATTTACTAGGCTGTGCAAAGGCCTAGCTGTAGTGCTTGTTGGTGGACACATTATCGTTCAGATCCTCCCCTCTTCTGTTGATTATCTTGCCCTCATTCCAGCCAGGTTAATGCTCATCTTAGTCTTTAAGTTATTTATGTACTGTTACACTTACACAGAAGAGGGGAAGAGCAAAATCTTCATTAAGATTAATCCCTGATGAAATCTGATTTGTGAAAGTAGAAAAGAGGGGAGCAGATTCCATCAGTCTTCCGTCCGTTGCGGAAAATTCCTTACTGCTGCCTCCCGTAGGAGCAGTTGCGACTCCAGGAATATACGGCCATGGGGTCATTCATAAACTTAAAGCCAACGATAATCTACAGAAACATGAACTTACATTAACAAATCACATATCAAAAGCTCAACTTCGATCCATATTTTCATACTTTTTTATTCTTCTGGTCGAAACGAACGGGTAATTAAAAAATATGGTGAACTATTAATCAAGTACTTACAAAAAGCAAACAATAGCGAAAAACTATATGAACAAAAAATTAGGAAGAACATGCCCTTACTTGAGTGTTGTTGATGATTCGAGGGACCCAAGGACCCTGGAGAGTGGCCCTGTAGGGTGGCTCTCTGGCCGTTGTTGGATTTCATCTTGGCAATGGCCGGCTCAGATCAACAAAGTGCCGAGATAAAATCAAGATCGTTGAAAACACATCAAACGGCTCGGATGCCGCCCTACAGGGTTCCCAAATCCTGATTCGAGATAGACGAATAATAAATTTCAAAAATTTACGGCAAAAAGTTGAATTTTTTTTTTAAACCAAAAATAGAAAATATTGAAAGAAATACCATAGCAAAAATTTAGGAGAAGCATGATTGTTGTTGACAATAAGAGAGAAGCTGAAAGACGAGAGAGATGAGTGACTTGAACCAATTGGACTAGGAAACTGGACGGTGACTTTGTATGAGGTGGATTTAACCTTTTATAGGGAACTAATCTATTGTGTTCAAAACAAAATCTTAATGGGTTCATTTGTAAACTTAGGAATTATTTCATTATAGTTGTAGGAGATTTTTCCCTGCCATGGGGTTGGCCGATCCCACAGCCAGCAACACAGTGTCGCCTCTGCGTAGGAGTCTGGGCCGTGTCTCAAATTTTTTTATTATTGATTCAAGAACAATTACCTTTTCCATGACCTTTTGTTCTAGCCTTTTTATGGGGGGTTCATTCTTGGCAGTTTAGTAAAAAATTGTGAGCCAGCCAACCTCAAATTCACGTTCACACCATGGATAGATATGATATGGATGAGCTGATTCTGGTAGTATTGGCATTGCTTTGATAGTGTGGGAATGCCTTTTCAGTTGCAAGGGATAAGAACAATGGTCTTGCTAGTCGACATTCGAGGCATTTAGTAGTTATTTCATATTTGTTCTCTTTGACCCTTGACTTGTCTAGTGTGCAATAACGAAATACAATGTTCATGTACTGGATCATGGTTGTTTTTCTTCTATTCAGCCGAAAGAGTTATTGGTCTGAAGAAACATGTCTAAATTGGATGTTGCTGATAATCTAGTAACTTACCATGTTGAGATTTGTCTTCATCCAATATTGGCTAAAGTTGAAAGAAGCTTAGATTATAACCAATTATAGCCTGGCAGTGGTAGTTTCAGCTTAGACCCTACCTCCATTTTTTATTTGGGGCTGGCTGTTAGGCAATTCAAAAAAAAGATCATTGGCTCTTGTAAATTGTTTTTGAAGATGATCACTTGGCATCGAGGCAACAGTTTTTTTTTATGGTTTCTCGAATCTTTTGATCGTATTATGATAATTTGTGTGGTCATATCATTGATTTCTCTGAGAATGGAATGCCGAGAACCCTTGGTGTGAGGTGCCTAACCCTACCTAGATGGCTAGACAGGTGCCTGTTGGGGAACTCTGAATGAGCTAAACTTCGTTGTCATTGTGGACTCATTTGCATGGAAGAAGTTCAGTGTGAATGGAGGTGGTTCAATTGATAGAAACTGTGTCAAGTCATTTTGATTAGCAACTTAAACATTTCGTTTTACTACTGAAACAATGGAGATCGACTTGTTTGTGCGCACCTTGGGGTGGAATGACTAGAAAACATTCTTCAGGAAGATTACTGAATTCAAATACCATTATCAGTTAATTGTATCATCTTATTTTTCCACTAAGAAGTAAAGGTATTTCCCAGTAAAGGTAATTTGTGCCATTGTTAAGGATATAATGCGACTGAAATACTTATTTTTTCGTTTCTCCCTTACTTTACTGGACACTAAATATTTCTAGCTCCAAATAATGAAGCTGACTGAAGAGATAGCGATGTTTACGTGCTGGAATACTCCATTTGCTGAACCGCTAAAGATTATTCTGCATCTTTATTTGCAGGACAATTCCCTTTGCTTGGAACCTCATTACCGCGGGTTACATTGAACAATCGGTGCATGGGGTATGTATTTTGTTTGGTGTAAAAATGCAAACTTGCTATCCTTTTTCCTCGAGAACGACCTTGTTGCTTTTGATATTTTTCGGAGCTGTTTTGATAGTCTCTTTGTCTCTAGGTGATCATCAGCGCAATTGGTCTTCTTTTTATTGGGAAGCTGCTCGAACCCATTTGGGGTTCTAGGGAGTTCTTGAAGTTTATCTTTGTTGTCAACTTCTTGACATCTCTCTGTGTTTTCGTTACGGCTATTTCCTTGTATTATGTAACGAGGCAGGAAAACTACCTGTAAGTATTATGTTGCCCTTGTTATATTAAGACTTGAATGACTAGTTGTTTTTCCTGTTTCCCGTGAAACTCTCTCTCTCTCTCTCTCTCTCTGTCTCTCTCTCTCTCTCTCTCTCACACACACACACACAACCTAGGACAATGAACCAATCCAAGTAATTGGGAAAAGAAAAGTGGCCCTCTCGAAGTATACATACCTTTGCATGCTAGACACTTATCCATCCTGCAACTCACCTTACATTCGCAAACCTGGTTCTCAGTTTCCCCCTCAGTGAAAGGATGTAATACAGACTTTTTATTTTGCACCTTTTGTGGATGTAACCGTATCAGATCGATCCTTAATTTCTTGCTATTCATTGGTTAATAGTTACATGCCTCTTTCCGGCTTCCTCGGGGTCCTATCTGGATTTTTTGTTGGCATCAAGCAAATCATACCTGATCAAGAGCTGTCGTTGTTGAAAATAAAAGTAAAGGTATGAATTTTGTAACTTTAGTTATTAGGTTAGTTTGCTCTTTCAGAAACATTTTATGTCAAGACTTTTTCTCTTTGGCATTGTCTATGGCTATATGCAGTGGCTGCCTTCTCTATCAGTCTCGTTGTCTGTTGTCGTAAGCTTCTTTACGGCAGAGCCAGCAAAATACCTTCCAACAGTAATATTTGGTACGTATATGAGCTGGATTTACCTTAGATATCTACAGAATAATCCAGAAACAAAACATAGGGGTGATCCAAGCGATGAATTTGCATTTTCCACATTCTTCCCTGAATTCTTAAGGTAAATTCAGTGTCTTCTTTATTACTTTTTGGAGGAATATTACTTCAAGATGCTGTCATATTTATTACTTTAATAGTTCTGTTTGATGGATTCCATGCAGACCAGTAATCAATCCAATTGCTTCAATATTTGATCGGATGCTATGTGGAAGAACTGCAACTTCAGATGAGGCAATGGGTTATACCACGGGTGGCGCCCCATTACCAGGTTCTCACCCCGTCGAGGCTTCTAGGAGGAGGTAATTATCATGCTGTATCACTAAACAATTGCATGCGGGAACATAGTAAATGTTGCATTTGTTTGTAGCGCAGATTGTGCAATTCTGCTCTGAAGTACTTGATAAATTTTATAGCTCAAAAACCTGTTGATTGGGAACATAGATGATACTTTCCCATGAGGAAAGCTCGAATGAGTTTGACAAGATGTTCATCCAACCAATATTTGTCAATTTTATATTACCTGTGAGGAAGAAAAAGGAAAAAATACAACTAAAATGATTTAGGGTGTATACCCTTATGTCAAATACATTTTTTCCTGAAACCTCTTCTATTGTTTTTGTTGTTATCGCTCACAAGTAGGTATTCCTATCTCATTCGCTTATGGTTCTGGTGGAAAAAAATACTCCTCATTAACGAAAACAGGCATTTGCACCTTGACAGCATTAGATTTTAAAACAATCAATCACTACAGTTCATCCAATGGCAAGAGGTGGTGTTTTTGCATCATCTTGGGAGTTATGAGCGAGAGTGATGATCATTGCATCATGTGTTAAATGGAGTTTATAGCTTGAGCACGTTATAATGCTCTACCAAATACTTCTCCTGTAATTTGTGTGCGTACATAAAACAAGTTTTGTCGGCAAAAAAGCAACTGGAATTTCTAGATTCCAAACAGGACAAGGTGACGTGCCTGCAGCACTTTGTCTTCTCCATAATTATTTTGCAAAAATAATTATTCTGTCAATAACGTTTCAGAAGGGATATTATGTCCACGCAACTTATTTTAAGACAAGCAATGCAAAATTGTATAAACTGCAAGTTTCTTTATCTTTTTTTCCCTGAGCCAAAAAGGACAGCTTATGAAGATAGTATATGGTAGTGGCATGAAATTAAAAGTATCAGTATAACGACATTTGAAGAGTTATTGAATGGTATTCTTGTAGTCGGGAATAGTTCAAGGTCGGAGGATATTGTATTGTTATGTGAAAACTGCTTCCTCACTTGTTACTTAAACTGCAGGGAAAGGGGTGCTCGGGCACTGGAAGAAAGATTAGCTGCTGAAATGTTGGCTGCTGGAGGGAGGGACGAAGATTCGAAAAAAGATGCTGCGGAGAATGTATGACCTAGTGATAACCCTTGTTGGATATCTTTCAGCGTTCTGGAGGACAGTTTTGTCTTGTGTTTTGCCTTGCGGTTATTTGGCTAGCGATTCATCTGTGCCATGGTTCGTCATATAAAAGAGTTCAACAGAAAGTGTTCAATGATATTCTTACTTTTTACTGTAACAAGCTTTTCTCTTCAAGTGCTTCATGATTTATAATCTTTGGAAGCTTTCCATTTGCTAAAATCTAACATTTGATAAAATCAAGTGTTGATTTTAGCAAACGAGGAGAAGATTTGCTAAAATCAACACTTGATTTAAGCAAATGAGGAGTTAATTTTAGCAAATGGAAAACTAATTAGGACCATCTATCTATCTATCTATATCGTTAAAAATGCTACAAACAATCCATTGGGCTGTCGTCAAGGTTAAAAAAGTTTGTTAAAAAGTGTAAGAGAGCCTATAAAAGTGTATTGAAAAGTGTAAAAACTGTATTAGAGCTTGTGTGTGTAATGTTGGCTATTGACAGCCCACCCTATATTATAAGTATACTAACAAGACATACTTTCCTTTTTTGAAAAGAAAAGGAAATCACACCATTATCCTAGCTGATTCATCTTGCTTTTTCTGTTCACTTTTCGCTGGTTTTTGTTTCTTTTTTCTTTTTCGTATTTTGTGTTTGTGGCCTTGTATTTCCTGGACCTTTGGGCCTCGTTTGATTCGGGTATTAAGTACCTGTGATTGGACTATTTGCATCCAATCCCGTGTAGTCCCTTGTTTGGGTCCTGAAAAATCGCATGGGATTAACAATCCCAGCACAATTTTAGTCCAATACGTATGGTATTGTGTAATACCATAGGGGGTGTGGGACTATTGTATCCCGGACTAAAAAAACACGGAAGGACCAAATGCAGTAATTTCAAAAATGCCATTGACATATCTGTTCTTTTTCTTCGTTCGTTTTCCTCCGTCCCTATCCATACCAGGCCACCTCTCCGCCCCTCTCCACACCATACCTCCTCTACGCCTCTCTCTACGCCATGTCTCCTGAAGCAATTTCAACAAAAAAAAAAAAAAAAACACCTCTGATTTTTTTATTTTTTTTTAAATCGATCCTGGTAATGATTTCCTTCTTGAGTTCTTCATCTTCCAGTCTTCGATTTTTTGCGATTTGTTTTTTGTTTTTTGATTCCTTTTTCCGATTTCATTTTGCCCTTCCGTATGTTTTTTTATTTTATTTTTGATTTTTTCCGATTTCGATTTCGATTTTTGTTTCTGCATTACGCACTTGAGAGAAATGAAAAGCAAAAAAAGATAAAATGGTACTCCTGCTGCAAAGTTTCTATATTACGCACTTGAAATGTAGTACTCCTGCAGCAAATTTTCATCCCTAATTTGAAAAATTTTATTGCTTGGAATTGGTTTGAGAGATGGAGAGAGAAAGGGATGGTCCTGAAATTTAATTGAGCCAAACATGGGACTGACCGAAATATGGGATATCCTAATGCTAATCCTACACGAATCAAACAAACAGGGAATTGTGTGAGATTCAGTACTAAATTAGTCTCAGGACAAATAATCCAGGACTATCAATCCCAGGACTATCAATCATACATATTTTATTCCGCGAATCAAACGAGGCCTTGGTTCATTTGTAGAGTATTTATTTTGTTATCAATATGTCCTCAAAAGTTTCTTTCTTATTACTCCTATTTTTTGCACTTAATGTTGAATTGTATACAAGTGTATCTATGGGTATTTGTTTCGTGCTCCTGTAAACGGATGTCCTAATTCGAATAAAAAAATACAAAAAAACATAGTACTGGTGTACATATGTGTAAGATCAGGTGTGCATTTAAGCTTTCGTGCATATTTATGATTTTAGAGCCCTCCAAAGAGTTTTTCTTTTTCTTTTTTCTTTTTTCTGCCAGTAAAAATCAAACTTGCTAGTTTGAAGAAAAGCTGTTGCTTTTATTGCCATAATCTCAATCGATTTAACTTCTTAGACTTTTTTTCCATTGATAAAATTGGAATCTCATCTTAGACTTTTTTTCCATTGATAAAATGGGAATCTCATAAAATCAATGGGTTGATTTTAGCAAATGAGGAAACCATTTGCTAAAATCTACTTGGCCCTTAAACTATCAATTTTTTTTTTAACGAAGCCCTTTCAACTACCAATTGAACTCCTTCCCTCTTCAACTATTATTTTCTTCTTTACTAACGGCAAATCACGTTTTCCATCCGCTTGATGGACGGAAAAGTTAGTCCCAAGGCTATATTAGTCATTTTATTAGTTCCGTATAAGAAGCCAAAATCAGAAGCCAAAAAACATGCATCAATAGACATCCTAGGTTCAGCCATAGCAGTAGGAAGCAAAAATTGGTATAACTGTCTTGCCATAGCAATACCGCAAGGGAAAAAAAAAAGGCATCAGTAGGTCAATTGCAGTATAAAATTACTCAATTCCAACTCCTTCAATCCCGAAAAAGTGGGTTTTTGAAATAAAAATGTGTTGTTCGATACTTATGGGTCGGTTTTCTTCTGGTGGGAGCCCTTAATATCCATGCTATCTTTAAAACCCTAGCTTTGGTGACCAATGGAGCTAAAAACCCTTCTCCTCGGTAAATCTCTTCTTTGAAAAACCTTAGCTTTGGTTTGATCAACATAATGAAAACCCTCAGTCAGCTTCATTGTTGTAGGTGTACAAAATGTCCATTTTACCCTCTCTTTTTTCATCAGTTCCAAAAAAAAAAAGGTTACTGGTTTCCGTCACAAATTTTGGATGGAAAACGTGATTTGTCTTTAATGAAAAAGAAAATGATATTTGAAGGGAAAAAGGAGTTCAATTGGTAGTTGGTGATGTAAATATTTTTTATTTAGTTTAAGGGGCAAGTAAATATTTAACACAAAATTTATAATAGTGAACTAGAGTAAAAAGAAACAACTACCAAAACAACAAGACACATTTTTTATTTATATTTTTTGGGGGGGTAAGTTGGTATATTTAGAGGTAATTAAATAATCATCCGTTTTTTGGACACTATTTAGATTTTCATCCCCTTATTTTACGGAGTTATGGTTTCATCCTTTTCCATTGGAAAATACCTTTTCTATCCTTTTACTATGATATCAACATATACGGGATTATATTTTTTTCCTAATTTTGTGGGATTCAATAACATCTTAATTTTGTGGGATTCAATAAGTTCCTAATTTTGCGGGATTCAATAACTTCCTAATTTAGTGGGATGTAACCATTTTTTAATTTAATGAGATTCAATCACATGCATTAAGAGAGATAACAAAAGAAATTTCAAATTCAAAAATTTGTAACTAATGTGTGGTGAAATTATAGATAACCAAGCAAAAAAAAAATTAAATTCGCACCATCAAATATGGTAAAAATGGCATACATGAGCCAAACACCAAGCTTATGGTAAAAATAAATACCACCATAGTAAAGATGGAGAAATTTTGAATAAACATGGTAAAAATGGCAAATGTAACCAATGACCGAGTAATGTGGAAAACTTATAACTAGTAAAAAAATATGGTAAATATAATATTTTATATTTTGTATTTGATTTTTAATTTTTACCATGATTACTCGATTTTACCATATTTTATGTTTTATATATGATTTTTACCATGATTACTTGAATCATGTAAAATATATCAACCACATAATCGACATTTCATAGTAAAAATAAAAAACGATAAAAAAGATCAAAACTCATGGTATATAGATAAGGACTATGTACGCTCTCCTTGTACATACTCCTTATCTATGTAGGCCCACGCAGTGCCTCTCTTATAGAAAGTATGGTAAAAAAATGGCAACATATTCCGGAAAACATGGTAAAATCAAGTAAAAAACTACAATCATGGTCAATATATAGTACCTACAGAAGTCATGGTAAAACTACTCAAAACTATCCAAATAACTATCAAAATACCCCCAAAACATCATAATAATTGGAGACATCACAACTAATCAATCCAAAACTTTCATACCGGGGGACCATTCGCCCATAGTGATGAGAAACATGGCTACTTACTGTAACAAATCAAAAAACGTGCTAATTCTAAGATTTCTTTGGACCTTTCACTATGTCGCTCCATTGTGCTAAATCAAGGTTTCCGAACAATTGTCGATGGACCCAATCAGAAATGCGAGCTCTCTTTGTGTGATAATCTGCGTGAAAGGGACTTCGTCAAATACAAATAAATCCAAAAACCTCATGATTCAAGAATGTATTTCTAAAGATTTATGAGATAAGGGAAAAAAAAAACTTTCAAGCAAATTACTGTTTCGGATGGTTCTGCTACAATGATTGAGTGTTTGAATGGTTTTCGCCGAGGAGTTAGTGATTGAGATGGCAGGATGACGAGGACGAGTCAGTCATGACATGACGACATGAATACCTCTTACAAGGACTCCTCTTACCAAATGGCAGTGTACGTTAGAAACTGAGAAATTTTGCAGAACTGGAGACGAAACCCACAAAATCCCCAAAACCCACAAAATCCCCAACGAATTAGTACTATAAAAACCAATTAGAAAGAGCAATAACGAAGCAAACATTAATATGTCAGCAAACACATAGAATTGAGATTGTAATGAATAAAAGCTCGTTCACATTTACCATCCAAATCAAACGTTTAATCAATGCATGACCAAGACATGAGAATCTCGTTCAGAACTACCAATAACGAAGAGTTTGGTAGTGAAGGACCAAAAAACTGACCTTAATATGTCAGGACGACGAGGAGTCCGACTGAATTTCATCGGGACGGCATAGAAGGTGGAATGGACGAGTTTTTTTTCGGAGATTTTCTGGGTGTGTGAGATTTGGGATTTCTGGAGAAGACGAGGATGAAGATTGACGATGGTGGTGGATGAACGAGATATTAGGGATTGGGTTTTATCCCCAATCTTGTAATTGTAGCAGAGGAGGACCTCATAATTTTGAAAATCGTCCACTACCCACCCCTTATATATGCAACTTTTAATTTAGTCCTCAATCCCTTAATATGCTACAATTATATGTAGATGAAGGGCATTTAGGGTTTTTTTGAATCTCGGAATGGAAACATAAGTCCTAAATAGGCTCAGGATAATTTTCTAATTTGAAGTGACTAAAATAATGATTATTTAAGTGACCCATATATTTAACAAGACGCTTTTGTGAAAGAAGGGAGAAGACGTCAAGTCGGAACCTTGAAGGATTCGAAAAAACTAAAGAATTTTACCACTTAAAAGCACTTGGAAAAAAGGGGAACTTTACCAAGGGCCAATGCATTTCCTTTTGCTTTCCATGCACTACTTCAGAGTTCACATATCTGAGTTTTCCGTTTTTAAGTTATCAATTGCTAAAAAACCAATTTCTATGAAAGTGTTAAAATTTAAGTTGCTAAAAGTTGATTTATTTTCTATAAAAGTGCTAAAAGCTAAGTTGCTCAAAAGCAGGATGCTAAAAAATTTGCTTCTAACAAATGGGAAACCCTTTTGGCTTAAAAAGTCACTTTGCTTATTTTTCCGTCTTTATTTGATTTTTTTTTTTTGCGTTAGCTAGTTTTGTGTCAAGTTTTTATATATTATTAGTTTGTCTTGATGAGAGGAATCGAAAAAGTTTATGAACCAAACCTTTTTTTTTTTGAAAAAAAACCGAAAATAACTCAAAAAATCTATCCTTTTGACTTATTTTTGTCTTTATTAAAACAATTAAGTTCGGATCATAATTTTTTACTTTTCTGATTTCTCTCGTCGAGAAGAACTAATAATACACAAAAACTTGACATGAAACTAACTAACGCAAAAAAAAAAAAAAAATTAATAAGGAAAGTTGCTTTTCAAGTTGGGCTCTTGGGCTATGTATTGGGGGCCCTAAACCGCCATGTGCAGGCAATATACCCAGAGACGGCCCAGTAAATTAGTGGGCAAATAAATCCACCACTAAAAAGAGGGAGAATGAATATTCCAGGAGCCAACCAAACAGTCCGTTAGGTAGTCCAAAACAAAAGAAAGGCAAAGAACTCCTAGTCCTAGATTGGAGTCATCTGTTTGCGTGCAGCAGTCAAAGGGAGTGTTTGCGTGCAGCAGTCAAAGGGAGGGAAGGGGGTTGCCCACTTTTCTTCCATTTAGGCTTTCTTTGGCTTTTAGCCTTTTACCTCAATTCCACGTCTCTTCCTTCCTTTCCCATCTTCTCCACTGGCAGGGGTACTTCCGTCATTTAAAAACCCCCTCCGCGAACATCAAATATCAATAGTGCTAGTTGTAGTTAGTCACGTTTAAACCCCATAACTCCAATCAACCGCATGGTAATCCCATCATTGATAAACTCTCTATATATTCTGATTTTGTAATTACAAGCTATATTCCCTCACGAAATCGTATTAAAACGAGAGAATATTGTGATACCATGATATTGTTGTGACAAAAATCTCAAAAATTCCACGTAAATCTTGCAAGTTGACCACCAAGTTAATAGCAATAAAATTGTTAAGCTTTAATTAGTTGCGATTTGATTATTTTGCAAAAAGATAGTTCCTCATTTTTTTCTTGCAAAAAATTATATTGATCGTAAAATGCTTAATATATATATGCATTTAAAACTAACGATGCACGAGCAAAAATTGTGCTACCTCAAAAGTTTCAGAGGCCCGAAACAAACTTTTTAAATAGGGCCTCTGTGTAATTTGCATACAAAAGTTGATCAACACAGAGTTCTAATAAAAAAAAACTATTACAATAGATTTACCATTACAATACTTTTATCATTTGAACATTAATCTTCTCACCGGTCCTCTAACTAACTTAATGGCTAATTGTGTAACAATTTAAGCCGCAGGTCGCGGGTTCGAGGATTGGTAGAGGGAGAGAGAGAGAGAGAGAGAGAGAGAGAGAGAGAGAGAGATGTGAGAGAACATTAATCTTCTCCCACTTTTAGCTGCAAAAATATTAAAACTTGGAAGTGGGCCTATTCTCGGTTGTGTCAGGCTTAAATAAAAAAAATTTGACCTAATATATATATAAGGACCTTATATATTTTGGACCCATATTTTAAACATTTTGTTTTGGGTCCGAACCGCAGCTTCTTTGACTTATGCTATAACCCGACTCATGTCCAATGTCCATGTTCTACTATTTAGGACTACCGTTTGAACACATGACATAATGTAATCGATTTAAAAGAAATTTTTGTTACACCGGCGGTGTAAATAATGTTCACTCTTTCCAAAATGCCCTTGTGAAATTTCACGGATGATTAGTCGTGTTTGGACGTTACTAAAATACGGAGTACTTTTTCCGTTCCTTTCCCCATGTATAAAAGGAGGTTTCTGGTAGGCTTTGGGACAGCATCGTTTTCTCCTGCAAAAATTGTTTGAAAGCCTTACGTGATCCTGATCCCATTCCTCTACCGATCGATTTCCAAAAGGTACTAAAAGAACGATCCTTCGCCGATCTTTTGACGCTTTACCTTGGATTGCGGTTTTTGTCGATTGAGTTTGGTTAAATTCTCAATATGTATTGTCGGTGGTTGTGGATTGAAATTGAGTCGTTGCGAGTGATTGATCTTCGTGCATGCTCTAATTTTGCTATGTTAATGGACTTTTAGAACACTGATCGGGAAGAAATAAAGTGTGGAAAAAATGTGCTCTTGAAATTTCTATGCCAAACGACATATTATTTATCGTGGAATTGACGTCTATCGCTTGATCAATTTTTGGGTCCTTTTCGTTTTATTCTTTTCGTTTTATGTTTTTGTGTTGTGATGTAGTGATAGTTTATGATCCTTGATCACGGCCGTATATACTCCTTGGACATGTAAATCCATGTTTTTCTGTCGGTATCTGGACGGAGCCTAGTCGATTAAAATGGCGCATCTCTGTAACTAACTGCAAGTGATTATGGTCAAACCAACTGGTTGTCTTAGTTCGCCAAGAACATGGAGGTTATGGGTTTGATACACAAGTTAATGTTTCATTCCCGCCTCATGGTGAGGCTACTCTAAGGGTGAGTACTTTGTATATGAAAGTGGAGGAACTAGATATACCAAATGATTTATCTGGACTAAGCCTCATAGCAAAATGAAGAAAAGAGTGATTGTGATTCTGGCAAGTAGCGAAGATTTCAAGTTCAATTATGTAGAAAACTTATATTTTTCTTTTTTTGTTGATTGGAATTGAAAACTTATCTTGTGGGTATCAATGTGGTTTTAAACTATTTTTTTCATTGTTTTGTGTAAGGAGCTCTCCAGTCCCCCGTGAGGAGGCTCATCCCCTTTAAATCTATATAGATTCTCGCATTTGTGCAGCCTTGAGAATGGTTGTTTGTATATGTGGTGTTTATAGACAAAGAGATGGTGCTGTTCAAGCATAGGATTGTCTGCTCTGAATCTCTGATACTGCATTATGAATTAACTTTCTAAAAGCTTAGCTGTAGAAGTGTAACTTATTTAGCTATTTAAATGCTTGGTTTTGTACAATCAGGATCAAGCCCACTCCCCTTCCCAAAATGGAATAATATGTGTGTTTTACAATTAGAAATTTAGCGATGGATATGATTTTGTGTGCCTTTATGGAGTGATTGGTGTTCAGCTTCTCATGGCTATGTCCATTCGTGTTATTTTAATCCTACACTCTCTCCTGAGGCCTCAGCCAGTGAATAATTTGTGGAGTGCATCAGCATAGCTATAGTGTGCAATCAGTTTTGGAATGTTGCATAAGTCCATCAGACGAATTGACTCATGAATTGTCATGAGTTATTATTGTTGTTGTTATTGCTTTTGATGTCTTCACAGTAGGTGACCCCAATTGATTGGGACATAAGGCTCAGTCTGGTTTACAGTAATTGTTGCTTCTTGTGTTGCAAAAGCCATGATGACCATAATGGACAGTGGATCACTCAATTTTTAGGTGCATTCATGCGTTCCTAGTTGATGTTGTCCTATGGTTGAAGTACAGCTCAACTAACAGGTTCAGAACTATAGTCAATAACAGAAGTAAATAGCGATAAGGAAGAAGACTGGACCCCTTCTTTTAACAGATAATAGGTAAGTATCTTATTAACACGTTCTGTTTCTTGTATCCCTTATATCATCCTGTTATTCGCTTTCTACGATCTAAGCAACATTAAAAGATAAGTTCATTTTTCCAATTTCAATGGTGATACTGTTTATGATTATTTGATGTATTCCCTGGTTTAATTTTTGTCGCACTTTTTAGTGTGCATTCTAATTTATTTTTGTGATTGAGCGTAATGTAGAATTTGGTGAGGATAAAAAGAGGGAAAAATGTATCTATTGGGTATCGGCGTATTAAATGAGGACTACGATGGGCTTGAGTAATCAAATCAGAAAATACAATGACGAAAGAAAACAGGTAGATAACTTTCATGTAACATGTAATGACATTCACAATTTTTCATTACCTATAGTATACAATCAAGATTGTTTTTGCTCGTTTATTTAATTGTAAGAAAGAATTAGTGCCTTTTTGAGGCTTCTCCACTAACTCATTTGCTTAATTGAGTCTTAGCTGTCAGGTTGCGCGAAAACAAGTCAAGTTTCTTTGGATAGGAAGAAACAGAAGATGCTAAAGGAGAAACCTTCATATGTTTCTGCGTCAGTACTGAAAACTCAACTCAAATACCATTGAATTAATATGTAGCAATGATGAAGGCTTTAGTATAACTAGGTAAATGTGTTAGGTAATTTTGGTGAGTCCACACCGCTGGAGATGGTTTTATTAATTGCTATTAATGTAATAGCTGCAGCAAAAAAAAAAAAAAAAAGTGGTGAAATCCTTTGTCATTTTTGAACATATGAACTCCGGCCTAATTTGAGTAGTTACCAAATGGTCCATTATCTTCGTGCTTTTGAAAAGCATATTGTGCTTTTGATGAACCCAGCGGAAATAAATTATGTAATGTACTTATGCTACAATCCTCAAGAGTACAAGCTTTTGTCCTTGTTGCTGAAGAATAGCAGTTACATCTGCTCCTCATAGAATAGGCTCGTCCATTTGACCTCTAATACATTAGCAACGAATACACCACAAAACTTTAGAAAGTTAAAGAGCTTTGTGTTTGAACCTTAATACGATGTATTCTATGCGATAGCAAAGTGGACGAGTATTTTGATATAAGAAAGTTGGTCATTCAAGCTCGCTGTAGATAGCGTCAAATTGAGGTTTTAATCCGATCATGCTTGCGGGGGTTGTCATATTTGAAGGGTATCAGGATGAAAACATGGATACAGCAGGGTTCTGATGCTGGCATTTAATTTCACGCTAAATGGGTATTGATGGTTTATTTTTCTTTTGCCTGCATTTTACTTGTTTGAGATATGATCAAACATCAATTCCCTTGAAGTTACTAGACAGTGGGTTACCCGAATGAACAGGTGAGTGAACAGGTGACCTTCAAGTTAGGTGCTCTCTCTCTCTCTCGGTATTCTTTGTGCCCTATTGTTGTTGGAGTTTACATATTCATCTTTACAGGTTTCCCTTATCTATCTCTCTCTCTCTTTTGTTTGTGCCCCCATATGTTGGAGTACGCACATTCCTCTGAAGAGGTTCCCTCTATTTATCTCTTCCAAGTAGGCAAGTAGTAAGTGCTTCTGGGTGGAACCTCTTACCCTAAATTAGCCACATTCAAGGATCCAAGTCTTTTCTTACAGCGCATACAACAATCAAAATCTCGAACTCCCTAGCATTCAGCTTTTTAGTGCTAACAGGTTGGTTGGTTGGTTGGTTACATTCGTTAAATTGTTTTCTGATGAAAAATAGTTACTAGACAGTTATAGGACCCACATTTGATAGGTAGTTACTCCGCCTTTCATTCTTTTCAGTTTGGCCGAATAATAGATGGTCTTTCATTGCAGGCACTTTGGGTTTCTCTGAACCACAGAAGAAGGATTCCCATTTTTGAATCCTGTGTTTTCGACCGAGATCTTAACATATGAACAGGTGCAATTGTGTGCTAGATATCCACTTTGAACTGGGAGAGTGAATATAGTTCTTCTAGAGACATCATGTTTCAATTTGCCAAAGTCTTGTGTAGTTCCTTGTTCTTGTTGAACATCGCAGTAAGAAATGACCACTTAGTCCAACACAGTTTTTCATATTGCACGTAGTTGTGACGCACAGTTAATTCTCAGGATCCTATGACCTTAGAAGAAGTAGTCATGAGTGGAGGAGTACTTGATATGGTATGTCGAGTATCATAAGGTGCAATTTTGAGTGATCAATGTGGACAGAGTTTGTTTCTGCGATTCATTTCAATTGAAAAGAAGGCTCAGCTTAATTATGACTATTGTCTTTATGAACGATTCATTAAGGGCCTTTACCTTTGATATCCAGCGGGGACATTTAACCTTTCTTTATCCGAAGGTGTAGTGATGGCATTAAAATTTTATGGCGGTTGACTTCTTGGATACTTCTTTCTGGTACTGGAGGTGCCTTGTGTGTGGTATTGGAGGTACCTTCGAATTCCTGATATCAATATGAGATTACAATATTAAACCCCGGTTGTCTTCTGAAAAATCTTATTGTTATTCAACCTTGTGGAAGGTGCACTGCTCTTAACCCAAAAATTGTAAGTTCCCCTTTACAATGATAATAAACGCATTCTGGTCTTTCATCTTGTGTGGGCCACACTTCTGGAGCAAGTATAGACCATAAATCAGTGGAAAAGTTACTCATGTTGCGGAGATTTGAACAAGGATAGTTTAACTTACTGATGGGAGAGGGGTTAGTGTTTATCAAAACTGCAATTCTTGCTATCATTTTGGTGGATATTATGTTGCAAGTCCGGAGGAGAAACGTTACCTTTACTTGTTCTGGGAAAATTTCTACTGAACTGCTGAAGGAAGTTGAACAATAAAAAGTATCAGGCCTCCTTCCAAGTCTGGTGATATAATGGAACTTACATATTGAAAATGCTTCCGTGTGAAGGTTACTCATAGTCTATGTTAAAGCCATATAAGAATGTTTCAAGTGTATGAAGTAAATTCGTACCTTGCCATCGTCATCTATGTCCTTGAAAAGGCTAGTTTATGGACTCAATTGGCTGGCCCCTGCAATATGCCATTGAAGATTCTGATTGCCGGTCGAGGTTTTCTCTTTGTAAAGTTGCTTCAGGAGTGCGTCTGAATTTATTTGACCAAGCATGAATTTGTTTCACCAACCACCCTAATGTCATGCTATTGCTATAGCACTTCTGAAAAGGAGTAAATGCTTCTTGACTGCATGTGTTATGACATTGGAGATCTCCTGGAGGCATGGACATTGTCTGTATCCGGATATGAGGTCTAGTTCAAGTGCTGTGGATGATTTTGTAGCTTTTGATCTCTACATATCGCTTAGCAAATCTTGTATGCATAGCGATAATAAATGTGAATCTGCAGCCTTAGTTATACTCTATGCCAGTTCTGTACGGGCAGCTTTGTTGAATTCAGGTTACTTATGACTGGATGTAGGCCATTGATTTTCGTAACTGGAAGTATTTGGTTAATGGATTTGGCTGTGTTAACTTTTGCATCTCCTAATGATATGTTCTTTTCAAAAAAGATAAAAAATGATGTAGTTATGTTTGCAATGACAGAAAACTGCCAGGAGTATCAGCTTCTTGATTTTTTTATTTTATTTAAATTTTTTTTTTATCTACCTTAAGGTTCCCTCGCCCCTTTATGCTTCCTTTCTACCAGTGTGACCACTCTCACCTTTTGCCAGCTTTGGATTCAATAGTTAATCCTTCTGGAATTCTGAACAGTGGTAAATGATTCTAAGGTTTTTTTTTTTTTTGGTAAGAGTTTAAGGTGTTAAATGCAATGTAGTTATCATATTTTGGTGCCATTTCCTCTGGTCATTTCTTGTCTCAGTTGTCTTATTTCGATTTTAAATTACAAGTAATGGATGAAGGCTCAAGAAACCTTGATATGCAGAACTGGAAGGTTTGGAACTTTGAAGATATTGCAGAATGTTGTGTTTACATTTGATAACCCAGACTGGTCCATAATTACTGGCATATATGTATTGGACGCACAACTCGGGGGTGTGTTGGGATACGTATGGGACACAACCCTTGGTATACATTTTAGTTTGTTGATAGAGACATGGGTCAGACACCTATTTATTTTTCCTATCTTGTTAGGTTAGAAATGAGACATGAATATTGCATGTCCTTAACTTAGTTCTGAACTAAGAAATAGGATGCTGTGGCTTTTCAAAAGATGATTCCTAAAACTGTGGATCTTGTTATTGGCATTGATTTTTTTTTTTTTTTTAAATTTTCTTTTTGGGTCCCAGTAAGTGTTGGGCCAATCAGTTTGCTTTTGCTTTCCTGAGCCTCCCAATCTGATTTTTTTTTGGGTGCGCAAGCATATTTATGCAGTGGTCTGGTAAATATTTGCGAATAGATGCTGACGTGGAAAAGCCAGAATATGGCAATTATTATGATTATAGATAATCTTAGATGAGCTTGTTTTCTCGTTGAGAAGATCTTATATAGCTTGGAAATTTGATGTAACAAAACCTCTATCAGGACTAAGAAAATTTCAAATCCCAAAACCTGGTAACTACCAGTTTATCATTATTCATATCATATTGAAGTGGGAAAGATGGGTTTATCGTACTATATTTGGCAGCTCATGTCAACTAAAGTCTTAAGCACTATGAATTGGAGTATTTAGCTGCTAATCTCCTTTTGTATGTGTCATGCATGCACATAAAATTTTGACTCAAGGGAATGCTCTGAACTTCTTTAATTCTGTTTGAGGACGTATGCAACATATCCGTGTCAGAAATTTGAAACACCATTACCATATCCTAAGCTTAGGGGTTAACACTGACGCCTACACAATACACATACACCTGATACTCACTACCCGAGTCCCTGTTGATTAACCTATGAAGCATGGACAAACATGAATGCTTTGTTTGCGGCTGTACGTATGTTCATTATTACTCCCTCCGTCCCAAATTGCTTTCCTTTTTGGTTTCCGTCCATTTTGCTCACAAAATCTAATGTATTAGCGTTCATTTTTTTTTCAAAATTTTTTACACCAATTTAAACATCTCATTGAGTAGAAAAAATTGGTAGATTTTTTTTAAAAAAATAATTCTCACGAACACATTATTTTTTTGCGTGCAAAATGCATGCTTTCCCAAAAGGAGCAAGCAATATGGGATGGAGGGAGTATATCTTATCTGGACACGCGAAGGGCACACCTCAGATACACACGTTTTGCTACCCAGGCAGGACGTATATGCATTTTGGGAGGTTTTGAAATTTCGTATTGTTATTTCGGTGGCCAAATTATAGGGATGAAAAACAATTGGTCCTAGTATTGATGCGAAAATATGTCACTGCATTATTGGACTCTCTACTTCAGCATAAATTCTTTGTGCTTCCTTCATATGAGTCATTACCCTAGTTGGTGAATCATTCATCATTGCCATGTGATTCATATTGTGAAAGGATTCAATTTAACTTGAAGTATGAAATAACAATATAATAATCAGGACTATGACTGTAGACGTGGGCATAATATATGTCATGTTTGGAATATAGAACTCCTATTTGTTTCCATCTCAATGCCCACATCATAATATATGTCATGTTTGAATAGAACTCCTTTTTTGTTTCCATCTCAATGCCAGTCACTAAGTCTTTAATTGTCTAAGGACATAGCTCCATAGTAGCGCAGTTGTCAGTTTTGTGCAACTTCTACCAACATTTGGTCTACATGGAGGGAGCCTGGGGGCATGTAGTAAACCAAAAATCTAAAATAACTTCAATCATCTTTTTACTACAACTTACTGGATTATGTTTATTTACTAGCCTTAAACTGGCACAACCAACGTTGGTTAGGGATGGTATGATAATGCGCTGACTGAATGCTCTCCCCACCCTTAGATGAAGATGGGATTCAATCCCAAGTCTTTGTGACTACAAGATGCTTTACCAGTTACGACTTGTACCTTCTTTTTTATATGTATGAGCACACATCACTACGACTATGTTTATTTACTAGCCTTAAACTGGCACAACCAACGTTGGTTAGGGATGGTATGATAATGCGCTGACTGAATGCTCTCCCCACCCTTAGATGAAGATGGGATTCAATCCCAAGTCTTTGTGACTACAAGATGCTTTACCAGTTACGACTTGTACCTTCTTTTTTATATGTATGAGCACACATCACTACGACTATCAAATACCCAGAAGCACCAAAAGGGTCATCATCAGTGATGCTATCAGAGTCAAGGCAGCAGAGACACCTCGCCGGTCATCACATACCGATGGTGGATGCACTCTCCTTTCACGTGTCAAAAACTCAAGTTAGAAGTTTCCTACTTTAATATTTTTTTGGGGTGGTAATTCACTAATTTGGGCACCCTAAGGACATTCTAAAACACGCTCGGGACTGCCTATAGATTCTTGCGAGACGTGTGTGCCAGAGAAATAATAGGCAGGTCTTCTTTTTGGTTGATGGTGGTGGTGTATAAGTTATAAAGACACGTTTGAATGATGAAACACTTTCAGTTTGAAATTTTTTGTGAATGATGTATGAAAATTTGAATGATGTGCCTATGAACTTGACATTTTCTGGAAGGAACTGATTCTTGAGCTTGCAATTTAGGTCAAGTGGTCAACAGAGGTAATGGGACAAATGTGAATGAAGGCATATAGCATATTTCACTGTTAAAAAACTGAACCTACTAACCTCTAGGTTAGTAGTTCGAGTTGGTGACAGTAAATAGGTTTGTACCCAGTCTAAATCTCCCAGACATGCATTAATGGGTGTACTTTTGTTTTTCGTTTTGGTTTGAGCTTATTCCTAATTTTCAAATATCTTTTTACATATCTAGGATAAAGATAAAATATGCTCTCTATGCATTCATACAAATACCCAGTTTGTTATTAATCTGCAAAATCTATATGTTGCGAATTGTCATCCATCATCTACAATACAAAAAATTGTTGTGCATCAATAGGCATCTTAGGATACATTGCAATCCTAGCATGTCTCGGCGTCTAGAAAGAAGTTTGGTTTCACTGATGATGGTCATTGTTTGTTTACATCAAATATAGCCTTATTTGGGGAAGAAATACATCTAACAAGTAACAACAGAAGACACCTATACAGGAGAGACCTAATAGTCAATTCTTACCTGGGAATAATATCTTAAAGTATCTGTTCAATTCCAATATATGTTTCAACTTATGTGAGGATAAGTTCACTGTGACTCCTACTTCATTTGATTTATGTCCTTTCTTGACTAATGATTTGTTAAACGCATGTCTCCTATTACGATCAGCTGCTTGAGGTAAATATTTTGAGGACGAAGTAGCCCGGAGTAGTCTTCCTTTGAGCGACCTGCTTGGATGTGCTTACAGGTTATTTATGAAGTTGAAATGTACTGTCTGACTGTTGAACATTAGAATTGGCAGTCCGGGGGTAGGAAAAGTGGGATCCAAGTATATCTGAGAAGGTGGTAAGGTTCTCTCTTTCAGTATGGATGTTGCTTTTTTATGAGGTATGGGAGTCCTAATTACTATGATCGCAACAAATTGCCTTCCGTCTCCTGATATGCAGTTGGTTTTCCACTGTGTGAAGCTGAGAGGCCTTGAAGGCCTGCTTACATTCCACAAGGCTTGGCTTCTGACTGTAGTAACTTGTGCTTCCGGGGTCCAAGCGGAGATCATTGTTATTGATGACCTAAAGTAGCTGTCTAATAAGATTTTGTGAAAGCAATGACAGGAAGGTTAAAAGGGGTTGCTTATTGTTTTGGCAGTTTTTTTGTGAGGACTTTTTACGTTCTCCATCATTTTCATTGGTTACATACTCCTTTTTTTGGCTGAGAAGTTTGGAATTTCCTTCTGGATAGAGTTCCCTCATCAGCCTGTAGAATAGTTTACTTTTTATTCTAAGAACAACCAATGCAGGCTCCTCCGTTCTCGCCCTTGTCCATTTTCAGTTTGGGTCACATACAGATTTGGCTTTCTACATTTTATGTTGTCTATGTTTCCTTTTTCTTTAGTTATTTTTCTTTGGCCAACATCTTCTTGAGTTGACATAACAAGTTTTTAGATGAGAAAGGGAAGATGAATTGCAACATTATCTGTTCATAGGGCACTGAATGCACTAGATATGGGAAGGGATCCTCGGCTTGGGGGAAAAGGGGTGATGTTTCATTCTCCAAGTGGTTTTTATTTCATTTTTGCGAAGTTGACACTTGACAGTAGGATGTCATAATGAATTGGGCAGCATCATTTATGATTAGCTTTGTTGTCAAGGTTTCTTTTCCCTTTTTTTATCTCTTCTGTTTTCTTTGGGAGAGGGTGTGATTTACGTTGTTCATATCTTTTGCGGTCTCTTTGCAAAACACTAGGTGCTTATACATTCTCCAGTATCAAATGAAACTAAGAAAATATTATTTTGCTTGTTTCTTCCCACACTTGATTGGGCTGTGTTCTTGGTTGAACTACATAACACCTGCCATCCAACCATTAGCATCTACTGTAAATCCAACCATTATCATCCTTCTTTAAGGTGTTCCTATGTCTACATAACGGAAGTCTGCTTGATTGGTCCATGTTACCTTATAGTAGTGACGCAAAGTCCTCCCTCATCCTCGTCCCCACCCCCACTTGACCCACATTTGACTTTAGTGCCAGTGCACTTTGCTGCTTTTATGCCATTTTAAACTCACTTTGTCCATTTCTGATCACATTTGAGCACCGTCATGAATCACTCTGTTAAAGCATGCAACTCAAAACCCCTTGGTGAGCAGATGGAGTTGATAATTAACCAGTGTGAGATAAGTGCTGATACTCTCCTGAATGCGTAACCCTACTCACATGTGGAGAGGTAAACAAAGTGTCCCAAGATACTGGGATCACAACAAAACAAGATGCACCTATGGCACAAAGTAAGAGTGAATCATCTCAACTATCTTAACCAAAAGCCTCCAAAGGGAGGAATCAATCTATAGTCTTGGCGAAAAGACTCCAAGGGAGGAATCAATCTAGCTTCTTGCCCCAAAATCCAAATGTCTAGCTATACATGTTAAATTTTATGTTAGAAACTCATCTGAAAGCTTAAGTTATTAGAGAGAATTCTTTAGTGTTTGTGTATATCTTATTGGGGGCGGGCGTGGGGGCTTAGCAGAGGATCATAGAAGCTCCTCATTGGCTCATTTGAGAGCACCAAGGGAAGCATTTAGAATTAATTAATGTAATATGAACTATGAACTTGGTCATACATAGAGTCCAAGCTGGCAACACTCACTAATGTTCTGAAAGTTGGCCAGACACCGCCTGGTGCCTGGTGCCTTGGCCGATTAATCGGTGCTTAGAGGGAAGTCGGTTTTGCCTCCTTTTTTTGTAATTTTAAAAGTATAAGTAACACAATCCATTAAATAACATCCAAACAAAGGAAATAGAGCCTACATAAACAACCATGTTGCAAAAAATAGAGTCTACATACACATAGTTTCACTTTATGTTGTATAGTGTAGATGTATATATTATTATCAAGAGTGGATCTAATCAATCAATTATCAACCATAGAAACGCGGGATCGGGGTTCCTCATTTAGGCAACACTCACCGAACTAATCAATTACCAACCATAGAAGTTCCTCATTTATGCAATCCCCATTAAGACTATGACTAAGAATTGGAGTCAATTGCAAATGCTTGTTAATATAATATTAGTAAATCTTATGTTCGAAGTAAGTACTTGAGTAATTGTTTTTCTAATATCTTGTCAATTTGAAGTACATGTTTTCCTCATATCGTATTGTTCATCTATTTCTCTTGCATGATAGCTCCTCTCTTAATTCTTTTGGAATTCATATGTTTGGGAGGTTCTATCCTCTTCAGGAACTCCTTTCGATGGGAGCGAGGTTCCTAGGAGTTTTTGACCTAGGAACGCGAGGTTGCGAGGTTTTGGGGTTGATTTGCCAGCCAGACAGAAGCATCGTGTAACTGAGGTAATGTATCGTCAAAGAGTCCTTCACTTGTGATGAGACTCTCCTGCTTAAGCAAGCAAAAAACTTGCAAGTATCTTAATTATAAGATTGTTGGTGAGGTATGAATGTCGGATCTTATGCCCATTCTGATACCATGTTAGAGAATCCAAATCAAAAGAATGTGGTATCGATGGAGACTGGAGATGAGGAGGAGTTGCGTGTTGCGGAGATGGTAAGCATCAGAGGAAGAAGTGATGTTGTGTGGTGGATAGGATTAGTAGTTTGAATGTGTAGTATGTCGGTTAGGTGTGCGAACCATTCCAATCTTTGGTTTTATGGAGCAGTTAAGGAGGTAGTACAAAGGGGAGAATCTAAATTCCAAATCCGTTGTTGCCGTTGGTAAGCTGGTGGACACAAATGGAATTTGACGCGGAAGCTGAGAAAACTCCTTATTTTGCAAAGGCTTAGAAGGTTATGAGAAAAACTGTTTTGTGTATGTGGTGTATATTGAAGCGTGAGAGAAATCTGGAGTTGGTGTCCGTGGTTTGCGGGTTTGTCTTATTTCCTTCGTCATGTTTTATTTGGTTGTGTAATGGTGGTGTGCCCCTGCACATTCTAAAACAACCTTATCAGTTGCCCAGAAAAATATGAATACAAATTGTTCCAAATACTACTTACTAGTTACTTCTTACAGCCTTCGCTGCAAATTTCGATAGCAAAGTTATTCATCCGAAATTCAATATTATTTGGGGTATGTGCTCCAATACGCTTGGAGTACCACATCTCTGCTTATGTTTTCATACCTGTACTGGGACCAATTGGTAGAAATTTTATTTTCTATTCTTCGACTGAACATTGCTATCAATTGTGCTGCTGAAGTTTAAGAAGCTTTTGCCATACATGCAGGTGGTTCCTATCCTTGTTTCAGAGCTTGATCCATCTCCTACCTTTGGGGGATCTATGGACCATAGAAACTTTCCCAGCTCATCTAGAATGTTGATGGACCAAAGTCATGACAGAAATCATTCAACTGCAGAACAGTCCTACGATCATATGGGTACTGGAATATTTAAGTTTGCTGTGTTTCGAATTTCGATCCAAAGTTTGATATCCTTTCTGAGTCCAGGCACTTATGGGGAAGGCAATGTTGCCTGCATACGAGCTTCTTGGCTCAGAAATTTTGGACAGATATGGCACACTAGGCAAAGGAAAAAAAAAGAAAAAAAAGGGCTCCATTTTAACTTTATCTGTTATTGTGGAAAAAGCCTTAAAACTAGGTTGGACCACTATTGGCATCTGTTTTTCTTGTTGATCCTTTTGGAAAAATAAGTTACTCACGAATTATACTTGTCAGGAAGGGCTGTTGCTTTGGAACATGGTTCTCTGGCTTACCCAGTTGACAACATATCAAGGGGTGGAGTACACTCTGCTTCTCAGTGGAATTCAGAAAGCAGGGCGAATGTGTATCCTTCTTCCAGTTTCAGCATGGAAGTACCACATCACCAACCGTCTTTTCCAGTGCCTTCTTACCATCCCTTTCCACAGCCTCCAGCTGCTGGAAACATATATCTGGGCCCACAGTATAATGCTGGCCATGCAAATACTAATTACAACGAAAGGTGGAATATCCATGAAGATGAGCCTGGTCTGCTAGATTCCGTAACAGGCAGTAGTAGGGCCCGACTTAAAAGAAAAAGTCCTTGTATTTCTGCGGCCTGTGAAAGAGGTAGCTCAAGCAGATTCTATAGTGCAGGAAGTTCATCTAGTTCGTCTGAGATACCGCTGGAAAAACCACCTTCTGATTATCAAAACATTCCTTCCAGCCATATTGGCTTATCTCATTATGGGGGTGGTAGCCTCCCAATCCCTGGTGAAGATTCAGTGAGAAACGTGAGAAGCCGATCTAGACTTGATTTGGAAACCACTCCAATCAGAAATCATTTACCAAGCTACTCTTCTCGTCATTACCATTCAACAACCAACTCGTCGATCTACCGCGGAGCCGTTGACCTAACCAATTTAAATTCTGATGAAACCACTCAGGGATGGAACTTTAATGCTCTACCTCATCCTGATGATGGAACAAGTAGAAATTCAGGTTCGTATGAGCTAGAAATGGCCCTTTAGGTACTATGCTTTCCTAGGTAGTAATAATCCCTATTGGTTAATTAATGCTTTTTGGGTTAACCAACTCATAAACAAAAAACCCTTCTTTAGGCTTAGAAAGAAATGTTACTTACAGTTCCTCCATATTACATTTCCATGGATACGAGGTTTCCTCACTAATACTCCCTCTGTCCCAAATTATTTGTCCTGGTTTGGGAATTCAACTTTTTATGAACGGTACATAATTGTACCCGAAAAGGAAAATAAGTACCAACTTTACTTTGTTAACTTTTTAGATTGACGCTTTGTTTTGGGACATCCAAAAAAAAGGAAAGGAGGAGCAACAATTTGGGACAGAGGGCGTAACTGATATTTAAAATTGTTAACCCAAAAAAGAAAAACTGAGATTTGAAATGGATTACTTTGGGTTAAATAACTGTTTATATCCGAAGTATTAGTTATCTAGGAAATAATTTTTTGTTTGTGTTAGTTCATTTATTTTAAAACTGTACATGCATGTCCTATGACCAAACTATCTTATAAATAGATTGTACCAAACAGTCCCTGAGATAGTAATAAATAGACGATTCTGTATCACCTTTTCCCCTGAATTTGTAAAGGATTTCTTAGAGATCGTTTGCAAAGTTGCAGGTACTAATAATGGCTTCAGCCACGAGAGGAATCAGTTTCTTACACGAGGAAGTGGCACTGAGACTGGTGGCAGCCACCGTGAATCTGCTCCTAGCAGAAATCTTGTGCCGCCTTCTCAGTATCTTCATGCTCCGCCTATTTGGGGTGCAAGGGAAGGTCGTGGTAGTCATTCGCAAAGAGCAATACCTTCATATAGGGCTGCTCTGAGCTACCCTCGGTTTGGACTTGAGGCAGCTTCTACAGAAAATGGTCTGCAGTCAATCCCAGAAACTCACTCTTCCAGGTATTCAAGACTGTCTACTAGCGGATGGCAGAACAGTTACAGGAACGGAAGGTCGAGGATTGATATTGAGAGATTCCAATCAGTTTCTAGTATTGTGGGCACCCATGACAGAATCGGGTCCGAGGTTTGTGTTTTTGTTATTCCTGTAATTATTGTGTTAAATTGATTGAGCATGATATAGGTAACCCAGTTGATGCAAGTGTTTTGAGGCGTATAAGATCCGCATATTTATGTGTCTCACTTTGGTTTCTAGTCTGGATTGAGACAGGAAGATACTAAAGTATGCCTGTAGTATGGTTCCCCACCAAATTGGGTGTTTGGGAGGTTAGATTGACCTTTACCAATAGATACACCAACTGCTCTCATACTTGAACCCTCTACCTAGAGGTTAAGCTGATGACTAGTACTTCATATGTTATAATCTTAGTATTCCTTACTTGTCTTCATGGTTCTTTTACCCATTTCCTTTCTCCAAGCACGGGCTGTAAGACCCTTTGGCTTTCTCGTCCTGGGAATATGAAAAGGCTCATCGTCTGAGACCTGTTCGAGCTGAGACATCTGTTGTATCCTCCTTGTCATCCACAAAATATTTGTAGTCAGTAACACAGCTTCTTTTGGTAAAGTTCCCCATTAACTCTGTCACTCTTGCTTGCCTGTTTGCTTTGCTTGCTTGCTTTTGCTTGGCTTATTAAGGATCACAAAGAGTCTCTCCTTTGTAGTTGATTATTGAAATCCGTCAATTACGGTAATGATGAAACTGATGGGTTTGCGTTATGCCCCGCACGATCAGATTAGGGGGTTCATTCAACAACAATTGGGTTTGATCTGGGTTTAGAATGGTTTCCAAGGGGTGTTCAAATTGTTTTACAATCGTGGCCTTGCTGTTTGGTCTTTCTACATGAACATGTTTTTTTGGGTAAATTCTACATGAATATGTTGATTAGGCTGGGATTGGTCATGGAAGTATATCCATTTGATGAAACCCAATGTTAAGCCGGGAGATGGATCAACAAGATCAATCTACCACATGGCACATCGTTCTCAATACTCATTGTTGTTTTTAATGTATTCTGTTATTATCTTTCGATGCGGAAAACAGTTGCATTTTCTGTGCCTCTTCTTATCATTTGATAAAGTTCTTTCTTGAAAGTTTTAGAGGCCAAGGAATCATAACTTGTGTTAAAAAAAAAATTAAGAATTCACTGTGTAGCACAAGGAATAAAGAGCTGAAGATTTTTTTTTTTTTTTTGGAATTGGCGAAGAGTTGAAGATTTTATTATTTACCTTTTGTCTGGTACAGTTAGCAGACAATAGAAACCAAAGGAGTTATCACGAAATTTTGGTTGTTGCATGTGTTGTTTTCTAAACAAATTGTTGTCTCCTCCAAATGTGTCAACAGCTGTCATAGTAGTTTACGGAAGCAAGTCCTCACATTGTGCTATCACGCTGATTTGGCAAAATCCAGTATTGTTAACTGCTAAACATTCGATCAAAAAAGTTCTTCCAAAAACACAGATGAATATTGCTTACGGAATTGGGGTCTTTACAGTTCATTTTAGTTCTCCAATTTGATTGGCCAGTGGCGTGAATCATTTTTTCCTTGCAGGATCTCATGATGATGGATCAGTCATCCTTGTATGCCAGTTCCAGGAATTTGTTTGATCAATATGGAGACATGAGGCTAGACATCGACAACATGGGCTATGAGGTGGTTAAATCGCCTTTCTTTCGTGAACACTTTCTTTGGCGTAGTATTGCCCTGCTCTCCTCTCACAATTGTTATGGCTTTGAAAGGAACTTCTTGCTCTGGGGGAGAGAATTGGAAATGTCAGCACTGGCTTGTCTGAAGATATGGTTTCTAAGTGTTTGATGGAAACACAGAATTCTTCAACTCAAAGCGATGAAGAAGGAACCTGTTGCATCTGTCTTGTAAGTTCTTGTTGTTGCCTCTTGCCTCTTTGACCAAAACAGAGAGACATTTCATTTGTGGTGGAGATCCAAAACTCCAAGAACAGGTCTACCTCTTTTATTATTGGTTAACATAAGATGGAAACTTGGGACTTCCATTTTAGGTGTCCTCTTCAGAATGTTGGATGTTGAGAGTAGCCATATAGCCCATGTCAAGTCTTCGTATTGTCCAGTATATAGTAGCTTTGAGTATTTGCCTTCAAAATTGCACCAGCCTTCTAGAATTGCAACCTTTGCAGGTGAACTTTGATATGAGAAGTGAATGGTTTTATTTTGATTTGATAGATATAGATCTGGTTTTGAAATTAACGAGTTAAAAGTGATTTCTTGAATAAATGGAAAACCACGTTCTCTTTTTCCCTGGGTTGAATTTTGGCAAGTATCATCCTGATACCAAGCCTAATTTCCCCTTCAAAAATACTAGGTACACAACCATCAAGGCATCAAACCACAACCAATCCACAACCCCTCACATACCCGTTGGGCCCACCTCATAATTGTGTATGTGGGCCCCGCGTGTATCCACCTCATAATTGTGTGTGGGCCCCACGTGTACGTGAGGGGTTGTGGTTGGATGGTTGTGTATATGGCATCTCTCTTTTCCCTCTCGGACTTTATGTTCCCAACTTCCCATGCATTACGTAAGAGGTAGTAATTTGCACTTGCTTGGGTACCACTGGTCTTCAGAGGTAACTAGTAACTTGAATCCACGGAGAAAGTCATTTGATAGATTAACTGGACCACCAGACAAAAACATGATTTGGGCATTTTATCTATATTTTCCTGCTAATAGTATCTTTTCTGTTCATGGAATTGCCAAATTCTATGGCAGTTAATAACATGAGTAAATATAATGTATAACATATCGGAGCATCCTTTCACTTAATGTTGCTTAGTACTGCATGCATACTGCATGCATATGTGCAACTGGTCACAGATTTGTCCCAATGTTTTCTGTTTCTTTGTCATTGTTGTATTTTATTATTATTATTATTATTATTGTTTGCAATTGTTATTGGCAGGAAGAGTATGGCAATGGGGAGGAAGTTGGAAGTCTGAAGAAGTGTGGGCATAACTATCATGTGAGTTGCATCAGGAAGTGGTTGTCACTGAAGAATGCCTGCCCTATCTGCAAGGTTTCTCCTCTTACAGATTGTTTAGGGGGGGAATAGTTTAGGAGTTTCTTAGGATGCAAATCCTTTGTTTATAAATGTATATATGCATCCACACACATATTTGACATAACTCTAAATTGTAGGAACTGTACACATTATTTAGGAAAACTTGGTATCCGTCGTTCAATTGCTCTCTGTCAGCATATGAAATTAGTGGCTTCATTCTGCCTTAATTTTTTTTCTGTGTTTGTTGTGATACCTAATCTAGTGTGTGGTGTCAGTGGTTAAACCCCAAAACCCCATGATGACACATACACAAATTTTGATATCGCCTCGTGATCAATCTTCTAAGATTCAATCTAGGTATTGCTCTGGTCATTATTTATGCCAGGCCACCAAACAGATACTAAAAGGTAGTAATCCTACTTGAATGGGCATTTCGAGAAAAAATTACCAAGTTGTTTGGTCTTATCACATCAGCTTTGGTCCTGATAACACATGCATGATCATCAGGTATTTATATATAGGGAGTAAGGGTAGAGGTCGTACCTTTTTTTTACTAGTATTTGTGAGGTGATTGAGGACCACTGTATCATCACACTATTAGCTTTTTTCATCCCAAATTAATACAATTGAGATTCCTAGTTTTTTCTTCTTATTTGAATGATTTGAGGTCATTTGTACCACACCCCTTCAAGGCCTTGTGATGCTACAATCTCTTGTTGGATCAAATGCTAGCTTGCTTCGTAGTGAGATTCAATAGGTAGAGGGTGTAGGTAACGGTAGGTGATAGCAAGCTGTGGGAACTGGCCCCTTGTTCGGTTTGGGTCTCAAGACCACCTTGCTGCATGGTCCCCAATAAAATTTTCTATCTATCTCTCTTTACTCATTACCCCCCAAAACCCTCCCTCAAAACCCAAACCGAACAAGACTCTCATCCATTGTGAGACTGAATTTGTATTTGGTTGATGAGCTGCATAGGAAGGACTCTTTAAATGGCACCGAGCAGGTAGTAAAAATGACAACCACCATCACCATGGTTGATCTACTAATGAAGCCAAAGTCTAGGCCTGTCAATGGACCCTTTATTTAGCAGGACCAATATGTGATTCAATCTGAATTTGGCGGGGTCCGAATCCGAATCCGATTTTGATGGGAAGTCAGTTGTGGAGAGAGAGAGAGAGAGACAGCTGGATATGCTTTGGGTTTTTTTTTTTTTTTGGTGAAAAATTCGGATCGGATCATATCCGAATCAAATTTGGTGATATCTGATTATCAAATTGTTGTTATAGGTTTTGGATCGAATTTTTTGGATTGGATCCGAATCGAATGCGGATAGGATTTGATATTCGATAGGATCTGATCCACGGAGAGGCGTAAGCCAAACGGATCCAGGGATACTATCGCCTTCTAGAAATCAACCTAGTGAGCGCCCAAAACGACGTGCCAAAAGAGAACAAAAATTTTGAACAAAACTACGTCGTTTTAAGTCCTAAGAGACTAAAAGAATCAGAGACCTCCCAAGCCCCTTTTCACTCCTAACAACTGAAGGGATCACTTTCGTTGGAGAAAATATGGAATCTGCCTCCATGGGTGCATCCATGGATCATCTTTTTCCATCCAACACTGATTGTTAGCACTCTTCTTTACTATGGGGAGATTGAAATGCCGAAGTTTTTTGATCTTTGGTTTGTTTGGGGAAAAGAAAATCTCCTATTTTTCCTGCTGGAATTCAAACCAAAAAAGTGGTTCCTTGCTTTGGTTAAATAGACAAAAAATAGTTTATTTTTTTGTCTTTATTAAAAAAAATTATATTTATTAGTTTTGCGTTAAATTTTTTGTGGTTTATTGGTTCGTCTCGATGAGAGAATCTAAAAAGTATAAAATTATTATTAAACTTTTTAAAAAGTTCACTAAAGACAAAAATAATCCAATTTCAGTTTATTGGATTATTTTTGTCTTTATTCAGAAAAATTTATGTTTGGTTAATAATTTTATACTTTTAAGATTCCTCTCGTTGAGACGAACCAATAAGTCACGAAAAATCAACGCCAAATTAACAAAAGCAAAAAATAAATTTAAATACGGACAAAAAATAATAAGTCGTCAGAACTTGTATAATTCAAGCAAGTCCGACAATGAAGACAAACTTGGAAGAACCTTATAGGCTGTAGCAATGTTAAATGAAGACAAGCTTGGAAGAACCTTATAGGCTGTAGCAATGTTAAATGAAGACAAACTTGGAAGAACCTTATAGGCTGTAGCAATGTTAAATGAAGACAAACTTGGAAGAACCTTATAGGCTGTAGCAATGTTAAATGAAGACAAACTTGGAAGAACCTTATAGGCTCACTAGGGTGATTTCTAGGAGACGATCACTAAGTATCCCTGGATCCAAGCCAAACCTTCCTTTGTGCAAGCATGCAGCAGTTGCATATATTTATACAAAGAGAAAAAGGAAAGCATTGAAACATCTATTTCATGCCCGTAAATGACTACATTTTAACAGAATTGTCCCATCTTTTGGGGAAGCTACAACACAAACTGGGAGATGCAGGCAAAAAGGAAAAAAAGAAAAGAAAAAAGACAAATCTTTGACTAAAATAGAGCTGGGGTGTCTTCTGTCATCTCCACCTGTTTTTCAAAAGCACAGCAAAAACGTTATTCATGTTCGGAAAGATGAATTTATTTATGTATACATAATAATAATAATAATAATAATAATAATAATAATAATAATAATAACAATAATACTCCATAATAAAAGGAAAAATTAAAGAGGGGAGATAGGATCGAGTTACTTATTTGTAGTGAAGTTAAAAAAGTGCACAAAGTTCAAGTGGCATAGAAGATCGAATACGTAAAATTGCACGTACCAAGTATAGAACAAATTCCTGGAACCTAGAAATAGTTGGTTTTTGTGGAGCCAAAAACGAGATTTGAATTTTGCAAAGCGTAATGTGGTTTTATCAGGTGTCTAGGCAGTACTACAGCTTCACATCGTTTTGGTTATCAAGTCGTACATACTACGGGACGAAGTGTATTTTTCGACATACCAGTGAAAATCCCATCTGGGTCGGACTTTGGAAGGGTAATCGGTCTGTGCTCTTTTGGTGTTTTGATATGCAGCGCAGGCGATAGAGTAGATAAAAATGAGCAAGATCACCATCACAATGTTGAGAATAGAAAGCTTGCGCCAATCGATTCTCACGGTTTCGAGCACCCCGGCTTTGCACGAATCGCACTCGTAGCAGAGAACGTTGGGGGCGTTGTTCCACTTGTAACAGTCCGGGTCTTGGGCCAGAGTCGTCGCGTCCACCGCGTAGCTGCATGCAGTTGGCGGCTTGCAGCAACCCGACTGCATATACGTACGTTCATAATGGGCAAAGTTTATACAACCAGAAAAGAATTAATGCAGTAAACCTAGACCGCTTTTATCACTTAGAAAACAGAAACATGAACATCACTTTTAATTGTAAAATAAATTGTATGTCTCGTTTAAGATTCTGTATAAAATTTTGTGGAAAAAAAGTTAAAAACAAAATCGCAATCAGTAACGTCTTGGTCCTTGGATAAAACAGGTTTCTTGTGAAAAAAAAAAAAACAATAGTTCCAATTGTGCATATGAAAAAAAACAGAGGGAGATAATTAATACAATTTTTGAATATATATAGTGTTTTTAAGTTTTTAATAAAGCTATAATCCTTTTCCTCTTTTTCCCTATAAATTAAGGCGTGATTTGGCTAAAAAGAAAAAACTGATTTTTTGGTTTTTTTGGTTTTTGTCCTTATTCAATTTTTTTTTTTGCATTTGTTAGTTTTCGGTCGTTTTTTTGTGGTTTCTTGGCTTGTCTTGACGAGAGGAATCTAAAAAGTATAAAATATTAGCCAAACTTAAAGTTTTGTGAATAATGACGAAAAATAATCCAAAAAACTGATTTATTTTGGTTTATTTTCGGCTTTATTAAAAAAACTATTACTTTTGACCATAATTTTATACTCTTTAGATTCGTCTCGACGAGATAAATCTAGAAACCACAAAATCTTGACGCAAAACTAACAAATGCAATTTTTTTTTTGAATAAGGACAACGAAAAAAACCAAAAAATCAATTTTTTCTTTTTAGCCAAATCACGCCTAAATCTAGTCAACTAGGCTCTAATATGTTTCTTACCACCAAAAAGACAAAGGTTGGGTTGGACACTGTTTTATAACCAGACCGAGGGCATTTTCCAATTGAGAAAACATTCTTTCCACCGCCGGCGAAAACAAATGTTTCCTCCAAATCAATTCACAGCGGTTCGTGTGATTGTGTAATCCATGTGATTGTGCAGTACACAATTCCACGGACCGCTGTGATTGATTTGGAAGAAACATTTGTTGCCACCGCCAGCGGAAATAACTAATTCTCTTTCCAATTTCGTGAGGAATATAAACAAACAAATAGTAGTGTATTAAAATTAACTAACAAATTAATAAGATCATATAGTACCTGTATAGGAGACAAATCCTTTTGCAAATAATCAAAAGGAGTCCAATAAGCAAGCTCAGCACAAGCCTTAGACCCCAAAATACAAGTCCTAATAGTCTTCCAGTAGCGAGGGTGTTTCACAAGTCTTTTTGTGAGCCAGGGAGAGTAATTCTCCAAATGGTACTCTTTATAAACCCGACCCGGAACCTGGACGCCGCCTCCTCGGTTTGTGACAATGAAGCCGAATACAGTGAGAGCCATCAAAGCCGCAATGAGCAAAAACATAACGGCTAAGTAGAGCCAAAAAACGCAGACGACGTGGAAGCAGGAGCCGATGAAGCCGGCTAGAGAGAGAATGAGTATGACGAAGCCGATGATTAGGAGGGGTGTTTGGAGGAAAGCTTCGCAGCTGGTTTTGCTCCTTGCCATCCATAAACCTCCTCCGATTATTGGGATTGATGATAGGAGTGTTAATAGGTTTAGAAACCCGATTACTGTGTTGCTCATTCTCATCATGTACATCTCTCTCTCTCTCTGTGTGTGTGTGTGTGTGTGTGTGAGAGAGAGAGAGAGAGATGGAGTATATGGTGCTTTCTTTTGAATCCTTCCTGTTTTAAAGCAGCTGCAGGGGTGACAATTCTGCTTAATTTTTTGGTAGGAAAGCTTCGAGAAAAATTTGTTAATGTTTACCACCTTTTCTGAATTGCTTTGCATGAAATTAGTATAAGGGTGGGATTCTGCTACTATTTTCTAATATTGGAGTAAAACAAACCACCTTGCATGTATTTGCAAAGAAGAATTTTTCACAAACATATTTTATACTCCATCTGGCTCATAAATTCAGTTGGTCCCGTATTTCATTTTGAGATGTCATAGGTAAAAAAAAAGGCGCATGGATTTCAAAATTAACTGCCATAAACGATATAATAAATTATCGAATGGGATTCAAGGGGTAGGAATGGAAATTAATGCTCATTTTAAAACGAGTCCCCTTAAAAAGTTGGAATCTTCAAAATGGATCAACTTTGTGGGACAGAAGGAGTATATATTTTTTCCTTTTCAAAAGTAGAGCTTAGTAGGTTAGATTATCACAACGTGTACTTAAACATGGGACCTCTCACATAGATACTTAGACTCCACAATCGATTCTTGATTAAAGGGACTTGGGGTTTCTCAAGTCACTACAGGGGTGTAGTGTTGCATCTCGGTTGTCCTACGGAAAGCTTCGAGAAATTTGTTAATTTGCAATTTGAATTGTAGGTACTTTTTTATTTATTAATAATTATATCTTCGGTGCCACTGGAGAGGGCTTGGAGTGACATTAATTTTTGAAACCAAATCTTAAAAGGTGCAAATCCTCAAATCAGAACCCTTAACCATGCACCATATGAACTCCGATACATAGCATGTTGACTGGGGAAATGTGGAAACGATTAGTATATTTCACATCTTAGCCGCTAAGGAACTGCACAGTAGCCTTTTGAATGACACAATTGCCCTTCTTGTACCGTAGCCTTTGTGTACTAATTACAAATGAAGTTCTTGTCCCATTCGGAAAACAAATCAGAGATACGGGATTTATTATTGCTTTATTCTATTTTTTTTCTTTGGTGAATCAGCGTGAAATATAAAAGAGTTTAGGCGAATATATAAGTTTACAAAGGACATACCTGTTTGTACCATATCTGGACCGTACATAAGTTTATAAATTGGAGAGAGAATTTAATTTGAATTCAGCTATAGCAGAGCTGAACTCCCTATTATTCAATAAATCAGAGCTGAATTCTATATTACTTTAGTTCCTCTATATACATATTACAATGTTTGAAGGAGGTTTTCAGATTCAGGCGCACTTTCATCTTTACATTTGGAGATCTTGTATCTCCTGGCACGTCCTTGCACTTTCACACCCCACTCAGTGTTGGCTACAATATCCCAGGAAACGAAATATGTGTCAACAATATCCCAGGAAACGAAATAAAAGAAAAATAAATGAAAAATGGATAACTTGCACAACCTGCAGGGATGGGAAAATGATGAAAACCTTGCCAAACATGCATGGAAGGGTACCATAAACTAGTACATAATATCAGAAATGTGAGTTAACCCATGCTCACGTCCCCCATTGACCTAGCTAGCTATCCCGAAAGAAGGAAAGGGCAACGAGGACGCGAGCACGGGCAGTGTTTTTTATGCATAAGTTACTGCTTTATTCTACCACATACGAAAGAGATTATTTACCTACATGTTTAATCGACACAAGTTTTTTCATATATTAAATCAATCACAAATGTCCAACGAAACAGTGGCCTAAACGGAACAAATAAAACTCTAGCAATATGTAAACATTATGTAAAACAAAAACAACATGACTTGTTTTTCTGTATGTCATTATAATGGGAAAAGGTGCTCACAATATGTTGGATTTTTTTTTTGAACTGTATGTTGGATTGTTTAGGACATGCATAATATGCGATAATATTACTGGAGTACAAGGGGGGTTAACACTTTGAAAATGTACTCTATGAAATATTACTTTCATTGTTGATAAAAAAAAAATTAAATAAAATGCACTCTATGGCTGCAAAAACTATCGGGTTCTTTGAAAAAAAAAAATTAAAAAAAGGAAACTATTTTTGGGTGGGCTAGAAAGGCAGTGAGGTCTAATAATTGAGGCATCAATTGATAATGCAGTGTCCTAAGGCAAGCATAAGGATACTTTTGTAAATTAGCTAGTGGGGTCCACGAAATTATTTGTGGGCGTGAAGCTCTTTTTTCCCTCTTTTTTCTTCTTTTTGAAGCATTATCAGGACAAAAATCTGGTCATCTTCCAAAAAAGGGATTATAACATTTGGATGCTTCTTATCTTATCTTGGCTTTATTTGTTTAATGCCTTGTTTGAATCCTCTACATGACTCCACTAATCTCAAAGTGGATTTTTTTTTTCCAACTAACAGGCTACTTTCAACCAATCGTTTTTATTAGAGTATGTTATGTGCACAAATCCGCATATAAATGTGTTATTTATTTATTTTATTTTTTTGATGCATATGGATCTCAGCAGTAGATGTGGAATCAATACATATAATATGATATCTAACACATCTGTCTCCGAATCTGTTCATATCTATTTGTGTCAGTAATATATATATATATATATACAGTGAGCTTCCCATCAGGACTCCCTGATGGGCTTCCCATCAGGGAGACCCCCAATTCTCCTATTTCCCGATCAAATTTTCACGATCCGAACCGTCCAATGTGTTTAAAAGGTGTTTTTAAGGGTCCTCGTGAAAAATCAGTGAAAAAAAATACCGGGAAGGGCTTGATCCGATCATTTTTCGATAAAAACGCATATATACAGTTTTTATCGAAAAATTATCGGATCAGGCCCTTCCCGCTATTTTTTTTCACTGATTTTTCACGGGGACCCTTAAAAACACCTTTTAAACACATTGGACGGTTCGGATCGTGAAAATTTGATCGGGAAATAGGAGTACCTGATGGGAAGCCCATCAGGTATACCTGATTGGAAAGATGTCGTATATATATATATATATATATATATATATATATATATTAATGTGTAGGAGAATAATTGAGAAGATGAATATTAATGCTTTTATCTACGAGCCAAACAATGAAAACCAGGGGGGACATTTCCCACCAAAACTAATGAAGCATTAGCTCTTCTTTCTTTGCCTTATTTTTACCCTTTTTCTTCAACTTGAAGCATTAGCTTTATCTTTTTCCTCTTCCAAAATGAGGATCAGCAAATATAGTAAAATAAAGAGATACTTGCATGGGTTTCATAGTTCAAGAAATGCATAAAAAGTGTTAAAAGCTAGAGGGCGCTCAAAACGAACCTAGTGCCTTGATACACAACCCCTTGGGTTGGGTAAGAGGGTACGGTTTTTTTTTCTTTTTCTTTGGACATCAGAATTTATAGAATTCACAAAAAATTATGCGACTTGACCCTTAAGATTGAATCCAAATTAAACAATTGTGTGGGAATTGGGAGCACCCTTACCAACCACTCGAACTAGCCCTCGAGGAAGTGTGTGAGCCTATTACCGACTAAAAGGCTAGCCCTTTAATGTACTACTTGGCCACACCCACCAACCTATAGAAATAAGGACGAGAACAGTAATAGGAAATTATTACTCGTTGCGTCCCTAATAGTTAGTTCATGTTCATTTTTTTTTTTTTGGTATCCGAAAAAGAATATCCTTTTTCCAAAAGTAAATCTGCAAAAGTTGGAGATTATTCTATGTCGCCTTTTTAATCAAATTAATATGAAAAACAAAGCAATCCTCAATATGTAATAATTCAAATTTCAAGGGTAAGGAGGGAAAATAAAAATTATACATAGTATAATGATGATATGATGTCTTAGTAAAAATTTACAGAATGTCATCAATAATATTTTTGATGTAAAGGAATATTTGCTAAAAAAACCAACATTTGTAGTTTATTCCTTGAATTGCATGTGCATCTTCAGTATCTTTGCCTTACCATCTTCAATACTTGCTAAAAAAAAACCAACATTTGTAGTTCTATATGATTTCTCATTGCCGATTTTTTTTATAGAGGCTATGGTTGGTGTACTTACTGTCACGCCCTCATTTTTAAATAACCAAAGTACAAATATAATCCACGTGAGATAAGTCAGGGTCAAACTCAACTCCGTTGAAAAGTCCAAGTCAAGTTCACATTTCCATAACCAAGTTCAACAATCTTCAACTAGGGGTATCCATAACCCCATGCATAATATCAAAAATACTAAAGTTATTACATGTCTCATTTATTGCCAAAAGATTAGAGAAAATTCGATTTACAATATCATCTTATAAAACTCTAGATAATGGACATAAAAAAAATGACTTCATGATCAGTAATCTCCATGTAATGCAACCAAGCTTCAAACATCCAGCCCATGCTCCATGCCGTGTACCTGAAAATGATAGGGTGAGCTCACTAACTCGTAGGGAACCATTCTACTACCGCTAGGTGTATAAAGATGATTTATGCACATGGGGTGAAAATATGCCAAATGGATGTACAAATGTGGGTACATGCTTGCGACCTTGGATTGTATTCCAATACTATTTCCCCAAGCGTAGGGTTTAGGCCGGCGGTAGCATGATAACCGGTAAGTCCGGGTCGAATCCACAGGGACTGAACGCACCCGGCGTGAGAGTTGTCTTGCAAGTGTAGGTTTTCAGCCTTAAAGCGGCAAACTGTGGTTTTGTGATTTGGTTGGTGGAATTCTCTTAACTTCGAGAATGACTCGAGATTAACACGACTAATTAAAACAAGGCTAAGTCAAGGGGTTCACAACACCCATGCCTTAGGCCAATTCATTCTCCTCTAAAATAACCGGCTCGGGGACGTCGTTAAACGACCCTGAACGGAAGATTTGGTACTTAAACTCGTTTGACAAGAAATGGTGTTTCTCAAAGAATAGGATTCTTGTGCCATTTATACAAACATTTTGATTGACATCGCCCGAAGCATCACACGTGCCAAGTGGTCAAGCACTTGGCTACGTGTGATCAACGAGATTAACAAATCCAAATTTTGAAACATAAAATTAATCCTAACTCTTTGATTAACAAACAATGTTTGCATTATGGCGAGGAGAGCATATGAACCTAAGTCACATGGTGCCAATCACCCCATGACCGAGCCTAAAACGACTACTCAATCATAACTACGGGAAACATGACTAATTTTGCAAAGGCAATAAAGAACATGACATATAACTTTAAAAAGTGATTTTTATGGAAGATCCTAAGTTATCCTACAACCTTAATACTTGAGAAATTGACAAACAATCAATAGAACTAAGTGTATTTCAAGGATTAGCTAGGAAAGCAAGGAATTGCAAAACTTGAGGAAAATGAAAATAAACTAGATATTTAGAACAATCTCAACAAGAGAAACAACTTTAATAAACGTGAAATTAACGGAAGCTAAACACTTACATGAGAAATCTAGAGAGAGAGACCTTAAACTCTCTCCAATGGAGGAGAGAGGTGAGAGCAAACACTAACTAAGAAAAATAAAAGAGAAGGTGTCTTGAAGAAGGAGAGAGGAGAGAAGTGATATAGTCTTCCACTACTCTCTCCTACAAATATCTCAAAAAGCTCTCACATGAGCATAAACATTCCATAAGTAGTAAGTGCATAAAGTACTCAAAAATTGGGTTCGGAGCATTTTTGGACCGGTCCAAAATAATTTCGGATCGGTCCGGAATCGTCTGGAAAATAATTTGCAAATCCGGATAGGTCCAGAATAATTCCGGATCGGTCCGGAATCATCTGGAAAATAATTTGCAAATCCGGATAGGTCCAGAATAATTCCGGATCGGTCCGAAATCGGCTGAAAAATAATTTGCAAATCCGGGTAGGTCCAGAATAATTCCGGATCGGTTCGGAATGGTCTGGACTTGAATTTGACTTCTTTGATCCCTCCCGTTGAATTGCGCGCTCCCGAACTTCCTCCAAAACACTTAAATGAGTTGTGCAACCCTCGGGGGAGGTGTTCCTTGGTCACTTGAGTGCTTGTTCACTCCCGGACTCCACCGGGAGTTTTTCTGAGTGTCAAACACGGCTTCAAAGCCAACGGCGTGACTTGTGACTTTTCGCATTCCCGGGCCTTGGCCGAATCGTCGTTTCGTGGCTCTTGAGGCACGGTGTTGGCGTGTCATGGGGCACGTGGTCCTCGGTAACTTGGGATGGTTCCCAATGTGCACAAATGTGCTCATTTTCCTTGTTTAACCTGCAACTTACAAAAACACCACTACACGCATATCAACCAAACTAAGTGCGAATTCGCGTGTGTGTGTGTGGAATAAATGAGCGAGATAAGCCCCGGTTATCTACAATATTGGGGGCTTATCAGTACAAGTAATCAAATCATTAGTGAAAGGACTAGGAAGTATCGAAGTATCCAAATTTATTGCCAAGTGTCCGAAGAAATTTTCAAGTATCCACAAACAACCCAAATGTTCAAAAGTCTATTCTAAGTACTCACACACCACCCAAGTTTCCATTTTGTTTCACCAAATTACCCAAGTTTTTCACACAAGTCTGAATCCAAATTCACGTGTCGAGTTTCGACAAAACACAATATATTGTCCAAAATCTCATTTCTCATTTCTTTCATTGAAGGAAACACCATCATTTTCGTTAGTACTAGGGATTTAGTCCCTCTGCCGGATTCCATATGCTCCGCGTGCCTCTGCTGGATTCTATAGGCTCCGCCTCCCTCTGCGGATTCTATGGGCTCCGCGTGCCCCTGCCGGATTCCATAGGCTCTGCGTGCCTTCACAAAAATTTCATTAAATGATGGCGTTGATTTAAAACACCTCATTACCACGCACATTTCATTCAATTTTGATAACAAGCCCATTTCTCAATTTTATTTCACCAAAATGCATCTTTCAATAAAAAGGGTCACGCACACACTCACACAAGCTTACTAAAATCCAACAAACGTCCATGCGACATTAAATGATGTATTTACTGATAAATCTACAATCCTCGAGTCAAAACATGGATGAAATGATGTCAAAGGTCGAATATATGAAGACATGAGCAATCGGGGACCAAACGGACATCAAAGGGTGGCTGAAAACCACCCCGAGGACAGGGGCAGTTGCTGGAAATTGTTGGGGCAGCAGCATATAAACAGTAACAGTGCAAATTTTCACCTCTAAGGTGTGGAATTTCAACTCAATCACAAATGAGATAGTTTAGGCTCAAACTAGAGATGCTAGTCAACAATTAAACATGGAGGGAGATTAATTTCACTCCCAATTTCACCAATCAACAACCAATTTCATAGATCAATGAATCAAAGTGGAAAAAAAACCCACATAAAGAAGGAAAACATGATTTTCAATGGAATTGAAGCCAAGAACCAATTATGTGCAACAAATCACAAGTATACAACTAGAGAGAGTAGAAATTTGTCCCCTACCTCAAAGATTTGCTTGAAAAATGAAGATGAGTGAAACCCTAGGTGTAGAAAACCCCGAATCCCGAAATGTGAGCTTCCGGTGCGAACCCAAGGTGAACTGAGCTCCCCACGGCGCGTAGAACGTGAAAATAGCCTTGGTTCTTGAAGTGGTCAAGAGAGGAGGGAGAGATTTGAGCTTGAAAGGTGTAACAATGGAGGAGAGAGAGGAGAGAGAGGGGCCGGTCGGGTGGGGAGGGAGAGGAGAGAGTTATGTTTTGTTTTTTTGCGAAATTCCCCCATACACTACATATTATAACCCTCTAATTACACCTCACACCCAAATATCACTTGTGTATATAAAATGTGACCCCATCCTACTAATTTCAAACCAACACTTAGCCAATTAATATATATCAACATTCCTCACAAAACCCCAACTTTTATTTTCAAAAAGTAATTAAATTTTCCGGGTCTTTACACACTGTGCCAGCAAAGCATGTTCCAGCACAATACTTATTTTCGTAAACCAAACTTAAGTAAAGACTTAGTTTAATTTATTTATGAAAATAAGGAAATACTCACCATTTGGAAACAATGGCATTTCCAGAATTTTGAAATTCTAATCACATCAAAATCTCATCCCCCCACTTTTAGGTCAAAACCGAAAAACGACACATTTTTCTCCGAAGAAAATGGGTGAAAGACGACTTTGTCTTACTAAAAAATAACTTCCAATTATACCATTGTGATTAGAAAAATCCAAGGAACAATTACCGAGACTTTTTATCGGCCAAATCGAAACTTCTCCAAAAAGTGATTTTTCATACGGGTCCTTACACTTACGATCTTTTGCTTACATGTGAAATGCTGGATTTTGAGATCTATCATTGTAATAGATGTACACGGTGGCTGCATATGGTGGTATGCACATGGTGGCTGCACATGGTGGATGTCTTTTATGAAATTTTATTACTTTGTCTTACTATTCTTTGAGAGAAATCATATTGCGTGCTTACCAATAGAGACATGCCAACTCTGTGTGTGTGTGTGTGTGTGTGTGTGTGTGTGTGTTAGGGGTTTGCCGCCTTCACCACCTCTACCTCCCCCTGCTGGCAACCTTTCTCCACATCCTTGCCTTTTCGATACCCTACATTCCCTCTTCCTCAATTAACCATCTTTCTCCCTCGGCTCCATTCCAGGTATCTAGTGGCGGGAGGGATAAATCTTAAAGGCATCGCAGCGTGACTCCATCTGTGTGGCCCAACAAGTATCGACTGTTTAGGTTTGACAATGTTGTGTGGTAAGGATGGCTTGGCTTTGGCTCTTCCTCCGGCAACTAAGTTAACAGGTCAAGTATGGCGCTTCCAGCGACATAGATGGTGACCAGAGTTTTTTATTTTATCTTTTCTTTTGAGTTTTTTTATTGTTATATCCCCAGCCCCTGTAGCAGTTTCTTCTATCCCTTATCTTTGTCTGATAAAAAAAAAAAAGTTTCTTCTATCCCTTTGTGGAACTTTTTTCATCCCTTTGTGTGTGAGACTATGGGGCTAGCTGTCAAAAATCAAATGGCTTTTTCCTATGATTAGTACTGGGATGCCCTTGGAGATCCTCTACTACCACATCTTTGATCGGCCCTATGCTCAACCTCAATGTTGGTCTACTTTTTGTAGAATGTGTCATTCAGTCTAATAGCGCATTTGCTCACGTTAAGATTTAATAGTTTTAGTTCATTCTTATATCTTGTGTGGAAATCTTTGTAATGCTTCCGAGCTTTTGAAATGAAATTGCCTATTGCTAAAAAGAATAGAGATAGGGTCAGATATTTGAAGACATTATCTCTTACCCAATTAGTATACTTGTAAGTTTATGCAACAAAATAGCACATCTAAATCGCCAATCACACAGGTAGTAATACTTCACCAATTTAGAAGTAATATGATGCAATCAAAATCAAGGATAGATTTCATAAGAGAGAGAGAGAGAATCCCAAAATGAGATACAAAAGAGTCTAATCTCTCAAATTCTATCATCAATGTATCAAAAACTACCAAATGAAGATTCTAAACACCTTATTTATATAGACTCAAAAAACCTACACACACTAGAGAACACCAAAATGACATAAAGACCCTTAATTCTACTGCATCACAATACAAGAAGTAATCTTCCGTATTTACATTTATATAGCTTTTGAATAAAAAAGAAGAAAACTACTCATTCTGTCTCAGGAAGTTCAAATCTTCCGGAAATTTTCTTCCCTTAAAAAATGTCCGGGCAATCACCAACGGCAGAAAGGCAAGAACGGAGAGGCACAGAGGGGAACGACTCCCATCTTATATAGTAGTGTTAATCTTCTCTTATTTGTAGTGGTAAGGATCAGCCAAGGAGGGTTTGCTTTGGCATGGACTTGTTTTCCAAAAATGATCTGAAGAGAATATAAGCTTGTCGAGGGCGGAAAAGCGGAACCTCGTGTCCAGCTCCGGATACGGTTACAAGAGTCAGCCCTTCGTATACTTGGCTCCACCCACCAACCTAAACAACAAAATCAAGAACAAGAAATCATTTTGAGTTGATGAGTGTATGTGACAATGTCACTAGTTCCCAAAAATAGAAAAAAGTTGGTGATTAACATAAAGTTTAGAGCTAGCACTGCTATTGAAGCATAATTTCGTCTTGATGGAAACTGAATTGTCATGTGCTCATTGGCTGGTGCATGAGTGGGCCCACATCACCTAATCACTGCATTATAGCTCAGTTTCACTGTCAAGTCGAAATTGAGCTTCAATATCGCTTTCATGAGCTCAGACCAGCAAACGGTATGGTCACAAGTCAAATACAGGGCAAGAGTCCCATTTGTGTCGAACGAAAGCGAAGGTAGTTATAGTCAAATAGCTGTCTCGTAGCTGCCAAGACTAACCTTTCCATTGTCATACCAGGGGTACCAGTTGGCAATAGTTGGAAGCTTCAAGGCGTCAATGGAGTATCGAGTTGCGGTCAGAGGAACTACTGCATCGGTATCTCCACTAAAGAACAAAAAAAGTCACAACAGAAGATTACACTTCATGCGATTAAAAAATAGAAACCACCGAGGAGATAAGTTGTTCTCCTAAATGTTTATCTACTTTCAATAACAGAAGACTAGGAGAGTGAACATATTAGCTGCAGATGATCAACAAATATCGAAAAAAGAACAAGTCCAAAGCTTGATAAATACTGCTGGGACCTACTCAGTTTACAGAAGTTTAAAGAGTCAATCCATTCACTTACTGTGAATACATATGTGGAAGGAATAATGATATTGGTGTTGATCTCTCCATTCATGTGGAGCAAAAGGATTGCGAACATTTACCATTCTGGTATATAAACAAATTCATGCTGCCAGATATAAGAAAAATGTAGTGGGCCGAACTTAAACCAGCCTAGAGGGCACAGCGGTCCAGTAGCCCTAATTGGCTGATCACTGGGCCAAAACGTTCATCAGGCCAGACATCGAGCCGGAGCCGTTAACCGGGGCTCCCTTATCGGGATCAAACACCTTACCCGAGGTGATCCGAACTTGGCCGGGTTGGACAGCTCCTGGCCCAGATCCAGACATTAGGACCCGCTTCTTTATCGGAAAGGCAGTTCAAACATGTGTAACCGCTACATTCTGTGCATCATACATGAGGTCATCCGAAGAGGTTACTTGGAGGACAAGTCAGGAGGTTCTATAAAAAGTTCACTTTCATATCCAAAGAGGAATGCCGTTCATACTAACCCTGGAGCTCTTTTAACTTGGTGTGCCTCCCGGGTCATCACTAGCTCGTCTGGCACGAACAGTGGTTCTCTGCCTTGCAAGACTAGGTCATGAGCAGGAGCCTAACCCTAGATCCTAGTTAACGATCCGATTGAGAAAGGTCCAATACAAACCCCACCCCCAAAAAAATTGGAAACTATAGCCAATTAAATGTAGTTGCTTCTTACAGTATAAACCATAGGGCAAATTTTATCAACAGCCCTTGACCTTTTAATAATGATGAATACCCCCTCGACCCCGTGTATTTGCATTTCACCAATACCCCAAATCGACAATTGTCTCTTCAAACCCGTGATGGAATGAGCCAAAAGTGGCTTATATCTAAAAAGTAATCATTTCGGATAATAAAACCCAATAAAACTATCAACTCTCATTTATTTCATATTATGATATCAACTCATTGGAAGAGATGTTTTGATAAGAAAAGGGTAACATTCATTAATAGCCCTTTCTTTTTTAACCGTTGAAAGAACCAATTTGGTCAGAAAGGACAAATTTATTACATCGGGTTCTAAAAGAAATTGGGAATTGAGAGCTTTTTATAATTTATTTTATCATTAAAGTGAGTGAATTTGTCAATATAAGTCATTTTTGGCTAATAACCCACGTGTTTAGTCCAACAATTGTTGGTTGGGTGTTGGTGAAGTGAACATTAGACCACAGGGTTTATAGTCATTTGACTCATTTCTCATAAGTGAATGGGGTATTTGTCATTAAGCAAAACCTTGTCAATGTAATTTACCCCAACAATAACGTTCTGATAAGTACATACTGTTTTTGTTTTACAAGGCATATCCATGCAGGACTTCTTTAAAAGTTTCCTCCTCGTTTCCTCTCATCAAGTATGGCCTTGTCCATAAACATAAACCCACTCCTATTTTTGCTCTTAATTTTGATTGAGGCGTATTTAAATTGATTGGTTGAGTGTTGGGAAACTACAATCACCGCATAGAAGGAAAACTTCAAGGTCGTAGTAGCTTTGGGGGAAGAGCACCACATAACCCCATGCAGAAGGGGATGTATACTTCCTAAGGAGAGTGAGGTTCACTTGCCTTGACCATGCCACACTGGCCACATGCTATTCTAATCTTTTCTCTCCTAATACTAATTTTTTGAATCTTTTTGTCGTTTTTAGTTGATTATGATTTATGTTTCGGCATTTATATTCGACTAGAATTTCCTACTGCATACAATTTCCAACCCCAAAAAATAAAAGTACGCATCCCCAGTGCAGGCTACTGTCCCTTAGAACCTTGATGTACTAAACTAATAGTTTTGTCTATGTTGTATAAAATAAGGTTGTAAGTTTGATCACAGCAAATTCAAAAGGGATGATAAACTTCAGAAATATAGGATAAGAAATAACATATAAAGGTTATACCTGTATACCCATATCCTGAGACCAGCTGCTATTATTTCTCGATATATGGGAAGCATCGATAATGGAGAATCCGCCCAGTAGTTACCAATAAAATCACTGTAAAGGAAAATTTAACAGCAAAAATTACAGGCACTGCTGTGACAAGTAGATGAGAAAAGTTCAGTTAAACTTCTATCAACACACCTGCACGTTTGCCATGGATAGCTAATACCAGTCACGTTTGCGTGGAGAGCCTTCTGAACTTCTGGGAGATTGAAGTACACTTGTGAATACATTGCTGTGCAAGGGTCATATGCTCTTGACATCCATGGCTAAATTTTTAAGCAACAGAATGAGTTCAACTAAAACAACCCTTTTGTAACAACTTGCAAGGAATGAAATCATAAGACATGATGATTAAACTACTAAAAGGAAACAGCTACAAAAAATTAAAGTGCTTTCCAAGGTGATAAAAGGTAATCCAAAAATGATACAAATTATAACAACCCAGAAGAGTTCCCAAGATCACTTTGTGAACCTCCGGAGGCATTAATGTTCGTTTCATATCTACAGTTCTTCTGTAATACTTATATCCATTATAGCACTTTATAAATGTTTATTCAAGTGAATCAAGCATTTCATGAGCTCTGTCCCAAGACATGATTCCCATTCTTTTCCTAAGCGCTCTAAATAATTAAAAGCCAAATTAATGCAATTTATGTAAATAGATGGTCTAGGATGGTCATATGCGTCTAGTTATAGAGATGGACTACAACTCTTAGTTGAAGCTTGAACCTGCGTGAGTGGTGCCTACCAGGGGACCATCACCCACTAGTGAGTAGGGCTACAGATGAACCGAGCTGTTCGTGAACTGTTCGAAGCTTGATTTAGTAAAAGCTCGTTCGAGTACTAAATGAGCCGAACCTGAACCTCAATTTTAGGCTTCTTTAATAAATGAGCCGAACCTGAACTTGACAGTATTCAGCTCGATTAGGCTCACGAACCTAGAGTATACATTTATATCTCATAAATCAGTATATCACACAAGCTTGAGTATGTTTAAACTTTTACATGTACATCATGAAAATTTTATAACTTGTCCATATATAAACTTTTAAATGTACTATAAACTTAAATTTTAATGAGATTTCATAATTTTATATATGTATGTACTTATTTATATACAAAATCAAATTTCCATTGAAATTCTACACCTGTATGAGAGTATAAATCTCTAAAATTTCCATTGAAATTCTACACCTGTATGACAGTATAAATTTCTAATATTTTTGACACATTAAGGCTCGTGACCAAGCTCGAGTTCGACTCAAACCTAGGCAAGCTCAGCTCAAGAAATTCTCATTGAGCTCGAGCTTGGCTCGAGTTTGTTTAAAAACTAAACAAACGAACCTAAACATCCTAAAGCTCGGCTCGATTCAGCTCGTTTGCAGTCCTACTACTGAATGGTCAGGCAAGTCAATGTATTCAAGAGGACATGGAGGGAAAGGACGATGACATTGTGCAGGATGTCGGAGAACAAAGCATGCTACATACCTTAGTTATAGACTGAATATAAAAAAAACTGTGTCAACTACACAAACATGATGGACTGGGGTCACTAAAAATTCAGTCAGAATGTTGCACTTGGAAGTGCTGTGAACATTGAGAACTACTGCTTGAGATCTATGGTGTACAGATTCTATTGAAGTTCCCATAAAACATGACACTATATTAAATGCATGTCACCTGATTCAATCAGCATGTAATAAAATGATGAAGCAAGCAAGCAAATACTATCAAGAAGCACGAAATTTTGGACTTGCACCTTACCAAGATAGCTCCACATAAGTAGAGAAAAGCATCATATTCTTCTTTTTTCAGCATGCATTACTTTGAACAAATACGTTCATAATTGATTTTTCTTCCAATTCTATTAATTGATTTCTCCTAAAAAAAAAATGACCTTATCATCAAGTTTCTGCAATCTTCATGTTGTACCTACTAATGTCCTCCCAAATAGTATCTTCTGCAGAGATTTTCAACATTGAAGGTATCACTATAGTATCTTCTGCAGAGATTTTTCAACATTGAAGGCATCACTCTCAGATGTCATTGAGATCTATTGGATATAAGAAACACGATGCCAGAGTGCAGAGTATATAAGGATATCTTTTAGTTATGTACAAGATCTTGCATCTGTTATATTTGGTCAACTTCTTGTATTATCTCCTTTATACGATGTAGCAGCTTGGGAGCTTCAATGAACACTTACATAATGACCCCTTAAGTTACGCCTAAGTGATGTAGTACTGTTGCAAGGTCGCGTGAAAATGCTATATGGGTCAATGTTGCCTTGCTCCACTTCTGCAAGAGTCAGAGCTTTGAAGCAATCACTTGAAGGATGCTGAGAGGATCCGAAGTCGCAGGCTACCCGAAGAGTTTTGTAGGTAGAATCAGAAATCAGACCATGTGTCCACCAGTACTCAAACGTGCCAATGTAATCATGATAATCATCAGTAACAGCGTTCCCGACCTAAAAGAAACAAAATTCATTAAATAAAAAGAAAAGAAACTAACCAAGCACTGGCAGTCATCAATTCGTGGCAATTGAATCAACATCATCAAAATATTCATGGTACATACCAAGAAACCTTTGAGATTGATAGCTGGATTATTGATTCCCTTGTTTCTTTCATAAACAAGTTGAGACAACTGGGGAACATAATGACCTGACATGAAGATAAAATAACTAGGACTGCTCAATATTGAAGCAGAGTTCCAACAGAGAATCGTTTACAGGTTCAATATAGGATATAATAAATCACCTGCATAACTTTCTCCAGCAATGTAAAAATCTCTATGCTTGTACTGTGGAAATCTCTCGAACCAATTCAGTAGAAATGTGTACGAATCTTCAGCTACAAATTCACAGAAACCAGATCACAAAAACATTTTGGAAAGTGATCATAAAGTTTAACATCACATTATTTATAGAACCATCTAATACAATCCCAAAACTAAAGCACATGCAATCAACAAAAACTAAGTGTGGCAAAGTACATAAGTTGGAGTGTTACCTGTTCTCTGGTCACCTGAAGTATATACATCTGAGGACGTATTTGAATATGAAAAACCAACACCAGCTGGTGATTCAAGGAAAAGCACATTTGCCACTGAAAACAAACCAAGAAAACGAAATCAGAAACATGTCATTATGAAGATCAAAGGAGAAAATTTTGGAACTACATAAAAGAGAACTTAACTACATACAATTATTCCAAGCATAGGGATTTAGGTAAAGAGCCTTCCCATCAGGATGAATTCGGAAAGGTCCAATCTCTTCAGCAGCTCCATAAGCTATAGAAGAACAACCGGGGCCTCCATTAAGCCACAACAAGAGTGGCCTTGACTCGGGCCCATGACTCGCCGGAGCCTCAACCAACCAGTAAAACAAAGCCCTCCCAGCTTGCTGGTTTACTGTTACATAACCTGAGTACTGAGCAAAGCCAACATTGGTTGGCTGCCCTGGCAAATTTGTGATCCTATCTCTCTCCTGATCACCATTGGACAGAGAATGACAAATACCCAAGAAAAGGAATGACAAGCAAAGTGAAGAAACCAATGAATTACCCATAAATCAATTAATCAAGAAACAATAAAGAGGACCCAGAATATCTGGGTTTGCCAGGAATTGGGCTATAACTGAACAAATGGAGAAATTGGCCAATGAATGCCGAGTGTGAGAAAGCAAAGGGAAGAGATACAAGCCGTAAAGGATATAAATGACTTCCCAATAATTTATCAGCATAGATCTAGATGGAGACAAGGAGGATTAGAAAATGACACAAGAATCAACCAGTCAACAAACAGAAAATTCAACTTATACCCAGAAAGACGAATTCTATAATATTTCCGGGTATTCAATGAACTCACAAAAGAAGTCGTAAACAATGGCATCAGCAGAAAAGAGTATTATCTCTCTCTCTCTCTCTCTCTCTCTCTCTCTCTCTCTCAACAATTGGATCAGCGGAAAAAGAGTATTATCTCTCTCTCTCTTTCTCTCTCTCTCTCTCACACACACAGGCATTGACCATCAATACCTACATTTTGTCTACTTAATTGTCCCATGAACGATGATTTCAACTAGTTGAGCTGAGGTTAGGTGTGATTGGATGGAAACTGGAGTCTTTTTTATAGGAGTAGTATATTCTTTTCACACGATATCTGGGGATAAGTGACTTGTTCGGTACTTCTCTCAGACATTTCAGCAAACGGGTAAGAGGCGCACATGGGGTCTGCATTTGCCGCCATTGACTACGCCTGTGCGGCGGGAAAACTGATACATGTACATTAAGTTTTTCCAAGATTTCGGGCTGGAAAATGCTAAAGAACCCTACAGTGAATCAGTAGATGCAGTTAAATAAAAAAATAAAAATCAGTACATAAATATCTAAGCGAATCTGAAGCCTAATTTCGCTTTCCGTGGGCAAGGTTTTCCAAGATTTCAGGCTGGAAAATGCTAAGAACCTTATTGTGGTTTAGATAGATAAATATTTAAGTAAATCTAAACCTAATTCAGCTAAATTTTCCTCCCAAGAGTGAATTAGTGGTTCAGATGGATAAATATTCTTTTAATCCAACTGAATCTGAACCTTAATTTCACTTTCAATAAAGGAGAGTTGTAAAATTCTATTTCTACTCTTGAGAAGTTTTTGACAATCAAAACAAGAGACAAAAAAAAAAAAGAATAATTGAAAAGTTTATAATGTGCTCTAAAATTTTGAAAAAGTCTCTAATTACGAAGGCGGCCAGACTTTTCGATTTCCGGAAAACAATTTAGATTCAAAACTTAATTAACTCTTATTTTATTAGAGTAAAATAATGAAAGGCAAACTTGAGAAGTTACATGGTTTAGGTATAATTATGTATTGCAAACAAAATATTAAAAATTAAAAATATGACCAACATTTCGGAACGCTGGGAGTAGTTTTTAGAGTTGCCTTTTTTCGGATACCTAGCAGTGCACTTTTGGGGTAGGAGCGTTGAACAAAAAAAATAAACAAAACAGAAAAGGTCTAAAGCTTTGAAAACCAGGGGACGAAGAGGTCAGGCTCGGAATTTGAATATTCTAAAAACTGGCGAAGAATGATGACATACATAAGCTTTAGGCCTCGTTTGATTCGCGGACTAAAATAGGTGAGATTGATAGTCTTGGGATTGATAGTCCTGGACTATTTGTGCTGGAACTAATTTAGTACTGAATCACACGCAATCCCCTGTTTGATTCATGCAGGATTAACACTGGGATATCCCATGTTTTGGTCAATCCCATGTTTGGTTCCCTCAACTAAATTTCAGGATTAAAATTAAATACAGAAAAATCAGAACAATCAAATTCAGAAAAATCAGAACCCAGTAATTCTCCATCATCTCCATCAAGAATCAGAGAGGAATCACAGAGATCAGAAAATTGATGGATGGATGGATGGATGGTGGTTGCCAAGTGATTCTCGAACAAGAACCGAGGGTCATACAGTCAGAGGTACCCAATCAGAGGTACCCAGTACATTATCGAGTGATTCTCGAGTGATTTGAGCAAGAACCGAGTGATTCTCAAACACAATCAGAGGTACCCAGTAGATTATGAAGCTACCCAGTCAATTTCGAACACAAACAAAGAACAACGTGGAACAATCTTTCTGGTCGATCACCTATTTCAAGTTCCATCTCCACACAACATAACTCGTTCTTTCTTGAATCTTTTCATCCGTGTCTGGATGAACTGATTGAGAAGAGCTTCACACCAAAACAGAATCGGGATTCTACTCAGCTACTGTTGGAGTTCATACAGAAGGTTTCGATGGGTTTTGGGGATTCACGTTGGCTCTTCAACTTAGCTTTTAGTTCCCAACGAGGAGCTCTTGTTTATCAAATCAGAATCAAAGCCGGAGCAAGTATCAGATGGGTTTGTTCCGAGACATGGGTTTTCGATGGAAGATTACCCAAATCTACAATCACCTCAGAGGTGTTTTATGCGGAAAGCTAACTCAGATCCACACGATTTGGACACAAAAATCGAGTACTCTTTTGGTTTCTCGGTGAGAAAACCCATGTGGTGAGAAAACACAGTAGAAATGGAGAGAGAGAGAAGAGAAGAAGACGATGGCATTTTTGCAATTAAGTGGGCTGACCTTCTGTGTGTTTTATCCGGGACTGTTTAGTCCCACCCCCCCATGGGATAATATAATACCCCACATATAAGTACTAAATTAGTCCCGGGATTAGTAATCCCATATGCTTTTAGGGAACCAAACGCGGGATTGTGCGGGATTAGACTGGTGCTATCCTATCCCAGCCTTCTAATACCCGAATCAAACGAGGCTAAGGTATTATTATTACTATTTTTCTGGGTAAATATTATTACTAGGAGTATTTTTTTTGCACTTTCATTCTATATGAATGTACTTTAAAGTTTCTCACTTAATTTTTCTTAGAAAATGGAGTTATGGGAAGAGTTTTGAGCAGGAAAAAATAAATGCTGGTGTTTAATAATATATATAATGCAAAAATCATAGAAGTAGGTGTTAGTATTATTGGCATTTTTCGGATTCCGACAAGCCATTGAAATCTGTATTTTATTCTTTTTTTCATTTGAGTTTGGGAGGTTTTTTAGTGATTGAGTCTAGATGCTCCGCCCGAGGGATCAAGAATTATTGAAAAGCCATTGCCATGAAGAATCCTTGGATTTGGATACCATATGCATTTCATGTTAAAGTTTTTCCATCCATTGCATTGGTTAATTTCATCATGTTTTATATTTTATGGCATTGGATTTCTTCGTTTGCCTTTGGGTTTGACAGAGAAAATTTTTCTTAGGCTTGTAGCTCTTTCATAAGAGTTTCTGCAGATAGCGCTTGATGAGTGCTACTCGTAGCGCTCACTGTCTTTCTAGCACTTCACTCCTGTGTTTTAAAAAATAGATTTTGAGAGATGCGCTTGTTCAGCGCTACTAGCGCCACACCTTTTTTTTTTATTTTTTTATCTGAGGTCATGCATGATGTCATATGCATGATGTCTACAAGCACTTTGCTATTCTATTTAAACTCTGTGGCGCCATTTAGCTAGCTCTTGTAGCTAGTTTATTGGCACGATTACTAGCGCAAAGCTAATTTTCTTGAGTATGTGGCATTTTCTCATGGGTCCTCTTTAGGGCTTCGTCTTTGGCACTGTATAATCAATTTTTTCACTCTTCTAGGTCAAATTTTGAGAGTATTAACCCACCTTAGAGAGAGAAACACTTCTCCTTCATTTGTTCATGGGTTCTATGCTTTAGAGGTAATTTGTATTTTGATTTGATCATCTTTTATTCATTCTAGTGCTATATTCTAATATCTATGTATATGTTCTAATTTGATTCTTCCCAAAATCTTCATTGCATCATCAAGAAACAATCTTTTCATATATTCATATGTTTAGATGCTTTAAGTATGATTTAAACTTAGTGTTTGATCATCTTTTATGTCAATCTAGTGCAATACTTTTGTTCACCAAATATTTGCTCTAGATTGATTATTTTTATAAAAAATATTCATAAAAATCATATATTTATCATCATGGGTCGTTGCCTTTGTTCCTACGTGAGCCGGATATGTCTTGTGCTTGTGGAGTCCATGGAATCAAAGAGTGGTACGGGGTACTACATCAAGAATTGGAGCTAGGTGTCACAAGGGGTTTGTTGGGTAATTCCTAGTCTTGTTAATTCTTGAAAACCTTTTGATTTATGGAATGCATAAGTAGGATTAGGCCGTGATATTATGCTCAGGGTGTTTAGACCCTAAGTAGTTTCCACATGTAACGCCCCAATTTTTGGAAGCATTATTTAAAATACTTTTAAAAGATTTATTCAAAAGGGTTTCATTGATTAAGTAGCAGAAAATAACATAAGTGTCTTAATTCGATTACAAACATAAACATAGTACTTTGTTGGGAAATTAGATTACATGTTCCAACACAAAAATAGGAGACTTTAGGGTTCTAGAGGATTAGGTTGAGATCTTGATCCCAATTCTCCTCCTGCATCTGCTCAGTAGCAAATTCCTCCGTTCCGTAGTAGGGTCCTTCTTCCGCACCTACAATGTCTGGCGTAATATGCCAAGGCCATAACAGCACCGTGAGCGAATAATCACTCAATAGCTAACTCTTACCCACCAACCCTTATATTACAATTAACCACAGTTCATATATATTTAAAAGAAAGTGCAAAATTGAATACCATGCAAATGATTTAATTAACTAGCCTTTTAGCTTACATTTTCTTCTAAGTTCTCAACCTAGAGAACAACCTCCCAAGTAACCACTAAGTCTATGGCCATTTCATGATTCAACTCCCCCTTGCTTGCTCTGACTGAGAAGCCTAAGTTATCTACTTAGTCAGATTCATCAACGTCTCACAAGGGTGAACTTCCCAGGGACCGACTGTACCATTGGGCCCACGAGGAACTGACTGTAACCTCGGGAGTATATAGCCGTGACTCGGTCTATAATACAAAACACCCTTATATCACCAATCGTTCAATATGGAGTAATCACGAAATACCATAACCTAGGGCTGCGAATTTCTGTCAGTCCATAAATCACAATATCTCCTTTTCCATAATCACTGGTTGACTGCCACTAATCTCATCAATTGTCATTTGACATCCTTATCACTTTTCCCATTAACTTAACGTCTATGTGATTTCTACGCATGAACACCAAACCCGGGATCCTAATCGTCCAATCTAACAATCCAACAATTTTCACAAATTTCATAATTTCGACGTTTTCGTAATTGTAACACAAATTGACAAGCTAAGAACACAACAATTGATGTATGCGATAAAGTAACACGTAATGTAATCATGCTTAGCAAGTTCTAACATAATTAAGAAATTCCGACATACTAACTTCTATTTTACTATTAGTAATATATTCATTTAGATTTACTATTTTACTAGCTTATATATATAAAGAAAAATAATAATTTTGGAATTTCAACCAATAATTAGTTACCATTAAAATATAATTATTTATTAGTCACTCATATTTATTAACTAAAAACTACATAGTGTGTCTATAAAAAATAAAAAATAAATAAATAAATATGTTAATTTTAAACTTGTATTAAGACAATGGATTGAACATTCAACTTTATTAACCTAGGGCCTTAATTGAAACCAAACATAACCTTGTTTTAATTATTTTGGGCCGAAACGTAATCTTTAATAAGCTAGCAGGCTAAATTAAATATAATATATAAAACACTTAGGCCAAAACATAACACTTATTAACTAGAAGGGCTGAAGTGTAATTTTTATAAAAGAAATTGAATTCCCACTTGGTGGGTTACTGGTCTTGGCCGAACAAAATAGGGGAGGCCACTGTTTTGGCCGAACAAAACAAGGAAGGCCACGGTTTTGGCCGAACAAAACAGGGAGGCAACGGTTTTGGCCGTGCGACGCTAGATTTCTATTTCTCCTACTCCGTAACACAAAAAAAAATTAATACGCACATGCTTAATATACTTAGGAGAAGGTAGGAAAAGTTAATCTACCTCGATTCCGGCCGAAAAGGTAGGAATGCGGTTATGGATTTTTCGGGTTCGAGGAGAAGACGACGAAGACGGGGGACTTCCAGTTGGGTTTGGCTTGATTTGAGAGTGTGTTTATGATCTTTGGAAGTAGGTTGATGTTTGTATAACTCGAATTTGGAAGGGATGGCGAGTTCGGGTGAAACCCAATTGCTCTCTCTCTCTCTCTCTCTAAAACTCCATGGTTATGGAGCTTGAAGCTTTTTCTTTCTCTCTGGAAATTCAAGGGAGAGGGAGGACGAAAAATGGGGTGAGGAAGGAGTGTAGGAGGGTACATATATTAGGGGGAGTGGAGGGAAGTGGAGTGGAGTGTTCGGAGGGTGAAACTCATGTGGGGAAGTGAATAGTTGATGGAGAGATGGGACGGGAGTGACAAGGGTGGGTAGAGGTCTGATATTAGCAGGTTTAGGGGTGGAGTGTAGCAAGGGTAGTGGTGGGTGGTGGAGTGGAAGGTGGAAGGAGAGAGAATGGGAGTTGGTGTATATATATATATATATAAGTATGGGTGTATAGGTATATATATGCATGTATATTATAGGTGAAAGTGTACCTATGTATATGTATATACCTACGTATGTATATATATATATATATATGTAGTAGTATAAAAATAGGACTTAATTTCTAGTAATTAGGCAATTAGGGATTCCACCAAAGATTAGGAAATTAGGTTTAAAACATAATTAAACAATATTAATTTAACTATCCACATTAACGAAATTAAATAATCCTAATTTTATAATTAAAATTCGGATTATTACACCACATATATCTTTTGTCTTGTCTCTTCACTTTAATTATTTTATATTTCTCATATTAAATTGTGGCCATAAGAATGGAGCTTGGGTAATTGTGATTCTCTTAACTAGACTTTGGAGTTCTTTTGATTTCTAGTCATTTGGCTCAATTGTTGAATTGCTTGATTAATCATGAAAATTGACCAGCTTGTTTAAAATTGGCATTAGACTTAATTTTTAAATTGTCATCCCATTCACCCCCTTCTAGGACTCGTTAGTGCATTATATTTGTTTTCAGTAGGGATTATGAGACTTCGGATTTTTTGAGTTTAAACTATGATACTACTAGTTTTTTCTTCTTTCCTTATACTAAATGATTCATGAGGCAAGAGAAAAGAAAGAAAGAGAGAAAATAAATATGCAAATTAGTGCAAGGAAATTATAGAGTATTGAATATATATATATATATATATATATATAGGATCATGATCTATTGAGGACTCCCTCAAACAAGAATTTGGTGCGGACCTCACCATTTTTCGACTTTCCGGATCAAATTTTGACGATCCGAACCGCTCAATGTTTTTAAAATGCATTTTCCAAGGTCCACGCGGAAAATCTTCAAAAAAAAATACCCGGAAGGGCTTGATCGGATCAGTTTTTGTCAAAAACGCTATATATAGCGTTTTTGACAAAAACTGATCCGATCAAGCCCTTCCGGGTATTTTTTTTTGAAGATTTTCCGCGTGGACCCTTAAAAATGCATTTTAAAAACATTGAGCGGTTCGGATCGTCAAAATTTGATCCGGAATGGTGAGGTCCGCAAACTCTTATCCTAAGGGAGTCCTCAATAGATCATGATCCTATATATATATATATATATATATATATATATATTTTTTTTTTTTTTTTTCTTTTTTTTTTCTTTTTTTTTTTCACAAGCAACAAGGTCCTGTATTTGGTTTTTTCCCTGTCCCTCGTCCTTCTTTAAGTGACAAACGACCCATAATGTCCAGTCTGGAGATGGTTTTTGCTTTTATGAGAGTAAGTGCACCCCCAAGCCATCTTGGCTGCCAAAGCCGAAAAATTGCAGCCAATTAGCCAAAATTGCCAAACTCAAAACCAAGAGATCCACTGGAGCTGCCAGTTGCCATATTTTGGCAAAGCCATCCATGGTGCCAAATTTGACAGCCAACTGTGGCTGTGGAGAAAAATTTGGAAAGAAAAGAAGGGGCAGACGTGTTGGATGATGATTGATGGGTCCAACAGACAAAATTTCTCATTCTCTATATATAAATTCCACTAAAAACTAATCTCTTCCAAGCATTCTCAAAAATATAAGTTGAGAAAAAAAAAATATGGGAGAGTCCGTACAAAAAGGAGAAACTCATTTACTGCCGCTCAAGATGTAGCAATTTGCAACACTTGGTTATGCATTAGTCGAGATCCGATTATTCACGACTCGCAACGACATTCTCATTTTTATCTCCGAGTTTTAGAAAATTATGTCGCCAACACGGATGATCACACGCGAATACCTGTTTCTATCCTATCTTTGGTGGCAAACGATCATGAAGAGTTGTAACAAATATCATGGGCATTTGAAATCAGTAGAAAGTCAAAATCAAAGTGGCAAAACACAAGCTAATTTGATAAGATTTTATCTTATTTCATTGAATTTCAAGTTAATTTTAAAAAAATTGATGTAAAAAGTGTAAAGTGAAGATAAAAGTTGAGGTGAAAGGTGTAACGATGATGTTTATTTTATAAGTTGGATTTATGAACTAACAAACTTAAAAAGGTACAGTGGGGCTAGTTTTTTTGAAAGTAAGAGTAAGAAAAGTATTTTCTTCCCTTAATATTGGATTGTACCCTTGAGGATCACTGAGAGAGGGAAAATACTATTTGATTTTGGTTGTCATCTCCGAGTCGAAATCCTAGCTCCGTCCTTGATTATTACTAAAGAGGAGGAATCTTGAAGAAGTAGGGGGCTGCATGGCGGGTAGAATGTGTGGCAAATCCTTTTCTTTTCCTTTCCTGAATGTGTTATTAGCTTTTGTGTTACTTAAATGCAGCTAATTGGAGATGATAGGGGCATCAGTTTTGAGATCTATCTTTTCGACTTAGAATATTTTAGATGCTTGTATATTGCTTTGAGAAGCTTTTGATTTGTTGTATATACAGAAATAATCTTTTCGAGTTTCTTTAAAGATTATGGCCGTGGAAGAGATGGTGGTTTTGAATTTTGATTACCTTCATTTCAATGGAATTTCTGTTTCAAGTATGGTTTGATACCAATTTTTGCACTAACAGCGATCATTCTCTTTTTAGAAAGAAAAAAAAAAAAAAGGTGGGTCTAATTGTAGTAAGTTTTTGCAACCTTTCATGGTTTACAATTCCTCTTTAAAAAGTTTAATAAGCATTACTACATTAATCATCGATAGACATAAGCTCCATACAAATTATACACGACTCCGTAGTCTATTTCTTGGAATATTGTTGAACTAAAGCACAATAAAACAGAAATAAAATAGCTGTGTAAAGGCAGGCAGGCAAGCTGATAAATGTACTGTACTACATGTTCCAGAACCCCTGGGTGGGTAACATGATCCATGCTCCACAATCACCCTTGTTGCTTACGTTTTCCAGTGTGGTTGGGAAACCAACGCATGGGAAATCCACTTGGCGGAGCTCCAGCAGACCAATTTTCGGCGTTTTGAGAAACAAAAGCATTAGAAATCTAGTCGGCATCATCTCCAGCACGCAATTCTATTTCTTCCACCTCTTGCTGTGTCCGGAGAACAGATGGGAGCGGTGCAGTGATTTTAATGACCTGCAGACATAGCATGAAAAGACTTAAATAACAGTATCAAGAAGCAACAAGTCGGATAAGGGTGCAAATATTTTGTGCTCCCTCCGATTCTAACTGATCTATACAAAATGAACTTATCAGAAATAAAAAGCATTGCGAGGCTCTTCGGAAATGGGAAGCACGATAACAATGAGCTACTTAAAATCAGGAATATATAAATAAGATATGCCCCAATTGCTTGAGATTTTAGAAGCACCTAAAATATTTCATAATTAATGCCTCACCTCGCTCCTGGTTGGATGGGGCAGAACCACTTTATGCGCATGCAAGAGATACCCGCAGTCTCCTGGAACAGGTTTTCCTGGCCTCTGGTATCCTCTAAGAAAACACGATACGAAATGCAAAAAGGAACCTCAATTGAACAAATACCATTGTGAAAGAATGAAGCTACCCAATAAACGTGAAAATAAAAGTGATTATCTGCGAAGTATACAAATAGGAACGTTATTTGAATGCACAAGATCTCAAAAGATGGAAACAGAAGAATCAGAGTGTGGGCTGCCTCGCCCGGAACCGAGCACCGTCTTTTTAAAAAAAACGCAAACGACACGAATCAATTTAGAGTCGCCACCCGGGTTTGAGGTTTGCCACCCGAGAAACCGATCTTAAATGACATCAGTGCTTTTTGTTTGGAAAAGAGTTTTTGTTACTAGTCCGTCATAATCATAATATCTTACGTTTGGGAGCCAGGTTACGATAGGAGAAAGGTTTTATGGCACCCCTCTCGCCCGAGGCGAGGGTCGGTCTCTACTTCATGCTTGTGCGATTTGGAAATCATTTTGGTTCTTTAACTTTGTTCAAATTGGGGAGGGGAAACAATAAGGGGGAGTTAAACGCATCGCGTCTATGTGTGTGATCAATGTACAGTTTATGTGATGATAAAATAGCACAAAATGACAGAATAGGCAACAAAACAGCAGACTGCTACTGTAACACTCTTGAGTGCTCGCCAGTGGACTTGAGTGCCTAGCACCACGCCTGAGCGCTCAAGAACTGGTCTTGAGCCCAAGTGTGGGCTTTCAGCAGATTCATAATATACCTATTTTTGTTTTATATAAAGACCAACTAAGGTTCAGGGTCAGTATAGGAGACTGATCTGGGCCCAGTGGCTTGCTTTCACTTGAAACAGATGTTCAAACTACTTACAAAATGCTAAGTACAGTACAACTAAACAGTAAATACCTCAGACCTCACAAGGACAGATCTGCCTTGGAAGCCTGAGGGTAACAGAGCTAAGCGCTTGTGAGAAGCTCTTAAGTGCTCAAGACTCCTCCTGTGGAACAAACTTTTATTCTACCATTTTTGTGTACAACAAAGGCCAACTGAGCTCGGAGTGAGTACGAGGAACTGACCCGAGCCCAGTGGCTTCCCTCAGTATATTGAAACAGAAATCTAGGATAGATTTTCTACCTTGTTTAGCTAAAACAATGCTCCTTTGTTTGTTGGTGCTTGAAAAACAGTTGAGGTTTTTGGTTTGGGAAGCTTGGCTTTTTTGAGTGTATAGGTTAAGGTAGAGATTTTGAAGGTGTTTGAAAGTATTTAAAGAAAACTGACTTCGGAGTATTTTCCCCTCAAAACATGGCTGACTCTCTCTCAATTTTTTAGTCTATTCCTCTCTTATTTATAGGGATTTTTTGGAGAATACTCATCATTTGAAATGGTTGGGAAGGGGAGAAATGTGCCTGCCAGCCTCCCACGCCGGCCAGCAGCCTGCAGAGATTCCTGACGCGCCTGCCTAACAACTGCTCAGGTCCGTACAGAGAATCTTTGACTTGAGCGCTCAGGAGTCTATGCTAAGGTTGTTTTAAAAAGTCTCATTCTTTTGTTTTGAAAAGCAGGAGCAAGATTCCTAGCTTCCAAGGACGTTTCAATCCATTTCATCATCAGGGGGCTAGTTGGCCACTGCTTAAAGACATTCAGGGAGTCCGAATTGGGCTGTCTACACAGTACACAGAGAAACTGGTGAATTAACTTGACATCAATGCAAAGTAATAAAGCTGCAAAAAACAAAACAAAAAGCATGTAGTCAGAAAGCAAACAGGGAACGCTAACTCTATGCGTATAGATGTGAAATGCACGGACGGTGCAAAGATCGGCCTGTGAGCCCACTTACGGGTCCCAAATAAAAAATCCAAACCGTTCATTAATCTAAAATAGTAATTTTTTGAGTGGCCACAAAACAGCTCAATCGGATAACCGTGAGGGCTTGATCCAATGTTCTAGGATCCTGAATTTTGAATGAAAATTTTGAAATATTAGATCAAGCATCTATGATTATTCAATATTTCAATTAATGTGATTTTCGCGGGGCCACTAGAAAAATTATTATAAAATTAATGAACGGTTTGGATTTTTTGTGTAGGACCCATAAGTGCGCCCCATGGGCCAATCTGTGCACCATCTGTGCACTAAGACCTATACCCTGCACCATCTGTGCACTAAGATCTATACCTGGTAGACAGTCCCAACAGGGAAAGTGGTGATAAAGCTGCGTATACTGATTGCAATGAATGGGTAATCAAATCATCTCCCTGAGATTTCTAACAAAGACACTGAACTGACCTCCCTTATCAGTCTCAGTGTTGCTTAGCAGCAATGTTACACTTCTGTGCTACGTTTTCGATGCAAGAAAAAAAATTGATCCTCAATAAGACAAACGAATTTAGAAAAATCTCATTTTTGTCTCTCCTCTCCTCCCCTCACCAAAAAACACCCCCTCCATCAAGTCATCCACCCCCAACTCTATATCATATAGATTACCCTTTTACCATTGTCCTGTCTTTCTAGCTAACTGATAGCAAGGCTCCCAACCTACACACCAACACCCTGATGCGGACCAACGCACCACAGTTACAATCAGTTACGCACCACAGTTATAATCAGTAGCTGTATGCCAAGCAACATAACAACACTAGATTCCCAGTAACCCCACTACCAGTTTAGGTCAAATTGGTTGGCAAACTAATCAGTGAACAATTTCCACCATTATACAAGCCCAATTCCTCGTCACCTTTAACTTCCCAAAAGGAAAAAGGCAACTTCTGCAGGTATAATTGCTGCTGATTAACCCACCATGCAGTTTACAGCAAGTTAGATCGTTAACTTTTTCAGGCTGTCAACAGTGCCATCAATAGATTTGGTCATCTAAGTGTTGGAGTAATTAGAGATTATGCCCTCATCGTTGTGGTCAGTTTCTATTTTAGAAGATGAAGCTTGCCAACTAGGAAAGTATCATAGGGTACTATTTCTTCGTAGTCCCTAGAGTGCCCAACAAAAATTGTTAGCATCCTTGCATCTGAAAGTTAAACATGATGAGGGCATATAGTTAAATAGAATAACTGCCTTTCGGTCTGCCTTCACAATGAGCAGTAGGCCCTTACTAAAGAACATGTAAACCGTTTTAGCAAATAGAAGAAGAAAAGCAGATAGAAAAAATACAACTTCATTGTATAAGAGTCTCATACCCATCGTGCGCAAAACTTTCATTTTCAAATTCAGGATCAAAGCAATTTGGCTGTCCACCAGCAACATAAAGAGGATCACCTGCTATGTGGCAAAGAGAAGAAGAGTTGAAATACTAACGCTGATTGTCACTGTCACCAAAACCAGTACAGAAAATAGGACCTAAGATACATGTCAAAATATTGAGCTACAAAAATACATCAGAACACCAAGATATCAAAATTCTAATCAATTTCATATGCAAGATACTTATAAATATAGTAGTTGGTACAATCAGAATGACGAACATACCCGTGCTAGATGGAATATGATACAAAGGGAAGAACTTTTAATGCTCATACGAAAAGCTACTACTTAGATCATAGAGTAAGATTCTCATAAATGAGAGCCTGAGAGAGATATTGCAAGAAAAAAATCAATGCAAAATATAAGATATCTCAACTTGGTTCGTGGTCAAGTTCTTAGTAGCAGGATCATTCTAAAATGAGAGAGCTCCCTATGCAGGAGCTCAAATCTGCACTCCTGAGACAAGAGCTCGACAGGAGCTAGCGCCCATCCAGACGGGAACCCCGCTCCTGAATAGGATGGGAGCTTCTACACTATCTTAACAACAAAATTCTCACTTCTCTTTTCAATTATATGCAAGCCAGAAGAAAAAAAAAAGAATTAAGAAAGATTTAGGACTCTCTTTCTCGTCTTGTATTCTACTCTACTTATCTACTTGTTTAATCCATATATTTGGCATAAAAAAATCTATTGAGATGTCATTTCTCACTCATGTATATATATATATATACACACGCGCGCGCTCGCGTTACAACTGTAAAACATATGCACAACACATATAAATATATATAAATTTATTCATCCATAACTTTATGCATCAAATATTCCCTTGCTGCTCCCAACCTAAGGAGCTTCTACATACCCCCGCCCCCCCCCACACCCCCTCCCGCTCCCGCTTCCGCTTCATGCAACTAAGGTCAAGTTTTTGAAGTATTGTTCCAGAATACAAGAAGCATCCACGACTAGTGTTTGTGCAAAAGAACTAAAAAGAGCATAATAAAGACATTATTTCACCCGAAAAAAGACATTGCATCGCTGTCAATCGTTATATGCATTTTAAGAACGATGAATAAAAGACTGTTTGACACAGGTTCACCATGACTCTTGGTCTTCATTCAGAAAATAACTTATGCACTACCCTAAAAAGGGCAGACAAAAACAAGAATCAATGGCTTCATGCATGAGCCCAGTGAAGTCCAACAAGCTGAAAAAATGAGCAAATGGGAAGGATTATATTGGGGGCAACGGCCGCTAATGCTCGTAAATGTCCTAACTAACTTATTCTAATTAACTGTTCAGTTTTTATCACAAGGATGTGTTGTCGGCTGTCTAAATTTACATGCAACCTTATAATACCGCTACTTCTGCGTTGTTATGCAAATTGCCCTTCCATGTTTATGTCCTGAATAACATCAGCTTCTCTCTGATGTGCAAGCTGTTAGTAATCGACATTTAATCAACGGGTATATGTGATCTTAACGTGGGGAGATTAATAAGTATTTAATAACGTGGAGCTCGAAATATAATCGAGATAAAGATGGGAGTGCAATTATAATTCTTTAGTGGTGTGAATTATAATTTGTGAAATAAGAATAGAATCCGGGTGGGATTAGGTTTTCTTATTTGCACAAGGAGCCCAGATTTATTTCTCCTCAGGTCCCTGCTATAGCCCTATAAATATATCGTTATGTTCTCTAGGTCACACAACAGTCATTCAGAAAATTAGAATAGAGGCTATGAGAGAGAGAACAAAAGAGATCATGTAGAAGTCCACACTTGGCTACATGATCGAGATATAAGGGAATATGGCAGAAGATCATGAGGTACTGTCGAGCAAAGCTTGTTGCATACAGTAATCGGGTCTGTCAAGTTCTAAAATAAACAAGTCAACCAGCGTTCGTGTCTACGGATGAGAGGTAAACCCTAATTCCGCCTTGTAGGGTTTGTGTTTATTTTTGTTGTTTAATCTGTACGCGTAATTACTGGGTTCTGGGATTCGTTTCCCAATAGTGGTATCAGAGTGGGCTGTAATCATGTGTATGGATTAAACAAGCCATGTTGTCCGTAGAACATAGATATAGAACTGTGCTAACCGTTGTTTTGCAGAGTTCTAGTTTGTTCTAACGTCTGTTTTGCAGAATCGCTTATCCCACTATTATGGTCACGCATGTTTCTGATTGTGTGATTGGATCCCACGCTTTGTAATTGTTTTATGCGTGGTTACTATTACTGTTTTTTTATTACAAGTTTAGTTTTGTAATCTGTAATAGTAGTATGTGGGAGGCATAAGTTTTTGATGTAATCTTTGTTTCTTCAGTTGTATCGTTTTAGATATATAGATCTGTTGTAAGATTACAGATTCTGTAATGGGGCATACGATACGGAGAAAACAATCTTTTTTGACAAGAAGATAAGTTTTGTTAAGAAAAAAAAATGTTTGGCTCGCAGCATAATTTTTCCAGATTTTTAGGGTCAGATTGCAAGGCTGTTTTGACCCAGTAAACATCGGAATTGGAAATTTTGTTCTTCACAGAAGTTGTAGATAATTGAATTTTGAATCCAACCCAATTGGAATCAGTTCAATTGGAGTTCGGATGAGGGAGAAAAGTCCAAAATACTGAAGGCTGTGCAGTTTACTCGGGAAAATTTCAGATCCGATTTTCTTGCCTAAGTATGGTTGGATTTTGGTTTCCTTGATTGATTCAAAGTATCTAAGTCTTCAACATATGTATTCAAGGATTTCATGTTTGGAAAGGATTCCTTACTGCTTAAGGATTTCAAGACTCGAAGGATTCCTGACTGCTGAAGGATTTCAAGAATGGCAGGATCCCTTATTGTTCAAGGATTGCATCTTTGACCATAATAGTTGGGATACATATTATTTATGTTTCCTTTTTATGAATATTTGTATATTCATCTTGTTTGCATGTGTGATAGTTTACCATATTTGGACAACATGGTAATATTTGGCTTTTGACCTAGATCACGGTTTTTGCAAATATGTTAATTTTGATAACCCTCACAATTTTTTAAATAACTAAGTGGGAGAGGGAGTTTATTTTGTATAAATCCCATGGTCTCCATTACTAGTATGTAGATGATATAATTAAGTTTTGTGTGTTGGTTTTAGTACCTTCCTCCACATCGGACAAAATTAATTATGGCATCATCGGTACTTACTTCCTTAGAGGATAGCTCCAAGATAATTGTTGTGTGGACTACTCCTCCATCTGGGGTAGTTCATTACAGAACAATGGATCTTGAAGTTAGGTAATGGTATACACTTAGCTATAAATAACAAGTATCCTCTCCATCTGAGTCACTGCTTTTATTTATAGGACCGAAGCAAATTAGCTATTTAATTTTATTGGGCACGGTTTAGTGTCTAGATAGTAAAATTAAAAGGTTGTGCCTATCTACACGAATGATGAAGAGTAGTGGACCTACCCATCGAGGCATACTCTTCACGGTGTGTAGGGTTGCTAATGTTTTTCTTTTAATAGACTGGTTGAGGGAACCAATTTAATAGAAATACAAAAAGTTTTAATTGCCCTTCATAATTGTTATGTGATTCTCAGATTCAAAAAAATGGTCTCTTTCAATCCACTTGATGACTTTTTCAAACAAATTTACTGGTCTTAATTATATTGACTAGAAAAGGATCTGGATATTGTGTTGACTGCTTAGGGGACCAAATTTGTGTTCTCTGAGGTGCGCTCTATCAAACTCACTGAAATTGCAACAGAACCTGAAATCCGGTATATAAGGATTGGGTTACAACTTATGAGATGGCGCGGTGTTACATTTTAGCTTCTATGTTGAATGTATTGCAACATCAACATCAGTTTTTGGTAACTGCCTATGACATGATGCATAACCTAAAATAAAGGTTTGGGGTGCGGCTAGGCAAGTTGCAATGTGGGATTTGGGGAATATAACCATTGGTGAAGGAACCCTAAAAAGGGGATTATGTTCTGAAGATAATAGGTCTTCTGAATGAACTAGAAATCCCAGGAGCTTAAATCAATGGGGAAACCCAGGTTGATATTGTGCTCCAGTTGCTTACCAAGTTTTTTTAACAGTTCCGCCTGAATTATAATATGAACAAAATGCATTATTATTTGACGAAACTGCTGAAAGAGAGTTAAATTAGCCATGGGTCTTTTGGTTAATAAATAGACAACTGTGAGTGTAGTTGAAGAGGTTTCTACTTCTTAGCCGAAGGCAACAAGAAGCAGGAAAAGGTTCAACAACAAGCCACGGTTCCTCAGACAATTTATGAGCTTGGAGGTAGAGTGAAAAAGCCTAACGGCAAGTGTTTTCACTATAAGCAGAAAGAACACTAGAAGAAGGTTATCCATATTATCTCAATAAATTGAATAATCAAGGAAATTTTTTTTTCACTAGTAGTTGTATCATGTTTAACGGTGTTATCTACCAGTACCTGGTGTGTAGATACGGGTGCCACTAATCATGTTTGCAATTCATTGCAAAGGTTCCAGAAAACCAGGAGACTTAGTGATGAAGAGATTTATCTACATATGGGAAGTGCTACAAAAGTAGCAGTAGTTGCAGTAGGCGTTTAATTTCAAGAGATTCACTGTGTTCGTTTCGTAACGTAAAAGTGGGATTTGTATTTCAAAACAATTTAATTTAGAAAGAGGTGATCGGATGGAAAAGAGTTCATGGGCCCTACAATAATTCTCAACCACTTGTGTTTATTACCGTTTGACTCATTCTTCTCCTCCTTTACGTCTCTCTCTCTCCTCTGTTCTGATACGCCCTTTTCTCTCTCCTCCATTACCATTTACCAGGCTTCTACTTCTCTCTCATCCTTTACCTCTCCTTCTGCAAAAGCCGAAACAAGTAGTCACGTTCCTCTCCTCAGATCTGCAATAGCAGAGCCTTGGCCGTAGCGCGAATCTCCCCTCTCGATTTCTATACAGAGAATCCGAAAATACTACAAGCCTATGCGCGAATCCCATGCGCAAATAGCTCTCTCTCTCTCTCTCTCTCTCTCTCTCTCCCCATCTTCCCCCTACCCAACCCTATGAAGATTTTTACACTGTTAAATCGTTGAAATTTTTTACATATCCCATCCCATCGTTCACACACACAGCTGGACGGGCTTATCTTCTTCAAGACGTGCTATAAATGCGTCGGTGGATTGCAGGGTTGGAAGAACCACCGTCGAGCGGCAATCCATCCACTACGGAGAACCCAAGCAACGACTCTTGCAGGCGTGGCAAATGGCTTCTCCGATCGACAAAAAATCGACAAGCTAGAGGTACTTCCGATCTGTTATGTCTATGTGTCTCTTTTCAGTTAGTTTATGCTCGACTTTATTTTCGAACATGTTTTAGATGATTTCATTTTGGTCTTTGTGTTTATTTTTGATATCTGTTGCCCAAATCAATTTGATCGAACTTTGTTTGATAGATGAATGAATTGTGTTTGTTCAAGGAAAAAAATAGATCGTTAACTGTCTCTTTCTCGATCAAACATAATCCTTCTTATGTCAAACGAAATGACCAAACTGATTTTTGGCATAAATTTTCGAACATCAATGAGTTTTACAAATTAATGAACAAATTTGATTTTTTCTTAAATTCGAAATGCTCCTAAAAAAATTAAAATCTGAAGGGGACTCGAGAGGAATTATGACACACTTTCTATGAAAAATGTAGGTAAAACAATCAATTAAGGCCTAATCGATTCAACTGGTTTTTTTACTAATACCCTCAAATAATATTCTATGGATATCAGAAAGGTTCCGATCGATCACTATTGTGGAACCTTAAAGTGAGTCTCGCATAAACCAGTATATATTTGGTGAACACCAAATGGTGTACCGATAGTTGTCATCTTTTTCTAAAGGTTGTGTTCGCGAACGAGCCAAATCGAGTTGAGTTTTAAGATGTTCAACATTTCAAGTTCGTTCGTTTAGTTTTTAAACGAACTTGAGCTCAATGAATTTTTTACTGTTGTTACTGCTGTCTGTGTTACCAAGCTAGTTCTTTTTTGGGTTTTGGCATCTCCTGCTTGATTGATACTTTTGCATGGTCAAGTAAATCTGAGGTGGCTTGTGTTGTGAAAAAATATTTATTGTCATGTTGGTTCTTTTGGAAAACTGAAGTTTAGTGCCCTAATTGGAGTGAAAAATGTGCTTCAAATAGACCAACATGCTTTGACATATCAAAACCTACCCTGTTTCAGGAAAAGTCAGTGAATGCTTTAGGATTTACTGACTCTATATATATAACAAACAGTCCTTATGTTAGTGCTCTTTGTGTTAATTTTTGTGTTTGGTTTGTTGACAATAGAGAACAACGAAGCTATTGTCAAACCACCTGTCAGCAAACCGTTGAAGAGGAAGCGAAGTACCCGGTTTCCTACATCTTCTTCCCACTCTTTCACCAGCGAAAACTCCGTTCAATTGGTATTTATCCACATCTCTCTCTCCCCCAATATATTTCCTCTCGTTTGTGGAATATTTTTTGTATGATCATGGTCATTGTTGAATATGCATTAAATTGGTTATCTGTTTTTCGTATGTGTAAGCCCACCATGGACCGTCGAAAAAATGATGTTGGCATGTGGAGTTATGCCACTACCGAAAAATTTATCGAAATACTCCTTGAAGAAGCTAAGAAAGAACAAAGTGCAAATACACGTAAGACGCGTGTATTCAATGCCCATCAGTAGAAAAATGTCCATAAGGAATTTGAGAGGGAGACTACAAGGCAAGGTTATACCCTCAAACAATTGAAAGACAAGTACAACCGCATCAAAGCCGAATATAGGCTTTGGCAAGACTTAATGACACACACCGGGAAGGGTTGGGATGAAGAGCTTCAAACCGTCGCCTTCCCGGATGAAGTATGGGAAGATTTATTGAAGGTATTACAACTTACGTATTATATTTTTCATTTAGAGCACCCTAACACACCAAATATATAACACATATATATATTTTTTATGTTATACCATGTAGAGGAACGCAGAATATGGGAAATTTCGCGATAAACCCATTGACCATAGGACTATGTTGGAAGAGCTTCTTGAAGGCTCATTGGCGAACGGTGCTTTCGCAAATCCCTCTACGAATGGCGGTTCTAATTCCGAAGCGGACCGACAGAAGTATGGTCCCCCGAAGACCGTACGGAGGGGCGATGTCATGTCTACGGGAGGAAAGCGCAAATCTGAGGGAAGTGGTGGGTCCGTGACGAAACAAAAGATGGGTGAGCAAATGCATGAGGCATATGATAGGGTAGCAATTGCCAACGAGAAAAAGGCTCAGTTTTATGACACCTTGATCGCTAATAACGTAGGATCATCCTCTTCCTCCATTGAAGCATGCATTGATGCCCTTGACCTTGTTCGGCCTTTTGTTGATGAGCAAAGATGCTGGAAGGCCTATTGCTTATTTTGCGGTGCAGGGGGAGGTGTTGGAGACAAGGGTTCATGCGACTCTCGCTGGAAAAGAGGATTGAGTGGGTGAGGAACCTGAATATCAATAATTAGGAACAATGGGAAAGCCACTGCTGTGTTTTAGAACTGCCTATTTATGTAAGTTTTATTTTCGGGACCCATTTCGTGGTTGTGTAATATGTTTCGACCTTGATTTCGCTACTTTTATTTATTTCAAGTACCAATCAGATTTGTTGTCCACAATCTGATTCATTCCAGTCTGCAATATTGATCCTGTGACATGAATTTCGTAGAATTCAATATGGCTACTGCAATTCCATTTCGTGTCTGTTATGTTGTAGCAATAGAATGCATATCTGGCTACTGCAATTCCATTTTGAGGGACTGAATATCCTTTTATGTTTCTATGGTGGGATAACTGCCACTCCTAGCTATTTGTTTTTAGTAAATTCATGTTACTGTTGTGAGTAATTTTGAATTAATGGCGAAAATTTACCTATTTTTCATTCGGAAGTTCCATATTTACAGGGCATCCATGCCCTAATACCACTCTGAGGCATGGTAAAAAATTCAGTTTGATGTGTTATTTGTTGAGCCCCTTACCCAAGCTCCACAAGGTTGATACTGAAAAAATCTCTCCCCCTTGTACCAAAAATTAAGAGTTGTCTTGATTAGAAAATGGGATTTTCAATTTCTCTTGATAAATTTCATGAGTATTACAGGGTATGGACTTAATATGATGTTAAGATTAGTTGTCTATTTGGCAGTGGTTGGATAGAAGTTCTCAAAGAGTTATATGTTTTGCTATTGTTGGATAGAAGTTCTCAAAGAGTTCTCAGTCAATTCTTTTGAGCTGCCTGCACTTGACCATGAAATTGTATACTATGCTGTCATATTTGGGGTCCTAAAGAATGTACTCCTATTCTGTTTTTTTGTATCAACTTAAGTCTTCCTTTGTGACCTTTTGCTTAAATCTCCAGTTTAATAAATGTAATTCCAAATCTTGAATGTAACAGCTTACTAAGCTGTCATATTTGGGCGTGCTTTTGATAGCAAGGCTGATTTTTTCTTTGCTTCAGTATGCATTTGGGCTTTTAGCTGAATCTACAGTTTAGTGAATGACAACTCTAAAACTTGAATATTTGGCCCTTACTGTAATTCTTTAAATACTATTTAAGTATTGAACATATATACCAAATATTGATAAACTAAGGCTTTTTGTTTGGAGAATACTTGGGGAACTGCCTAAGGCCATTAATCTCCCTGGGTGTTATGGCATCTTTTCGTTATTTTTTTTTCTAGGGACACCGTGAACATGAATTTCATATCCTTTGTATCCATCAATTTCCATCCAGGTTAAACCCATGTCGTCTAGTTTAATTCCACCGCAAAACATTTGGGAAACCTATTTCAGTGACGGCGATGAGGATCTCCTAGACCTCGAGTTTTTGGACTTAGGCATGGAGCATGAGTTCAAAAAAATGCCACAACGAACCTCAGAACAAACTGGTCAAGCATACGTCAATTTTTTGTTGGATGGGCACCCCCAAACTATTAAAGACATTTTACGTGTCGATGCATTTACATTTAGAGCGTTGGTGTCTGAACTTGTTTCTAGAGGACAACTGGAATGGGATAATAAGCATCTTTGTGTCGAGGAGTCATTGGCAATTTTTTTATACATATGTGGGCATAGCCAAAGGCATCGAATGGCCACGGATCGGTTCCAACGCTCTACAAGCACCATAAGCGCGCACTTCAAGTTAATGCATCGTGCTATTTGCAACTTGGCACCGCACATCATTCGACCACCAGACCTCCATGCAACGCCACCTGAAATTTTACACGATGATAGACATTTTCCATGGTTCCAGGTATTTTTTTTTTCTTTACCAAAACGAATGAGTTCATTAATTTACTTGGCCAACGAATGTGACATGATTTTGATGGTTGGTTGTATTTATTTGAAGGACTGTGTGGGAGCTATAGATGGAACCCAGATAGAAGCTTGGGTGCCGCGTAATAGGCAAGTTGCGTCTCGCGGGAGGAAGTCCACAATAACGCAAAATGTTATGGCTGTTTGTTCTTTCGACATGAAGTTCACTTATGTGTACCCTGGATGGGAAGGGAGTGCCCACGATGGACGTGTTTTCAGTGCGGCAGTATCAACACCGGCTAATAACTTCCCGTTCCCCCCAATTAGTAAGTAACATTGAAGCCTTATGCAAGTAAATTAGTTTACATCAAAATGGTATGACATTGTGGATTATGTATTTAGAAGAAATTGATAGTAGTTAAAAAAAAACTTAGATTATGTATTGAAAATTAAACCCAAACAAAAAAACCATTGAATTTATAAATAAATCTTTCCACTTACATTTCTAACTTTTATGTCGTAGATAAGTACTATGTTGTGGATGCTGGATACACGAACATGCCGGGATATTTAGCTCCTTATCGAGGACGCCGGTATCACAGGGATGAATTTAATGGGGCTAATACGGTATTTCGAACTCCAATGGAGTTATTCAACTACAAGCATTCGTCGCTGAGGAATGTCATAGAACGGTGTTTCGGGGTTCTGAAAGGAAGGTTTCCAATCCTCAAACACATGCCAAATTATCCGGAAGCCCGTCAACCTGGAATCGTCACGGCATGTTGTGTTGTTCACAACTTCATATTAATTACCAGGGGGATAGATGAGTTTTTTGAGGGGTTCACTGACCCCTTCAATTGGGCAGGTGGGAATGACAACCAAGGGAATGCCGGTTATGTGGTTGGGATAGAGCCAATCAACATGTCTCCTCAAAACATACAGTTGATGGTGCAAAGGAGGGAACAAATGGCTTTCGCTATGTGGGAGTCTTATGAGGAATAATCTGCCATAAGTACTTGCAATATGAAAAACTCTTTTCTTCCTAGGTTCTACTTTTGTCGTATTTTATTTATGATTTTTTATTGATGGTGTTGGAACCGAACAAGTATTTGGTTATTTTGTTGTGCACGTTTAAATGTTTGTACTATGTTCGCGTTTTATCTTTTATCTTTTTTTTTTATGTACCTATTTGAAGTCTCAAATGTAATTTGTCACTAACAAAAAATATATGGGTAAAAACAAATTTTGCCATCATTTATAAATTAAGTTTGTTAAAAAATAAACTAAAAAGATTTAAGGATATTCGCGAACTAAGCAACGTGCACCCCGAGCGGAGTCTCTAGCAACTTCATTCCGAAGCGATGTCTGTCATAGTATGTTGTGGTGTAATTTAAAATTTGTTTGATTAATTTTTCTTATTTTACGTATCGCAATTTTTTAGGGCATCTGTGCACGTCATTTTACTTTCCACAAAAATATAAAAAATTGAGACCAATAATTAAAATTTTAATGAAAAGAAATAAATTTATTACAACATACATGTTTTAGCCATCTTTTTAAATATGCTGTACGATTAATTAGAATGATGCACCTTTTTTAATTTTTTTTCCGTAATCCTAGCCGTCTGTTTTATTGATGGGTTAATCACAACGGTTGGATTCATCTATGGTCTCTGACACTCACCCAATTTTTTCCCACGCCGCAGCAGCCCACTCTCTCTCTCTCCTCAAACTCTCAACAACCTTTGGCAGTCAAAAGTCTCAAACTCTCAACAACCTTTTGCAGTCAAAAGTGGAGCCCACTATTGTGGGATTGCTGGCAAAACTTTGACTAATAAAGAGTCAGGGCTACTCCATCTGGCACAACCTTTATTTGGGAAAAGTGTTTTCAAATTTTTTTTTGTTGAAACCAACGAAACGAACACAGTGATTGTCTTTCTGATCATTGAATTAGGAGAAACTTAGTTTTGGTTTCTAATTTGGTTGTAAATGGATATTTGGTTTATTTTTAATAACTCTGTGGTTATTAAGTTAAATAAACATTTTATCTATTCTGGTTCATTAGATGACAATCTCTACATTATTAATGATATCGTTCCTACAATGCAACTAAATGAATTGAATAACACTAATAGATTGCCATATAAGAGAAATGAGCCTCATAAGTTGAACCAAACGTATCTTTGGCACTTACGCCTAGGTCATATTAATCTAAATAGAATTTCTAGACTGGTTAGAAATGGATCTTTGGATTCATTAGAAGTGGAGGCATTTCCGGTCTATGAATCCTATTTGGAAGGTAAAATGACCAAGATGCCCTTTTTTTGGGAAAAGGGAGAGCCAATGAAACGTTGAAATTGGTTCACTTTGATCTGTGTGTACCTATGAACATCCGGGGTAGAGGTGGTTTTGAGTATTTCAATACTTTTATTGATGATTACTCAAGACATGATTACATTTATTTGATACACCGTAAGTCCGAATGCTTTGAGAAATTCAAAGAGCATAGACCGGAAACGGAAAAGCGTCTGGATAAATGTATCAAGACACTGCGAACTCATCGTGGTGGCGAATACCTCTTGGAAGTATTTAGGAACTAGTGGCAGCAGAAGGGATTACATCCTAGTTGTCTGCGCTAGGTATGCCACAACATAATGGTGTAGCAAAAAGAAGGAAATGACTCTTATGGATATGGTGAGATCAGTGATGACTTATTCAAATTAACTAAATTCGTTTTGGGGACATGCACTAGAAACAATAGCGTACATTCTTAACTTGGTACCATTTAAGCTAGTACCAACTGCACCCACAAAACTGTGGACTGGGAGCAAAACTAGTCTATGACATGTTCAGAATTGGGGTAGTCCAGCACATGTGCTGAAAGGGAAAGCAGATAAATTGGAATCAAGGACAAATGTTTGTTTGTTTTGGTGGGGTGCCCTAGAGGAACGAAAGTTGCTCTATTTTATAGTCCTAAGGATCATAAGGTCATTGTTAGCACCAATGCTTGATACTTAGAAGAAGACTATGTTATAGATCACAAGCCCAGTAGTTATATTGTTCTAGAAGTATTGAGAGAAAATAGACCGGCACAGACTTCTTCAACACCAATAGTACAAGAGGCTACATCACATGAAATTGTTGTTAACACACTAGTGCCTTGTCGTAGTGGGAGGATTATTGTTCCACCCAGTCGGTATTCGTTGTTGGGAGAGTCCTCAGATTTGATCCCTGATGAACAACATGCCGATCCCTTTAACTACAATGAGGCATTACAAGATATAGATGCGGAATTTTGGCAAAAGGCTATGAATTCAGAGATGGAGTCTATGTACTCATATCAAGTCTGGGATCTTGTAGAACCACCCGAAGGGATAAAACCCGTCGGATGCAAGTGGATTTATAAGAAGAAGAGAGGAGCGGACAGGAAGGTTGAAACCTATAAAGCTAGGCTTGTTGCGAAAGGTTACACTAAAAAAGAAGGGATCGATTATGAGCAAACGTTTTCGCCGGTAGCCATGCTTAAGTCCATTCGGATTCTCTTATGCATTGCGGCTCATCTCGATTATGAGATTTGGCAAATGGATGTGAAGACTGCATTCCTTAATGGCAATATGGATGAATGCATCTACATGGTGCAACCAGATGGATTCATAGCAAAAGGTCAAGAGCACATGTTGTGCAAGCTTAAGAAGTCTATTTATGGACTTAAGCAGGCATCTAGGTCTTGGAACATCCGTTTTGATCAAGCAATCAAGTCTTTTGGTTTTGATCAATGTCTGGATAAGTCGTGTGTGTACAGGAAGCGCAATGGAAATGTTGTGGTGTTTGTATTGCTATATGTGGATGATATCTTGTTCATTAGAAATGATGTCGAAGTGTTATCTTCGGTATAGTTGTGGTTATCCAGCCAGTTCGATATGAAGGATTTAGGAGTTGCCGGTCACATCCTTGGGATTAAATTTTTGCGAGATCAAGCAAAGGATGTTGGGCTTCTCAAGCTTCCTATATCGATGCGATCCTTACCCGGTTTAGCATACAGGATTCCAAGAAAGGATTGCTTCCTTTCAGACACGGAGTCAATCTATCCAAGGATCAGTGTCTTAAAACATCTGAGGAGATGGAGAAAATGAAGGGAGTTCCTAATGCTTCAGCAATAGGAAGCCTCATGTATGTTATGCTGTGAACTAGACTTGATATTTGCTTTACTGTCGGCATGGTTAGCAGATTTCAATCTAACCCTGGACAAGAAGATTGGACTGATATAAAATGTATACTCAAGTATCTGAAAAGAACTAAGGATTATACGTTGGTGTACCAGTCAGACAGTCTAGTGCCTTATGGGTACGCAGATTAAGACTTTATGTTTTCCCTAGGAGGTAGAGCCATGAGTTGGTGGAGTATCTAGTGATCATATATTGTAGATTCCACCATGGAGGCCGAGTATGTGGCAGTTTTTGAAGTAGCCAAGAAGCCGTTTGGCTCAAAAACTTCTTGATGGATCTAGAAGTGGTACTTTCGATTCAGTCAGCAATTTCGATCTATTGTGACAATAGTGGTGCAGTTGCTAACTCGAAGGAACAAAAGATTCATATGAAGGGAAAACACATCGAGTGTAGGCATCACCTGATTCGAGCGATCGTATAGAAAGGTGATGTAGCTGTGACCAAGATTGCATCATCAAACATCCTAGCAGATCCTTTTACGAATGGCTTACATGCCAAGACTTTTGATAGTCACGTAAAGGGAATGGAAGTGAGATGCGTGGCAGCATGGTTCTGAGTCTAAGTGGGAGATTGTTAGAAACTTATACTAAAAGCCATGCTTTTATGTAATGGATTGATATTTAATTAGTTAATTATTAATCAGTTTTATCCCTTTTTTGATGAGAATCTATTATGAGCAATGTTTGCATGATATAATTGTATGTTGTGCATATGTCTTTTATTCTACATAGTAGATGATCCAGTGTGTAGAGTACGGCTTACACACAGAAGATTGGATCATCGGTTCTTGTGGAATATAAGTTTTGGTTCACAATCTTAGATGGAGTTTGACACACCATCAGTAGGATTGTAGTACAATGTTTTAGTAGGTTTGTCTTGACTACAGGGAACGGTTCTAGTTCCGACTCATTGTGCTAGTACATTTTGTGTGTATTGAACAGAACCACTTTAAGGTAATTGTCTTAGTACTGATATTTTAAGACAGTTAGAACCTTATAGTTATTAAGAATACTTATGCTCTTAATCCGGATATAATTAATACATATATACATTTAATGTTGTTGACTTTGATTCATTATAAAGTGAGATTTTTTTTACGGTCAATAGTCTTGGTGAGTTGGGTCTCAACATTATATGCATGAAATATATGGATATTAATTATTGATAGAATCCACGTCTCATTAGAGATTGATGATACCCCCTTGAGTAAACTTATAAGTTTCGGTTATGTCAAACCCTGCAGGTGGATATTTGTATCCGACATATCGAATAAGTTAAGTGGTTAGTCTCAAGGTGTTTTATAAGATGTTGATTAGTGGGAGATTGTTAGTAATCGACATTTAATCAACGGGTATATGTAATCTTAACGTGGGGAGATTAATAAGTATTTAATAACGTGGAGCTCGAAATATAATCGAGATAAAGATGGGAGTGCAATTATAATTCTTTAGTGGTGTGAATTATAATTTGTGAAATAAGAATAGAATCCGGGTGGGATTAGGTTTTCTTATTTGCACAAGAAGCCCAGATTTATTTCTCCTCAGGTCCCTGCTCTAGCCCTATAAATATATCGTTATGTTCTCTAGGTCACACAACAGTCATTTAGAAAATTAGAATAGAGGCTGTGAGAGAGAGAACAAAAGAGATCATGTAGAAGTCCACACTTGGCTACATGATCGAGATATAAGGGAATATGGCAGAAGATCATGAGGTATTGTCGAGCAAAGCTTATTGCATACAGTAATCGGGTCTGTCAAGTTCTAAAATAAACAAGTCAACCAGCGTTCGTGTCTACGGATGAGAGGTAAACCCTAATTCCGTCTTGTAGGGTTTGTGTTTATTTTTGTTGTTTAATCTGTACGCGTAATTACTGGGTTCTGGGATTCATTTCCCAACACAAGCTACATTCCCCAACTCTATCCTTTCTCTCCTGATATCAAACACACATGATTGATTGGAAAAAGTAGAGATTTTAAAGTATTTTTTGGCATACAAATTATATTTATTTCTTGACAAGTTCTACAGGTATTTTTATATAAATGTCATGGAGAAAGAACTAGCTATTATATCACGCACAACAAGAGACGATGAATAATTTTGTGGTAAACTATGGGGAAAAATGTTGTGTAACCAAACAGACGAGGAGAGAGAGACTTTTTAAGAATAGCCTCAAGCCATAAAGCGGAGGTCTCCTTTTAAAAAATTTGCTCCTTTACCATTCCATATTAACCAATTTCCGAATGAATACTGTCGATGATAGGGAAAACAAAGGAGACTGCTGTTTGAACACAACATTTCCCATCGCTGTTTCTGGTTCTTCACGTAAGACACATGTAAATTCTTCCATGAGATTCTTCTTCTACGAGTCTATTCCTCCTTAAACGAAATCTCACTTAGTTCAACTTGTTCTCACAAGCAACTCTAGACAAATTTCTTTTCTTGTCATTCAATAGTGGTACAAGGAAACAGTTAGGCTATGATGGCCATATCTCTTTCAGCCTGAGCTAGAGTGCTTCTGGAACATTAGCAAAATTTCAGCTATTCTATAAGATCTTCTTGTGTTCTATGAATGTAAGTTGATCATTTTCAGTAACAAGCACAAAACATTTCAACCCGAGAGTAGCAGACTAAACTAGACACATTAAAGTCTTGTTCGAAATTGAGATACCCCAGGATTAAGGTTTACCTATCAGAGGATGCCCAATGAAAGAAAGATGAATGCGAATTTGGTGTGGTCGTCCTGATTGAATTTCAACCTGTTAAACAACTCACATAAATTGAATAAGATTCCCATAAGATTTTTTTTGAACGTTACAATATGCAAATTGTTTCAACTTGCTTTCAGGTCAACAGACATTTAGAGTTGAAGACCGTCACTTATAAAGAGTGAAACAGGCCCTACAAAGCCCATGAAGTACACCTCATTCCATGTTTCATATCACCTAATTTTGACTTTTTCCTCTTTCTGCCTCCAGACTAACATTGCCAAGGTTACCACTGCCAAAAACCCAACTTGAAGTGCAAGAAAGGGATTCTTAATGTATTTAGGGCAAGATGGTTCATGTTTCCAATTTCAATAATTTGTCTAGCCACATTTTGGCAAAGGTAAAAGAACCGGAATAACAAACTAAGGGGTGCTGAAATAAGGAAATTTCATTCTAGTGGTTGTGTTTGCTCAGCAACATTTAACATGTTACGCGGGACGGAGCAATGAGTGAGGGGACCAAGAGGAAGCCATTGGACAGGTTTCAAAAGTGTATGGCCAAGTTTAAATGGCTCAAATTACAGTTAAAATACTAGCACTCAAAATACATGTGGTCGAGCAAGTGGCCAGACACACAGGAAAAATCCCACATAATCACTTACCAACTCAGGGTCGAGCCATGGGATCCTCCTTGCCCCTACTTAACTCAGCCGGAGAAAATAGGAAGCATATATGCGCGTCATAGATACTTAGTCTGTCAAAATTCAGGAAACAACAAAGTCTTTCATTCTTAATCACTCAAGAAGCAACCTTGCGCAGTACAGATCTCCAACAGGAAAAATTTGTTAATAAGGTGTTGGATCAAGGAAATCGGAAAAAATAACTAGCACTATGCCCCCGTGATTGTGAGAATCATTTCGCTACACATTTGTTAATGAGGTGTTAATAAAGTGTTGGTTCAGGAAACTGATAGTACCTCGACCAACATGTAGTTCCCTTGCACGTTCCTCTCAAGAACCTTAACCTTGCTCAAAGCTGGTTTCCCTTGAGTAGAATAGAGAAGAACAAAATGTGGGACAACATGAAAATATTGTTGGGAAAAAATAAACTGCTGTACTGTGAACAAGATATAAAGATTCAGGGACAATTATGCGAACGAGTTCTCAAACACTACGGTGAGAGCTAGGAATCATGCATGCACTTGATGATAATGTTAGCTAGGTCTTGCACAAAACACGAAATCGTCTTTTGAAAGGAAAAACAAGTTGGATTGACTTCACTCAAAGGTTACAATTGGAAAACTGTGAATAGAACCTATATTTAGAAAATAACGAATAGGATCGAAATTAAAAAACCTGAAGGACAAGCAACATAAAGCCCATTGGCCACCCCAGGGTACCGCACCAATCCAATTGGCTGCTTGATGACAACCTGTGATGCAGAGCTACAATGTCAATTGCAATGAATTTCTGTACGAATAAGAGTAGCCAATAAAGGGTGCTAAATACCAAGATTGACATTCATACAAGAAAGAGCAAATTACAAAGTGAATCGCACATGTGAGAAGCAAGCGACTGCAATAATTTACCAAAAAGAAGAAATACAGTTAAGATAGTCGAGTCATAAGCCCAAAAGCAACAAACAACCCTAGTAAGGATCATCTAGCGTAAGGTGAAACAATTCCATAGAAAGAGGAATATCAAAGGAAACATACATGGACGCAGTCATAGAAAGACATGATGGCCTAAACTTCATAAGTGAGAGGATGCTCGATGAACATGAAGAATAGAAATGAATTCTGCAAAAACTCCAACTTCGATGGATAAACGTTTGACTCCTAGTTAATAAATTTAGGTGGGCACGTCACAATAACAGGAAACAGCAATTTTTCCCTTGGTTTTGTAAGTTTTAAGGATCACATGTTTTGCTCCTGCTCAAACAAACTAATGATATGATTTTTTACTAAACAAATCAAAATTAATAATAGTCAGCTACAGGAAAAAAATCCTTATATTATAAACAAAGGCAGAACCTAGATAATCTGCTGTAAGATAAAAAAAAAAACAAAAAAAACAAAGAGGCCCATTTGTAACAAAACAATCGAATATGACCAAATGAAGTAGATTGTCACACAATAGAGTTACCTCATCCTCATCAAGTATCCCAGATACCATTGCCCTGTAAATCTTTTCAATTTTCCTTGTTGTGCTGATTACTGCGCTGGAATCGCTATCCATTTCATTTCAAAAAAAGGAAAGATCAACTTATTTAACCAAAGGATATTACTACTGCAGGGTGCAGACCAAAACACAATTATGAGAAGTTACACAAGTAACAGTGAACACAGACCTAGAGGCTACAAGCCTCAGACACAGAAAGTAACTCAAACCTCATTGCTTCGTCCCATACCAAATTGATCTTGTAACGCTTCAAGATATACAAATGGTTTTGGGGAGAAATTACATTCACATTTTTTAGACTACTTCCACAGAAGACTGATTATCACAAAATCTTCGAACCCATGTGAGGTAATACATTTTCATCTTCAGCAAGCTGCTTAATACACTTTGCCATCCTGCTTTGGGAGACGTCATTTTCACACTATCACAACTAGCCAATATCGCGAAGTCTTCAAAACTAGCCTCTCCAGTCATGGGACAAGAAAACGTATTAGCTCCCAATGGGAGCTAATACGTTTTCTTGTATTCAGCAAGCTGTTTGATACACAGCCCTCCTGCTTTCGGAAAAAACATATTGTCACACTATCTAGACTAGCCAGTGTCGGGAAGTTTTTGAAGGTAGCCCCACTTTCTGTGGGACAAAGAACAGGCCAATCCAGGTAACTTACCCTAATTGCGGATGAAGCCGCCTCAAGCAACGTCATTTGCTCAATTGGTACAGAAATGTCCATTGGCATTATCATATTTATGGCAATCAAAAAATCTTCTGTGGTCTTTTGACACCCGTCCAATGTACTTTCATCTTTGGGAACAAGCACTGTTGCCAAATTTTTAAAGCAGTTTATGCAATCCTTTATGTCTTTCTGTCTCCTCTTTCTCCATCCTATCCAAGTTTTCTAGTTTTTCTAACAAACTAATATCCCACTGGGACACAAATGGATGATGTTCAAGAAAAAGATGAGAAGAATGGACGAAAGCAAAATATCTTAGCATCTTTAAGTATCTGATAGTCTTTGACAGATAACAATTTCTCAGCAAAAAAACAAACGAGTCTTAAGGAATTCAAAAGAAATTGGTTTCTCAAGGTCTCACAGCAAGATGTTAACGTAACAGCTTCATAACCAACAACATAAAACGTTTCTAAGAATCTCAGAATGCATTACCTTCAACAAGATTGGTGGATGGTCAATTTAAACAAATCCTGACTAGTATTAGTAACTAGAGGTTTCACTTTAAGTAGATGTACCAAATGCACATAGATGTTAAACTAACAAACTAATGTAAACCTTAATTCTTTCCAGCAAATTACCTGTTATCCCTGACAACCAATGTCCCATCAGCGAAATATGCAGAAAGGCGAGTTTTGGCTACCTTTGTCTTTGCACAAAGTAATATACCTACACATAAAAGATGTAATTACATTAAGGTATTAACAATAATATTTAATAGCTTCCAATAGAGTCAACAACTGGACAAATTTCGAAACTGTAGTACTGTACAAGTGGAAAAGGACAAGGAATAAAAAATAAAAGATCATGTCAGGCTTGCGGGTCATATTACACAGAAACCTACTGAGAGCCTCCGTTACCCGTTTTTATTCACTACAATCTTATTGCAAAATTATGCCACATTACCATGTTATCAAGAATGAGTCAGAAATTTGAACTATGATATTATGGATGCTGGTAATAGTATCTTTGGCTCCAGTCCACTATTCTTTTTAACACCCATCTCGATAAGTGACATGTAAACTGGCTTTAGTCTATTATACCAAACTTAAATGTACACTATGTCCAGGTAAAAATTATACGGAAAATAACAAGTCTGCATATTCATTTCCGCAGCATTATTCATAGCATCCTCAGGCTTACCTGACGTGCCTCTTCCCAGGCGATGAACAGGAACAGGATGTGGTTCTTGGCGTGCTAATGAAGAGCTGTGCTTACTTGTTTGCCCTTGTAGTTGCGTCAAAACAGTCCGTTGCTGAAATAATCCTCCGGGTAGAACTTGTAGACCAGAAGGCTTATTTAGAGCAATCTGAATGTATTGAACACTAACCGATGAGACCCTACATCTATAACAATAATTTTGACTGAAGAAGTATCCCATCAAGAAAGGCAGCATTGCTAACTCAATTTTTTCTACATTATCTGTGTTCTTTTCTTTTTACAAGTTTAAAGAAATGTGGCAAAATGAAGAGACGGTGAGACTTCCAGTCCACAAGCTCAGACTCATGCATACTCCCTATTATACTCAATGGGAAGAAAACAATGGTATATCGCATAATAAAAGAAAACTAATCAAAGCATATGGTTTGGTCAGCAACTCGTCATCTAACAATAGCTCCAAAGAAGCCAACATAGGTAGATGTAATGTAGAAATTTGGTAACCTTGATAACGACATATCGCTAGTTTGAGACATCTAAAATTCTAAAGCTCTATAAGATTTACTTCACATATGTATGCAGATATTTTGACTGGATATTAGCAGCAGATTACACTATAAAACTATACATCCAGGTGATAACATATCGAAATTCCACTGGTTGGTGAAAACTATTGCAACCGGATTAAACAACCATCAGATCGACAATGATACAAATATACAATACCATGGTCCTGGCTCTGATTAAAAAAATTATTGGAGTTTTAATCTCTTAAAAAGCGAGATATGTAGAATAACATGGGTGCAATTAATGCCATCGCTATTAATCCGACCGGAATACATATCCTATCCTGTGAGATTGTATATCCTCCACCACTATTAGTCCCTCAAAAAAAAAGACCCCATAAGTATTTGAATATAGATAAAATCAAACCAGATATTTTCAAGCCAGATATTTCAACTATCAAAACAATAAGCATATTAACATCATAACATGAAGTCTTTTACCAAATCATCGTCTTCAAACAGCACTTGCAGCAAATACGGCGCGTCAGGCTCCTTCCATGGAAGTCGATGATAGTTTAATTCTGAACCAGCTCTACAATGTCCCAAAACAATATCAATAACAAACCTATTATAATTAAAACAGATACAAAACTATCCTATCGTGACATCAACTATTGGATACCTGAGAGCAGTGGATGGATCCGTAACAACACTTCCATCAATCCTTATCTACAAAAACTCAACCAAACAACTCTAAGAACAACTAGAACACCAACTTCTTTGAAAGTGGAAGCTATTTCAACATCGATAGAGAAACAAACCTGTCCATTGCGAATTCTCTGCAACCAACTGCTCAATTATCAACTCCCAAACACAAAAGGAATTTAAAAAAATAATCGATCAAAAAGAAATCTGCAAATTAGCTTGCTTGTTTTTTTTTTTGGTTAAAGGCAACTAAACAGAAACCGCATGCTCACCCCTGCAACGGAGCCGAATTCAAGTGCTTGCTGGAGTAAAAATCGATCAGCGTCAAACCTGTGTAATAGAAATTCTAGCTACGTCTTCGCATGGAATGCCGAAATGCGTACGGATATATATATGTAGAATGTGGATACACATACAATGCGAGTCTACATACGCAAGTGTAATGAAGAGAGAGAGAGAGAGGACCGGAGTCGGAAGCTTTAACGGTGTCACGGTAGATTAAGCCGTCGTTGAATTGGGGCCACGGTTCTCCGAAGGTGCGAGGAGACCCTTTACAGTCCCCTGCAGGGTTGGACATTTCTGCACACGCGGAGCTGGTCCGTTCCAACAAAAAAAGAAGGGAAAAATACAAAAAAACTCTAACCTTTAGACCGAGTATTATAAAGACACCTGACCTTCAATAAACGTTAACTAAACCTCGGACCTTTGCATTCCGTTATCAATTAACACCTTCGTCCCATTTTTCGTCCAAATGCTAACGGAAAAGCTGATGTGGCATTTACTTGGATACTTTGAGACACCTGGGCTAATATTTGGCAATGACATGGACGTTCTAGCAAATTTTGGTGCGAAACCCAATCACAAACCACGTGTCAGTGGCCCCCCCACTAATCTGACTTAAAAAAAAAAAAAACCCCTCTTTCTCTCTCCTCCCCTCATCTCTCTCCCCCAAACTGAATCCCCTCCTCTCTCCTCCGCCTATTCCAACCACCACCTCCATAACCACTGCCGCCGCCGCTTTCATGTCCACCACCATTTTCTCCGGCGAAGTGTTCTCTCCTACTTTTTTCGGCTTCTTCAGATTCGGACTCTAGAACTCCGATGTTGCGGTTCAGCCTTGATAGTTTGGGAGTTTGTGGTCTTGATTTAGGTTCGACAGCATTGGAGTCGGAGCTCGGCGTCGTCGACCGAATCCGGCAACAGGTTTGCAGACTGGGCAGAGGCGGATTGCTTATATATACTTTCGCTTTTTTCATTAAACTAAACGGTCCTGCTCAAAAAAAATTGTTACTTCCATTCTAAATTTACCTCAAGGATTGAAACCCTTTAGTGAGGTGGTCACTGCTCGCATTAATCAACATCTGATCAATACAAAAAAAATGATTAAAAAAACTAAAAAACTAAATTTGACCCGTTGCTTTTTGGTGGTGGTGGGCATGGAAGTGGTGGTGGTGGACATGAAAGCGGCGGCGGCGGTGGTTATGGAGGTGGTGGCTGGAATAAGCGGATGAGAGAGGAGGGATTTAGTTTGGGGGAGAGAGATGAGGGGAGGAGAGAGAAAGAGGGGTTTTTTTTTTAAGTCAGATTAGTGGGGGGCCCACTGACACGTGGTTTGTGATTGGGTTTCGCATCAAAATTTGCTAGAACGTCCATGTCATTGCCAAATATTAGCCCAGGTGTCTCAAAGTATCCAAGTAAACGCCACATCAGCTTTTCCGTTAGCATTTGGACGGAAAATGGGACGAGGGTGTTAATTGATAACAGAATGCAAAGGTCAGGGGTTTAGTTAACGTTTATTGAAGGTCAGGTGTCTCTATAATTCTCGGTCCCGAGGTCAGGGGTTTTTTTGAATTTTTCCCAAAAAAGAATCCAAACTTGGTCTTTGTTTTGTACCTTGGAAAGGAAAATTAAAAAAAAGAAAATACTCTTCCCTTGAGAGGAAAAAGGAAAATAACTAAACTAAATTGTTTTTAACTAAAAAATTTCCTCGTCACTTTCCTCATTCTTCTTTTTTCCTTCCTTTTATTTTCCTTTCTTTTCTTTTTTTTTCCAAGCTATCAAACATAGCATCATTTGGATCAAGGGGCAAAACTACCTAGGTTGTGTTTGCTTAGATAGTTTAGTTTAGTTTCGATGATGTCAACAGGTGTAGTGAGTGGAGAGAGATAGAGAGAGAAATGAGGGAAATGATAATGTCATCAAAACTAAAACTAAAACTAAATTGGAAAACGAACAGGGCCCTAACACTTTTGGCCATTGTTAATTTTTTTATTGATCAATTTCATTTATAATAAGGATAAAAAAAAAATCGGTGCCATAAGAGAAAAGGATCCAAACTCAATTTTTTGAAATCACATCGGCTCCGTTCAGTTGTCAAGAACGTTATGCAGGAAAGTTAGTCTTGAAAAAAGTAAATTGAAGTGAAATAAGGAAAAGAAAATTTATTTTTCTGTGAGTGTTCATTTGACAGAGGAATGATGTAGGAAAACTAAAATTTAGTTGTTTATTTGCCAAGAAAAACAAACTTACGGAAAACTTCTTTCATCATAATTCAATAGCTATTTCGAATAAAGGTAATTTGGGGAGCTATATCAGGGTAAAAAATTAATTCATACAAATTACTACCTTTGAATCATCAGGAAATTCTAAAATAAGCTTTTAAAAAAAATATTTAGTCTAGTTTGGCTTAATAAGCCAGTTGACAATTTTTTTTCTTTACTCAATTTTTCCATATCTATTTGTTTTGCGCTAAATTTTTGTAGATTATTGGTTCGTCTCGACAAAAGAAATTGAGAAAATAAAAAATAAGCATCGAAACTCAATTTTTTTTTATCAGAGACAAAAATAAGCCTTATTATTTTTTGCTTATTTTTTTCTTTATTCATAGAATTTTGAGTTTCGATAATAAGTTTTTATTGTTCGATTTCTCTCGTCACGAACAAATAATCGACAAAAAAATTGAATAAAAAAGGCCAACTGGCTGTGTAAAGACCCGGGAAATTTAATTATTATTATTTTTAAATAAAAGTTGGGTGTGATGTAGGGACTTGTACAAAAAATCACTTTTTGGAGAAGTTTCGTTTTGGCCTATAAAAAGTCCCGGTAATTGTTCCTTGGATTTTTTAATCAAAATGGTATAATTGGAAGTTATTTTTGAGTAAGGCAAAGTCATCTTTCGCCCATTTTCTTCGGAGAAAAATGTGACCGTTTTCGATTTTGTACTAAAAGTGGGGGGATGAGATTTTGATGTGATGAGAATTTCAAAATTTTGTAAATGCCATTGTTTCCAAATGGGGGGTACTTCCTTATTTTCATAAATAAATTATAGTCTTACTTAAGTTTGGTTTATGAAAATAAGTATTGTGGTCACATATTATATACACAAGTTACATTTGGGTGTGAGGTGTAATTAGGTGAGAGTATTAAAAGTGTGTGGGGTGAATTTGCAAAAAATAAAAACATTACACTCTCTCCTCCCTCTCCACCCGATCGGCTCCCTCTCTCTCTCTCTTCTCCTCCATTTTTGCCACCTTCAAGCGCAAAACTCTCCCTCCTCACTCAACCACTTCAAGAACCAAGACCATTTTCGTGTTCTACGCACCGTGTGGAGTTTGGGTTGCTTTGGATTCGCACCGGGAGCTCAAGTTTCAGGATTTGAAGGTTTCTACACCTAGGGTTCCATTTATCTTCCATTTTCAAGCAAAACCTTGAGGTAGAGAAACAATTACTACATCCCTCTAGTTATATACTTGTGATTTGTAGCATATATCTTGTTCTTGGTTTCAAATTCCTTGTGAATCATGTTTTCCCTCTTTATATGGGTTTTCCTCACTTTAATTTTGTGATCTATGAAATTGGTTGTTGATTGATGAAATTGGGAGTGAAATTGACCTCCCTCCATGTATAATTGTTGCCTAGCAATTCCAATTTGAGCCTAAACTATCACATTTGTGTTTGGGTTGAAATTCCACACCTTAGAGGTGAAAATCTGCACAGTGTACTGTTCATAAGCTGCTGTCCATATTTTCTAGATGATGCCCCTATTATTTAGGTGGTTTTCGGCCACCCTTTGACGTCCATTTGGCCTCCAATCGTCCGGAACTTCGTATACTTGATATATTGCAACGTGGTAACCCCAAAAACCATTTTGAAACCGTTAAACTACAACTTTGACACGTGTTTTTATTGGACAATTCGTTATACGTATCGGACACAAGGCAAATTGGATTGGTCGCCCCCTTTTGGCGAAAATTGTGGCGTTTCAATAGAAAGGGCACCTTGGTGAAATAAAATTTGGGAAATAACGTTTGTGATAATGAGATGTTTTACACCAATGCTATCATTTGGTAAAATTTTTTATAGAGGCACGCGGGGCCTATGGAACCCGGCAGAGGCACGCGGGGCCTACAGAATCCGGCAGAGGCACGCGGGGCCTATGGAACTCGGCAAAGGGATTAAATCCCTAAAACTAATTAAAATGATGGTTTTTCTTCAATGAAAGAAATGAGAAATGAGATTTTGGACTATTTGTTGTGTTTTGTCGAAACTCGACTTGTGGACTTGGTTTTAAATTTGTGTGAGTAACTTGGGTAGTTTTGGTGAAACAAAGATGGAAACTTGAGTGGTGTTGAATACTTGGAGATGAAAATATTTTGAGGTACATATGGTATTTTGGTAACAATGGATACTTTGACATGATTTTGGACACGTGTGATACTTGTTGATGATTTTGGCAACTTAATGAACTAATGGGTATTATGGGACACCTTAAAATCTTTTTGGACACGTGATATTACTTTGGACACGTGGGTACTTCTTGGACACATATTCCTTGTTTTAGCTTTCACTGTGTTCCTTTGACCATCTCTTATCTTGGCAACCCACATCATGTGCATTTATCACACTCATATGCCTAGCGGATGTAGTATGGTTTTCCTACGAGCTAGTGAGCTCATCCTATCTTTCCCAGGTACACGGCATGGAGCATGATATTGGATGCTTATGGAGTGATGCATTATGTGAAGCTTATGCATGCATGAAGATATTTTTCCATCTCAAGTTTTGTATTTTGATAAATGGTAATGTAACTTTTTGTTTTTTTTCAATCTTTTGACAATTTGGACTTGTGTAATAACTCTAAACTTGTATTTTGGGGTATTTATGCATCCGGGGACGGTGTAGTGCCTCCGAGAGAATTGTAGACTTGAATCAAGTATGTAATGGAACTTTGACCTAGACTTTCTATTGGAGGGTTGTGGACTTTTGACTTGTGCCACGTGGATATTGGTGATATTTGATTTGTTAAAAATCAGGGCGTGACAGGCTGGCTTATTTAGATGTTTAAAAGAAAAGTAGATAAAAATAAATAAAACCAATGTTAACCAACGGTAATTAATTGGTTGGTACAAAAAAAAAAGACTGATAACAAGACTAAAACACACATCCAAAAAACCAACATATTGACTATGTTGCCTATTTTTATAACAAAAAATAAAGAAAAAAACGGAGAAGTGTACGAAACAAGGGAAATAAAGGAGTTAGGGACAACGTTGCCGCAAAAAAATTGAGAATGAAGGGAGGTTAGAACTTTCCTGCGACGCTAAATTCCATATATTTGCAGGATATGTGTTTAAGGGAAAGTGAGTCCTGGTAGGAAAATCATTATCCAGAATTCTATCATTATCCTGGAAAGTGAGTCCTGGTAGGAAAGCTAACTTTCCCATCCGTTTTCATCATTTCTTGACAACTGAACGGGGCCATCTAGAATCAACCAAGAGATGTAAGAAATTGAAAGATCAGACACAAGAACAATCTAATCAGCCGCTTTCCTCAATAATTCACACTAGAGGCTGGGGCACACGTGATGTGTGTGCACGTTGAACTTTGACAAAATATACATATGCACAAAAACTTTCGGCTTTTTGTTCAATCGTGTATACATTGAATTATATCTTTTACCTGGCAAGAAATCTCATACCGTGTCCAAGAAAAAACGATAGATAAATAATAAATCAAATAAAATATTCATATTTTTTCATATTTATGTACTATATTGTCACTGATTGTACGTAAAACATTACCATACTAACGCCGACACCGCCACTTTTCCCGTGATTTAATTCATAAGTACTCTTTTATGAGATTTACTAAATCAATCTGTTTGATTTCATAAGAAACCCTAAACCCAAGAACCCATATCAAACCATTGAAGAGTGTACCTATCGCCATGGATGATGAAACATTTGAGTGGTTGTTTGTCTTCCACCTCCAGAACCTTCTCCTGATCTTAACCAAAGTCTCACACACGATGGGATGGGATGAGAAAAGATATTAGAGTTTCGACTAAGGACTTAACCACATATTTATAGGCCTTGGTTCCATACCCTAATGGGCCTTTAATGGTCTCTACACTTAATAAGTTTGCACCACTTAATGCATGTGATATAACACAAATATGTGCTAACAGTGATTTGTCAATTACTCGGTCATATTTATTAGACAACCACGACTTAATGGGTAATACCGACACCCTCAAACCTTATTCGACAATATACGATATCTAATTTTATGATCAATGTAGGCCCACCTACAAAAAATTGCTAACAATCTCCCATTTGGGCTCATCCTGATATTAGACATTGTAAACTTTAAGAATTCAAACTTTTATTGTCAATATTTATGAATGTTGTCTCAGAAATTTGGTCTATTGAAAACACAAATATAGGATCATTGCAGCCTTTGCCATATTAATAATAGCAGCACCCATCCATGGTCACAAATGTCTATATATTCAACGACATAGATTAAGTGCGGAAGTGTAGCATGAAAATCATATCCAATGTGATTGTAGACACCCCAAAATGAGACGTTTGTACACATTTTAATCCCCAATGATGAAAAGAAACGCCTGGAAAGCCTCTCGGATTGAAATTCTCCAAGTCAACTCAGTCAACAGTACCGTACGGTACTCATTTCTCACGCACGACATAGCCCCAGTCACGTACGGCAGCTTTTTGAATTTTGGCGGTGGAAGTGTGCCGTACGGCACTGTCATGCATAAACCGACTTTCTGCAGAATCTCCAGCAGCCCCTTTTGTTGACATTCGTTACCCAGCTTCAATAATGATTTCTTGGAGAGGAAAAAGGCTAGGAGGAGTAGCTCCTCATCATTATTCTTGGCCGACACACTTGCTTGGAGGTTACGTTGATCTCGGCTATAAATGCTGAGATGTTCCGGATGAACAGGTGGTGAAGAAAAATCATGAAAAACCCTCTCTAAATTCTTTCAAACTCTCTACCCATTCCACATCCCAATTACTACTCTCACAAATCAATCCCATAACTATTTCAATCTCTCCCAAAAGCAAACCCAATTAGGATACTCAATCCTCTGTTATCGGTCCCAAAGCCGTGAGGTTACCATTCAAAATTTGATCAAGTTCTGGTCGTCAATCATCATAGTCGCAGTATCAAAGTGAAGTTGGAGTCAAGAGGAAGTCCAAGCTGCGTTCAAAAGATCAAGAAGGAATTTCAATCTGTGAGTTTCCCGCCGGAGGTACGATCCCGTTTCGCCAAACTTCTTAAGTTTGGTACCCTGAGGGGAGGGGTACCAAGTATGGAATGATCTCCAATATCATCCCCATGCTTGGTATGCCCATGTCACATTAAAACCAATTCTATTTCACACCTCCCGGTCGCATCGTACGGTGAAAACATCGCCTCGTATAGAGCGATTCAACGAGGAGGAACATCCCTTATTCAAGCATACTGTTTTCTCCTTCAAAGTAGTCCATTTTTAACCATGTTTCATGCCTTGTATGCATCTTCATTTCATCCTTTTCGAAAACCAAATTTTCAAACTGTTGTGCTGCCAACAGTGCCGCACGGCACTCCCCCTGTGCCGCACGGTACACCCGGAGTGTTGTACGGCACTCTTTTAAAAATTTGACCGTTAATCATGAACAGTGCCGCACGGCACACTTTCTGTACTGCACGGTACACTTTGTGTGCCGCACGACACACTTTTTCAAATTTGAATTTTAAGCTCAATTTTCTTCACAAGCAGTTTGATAAAATGATTTTCCCCTTTTAGTTATTAACTCTTATTTGTTTAATCTTGTTAGTTGTTGTTCATTTTGATATTTAATTGTTTTACTTTGCATGATAAATTGTTTATTTCAATAAAGTTCGGCATCAAAATATTTTCTAAAAATCCCACAAATGTTTAGTAAAGACCGATTTTAATCGGGCGAGCGGGGTGCATTAAAACCCTTCCCCGTTCGTAACCTGGCTCCCGAATCCAAAACGAATCTCTGGTTTTCAAACTTATTTTCAACCGCGAGAGTTATATCATTTTCCAAATCATTTTCAAAACGGTTTCTCGGGTATTAAATCCATTTTCCAAATAAAAACCCGGGTGGCGACTCTATTTTCAAATCAAACCACCGGTGGAAATCGACCGTCCACAGTGATCCTTTATTATGTTTATTTCCAACTAGTCCAACCTTATAACTCAACAGAGTTCCTGAGTCATGCATGTATTCAAAAACTTCATGTATATACAACAATTTGAAAAATGTGCAACTTTATTTGAGAATCATCAATAAACAAAAAATGATCACCACAGGTGTCAAATAATCAATAATATGAGTAACACAACTCTCATGAACAAAATACTTCATTAGAACTAACCAGTCATGTATGATTTATATGCTCCTTAAACACTTTAGGTGGTAAGCCCTTGGTAAGTGGATCCACAATCATGAGTTCTGTGTTAATGTACTCAATTAACATAAGATGATTTTGTACTCTCTCCTTAACGACAAGAAACTTGATGTCAATATGCTTTGATTTTGACGCACTCATATCATTCTTGGAATATAGTTCAGTAGCTTAATTATCACAATAAATCCTTAGTGGCTTCTCAATGTTACCCAGTATATGAAGTCGAGAGATAAAATTCAACAACCATATCGCTTGATTTGATGCCTCATAGCAAGCTATAAATTTAGCTTCCATGATAGATGAAGCTATGAGTATCTGTTTGACACTTTTCTATGACACAACTCCTCCAATTAACATGAAAACATAACCAAAAGTGGATCTTCTACTATCAAGGCAACCAGCAAAATCAAAGTCTGAATATCCAATGATCTCCAAATGTTAAGATCTCCTACATGTGAGCATATAATCTCTTGTCCTTTGCGAGTATCGCATAACTCGCTTAGTTGTTTTTCAGTGATCCATGCTTGGATTACTTAAATATCTGTCAAGCATTTCAACCACATACACAATATCCGGATGAGTACAAGTTAGAGTCATACATAAGACTCCCTACTGATGATGCATAAGGGATGTCCTCCATTTGTTTTCTTTCTAAGTCGTTCTTTGGGCATTGAAGCAAACTTATTTTATCACCTTTAGCAATTGGTACATCACATGGTGCACAACTTTGCATACCGAATCTATTGAACACCTTATCGATATATGTCTTTTATGATAAGCCAGTTATACCACATGATTTGTCACGATGAATTTGTAAGCCTATCACAAAAATGCATCACCAAGATCTTTCATTTCATGCATAAGCCTATATCGATGCTTGCCAGAAAGATATCATTGACATGTAACACTAGAAAAATGAATTTGCTCCCGTTAATCTTATGATAAACACATTGATCCATAGCATTTTCCTTAAAACCAAAAGATGAAATTACTTGGTCAAATTTCTGGTACCATTGGTTGCTTTAAACCTTCTGGTTGCACCATATGTATGGTTTCTTTAACCTCACCATTGCGAAACGCAATCTTTACATCCATTTGGTGAAGCTCTAAATCATAACGAGTTACAAGTGCCATCATAATCCTTAGAGAGTCTTTCAATGATACCGGAGAGAAAGTTTCTTTATAGTCAATGCCTTCCCTTTGAGTAAAGCCTTTAGCAACAAAATGTGTCTTATATCTTTTGATATTGCCCTTCGAGTCCCGCTTGGCTTTAAATATCCATTATAACCAACATGTTTGACACCCTTAGGCAATTCGACAAAATCCCAAATGTCATTATCACTTGTAAACTTTAACTCATCCAATATGGCATTCATTCATTTTAGCGAGGTAACACTTTGTTTGGCTTGAATGAAAGATATGTGGTCATCTTCCAATCCTATATCAAACTCATGTTCTTGGAGATAAATAATATAATCATTAAGAATAGTTGATCTCCTCTTCCTATTGGATATCCTAATTGGCACCTCCAAGTGAGTTTGTTGTGGTTCTTCTGTATCAGCAGGACGCAGTTCAGGAATAGTTTGGTGGTTTGCATCCCCATCCTGTACAAGTACAGGTGTGACCACCTCAACAGTCTCAACATGAATCATAGGAATCTCAACTCGTTCCTCCTTAAATAAAAAAATCTCGGCTTGTGCAATCCCACTACTTTCAGCATCCTCAATAAAACTTGACATTATCCGTCTTAATTGTGGTATTAGTGGAAGGGCAGTAAAATTTGAAACCTTTTGACCTTTCTGAGTACAAAATAGCAGCTAACGGTTCTTGACTCTAATTCTCTTTCATTGGGCCTATAAGGCCTAGCCTTAGTTGGAAAACCCCATAAATGGAAATCCCTAAGACTAGGCTTCTTTCCAGCCCACAACTCGTACGGGGTTTTGCCTACTGCTTTACTGGGTACTCGATTAAGGATATAAACTGCAGCTTTTAAGATTTCTCCACAAAGAGAATCAATTAAAGAGGAATTGTTTATTATACTTCTAACCATATCCTTAAGGGTTCGATTTCATCTCCTAGATACACCATTTTGACGTGGTGTTCCTAGCATGGTGCATTGAGGTACAATCCCATATTCTGACAAGTTCCAAGTATCTTGCAAAAGGCCCTGGACGCTCTTTTTCTAATCCGTCATATCTATCGTAGTATTCACCACCATGATCAGAGCTAACAACCTTAATTTTCTTGTTAAGTTTTTCAACTTCTACTTTATAGACCTTAAATACATCCAGTGTCTGATTTTTCATGTATCAAGTACATATATCCATAAACGAGAATAGTCATCTGTAAAAGTGATAAAATATTGTTGACCATTCCAAGAAGCCATAGGAAATGCATCACAAATATCGGTATATATCACTTCTAAAACGTCTAAACTCCTTTTGGCACCAAATTTCCTTATATTTTGTTTGTTTCCCCTTTATGCATTCAACACAGACTTTGAAATTTGAAAAATCAAGGAGATCAAGAATTCAACTTGACACAAGCCTTTTAATTCTCTTTTTCGAGATGTGTTCTGAACGCATGTGCCACAACACAGAGGAGTTATCATTAATTAATTTTTTTCTTTGTACCATAGTTGTGAACATGCAAAGTTTCATTAAACTTTAAGTGAGAGACATCCAAGTCTAACTTATATAAACTATCACCTAGAAATCCAGTACCAATAATATTCGAATTTCGATAGGGACTAAAACCTCCCTGTCACAAATTTGGGGCTGTTTTCCATGTTTTATTCGAATTTTCCAAAGCGTATCTTCAATTGGAGAAGACGAGAGTGAAATGCACTCTCTCCCTGGAAATGGGCAATATTTTCGTTCAAAAGGTGATTGCCACTGGCTTTTCCGTTGACACGTTTTTTCCAAGCGCTGCCAGCTATAGACAGCTGTGCGACTACAAAAAGCAGACCTTGGAAGATGGGTTTCCTTGGGAGGTGAAGTCACTACTATGTGCTTTCACTCTTTTAATAAACAAGTGATAATTTCTTGGACCAGTCCGCGTAAGCGAGGTTTGGACCAGTTCACTATTGTGTTGTTGCTTTCAATGTGAGAAAGGTGATATATGGTGGGCCCATTCTGTCCAAATTCTTTAGCAAATACACACATAGAGCTCTTAGGCCCACAAAATTTGTTCTCGGAAAAGACACGTTAATACTGTAGCAAATTGTGCAGCAGTCACTCGATGGCTAAATTAATTGATAAAGTGGTGGGCCATTAGTCAAAGAAAAATGGTGACTTGTGCCATTAGTCAAAGAAAATGGTGGGCCCATATAGTTTCACACAAAAGGGTTCATCAGATTTAAAACATCACTTGCTTTTCTCGATGCAAGCTTCTCAAATTGCTGTAGAATTTCACTGGGCCTTTGTGCTTGAGATTACTCCATACGCCTGGTGCAAGAAAAGTGAACAGAAAAATGTGGGTCCCAGTACCCAACAACACCCCAACGTGTTATGTTTCTTTGTAATCACAGTTTATAGTTTTATTTTACTATTTTTTACCATTATCCCTACCCTAGCGGGTTGTGCTAGGACCTCCAAATTGCCCACCCCGGCGGGTTGTGCAAGGGAGTATGCATTTTTTCTTTCTTTTTTTTTTTAATTTTCATTTTGTCCTCCCTGGGGTATGCCCCTTGTAGGCTGTACATTCGCTTAACCCCTTTTAATTTCAAGCTAAATTAACCACACACACAAAAAAAAACCTCCATGTCCAAATGAACAAGTATAACCGGATTTGTCAAAATTGGAAACACAAATTAAATTCCGTTTAAATGACTGTACATAAACAGTCTCATCCAAATCTAAATAAAAACCAGGTTTTAATTTAAGTACAAAAACTCCAATCACCTTAACACAAACTTTATTGCCATCGCTCATATAGATGAACCTTTCGACATCACTGGGTATTTGGCTCCTTAGACAACCCTGCATGGACACACTTATGTGAATAGTTGCACCCATATCTATCCACTAAGTGTTGGGTGGTACTTTAGCTAAATTAAATTAACAGCAACAAAACTAAATTGATTACCTTTATTTGCGAGCCACTTGTGATATTTAGGACAATCCTTCTTCATATGACCAATAGCCTTTTTGCAAAAGAAACGAGGAACACATTTATCTTGTTTATGTTGCACAGTTGTCTAATACGTATACCTATTAAGAGTTGGGTCAGTGGATTATGTGGGGAAGTCATATGCAGCAACCAAGATCATGAGAGGAACTAAGCCATACAAGCCTTAATGCAACAACCATAATGAGAGCATCAAAAACCAGATAGGCATCACTGTCTCTTTATATGGTAGAATTAAACATTATGTATGGTAGAATTAAACAGGTCCATATCACAGAAAGGGATACTCTGAAGATCAGATTCAAAGGTGAAGATCTCAATGACGATTCAGAAGAGCAAATCTGGATGCACAATTTGTTTTCCAGATTTGTGAAAATTAGAGACCTATTCATCCCCAATAAAAGGACCAGAATCACCAACAACCAATTTGGTTTTGTGAGATTTGTCAATACGACTGAGGCCAACGCAGCTGCAAGAAACACAAATGGGTTTTGGTTTTGTTGGAATCAGAAATTGGTCATTCACACTGCCAAATTTGGTCCTAGGAAGTTTCAAACACCCAATTCTGTATTATTCATGCTTTGCACAGGATAAGGAAGCAAAAAAAAAAAAAAAGAAGGGTTTAGGAAGTACCTGGAATCTAGCGGAGTTCTTGATGCTCTGACAAAGGGTTTTGCTTCGACTCTCTTCAAATTTTTTGAATATTACAAATCCAACTTACTAATACACTAGTTTATTAATTCTGTTTTTCTGAATCATATTTAATTATCAAATGTGTAGGATTATGTACTTGTAGGTCTTGTTGCACTATACGAGCAGAATGACAAACCTTCTTCTGCTATCGAGTAAGTTTAGTTAATGAACGGTGCATGTTTATTGAAGTATACCTCATATCATTCTGTTTAAAAAAGTAGTTCTAGCTTTAGGCATAGCAGAGACCGTGACACCTAAACGGAGTATTTCCTATTGACCAAACTAACATCAAGAATACTAATGCACAGATAAGCTATTTCAAAGATTGGCTTCGCATTGTACAAACTGAATTATAAAGGATTGGCAGAATGTGTGGGGACATCTTACTGGAGGCTGTCATAAGATGAAATGCAATAATGAAGAGAGTGAACAGAATACTCCCAAGAGAAGTAGCTAAGTTGAGTTTTAATAGACGGATAAAATGTGAAGACCCATAATTGCAGGAAAAAAAGAAGCAAAATTACCATAAGCACATATTTCTTAAATGTAGTCCATGGAGATTGTACGATTACATGGAGTGCCTCTCTCCATTGTATCTGATCGTGACCCGCGCTTTACATCAAAATTCTGGCAGAGCCTACAACGAGCTATGGGGACCAACCTTCACCTGAGCACTGCCTTTCACCCACAGACGGATGGACAATCCGAAAGGACGATTCAGACCCTCGAGGATATGCTCCGAGCTTGTGCTATGGATTTTGAAGGAAACTAGGAGCGACACCTGCCGCTAGTCGAATTTGCCTACAACAATAGCTATCAAGCTAGTATTGAGATGGCTCCTTATGAAGCACTATACAGACGACCCTGTAGATCGCCTATCTGCTGGACTGAAGTCGGAGAGTCAAGCTTGCTTGGTCCAGAATTAGTTCAAGAGACAACAGAGAAGGTTCAAGTTATTCGTCAGCGACTATTGACTGCTCAAAGCCGACAGAAGAGTTATGCCGACAAGAGGACAAGACCATTGTTCTTCAATGTTGGGGATCATGTATTTTTGAAGATCAAACCGCGACGAGGAATCATCCGATTCGGCAAAAAGGGGAAGTTGTCGCCGCGCTATATTGGACCTTTCGAGATTTTGGAAAGGATTGGAGAGATGGCTTATCGGCTAGCACTGCCGCCTCAGATCGCCAAGGTTCACAATGTGTTTCATGTATCAATGTTGCGTAACTACATGGCGCATCCCTCTCACATACTTAACTGGGAGGAAGTAACACTAAACGAGGACACAACTTTCGAAGAACAAGCAGTGGAGATTCAAGACCACGGTGAAAAGAGTATAAGGGGCACGACCATCAAATTAGTCAGGGTCTTGTGGAGGCACCGAGGAATTGAAGAGTCAACGTGGGAACGCGAAGACGCAATTCGAGCCAATTATCCATATCTCTTTCCATCCGAAGGTACATCCTAATTCTGAGGACGAAATTTTGTTAAGGGGGATAGGTTGTAATGGTCCGAAATTTTCTTTTCTAATAACATTTTATTTTAAATTTTTCATTTCATATAGTTATACATTTTTTTTTATTTATTTTATAACTTCTCTCCAAATTTTTACGCGTCTATATGTGTGAGTGCACGAGTGAGTCTTATGTGCACATTACACTTACCAATGTACCCATGTACGTTTCTTATTTATGTGTGTAAGTACCCACTAGCCAACTACCCCAGCCAACTACCCCATCTTATACAAATTACTCCTGATTAGTACAACCTAGGAAAATCCAAATGATCTCCTAAGGACTAGGATTGATGCCAGCTGACCTATTGACTTGTTACCCCTCCCAACCTTTCCTTCTTTTCTCCAGTACGTGGCCTTTCCCTACCCATTTATCCTACCAACCAAAGTACACCTTAAAAAGACAAAGCCTTGTCCTTGTTTTTTTCTCATTTTCGGAAAAGAAACAAACAGAGAGGGAGACTTTCTTGCATGGAAAAAGAGAGAGTTTGGGTTTCTATCTTATAGCAAGTGTACACTCCCCAAAACCCATCTTTTTCCTCCACTGATCATCAATATTGCCAACCCTTTTAACTTCCAAAAACTGTCTGAAAACTACCCCAAAACCTGCTGCAAAATCAGCTTCGTCCCTGCTATAAAACAGCCCGAAACCGATCACGTAACCGTCCCGAAACCTACTACATTAACAGCCCCATAATCCAGTCCGAGAAACAGTTGCGTTCCACTCCGAAACAGGTTAAAAACAGCCACCACTAGGGCTGTGCCGACCGTCCGTTCAAACCGCAACTCTCCCATTTAAACCGTAGCCCACCGCTTTGTCTTCGGAGGAGAGGCAGTTAAATTTTACCTCCCTAAATATATCTATTTTTATGTATGTGACTTGCTAATGTAGAGTTAAAAGTATAACTGTGGGTATTATTTTTCCCGAACGAAAATGGTGTGCTTTAGCGCCAAGAAAGAAGAAGAGGAACAATGTTCTTGAGAAAGATAATGGGTTTGCTAATCTTGTGTATATTAAGCATGTGTGTATTAAATTTTAGTGTCACGAAGTAGGAGAAATTGAACTGTAGAGTCGCACAACGAAAACCGTAGTTTTTCCCTATTTCCCTCGGCTAAACAATCGCTTTTCCTGTTCAGCCAAACAGTGGCTTGATAGGCCAAAGTGGCCTTTTTCTTTTCCTTTTTTTTATTTTTTTCTTTTTCTTTTCTTTTCCCGAGTTGGTCGGCCAAGACCAATGAGACCCACCATCTGACAATTTTATTACTTTTGAAAAGAAAATTACACTTTACCCCTTTTAGTTAGTATATGTTATATTTTGACCTAAGTATTTATATACTATATTTAATTTAGCCACTAATTTATTAAAGATTACGTTTCGGCCAAAATAATTAAAACAAGGTTATGTTTGGTTACAATTAAAGCCCTATGTTAATAAAGCCTAGTATTCAATTCATTGTCTTAATACGAATTTAAAATTTACGAATTTTTCTTAATAGACTGTATAGTCTTTAGTAAATAAATATGAGTGACTAATAATTATATTATTAAAGTGATAGTTTCCTACAAGTGCTAATCAAAGTTTTGTCAGGAAGTTCAGAACTTCATAATGTTAGACTGTATTCTTATTATTCCACGATTGCATTTTTTTGTGTTGTTAATATCACTTTGTCCCTACTTTATTATTGCAAGCTTGTATGAAAATGTTAATTGTTAGAATTGACAAATAGGTTCCCGGGTGGTGCTCCTATTTAGAAATCACCTAGACGGTTAGGTTAATGGATAAATGAAATGATGGTTTCGGATGATGTTGATGAGTTGAGGATTTATGAATGGCAGGCAGCCGGTTGATTTTTGGAAAGAGGAGATATTCGGATTGGTGGATTAATTGGGTTTCAGAACCCTAAGTTATGGCATTGCGTGATTACTCCGTATTGAATTTTTGGTGATATAAGGGTGGTTTGTATTATAGTCGAGTCACGACTATATACTCCCGAGGTTACAGTCAGTTCCTCGTGGGCCCAGTGGTACAGTCAGTCCCTGGGGAATTCATCCTTGTGAGGCGTTTGATGAATCCGACTAAGTAGATAACTTAGACCATTCATCTGGGCTCCCAGTCAGGGCAAGCAAGGGGGAGTTGAATCACGAATGGCCTAGACTTAGTGGTTAATACGGGAGGATGTTTCTCAACGGATGAGATTATAGAATTCACTAAGTAAAGACTAGTAATTAAATTGAATTGTTCTTTACTTCGATTGCATGCTATATCCTGTTATCTGTAAGTTATGGGTTCGGGTAGGGTTTACTATTGAGTGATTATTCGCTCATGGTGCTGTTATGGCCCTGGCATATTACGCCAGGTGTTGAAGGTACAAAAGAGGAGCCGTATTACCAGACAGAGGAGTTTGCTGCTGAGCAGTTTGAGGAGGAGAATCTGAATCTGAACCTCTAGAAGCCTCGAGTCTTCTTATTTTTGTGTTGGAACAATGTAATTTAATTTTCCAACAAAGCACTAATTCTGTTTGTAATCGACTTAAGATACTTATGTTATTTTCCGTTGCTTTATAAATGAAACTCTTTTGAATAAATCTTTTTATTAATTTAAATAATGCTTCCGAAAATCGGGGCGTTACAAACCACGCCTTCTTAAGTTGCTGCTACCACTGCCCTCCTTTACCACTCTCCAAATATCCATTAAAACACCATAAAAAAACACTTCAAAATTTCTCAAAAATCCAAAAGTTTTCCAGCATATTAACTCCTTACTCCTCTGCCATTTTCTCCTCATTCCCTCCTCTTACTATCTATCTCCCTTACCACCCAACAAATTCTGGCCTGGGATCCTCTGTCCCACTTTGCCTGTCCTCTATCCCTGTCCCAGTCTTAATATAGCGACACGTGTCCTTCGCACCAAAAGCTAAATTTGTTAGCCGCACCCAATCTCCTCTCTACTGTGAAACCCCTTGCACCTGTTTTCTCTCTTCGGTGAAATTGCCATCTCTGTCGTCGATAATCCCCCCTCAGTCCTCCGCTCGCTGCCACAGCGCACCATCACGTCCTTACTCTCATCTCACAAACCCCCCAATTAGAAGAAGAGAACCTTACTTAAAGAAATTGAAAACAGCCTCACCGTCGATTCTCCGAAACTTCAGAATAAATTGTTAAAAGTATTGCATAAAACTAGCAAATCATCTAATCTGCCTACAAAATTAAAAGACAGAGAAGATATGGATATTTATTGAGGGAGAGGGAGAGAGATCCAATAGATCACTGGAAAAAAAAAAAGAATTGAAAGGTTTCAAAGGTTTCAAATTGAAGAGTGGTGGTGGAAGGAGAGGGGAGAGGCAAGGAGCAGGACGGGAGAGGTTAGATGGGAAGACGTTGGACGGAGAGTTGGTGCTGCAACTATAGCCGTCGGTGAAAAACTTGGCTAGAGGTAGCGGAGGAGATGACTTGCAAGAATTGTGTGTGGCTGGGTTCTTTTTGTTTTTGGTGTGAATAACACGTGTCACTACAAGAAGACTGGGACAGGGATTGAGGACAGGAAAAGTGGGACAGAGGATCCCAGGCCACAAATTCTATACCAACATCCTACCAAAATCAACGAAAAAACCTCCAAAGATTCATTACAATCTCCAAAATATTTCCAGAATTCTGAGCCACCATGAAACCAAAATTTTCATTACCTTAATTGAGTTCCATCACCAACAAATAGCAACATCCCGTCCATCATTTGCCAACAAGTCCAAAAGGTGCATGTCAAAGATCAATTTTTAAGGTAAAATGAAAGTTGAATCCTGAGGGAAAAATTCCTCAACTTTACATCCCAGTAAAATATACTGGAAATGCGCCAATTTACAGTTTCTATAATTTATTTTCCCCAAAATTTTAAATAACTTATTTTAAATATTCTACTTTTTGAAAGCATAATAATTTTTCTATTTAAAGCATGATTTTCATTAAAAAATAAAAAGAAAAAAAGAAAACGTTTCAAAAATTGCTTTTCAAAATGTCAGAATAAAAAAAAAGGGAGAAAATAAATTTTAGAAATTAATTTAACTAGGGCGCCCTAGTTCCCTTTATTTGGGGCGTCCCAATTCTTTAAAATTAGAATTTATTTAATTAATTTTGATTTCAAATTATTTTGTTGCATTTTATTGTTCAAATTGATTTGTTATATTTCATTGCTCATCATCATCATTTTATGCATCTTATTTGCTTATTATGTGAATAAAATTTCATGATAAAATATTTTGCAAAAATCCCACGGATATTAAAGTAGAGACCGATCTCGTGTCGGGCGAGAGGGGTGCCGTAAAACCCTTCCTCTCTCATAACCTGGCTCCGAACCCAAGAATCATTTTAAAATGACCAAAGCCTTTTTCTAAATATGGCAAGGAAGTCACAACTTTTCAAAAAATGGTTTCTCGGGTAATTTTCCGCAAGCCCCGGTGGCGACTCCACAAAAACACTCGAATTTTCAAATCGGCAAAGTCGAGAGCCCCGTGGCAGCGTCCACAAGCTGGCGACTCCACTGGGGATAATCTCTGGTTAATTTATACTTTGATTTTATTACACTTATGAACTTCCCAAAGGCTTGTCAAAACGAGAAAGAGCCAAGCTCTCAAAATATTCTATTGTGGAATTCTTGCATTGCACGTGCATGGTTACCAACCCTCGTTGATGCGTTTTGGCGCTACCTGCCCGGTTTACCGGTTCTAGGGAATCCCGAAGTGCACAGCAGCCCTCGACCGTGATGAATCACTTTGTACCATAAACGTCGTTGCCTCGCACATACTTGGCATGCGATAGGTACAAGCTGATTCTAGTCCGGGGGTACCATTTTCGAGACCAAATCCAGCCTTTGCATATAGCTTACCATAGAACTTTCCAACCTAGTTATAGGGCCCACAGGGTAGGTTTATGTATTATGTTTTGCTTACATGTTATTGCTTTCTATATCTCATCTTGATACATGCATGCATATCATTGCACATATTTCAATCGCATGTTTTAGAATAGATCCCCTCTGGTAGATATAAAAGCACACACCTTGCAAGATTTAAGAAAATTGCGCAACACCTTAACAAGGGTTTGACAGAAACTAGGATTAATTGCTCTCATCTGGGGCATTTATTCTTACTTCAAAGTCAGATCCCTGACAGAGGCTTGTTAAGAAAATTTCCTAAATCCAGTAATCGAGTCTACTTTCGAAGGCGTGATGACACGCACACAACCTCATTTCATTTAAACTTTTCAAACCCTTTTTTGTATATGACAAGCATCAAATTCTTTTGTACATAAAATGTCAAATTCTTTTTTGTAAATAAAATTTTCATAAAAAGGGACACTTCTGAGTTCAATTTTTGCTTTATTGTCAATACTTAGCTGTTGAATTAGTCCAGAAAACCCTTGTGTACTCTTGAAGCAGGTTTTGGCAATGATCTGAACCCCACCAGCATCTCAAACTAGCTCATTGTTGCAACTTCGCGTTGGAAATGTTTAAACTCCCGTGACGATGTTAAGTCGTTGCATTTGTCTCTCCTGTTTATCTTATACCATTTATATGTTTTTATACTTTGTCAACTTCTAACTTTCGTCTCTATTTTAATTTGCGTGCTCTACAAGCAGGCTTTAGGAACAATTTGAATCCCAACAGCATCTCAAACCAACTCACCGCTGTAACTTTGCGGTAGAACAATTCAAACTCCGGCGACGTTGGTAAGTCTTTCTCCTTGTCTCCCATGTTTTGGTTTTTTATGCCCTGTATATTTTTTTTAACAGAATTACCTTACCACTAGGAGTAAGGGGTTGAAACTTAATTCCCACTAGGTCAAGTTTTGTTTTTTTTTTTGTTCTTTTTTTAAGACATATACAACCACTCGCATTACTCGTAGGTCAACGTTTTTTGAGGGTTTAGGCACTAAGTGTATCATATGGTCAAAGGGTTTTAGAAGTTTAGGAATTTTTATAGGGTTTTGGATGCTTAGGCACTTGCATTTGGTTTTAGGGTTTAGGCACTTTGGGTTTAGGATTTAGGGTTTAGGCACATTAAGTTTAGGCTATTTGAAAAAAAAAACACTAAAGTTGACCCGGTAGGAATTATTTAGCGGCAATTGTCCCTATTTTTTTAATTCTATTTTGTCAAGTTCTAACTTTTATATCACTTTTGAATTTCGAGGTTTTGGATCTAAAAGTTGACATGATCGACCTAAAACTCGCAAACGGAATTAACCATCCTCGGTAACAATCTCTGTTGCTTTATCCGATTTTTCTTCATCTGGTTTATCTTCTATTTTCCTTTGTTTAGTTTGGACCACCGCTCCTGATGTGTCCTCTGCTTTGCACAGATGCCACAATAGGACAAAAGATTTGTTAGAAGTCACAAACAATAAAATCAACAGACTCCATTAAGATGAGTTCAATACATCAAAGCAAGCAATAATTAAGGGATTACCAGATGCAAGGTTATTGATGTCTTGCTTCTGACGATTTGGTAATGGACCGCTATAGTTCCGGCCCGATTGATGTCTCAGATGTACAAATTCCCTTCACAGAGTTCAAAGATAACCATGTCAATATGTTTCACATGAAGGATTCTATTCGTTCTTTTTCTTCACCCTCTTGAACACATAGCAATAGCGAAAGCAGTGGAAACGAACAGTGGCGGAGCCAGAATTCGAACTTGGAGGTGGCACCAAAAAGATCAATATATTCCCTCCATTCCAAAAAGAATGTCCCATCCGCAAACCGAGAACGTAAAAAGAATATGTTTTATCCAAACAAACTCAAGCTTTTGTCAAAAACTAAAGGAACTTGGGGGTATCTAGTATCTTGCAAAAATAACCAAAATGCAATTTTAAGTTCTCATATTGTGAACAAGACAGTATTTTGGTAGGAGAGAGTATTTATAACTACAATAAGGTACTACATGTAATCTAGGATTAGTCATGCATAATACCCTAACAAATACATGTTTTCATATGCTAACATCCGTTAATCAAACAATAGCCATTAAAATTGGTATGAGTTAGCAAAGCAAAACAGTAATTTTTGGCAGGAGGATAGGACCGGGGTTGGCCCGTGCCAGTGGAGTCTTTTTTCTTTGATTCAATGACTAACTGTGGACAAAATTAACTCAGGGAGGCCACCATGTTTTCAAAATCAATATATATCCAACAATTTTTAAGCACTTTTGAGCTTCCAAGAATCTATCGGAGTATCCATTTAAGAAGCCCCTATGAGTTTTGTATAGTATCCATTCAAGATCAATTGAGTTACTTTCGAGAATGTTCAGAAAAACAGGTAGGCACATGTTCAAAGCTATTCTCAATTTGACATCAATTGATACATTTTTTCTCCGTTTAAACTAAAGCTACTACAATCAAAATAAGTTGTTCTTTTTTCCTGTTTGTGTATATACAAACATACATAGATCCATAATAGTCGTATGTGCATATTCTTTTCTTTTTCTCTAATGGCAACAGTCATGCATATCTATACTTATATTGGTCATCTTCAAAAATCAACCAACATCCCGATTAGCTTGTTCAGATCAAAAACTGAAAATTGTTTGAGAACCAAATGCATCAGATTGTACAAAATAAGGAAAATATTGGTGCCAAAAATTAGAGAACTTTCCGGCGACGCTAAGTACCATATGTTGTGCCGGATATATTTAATGGGAATTTACTCCTGCTGGGAAATTTATTTGTATGAGTCCCATTAGTTTCCTAGTAACTGAACACTAAATAATGTGGGGAAATTTTATTTCCCATCCTTTCTTGACATTTGACTGGTTCTAAGGTAACCCTTTTAAGAGTTCGAAAGAATGATAACAAAAATATAAACAGGAAAAGCACAAGTACCTGGCCCCTTCACCCCCAATTTTTTTAGGACTTTCCTGCTGTAGGGGACCACTCAAAAAAACTTTTTGACCAGAAACTGCAAATTGTGGTAAAGAGCTACGTTTTCTGAGGCTCACCCCATCATCTCTCTCAGCTTCTTGGTCATCACCTTTTGGTGATGACTGTATTTGACTCTGTCGTTCAGAATTCGATCTAATAGCATTTTTCGAACTTGGACTACCAGCATCTACATCATCCTCACAAACATCAAAACAACCTCTGCAAAGAAAAATATGGTTACAGAAACCAACATAACAGTGATATACAAAAGAATCCTACATAACACTCTAACAATATGAGAAATAGCAATCAGAGTATGAGAATACCTAACAGTGATTTGGTGGAGTAAAGTAGAATCTATACCTAGAAGAATCCAATGCCTAGAACTTGTAAATATCATGGTTTTAATGGCATACATAAGTAAAAAAAATATGCACCCTTTAGCGTACATAAATATGTGTGGTATGTGTGAATTGATGTAATACACAAGCACAGAGCTTGCCACGTATGTTCATTTGCGTTTGTACCTGTGTGCGTGCCCATGTGCTCGTTTAGCTTTATAGTACATAGTATTAGGAAAGATGGATAACAGCAGCAAACAACACAAAATACGAAATTGATATAGTGCAATTACCTTGAAGCCAAGTTAATAGATCAAATGGATTGGCACTTCGCAATTTCACAGTTTCTAAGACCAATAAAGATTTCCAAAACAGGATAGTCATCAGATAAGGAACCTGAGGGTAAAAATAAAAGACGATCATAGTTGAGTGCTTGAAGAGGTTGAATAGGAAACACAGCAAGTGAACCCTCCAAATTATGGATGTCGTTCACTCGCCCTCATACAACAAGATATGGTCTTTAGGCATCAGAAACTGACACTGATTTCCAAAGGAATACTTATGGTACAACAGAGAAATAATGCGAAAGAAAAAATGAAACTATAAAGACATCAGTACACTGTTTTCAAATCGAGATACGTACCGTGTATCGTTTACGTTTGATGGAAGAATAGGAGTTTATAATGTTTAGATAGACAAGATTTTGTGGGAGGGAGAAATAATTAAGGCAAGGGTGGGGAAGGAGGGTATTTATATTACACTTAAACTCAAAACTCTCTTTTTTGGCTTGGTGCAAAATGGCTAGAATCCATCCATATTTATACTACTCAATGGAAGGGTCTAGTCCAAATCCATGGAAGGGTCTTGTACAAAGATATTTTCATATAAGATAAACTTTGAGGCAGATTCTAAAAAAAAAAATGTAACTAATTCACACAAAAAAATCTGGATATTTCACAAGGATATTGTAGAATTTCTAGAAGATGGATATTATAGAGCTTCTAGAAACTAGATATTTATATCTACTTCAATAATATCTTTCATCTTTGAACTTTGTCAATTGGACTTATTTGGTCTTTATTTTTCTTGTGCCTAAATACTAAATCTAGTTTATTCTTCAACAACAATAATCATAATTTATATACGATTAAAAGTAGTTATACCTAATGACATCAACAGACTATACTTACATTTATGTAGACACCCCAAAATGAGACTCCCGTATATATTTTTGTCCCCAATGATGAAAAGAAACGCCCGGAAAGCCTTTCGGATTGAAACTCTTCAAGTCAACAAAGTCAAAAGTGCCGCACGGCACTCATATCTCACGCACGAAGCTTCAACAATCACGCACGGCATGCTTTTTGGATATTGGCGGTGGAAGTGTGCCGTACGGCACAGTTGGTGTACCGTACGGTACAGTTTGTGTGCTGTACGGCACTGTCATGCGTAAACCGACTTTCTGCAGAAGCTCCAGCAGCTCCTTTTGTTGACATTCGTTACCCAGCTTCAATAATGGTTTCTTGGAGAAGAAAAAGGCTAGAAGGAGTAGCCCACAATCATTTTTCTTGGCCGACACACTTGTTTGGAGGATACGCTCATCTCGGCTATAAATGCCGAACCATGTTTGGAAAAAGAAGAGAGAAGAACCATGGCTAACCTCTCTTAAATCCTACCCACAACCTTACTCATCTCCAAAATCCTCTATTACTTTCATTTTCCATCTCCAGAATCACTCTTCAAGCTTCACCCAAAAAAACCCCGTTCGAAAAACCAATTCCCCTGTTTTTTATCCGAAACCGCGAGTTCACCATTACAAATCCATTTAATTCCATGTAATCAATCATCCCTGTTGCTGTACCAGAGTGAAGTTGGAGTCCAGAGGAGGTCCAAGCCGTAATCAGAGGTTCAAGAAAGCGTTTCATTCCGAGAGTTTGCAACCGAAGGTACGATCCCATTTCGCCAAACTTCTTAGCTTTGGTATCCTGAGGGGAGGGGTACCAAGTGTGGAATGATCTTCATCTCTACATTTGGTATACCCATGTTACATCAAAAATCAGTTTGATTCGTGACCTCCCGGTTGCGTCGTACGGTGAACTTTACGCGTCGTATGGAGCAATCTAATGAGGAGGAACAATTTCTATTCAAACATATCATTTTCTAGTTCAAAGTAATTAGTTTTGATCAAGTTTTCATACCTTGTATGTGCTTCTATTCAATCATGTCGAAAAACCAAAGTTTGAACTATTTGTGAAGGAAACAGTGCCGCACGGCACAGTTGGAGTGTTGTACGGCACTCTTTTGAAATTTGACCGTTGGACTGATGAATAGTGCCGCACGGCACACTTTTGCAAAATTTGAAATTTTGAAACATTTCCTTTACAAAACAGTTTGAACCCTTGGTGTGTTATCTGGATTATTTGATTTGCATATTGCTTATTTTCATTATTATCATCTGCTTTGTTTGATAAACTGTTTGTTTGAATAAAGTTCGGCATTAAAATATCTTCGAAAAATCCTACAAATATTTAGTAAAGACCGATTTTTAATCGGGCGAGCGGGGTGTATTAAAACCCTTCCCCGCTCGTAACCTGGCTCCCGAATCCAAAACGAATCTCTGGTTTCCAAATCGTTTTCTAAATCATTTTCTCAATCCTTTTCAAAACGGTTTCTCGGGTCCTAAACCATTTTCCAAAAACCTGGGTGGCGACGCTATTTTCAAAACATCATTTTCAAACCAACAGACAAATCGGCGTGGAGGTCGACCGTCCACAAAATGGCGACTCTGCTGGGGATTCTCAAATTAATCTCTAATTTGGTGTTTTTTATACTTATGAACTTCCCGAAAGCTTGTCAAAACGAAAATGCCTAGCGCTATCGCAAGGAAGGAATGGCGGACTAACAGGGCCTCGCCCGGCCATCCTGACTGGAGCTTTTTGGGTTGTTTGTCTGTGTAAAGATATCAAAGAATAGATTAATTTGGAGAGCCAAACTTGAAAAATATTTGTGGGATTTTTTAAAACAATTTTATTGCTGAACTTTTGCATCACTTGCATCGATGTTGGATAAGCCCCGATGCTGCGTCTTGGTTACCCTACCCAGTTCACTGGTGTTAGGACATCCCCGGATGCTCAGCAACCTTGGACCGTGATGAGTCAGCCTGCCGCTTGACCTTTGCCATGCAGTACACTTGGCACTGGGAGGCAAATATTGGCTCTAGTCTAGGGGACCCCCTCAACCAAAACCGGCCTTTGCATATAACAAACCATAGAACCTTCCAACCTAGGACAGGAACCCACATGTTAGGATTATGTGATATACCATGTTATGTGTTTAATGCTTTCCATATATTGTCATCATTTTGCATTATCATGTTTAGTTAGACCCCATGCTGTTACATTTCCCCGTGGTCTTAAGAGGTTGCCCTACCCGATGATGAGTCGTGCATTCCAATGCATGTTGTTCAGATCAATTCAGTCCTTAGAATAACAGGACTTAGGAAAGTCAAATCAACTTGATCCTTGACAATCCCTTGGCAATGACCTAACAGAAATTAGTAACAATTGACCCAAGCTGGGGCAGTTGTCCCTAAAATCAAAGTTAGACCCTTGAAAAGGAGTTATCAAGAACCAAGTTATTTGAATTTTTCCAAATCCTGCTATCCTAAATAAAGGATAGACTGCAAAAGATACACTGAGGATCAGAGCAGCCTTTTTAAGACCCATTTTCCCATAGTCTAGGAGACTTTACATCTTTGGAATTTGTAACACCTCCAGTGTCAGCCGTGCTCGAACGGCTCCTTGTGATTCTATCACATTTCTATCCAGATTTCGACAACCTTATTGCTTTGTCTTGGATGGTCACGAAAGTTGATTGGCTCTGGTTCCAACACACAGGAACTTAACCTACTGAGTAGTCGACCTACCCAAGGTTGTTGAAAACTTTTTGAGACTTAGAGTGACATACACGACACAAAAACGACATTCTCCTTTTTTGAAATAAAACGGCGGCACTTCTAAGTCTGCTTTTGTTTTACTGTCAGTTCTAAGCGATTGGTCAGAGTGAGAAGAACAACATACCCAGTTGGACCCGACCTCCTAAACAGCGGCTAATTCGAACTCAGTCAGAAGCAGTACATTTAGGCTTAGTAGGTCCTTCAGAGATGTCAAAAGAACCAGCAAACAAGAATGAAGTCGAGGCTCTCAGGTTAGCCTTGGAAGAACAGCGGGAACATAGTGATAGTCAGATGGCTGAATTACTACTCCTGATACAAGGTCTGACCCTTCAGAATAGGCCACCACAGGGTCCGGGGGAGCAACCACCGCCTTCGCCTCCACAAGAGAATCCAAACTTAGAAGCAATGATGGCAAAGATTGCCAAGCTTGAAAAGTCTATCCAGAAACAAGAAAAGGTGGCCGCCACAGGTGTCGATATGGATAAGTTGTGCCTATTCCCTGACGCCAAGCTCCCGGAAGGATTCAAACCAATAGCCTGGGAAAAGTTCGATGGAAGTGGAGATCCAAAAGCTCATCTGCAAACATATGTGGGCACTTTGTCCATGTATAACATAGAGAAGAACGCCATGGCTCAAATGTTTCAGCAAACTCTGACAGGACCGGCGCTGCGATGGTTTCTAAACCTAGACATTTCAAAGAAAGGAAGTTGGGAGGATATTGGGGCAGCTTTCATAGCCCAGTATAATTACAACATCCAACTTGAGATGACCATTCGGGAATTGGATGCAACAAAGATGGGGGCAAATGAGTCATTTGCTGACTTTATCAAAAGGTGGAGAGGAAAGGCATCTCAAATGATTGACCGGCCTTCTGAAAAGGAACAGATAAGAATCATTACTCGTAACCTGTCGCCGGATTTTGCTAAACACCTGGTGGTATTTCAAGCTACTGCAGACTTCAAAACCTTCTATGAGGCAGGCCTTGCAGTTGAGGAGGCGATCCAGTCCGGCATTTTTAAGGAAAAGGAACTTGTTCCCAATACCAAACAGGTGTACCCTGACAACACCCACACATTGTTCAGCGAAAATGATCATACCCAAGCCTCTTTCAGCTCCACAAACCAAAATTTCAACCAAGCCATGCCTATCAACGAAGTCAAAACTCAAACCAACCACTCTCAAAAGCTACAAAGAACCCTTTCCCAATTCTCCGAGCCTCTGTCCTTGATTTATGAGAAGCTCCTCAAAATCGGCCATATCAAACCACTCATTCCAACCCCTCTACCTCAGAAGCTTCCATCTTACCATAACCCAAATGCCTTTTGTGCATTCCACCAAATGCCCGGTCACGCTACCGATGAGTGCCATCGCCTTCATCACAGAATTCAGAACCTCATCGACAGCAAAACCATTATTGCCCCACCAACAAAAACAAACACCCAGACAAGTCCCAATCCTCATATCAACTCTGCCATGTTCGACATTGAACCCATGGGGGATTACTGATTGATGTCAAGGCCAGCAAAGAAGAATGAACCGCCAATGACCATGCAATAGACCAATCTTTCACGAGTCTTGGGAATTTTCAAGTTTCGAGTCAGAGTCGTCTCTTTTATTGAGTCAGTTTGTATTTCTGTTTCTACTTTGGTGTTTGTCTTCAAATTCGAGTCTGTAATGTTCTGTTGTCTAAAAAAAGAGAAAAACCAAAAATAGAGTCAGCTTTGTAGTCTCGAACTACGCACGACCTGATTCCTTGCACAGGGATACGTAGGCAACCCTTAGTGGTTCGGTCGCAACTTTCATAAATCAATGTCACGCTTTTGTGTTAGAATTTTCATAATTAACTTGAGTTTTTGCAATAATCCTTGAAGATGAAATTGTTCTCCAACATCATTTGAGATTCATGATAATCACCTCAAAACACGGGCTGATTTTTTATTGAACCCTCGGCTCTCACAAGAAGAAGGAGTTCCAGGCGCCATCCTCCAACGTCATCAAGAAGCAATGCTTTGACCTAAAAAAAAAAAAAAAAAAGGGGTCTGCTAGGTTGAAAACCCGAAAGGGCGGCCTAGGCAAAAGTTAAGGCAAAGCTCGTTGGATCAAAACTTTGAAGTACGATCCAGGCAAAAGTTAGAGCATATACAGATTCTTTCTATCAAGTTGTGCATTTCAAAATGAAGAAAGGCATTCTTTGTTTCCATTCCCCAGATGAATCTATCCCTTGATAGCCCTTTTTGAACCTGAATTATCCTCTTTGAAAAAGAACCCAGCTAGACAGCTATCCCCCACACTGGGGCGAATTAAGAGAAATGAAAGTGCCAAGTTATCAGCAAAATGTCAAGATGAAAGTGCCGAGCACATGATCGTTAGAGAAATGTCAAATTTTCAAAAGTACCAAATGCATGGTTGCCAGTGGCACGTCAGAATGGAAAATGCCAAGTTCATGGGCACAACCAAATGTGAAGCACTGAAAAGGAAGAAAGAAAGAGAGTGCCTATCAAAAGCCAAAATGGGGCACAAAGGAAAACATTGAAGAAAACAGAAAGGGCACGCAAAAAAGAGTTCAAGATAGCTGCTAGCTCTAAGACCCAGAAAGAATGAAAATTTTTTAGCCTTTATCCTTTCTTTGTTAAACCCCAAAGCCTTGGCCCCGTTATTACCTGAATAAAGTCCTTTCAGATTGAAAAGCACGACTTGATAGTGAAAATCCAAATGGGAACACTATCATTTCCCTTGAAGATCAAAAGTCAAAACATTGCACAACACCAGCACCCGCCAGAAGCAAAAGTCCAATCCTCATTAGCAACCCGGGGGCAAAAGTTAAAGCATTGCACAACCCCAGCATCCGCCAGAAGCAAAAGTCCAGACCGGGGCATCTCAATGGAAAATTAGTGAATCAGCATCTCGGGGGCAAGGGTTCACAGCAAGAAATCTTGTGTTTTGATAAAATAATTGATTTAAATGAACATCATTTGATGGAGTGAAATAATTTCAAAACCAAAAGACTTAAGTTTATGACAATTTCAAACGTCAATTGTGGGGCACTTTTGCCATTTCCCGAATTCTCGAGTCTGTCATTGCTTATTGGTCTTTTCAAGTCGACATAGTCTTGTCAGAATCCGTTCCTTTTTCACAAGGTCGATCCAGTAACAAAATAACCCGTGTCTACCAAATTCACGAGTAGTCATTCTCCGCCCAAACCAGGGGCATCTTTGTAAAGTCATTCGTATCATCTGGGTCTTGTCCAAATTCACACAAGGTCTTTTGTTCAGTCAACCCTTGGTGGTCTTGATATTCTTAAACTCGTGGAAGACAATGTCAATGTATGGAAGAGTCTATTTTTGGATAAATAAGTCAATAGGTTCAGAATTGAAGCTTGTCATCTATTGCGACACATTTGTCCAAGACCGGGGCACGTCAACTCAACGCCATCTATTGGGAGAAGCACATACACTTGAGTTTAAGATTTGGGGCAGAAATGCCAAAATGCTCAAGCCTTACAAAAAGCCAAAAAGCCCGAAAGCTCAAGCTCACTGATCAAAGTGTAACTTCAAATCTAGCCCCTATCCAAAAGGAAAGATAGTAAAGCAAAAAGAGACACCCTGTTGCGCCACCTATTTTCTAAAAAAGGAATGTTGTCATTGTGTCATCAAACGTCAAAACCAGAGTCTCACACAAGAGTCCTCATGGATAATTTTTTAATCAATTGTCCTTCGGGACAGTTTTTCAATCAATCGTCCCTCGGGACATGTTTTCAATCAATCGTCCTTCGGGACAAGTTTTTTTCAATCATCCTTCCAGGGCAATTCTCCAATTAATCGTCCTTCGGAAAAATTTTCAACCAATCATCCTTCGGGATAGTTTTTCATTCCATCGTCCTTTGGGACAAGTTTTCAATCAATCGTCCTGCGAGACAGTTTTTTACTCCACCGTCCCTCGGGACATGTTTTCAATCAACTGACCTTCAGGAAATGTTTTCAATCAACTGTTCGTCCTTCGGGACATGTTTTCAATCAATTGTGACTGGAGATATGTTTTCAGCTAACCGTCCTTTAAGACATATTTTCAATCAACCACTCGTCCTTCGGGACATGTTTTCAATTAAGCGTCCCTCAGAACATGTTTTCAATCAACCATCCCTCGTGATATGCTTCCAATCAAACATTTTTCAATCACCGTCCCTCGTTGCGATTCTTCAAACAACGTTTTTCAATCCACTGTCCTCAGCGATAGTTTTTCAAATTTTCAATCAACTTCAATCAATTTCAACCAATTTCAATCAATTTTTCAATCAACTTCAATCAATTTTTCAATTTCAATCAACTTCAAAATCAAAATTCAAATGCAAGACTAGAAATGGTCTGCTTTTCAATCAACCGTCCTTTGGGTCAGTCTTTCAGTCAAGCATTCTTTGGAACAGTTTTTCAATCAACTGTCCTCCGGGGACAACTTTTCAATCAAATCAATTTTAAGGTCAGTTTCTCAAATCAATCTGCCTTCTAAAACAAAATTTTCAATCCAATCTCTAAACTCAATTTCAACAACTCAAGTCGATCAAACCACGAGACCTCGCTGGTCTTGCGCACACAATTTTTCACGAGACCTCGCTGGTCTCGCATGAACCCTTTTGGGGACCTCTCCGGTCTCGCACGAACCCTTTTGGGGACCTCACTGGTCTCGCTCGAATCATGTTTTCTTTGGGACCTCACTGGTCTCGCTCTAATCACTTGTCACTGTTCACGGAGCCTCACTCGCTGGTTTCGCTCACAACACATTGTCTAACTGAAAAACAAGGTAGCAATCCTCACAATCCGATCAAGGTATGTTTTCTACAACTCATATAGTTGCATGATCCATTATTTTTCATATGCATTTAGCTCTGATGAACTACGCTGGTCTGATCCCTACAATGGGGTACGTAGGTAGCTCTTACGAGCGCGACCAAATGCATCATATTTACTTGTTTATTTTCGTACGAAGATGTTCACATCGAGGGGTGTCTTCTATATTTGACGCGACTTCCATCACACAATGATTGTAAGCATCGTCAAAGAGGGGCATCTGTAGACACCCCAAAATGAGACTCCCGTATATATTTTTGTCCCCAATGATGAAAAGAAACGCCCAGAAAGCCTTTCGGATTGAAACTCTTCAAGTCAACAAAGTCAAAAGTGCCGCACGGCACTCATCTCTCACGCACGAAACTTCAACAATCACGCACGACATGCTTTTTGGATATTGGCGGTGGAAGTGTGCCGTACGACACTGTCATGCGTAAACCGACTTTCTGCAGAAGCTCCAGCAGCTCCTTTTGTTGACATTCGTTACCCAGCTTCAATAATGGTTTCTTGGAGAAGAAAAAGGCTAGAAGGAGTAGCCCACAATCATTTTTCTTGGCCAACACACTTGTTTGGAGGATACGCTCATCTCGGCTATAAATGCCGAACCATGTTCGGAAAAAGAAGAGAGAAGAACCATGGCTAACCTCTCTTAAATCCTACCCACAACCTTACTCATCTCCAAAATCCTCTATTACTTTCATTTTCCATCTCCAGAATCACTCTTCAAGCTTCACCCAAAAAAACCCCGTTCGAAAAACCAATTCCCCTGTTTTTTATCCGAAACCGCGAGTTCACCATTACAAATCCATTTAATTCCATGTAATCAATCATCCCTGCTGCTGTACCAGAGTGAAGTTGGAGTCCAGAGGAGGTCCAAGCCGTAATCAGAGGTTCAAGAAAGCGTTTCATTCCGAGAGTTTGCAACCGAAGGTACGATCCCGTTTCGCCAAACTTCTTAGCTTTGGTTTCCTGAGGGGAGGGGTACCAAGTGTGGAATGATCTTCCATATCATCTCTACATTTGATATACCCATGTTACATCAAAAATCAATTTGATTCGTAACCTCCCGGTTGCGTCGTACGGTGAACTTTACGCGTCGTATGGAGTAATCTAATGAGGAGGAACAATTTCTATTCAAACATATCATTTTCTAGTTCAAAGTAATTAGTTTTGATCAAGTTTTCATACCTTGTATGTGCTTCTATTCAATCATGTCGAAAAACCAAAGTTTGAACTATTTGTGAAGGAAACAGTGCCGCACGAAACTCCCCATGTACCGCACGGCACTCTTTTGAAAATTGTACGGCACTCTTTTGAAAATTGTACGGCACTCTTTTGAAAATTTGACCGTTGGACTGATGAACAGTGCCGCACGGCACACTTTATGTACCGCACGGTACACCTAGTGTGCCGCACGGCACACTTTTGCAAAATTTGAAATTTTGAAACATTTTCTTTACAAAACAGTTTGAACCATTGGTGTGTTATCTGGATTATTTGATTTGCATATTGCTTATTTTCATTATTATCATCTGCTTTGTTTGATAAACTGTTTATTTGAATAAAGTTCGGCATTAAAATATCTTCGAAAAATCTCACAAATATTTAGTAAAGACCGATTTTTAATCGGGCGAGCGGGGTGCATTAAAACCCTTCCACGCTCGTAACCTGGCTCCCGAATCCAAAACGAATCTCTGGTTTCCAAATCGTTTTCTAAATCATTTTCTCAATCCTTTTCAAAACGGTTTCTCGGGTCCTAAACCATTTTCCAAAAATCCGGGTGGCGACTCTATTTTCAAAACATCATTTTCTAACCAACAGACAAATCGGCGTGGAGGTCGACCGTCCACAATTTACAAAAATAAAATGTTTTTAAGATGCAAAATTTCAAGTCTCTCAATTGGGGTCACATTAAGGCTTTCTGCTGCCTTAGCTATGGAAAGAAAAGAAGAGTTTCTTTAAACTTTTGGCACGGGCTATTATATGATGCTCTCTCTTAAATATACTATTGGTTATGCTTTTTGGAAAAAAATAATCTCTTTCTTTTGGTTGGTTAAATGGCTAACACAAATATCCTCGTTCACCAAAAACAAACCTTCTTTTTTTTTCCTGGTATTTTTCTTTTTGTCAGCTGACAATTTTTTTTATTTTTTGACATTGTAGCAAACTAAAAAAAAAATTGGCAATACTATTTCAATAACAATGGGTGAACTTGCTCTAATCTCCTAATGCGGCGTAACATTGCCCTTGTATGATTCAGGCAAAACACAATCGAATTATGGTTCATTCCTCTATTCAAGCTAGCCCTACGTTGAGGTTGAATTTCTATTAAGTGTTTGAATATCGCCATGATTATATCAAATGGCTTAGATTAATACGTTTGGGGTTCCGCTTCTTAAAATAAGGTCAGACTTTTATCCCATAAGTAATCGTAGGATACGTACCAAATCAGGATAAGCGTATAAATCGTAGGATACGCGATCGTATCATAGGATTTCCATACAAAAAGGATACAGGGGGCGATACGTATCGTTTAATGAAAGAGACGATATGAATCGTAGGATACGTATCGTGTATCGTAGGTTTTCAACAACTATGTCAGTACACAGAAGGTAGAGTGATACATCAAGTTGAGGTGGAGCATCTAACTGATTAGCCTTCTTAGGGGATACATCTTTTTCAGAAGACCCAGGGCCGGCCCTGGAGCATAGGTGACCAGGTGGCCGCTTAGGGCCCCCGGTTTTTGGTCCAAGAATAGGGCCCCCAAATAAAGGAAAATATTAAATATAATGTATGTCAAGCATTGTAACAGACAGCGATTGTAGCGTGGTGGAAAGCTTTCTGTGCCTTAAGCCGCAGGTCGCGAGTTCAATCCTTGCTTGCTGCGAATTTTTTTTGAAGTTTTACAAAAATTTACTTCAAAATGAAGTTGCTGAGGTTCGAAATCGTGACCTTCAGCGAGGAAGCTTGTTATCTTACCGTTGAACTACAAGGTCTACTTGCAAGTTTTTGAACAAAGATTATATATATAGTGAAATTATAGGGCCCATTTTAAAACCCCGCTTAGGGCCCTAAAAAACTCAGGGTCGGGCCTGAGAAGACCCATGTCATCTTGTCTGTCCCTTTGGCTACCCCTAACATTTCTGTCTCCGTCATTTGAAGCACCATCATAATCCAGAATCTGCAATAGAAATAGCACAAGAGGATGACCAAAACTAAATGAAATATTTCTTAGCAACTAAAGCATCCCCCTAGAAACATTAATCAAAGTGGCTACATACAAGGGTAGCCTGATTCTTCACGTCATCCAGATTAAAATTCAAGGCACTGATTCCTCGGATATACTCTTGGTGCAAGGAAACCAAAACTCAGTTTGAACCCTGAATAACATTCAGTCCATACGTATGTCCAATCACATAGGCAGGAACTTGTTTGCACTAATGAAAGTATTAGTGCATTGAAACATAATTGCACTCACCTTAATTAACCCAATAACAAAAGCGTAAAACAAACAATGACGGTAGAAGAAGGTTCCACACCATTTTGACAATTTCAAAAGCTCACGAATATAAAAATGTATGACTGGGCTCATTGATAGTGCAGATAACCCCCAACCTTGCCTTCAATCAATCTACTCAACCCACTGAATCTTACCCGGCATATACGCTAGAAACTTACATTTCATTCCAGAAGTCATTTGTTAATGTGTGTTGCTAATGGGGTCCTTTTCTTATAAACTGCTTCAGAGTGCTTCTAGCCCCCTATATTGATCCCATTGCCACATGAAGAACTACAGGACCCTACGAAAGTATCAACATTATAAGAGGAGTGCTTTTATTTTAGCAAATAAAAGAATATACCACCAATAGATAGCTTTAGCAACACCCCTACTACCCTCAACAGGGAGGTGCATGGAATGTAGGTAAGGTCAGCGCGTCGGGTGATGTGGCGTTTGACCAGCCTATGAATGAATAGCCACGTGGCTCGAGCAAAGTTGCAGGAGACACGTCAGACGTCGGTTAAGTTTAAGAACCTGCGAATAAGACACCGCGAAGAACGGCCCTCGCGGTATTATATATCCAAACTACTATTACTTTCAGAAAGGGATGCCCTCTACAGGGGAAACATTACTTTAGGAAGAGCTCACCCCTCGCGAGACCCTCAACAAGGATGATTGACGCGACGGGGAAGAACGAACGCTCACGCGAACACGCGAAGTAGGCTCGCGACGGCACCTGACCAAAAGGTAGGGGAAGGGAAGTCGATACGAGCTCGAGTTAGGTCTTGGCGCGATCCAAAGGGCTCGCGACCACGACTAGCACAGCGGGAATAGGGGAGATACAAGTGGCTTGGTGGCTTTAATGGATTAAGGGTCGCTGCGAGGGAAAACGATGCACTGGAATGACCTAATGGAATCTTCCTAACGGCCAATGACATCACCCACGTCGCCTAGGTATGCGGAAAGAGCACGTGTCATCATATCATTGGGGAAATGTCTGCAGCCCAATGATTGGGTGCAGATTCCTATAAATATGGGACATTCATTCACAATTTCCGAGAGAGATCTTCAGATTCGTCCTTGGAGCACGGAAACTCTAGAGAGAGAAAATGCCTCTGAGCTCTGGAAACAAGAGCATTGCTCTTGCTAGTGCTCGCGAGCCCACACTTCATCTAGAACTGTGATTCCGAAGACGATGATGATCTTAAGGGGAATGGATTGAATCCTGCTGCCTTCTCTTTCTGTATACCTGGCTTAATCCCTCACCCCTATACACACCCTCTCATTTCTGTTCAATCGTCAGCTATTGTTTGCCTCTCCAAGTTGATTTTATCTTCAAGAATTAAACAAAGAACCCTTCCTACATAAGGCGACTCCGCTGGGGAGGCTTTCATAGCTGATGGTTGATACCAGAAGCCGTTTACAAACACAACGAAGTGGTTCACAAATACAAGGCTCTTCTTCTCATAATCTTTTAAGTGCCCTTGAGACCCTTCATCAAAGAGCAATGGAAAATCAGCTACCTGTGTTGGAAGAAGTTCAAGAGATTGACACCGCACAAACCTTAGCTGCTAATGCTGAAACTCTCCAACTCATTAGAGAAGGACAACAGCAAATGTAACAAGGTCAAACTCAGTTGCTTTTGGCAATAGCCCAACTCACACAGGCTGTGGTGGCTGCTACAGCGCGAGCGGCTCCACCAGTGCCCCCACCAAATGTTGTGGAGGGAAACCTGGTGGGCGAGCTCCCACAAGTGGTTAACCCACAAGTGATAAACCAACCTATTGCACCACCAGCACCACCACAAAATGGCCATAATCCAAACCAAATGGTACCTCCAGTATGCGCACCAGGCACACCAGCTGCAGAGGGCGTGGCCCAGCAGCCGCAACCCCAAGCATTCCTTACTTTGGCTGATGTCCAAGCTTTGCTGCAGCAAGAAAAAGCTAGAGCCACATTACCAACGCTCCCTAGTCCTGAAATACAACCTCCATATCCGGCCGCGATCATGGCTATGCCATATCCAGAGGGGTATATGCCACCCAAGTTCATCAAATTTAATGGTAAAGACGGGAGTGCCCAAGAGCACGTTCATCGTTTCATCGAAACTTTGGGTGTCCATTCACAAGATGCCAGTCTTCGTTTGAGGGAATTTTCCAAGTCCCTCACAGCTCGCGCGTACACTTGGTACGTCAATCTCGAGCCCCACTCTGTAAACACCTGGGAAGAAATGGTGAATATGTTTTACACCAAATTTTTCCAGGTGACAGAGAAAATAACATCATTAAACCTGGTTAACGAGAAGCAGAAGCTGACTGAGGATATTGTTGATTTCATCAAACGATTCCAAGACAAAGCTGTTCAGTGCCACGAGCCAGTACCCGAGAAACGGTTGGTGGAAATCTGCCTCCTCGGCATGATTAAGGAATACAAGAAGCACTTGATCAATGGCAAGTATCAAACGTTCTCAGCCTTGATGGAAGCAGCGTTTAATATCCGCGGTACTGTCGATGTGGAAATACCAAAGCCAATATGGAAAAAGAGTGGGGGGCTAGCCGCTGCGGCCTCCGCGCAAGCCTCGCGGAAGCCACAGGGGGGTGATGGCAACCCTAAGAGAAGGAACGGCAAGCCCTTCAAGGATTACAAGGAGCGAGCAAGAGATGCACCTCCATATCCTTGCAGTATAGAGGAAGTTGTGGATCTCGTTAATGCGTGGGTCGTGGACGGATGTCTAAAACTACCAGAGGTTGAAGTTCAACCAACCCCGCATGACCGCGTGAACCCAAGATATTGTATCTTTCACTGGAAGGTCCAGCATCCAACGAGTGACTGTTGGACGCTCAAAGAAATTTTCAAGAAGAAGCAAGACAATAACGAGTTAAGGATTGGTGTAAATAGAGACGTACGCGACAGGCCCTACCCCCAGCACGGGGAGGGGGTCGCAAAGGCGGAATGCCATAATGGTGGATATTATGATTTTATGTACGAGATGGAGGATGAGGATGAAGAGGTGTACATGACCTCCTTCTACGATCACATCGAAGAGATCGCGAGCTATGATCAACCTACTGTGGAAGTGACCGAGGAAGAAAGGCATAAGATTTTGTCTAAGAGCCACAAATTCAAAACGTTCTTCGATGGGTTGGGCTTTTCCCCCAACTCGAGAGTGCAAATGACCAAGGCGATACTGGAGATAGCTGATCAAAGCCAAGAAGCATGTGTGGTGGACGGAGGCTCCGTCGCGAGGACCATTCGCGAAGACTCTAACACAATATCGTTCTCAGATGCAGACAAGAGGGTGCCATTTTCTCACAACAGGCCTCTGTTTGTCACTGCTTATATCAATGGCGTGGAGTTTAAGCGAGCATTCCTCGACGGTGGGGCATCAATCAACATTATGCCCCTCGAAACGCTAAAAAAGTTAGAGATCCCAGAGCCGCGAATTATTAAGTCGTTGGTAGGGATAGTTGGTTTTGGTGGAGAAAAGAAGCCTTCCCTGGGGTATATTGTGCTTGATCTCGCTGTTGGACCCATTCGCGCACCAACAAAGTTCCACATCATTGAAGGGCGAACCAATTACCACGTAATTTTGGGGCGGTCCTGGATGCATAAGTACGCAATGGTCCCGTCAAGCTATCACCAGTGCCTCAAGGGAATCTGGGCTGGAAAGAAGGTAACTGTACCCGCCACCGAGAGACCCTTTGAGGCCTGTGAAGCCCACCTTTCAGACGATGTATACTTTTCTGAGGTGGAGGAAGCCTGCGAAGCTGTAACTGCAAGGCCCGTTGGGGTAAAAATTCCAAAGTGGGAGGACATCAAAGGTGCATCATCGGAGCCGGCCCCCGCGAAGCGACAGACGGTTTTTGACAGATTGACCCCTCGCAAAATCATAAAGACTAGCGAGGGGGGGAGAACCGTGTATCACTTATGACGGTCTCAGGGGTCAGCAAGCGCGTGTGAGGCTGCTAACCCCCGCGACGAAGAAAGGGATCACACAGGGCTCGAGATGATTGACAGACCTGAGCCAGCCCCGGAATATATGCAAGATGAACCTAAACCCCAGTTGGAGGAGCTCGAGGAAGTAAACCTAAGGAATGGAACAGGAGCCGCGAGGCCAGTATTTGTTAGTAAAACCATGGAGCCCAACGCCCGAGCCAATCTGGTCGCGTTGCTTCGCAAATACAGTGATGTATTTGCTTGGCACTACGACGAGATGCCCGGTTTGGATCCAGAGTTGGTGACTCACCACCTCGACGTATTCCCGAACTCCAAACCAGTGAAGCAGCCACAGAGGAAGTACCATCCAGATTTGGAAGAAAAGATTAAAGAAGAGGTGGAGAAGCTCAGAAGTGCGGGATTCATTCGCCCAATACAATACCCTACATGGTTATGCAACATTGTGCCCGTAAGGAAAAAGAACGGTCAAATCAGGGTCTGCGAGGACTTCCGCGACCTCAACAAAGCTTGTCCGAAGGACGAAATGCCATTGCCTCACATCGATACTTTGGTTGACATCACTGCCGGTCATGAAATGTTTTCTTTCATGGACGGATTCAGTGGGTACAATCAAATCAAAATGGCACCAGAGGACGCCGAAAAGACTGCTTTCCGAACCCCTTTGGGAAATTTCTACTACACCGTCATGCCATTTGGTCTTAAAAATGCTGGTGCGACGTATCAGAGGGCAATGACAGCAATTTTCCATGATATGATCCATCACTCAGTGGAAATCTACGTTGATGACCTCGTCGCGAAATCGAAATACAAAGAAGATCATATCCGCGACCTCGAAGGAGTGTTCAAGAGGTGTAGAAGGTTCAATATGCGAATGAATCCCCTCAAGTGTGCTTTTGGGGTCACAGCGGGAAAGTTTTTAGGATTCTTGGTACATAGACATGGCATCGACGCAGATGAATCCAAGATTCGATCTATCTCAAGCATGCCCCCTCCCCATTCCCAGCGATCCCTCAAAGGGTTCTTGGGGAAGGTGTCTTACCTCAGACGGTTTATCCCTGCCCTAGCGGAAATCACTGCACCGTTGGGTAATCTGCTGAAGGAAAAATCCAGATTTGAATGGAAAGGTAAACACCAGTTGGCCTTCGAACAAGTAAAAAATGTTTTGGCCTCGCCTCAGACGATGGTCTCCCCACAAAAAGGGAAACCATTGATTTTATATCTCACCTCCACCGCGAAGTCAATCGGAGCACTACTGGCCCAAGAAGTGGGAGGACTTGAAAAGCCTGTGTATTACATTAGTCGAAAAGTACAAGGAGCAGAAGAACGTTATACGCCAATTGAACGCCATTGTTTGGCACTTGTTTTTACAGCACAGAAGCTTAGGCACTACCTCCTCTCATTCAAAGTTCAGCTCGTGACCAGGAATGACCCTATACGATACCTACTTTCTCGCCCTGTACTTAATGGTAGAGCCGCGAAGTGGCTGCTAGCCCTAGCGGAATTCGATATAGAGTGCACCGCGCCGCGAGCGATCAAATGCCAGGCCCTCGCAGATCTGTTGGCCCAGTTTCCCAGTGGAGAGTGCGAACCGTTAAATGAATCATTACCAGGAGATGATTTCGAAGCATTAGCAGCCAGCTCTGAACAAGAGAACTGGACTCTAAGCTTCGATGGGGCAACAGGAGGAAGTTCTGCTGGAGCAGGAATCACGCTGCAGAGTGATAGTGGCGCGAAGCAGTACCTATCTTACAAATTAGCATTTCAGTGCTCCAACAACGAAGCGGAATATGAAGCACTTATCCTAGGACTGCTCGCGGCCAGAGAAAAGGGGATTAAGAGACTTAGAATCGTGGGGGACTCAAAGCTGATAATCTTGCAAAGCGAAGGTGTCTACGCCCTAAAAGAAGCTAGCCTCGCGCCATACAGGGCAACTGTTCAAAGACTCAAGAAAGATTTTGACGATGTCAGCGTTATTCACAAGCCCAGGTCCGAAAACAGGTTCCCTGACGCGTTGGCTACTTTAGGGGCCAAGACAGAATTCGAAGGAGACGCGGTGGCCATTAAGATCACAAAAATGACTGAACCATCATTTGTTGAAGAATATAAGAGTCCCAATGGTCAGGACTGGCGCGAACCCATCAAATCGCAGATCGCGACGGGCAGCGGAGGGATCCCCATGATGGCCTTGTCACAATTCACCATTTTGAAGGGGGAGCTGTACTTTCGCGGGTCCCAGGGATGGCTCGCGAGGTGTATTGACATCGCAGAAGCTAAGGAAGTACTGAGCCAGATTCATGAAGAGACATGTGGCGAGAACGACATCGCGCTATACAGGAGGGTCCAACGGCAAGGCTATTATTGGCCTACAATGAAAGACGACGCCGCGACCACACTTAAGGAATGCCCTAACTGTTCACTGCACGAAATGGAACACGAGTGCAACTTTTCAAGTGAAGAAAAAGATTGGAGGCAGAAATACATTGACTATCTGAAGGAAGGGGCCCTGCCCATGGATCGCGCAGGTATCCGAGAAGTGCAGCGCTGTGAGAAGAAATTCTTCATCAAAGATAACCAGCTTTACAGAAGGACCCTCGATCATATCCCTCTCAAATGCTTGACAAACGATGAAGCAGAGGAGGTTCTGCATAAGGTACATGAGATGGAGCACCCCGGGGGAAGAAAGCTGTACGAGCAAATCACTCATTTGGGTTATTTTTGGCCAAGGATGGAAGGGGATTGCAAAAGCCATGTCCGCAGATGCCACGCGTGCCAAAAGCACGGAGATAAAGTTAATGCACCCTCTGTTGAGCTCCATCATATTCGAGCACCCTATCCTTTTCACACATGGGCGATGGACCTGATTGGCCCTATCCACCCCTCCTCGCGGGGAAATCAATGGATTTTAGTGGCAACAGAGATTACCACAAAATGGGTAGAGGCAGTTCCCCTGAAGCGCGCGACGGGCGACGTAGTTGCCAAATTCATCAAAGAGCACATAATCTGCAGATTTGGAATCCCAAAGGTAATCCTTTCTGATAATGGAACTCCCTTCATAAACAGACAGGTGAAGCAGCTGCTCGCGTCCTACGGTATTAATCAGAAAACTTCAACCCCACATTACCCTCAAGGGAATGGGCAAGCAGAAGCTACCAACAAGTCCATTGTCAGGATCTTGAGCAAGCACTTAGATGAGAAGGGAGGAACTTGGGCTGAGCACCTCCCAATTGCTCTATGGGCTTATAGAACAGCTAAGAGAAAGTCTACGCGTATGAGCCCCTTCAGTTTGGTATACGGGGCGAAAACTGTGTTGCCCGCAGAGATAAGTGTACCTTCTGCGCGCCTCGCGTTGTCCACTGAAGTGACTGAAGGGGAGAGAAGGGCGGATCTCAAAGCTTTGGACGAAAGAAGGGAGGTTGCAGCTGAAAATCAAGAGAAGTATTGGCAATCTGTGGCCAAGTACTATAACAAGAGCGTACTCGCGAGAGAATTTAAAGTGGGTGACCTAGTGTGGAAGTCAGTCCCGGGAGTCATGCAGAACCTGAAGTTGCCAAAGTTCACACCAAAGTGGGAAGGTCCCTACGAAGTGATCAAAGCTGCAGAGAGTGGGCACTAAAGACTCGCGAGGGTCAGTGATGGATTTCTCACGGGGCCAATCAACGCGAAGTACATCAAGAAGTATTACCCTTAACCTGTGCAAGTATCAAGTTGTCTTTCAAATTCTTGTCTTTAATTATCTGCTCGCAATCAGATGTAACCCTGGGATGATGATTTGACACATCCCTTGGGAAAAACTATATCGATTGAAATTATGAATGAGAAATACTATCCCTTTGTTTCAAAAAAATATATATAATAAAATAAATCTTGTGTTTCATTATTTGTCTGAACATGTTAGAAACAGAGGAAAGTGGTAGAACAAAAACGGTGACCTCGCGGCATAAACCTATGTCAGCATAAGAGGAAAATTCACCCTTCGCGAAGAGAAAAAAGGGTACAAAATACTGTACTCACTCGCGCTCAAGGCCTTTAAATGTTGCGAAATAAGTGGGGGCCAAAAGTGATGCTTTACTTTGGAATACTAACGTAACTGTTGGAACACCCTCGCGACGGCCATACGCTTTAGGCCTTGATATGTTGCGAAATAAATAGGGACCGAAGGAGTTACTCCCTTTGGAATGCCAATTTAAGTGTTGGAACACCCTCGCGACAGGCCACTCCCCGCGAATGAACGGGAACCAAAGTAAAAGGGAATACCCTCTCTTTGGAAGAACTAAATTTGAAATTGGAAATACCCTCGCGATTTAGTGAAGGGAAGCCCCAGCACAATTAAATGCCAGGGCCCTTAGAGGGAACGAATTCAGTAATGAATTCTGAAATGTTGTGAACAAGAAGGGAAATAAATAAGATTACCCGTGAGGGAAGAATGTCTTTTACCCTCGCAACGATACAATAGTAAATTGGCTAAGTTTGAAGTCATAGATACAAGCAGTAATAACAGTGAAGCATAGACAAAGTTCTAATGGATTTCATTGATATTGAAGTCATGGATACAAAATTTGTAAAAAAATAAAAATAACGCCTTAAGCTACTCGCTGAGCTTCTGGGCTATCGAGTCAACTTGAGGGAGAATGGGCTCATCACCACTCAAGATAGTTTTTGGGGCTGCTTCCAAAGCCTGATGCTCTTTGACCAGTAGCTCATGGCCAGCCTTTAAAGCAGAAATTTGTTCTTTGGCCTCAGCGAGCAAACGATTGTACCTTTCTTCAGCTTCAGCAATCTTGGCTTCGCTGTCTTGGATCTTGAAGAGACTCGCGAACAGGGTCTGTGTCGAGTAAACCTTCTCCAAGTACTCGCGAAGCCATCCCAAGTTTATCCCAAAGGTCTCCATGTCCTTGATAGAAGACATGACGTCCTCATATTTCTGATCATTGAAGTCTTTTACCTTCATCCGCTGCAAACACATCACGGTCTCAGCAACCAAGTCAAAAAGTGTACCACCAACAAGACGACCAGCGGTGCAGTGGGCGAAAGTTTGGGGATATTGCTGTTCTAAAGCCCGAAGGATTGGGGCGCTACAAGCCCTGATCCTCCACTGATGATCACCTTCGGTGTCAGAAAGGAGAGCATAAGAGGGAAGCACGAAGCTGGACATCCCGTGGTCGCCATCATGCTTCACTACAATGTTCTCAATTTTTGGAAGCGGTTTGTGCTGGCTTTTGTCCTCGAGAAGCGGCTCTGAGTCATAAGTATGGCTCGGTATTAGCAACTTAGAAGGGGTAAAAGAAGGAAGATGAAAGATGTCGTCCATCCCTGCAAAAATATCACTACTGCACTTACCTTTGGAGCCTCCAGAAGCTTCTTCACCCTCCTCGCTGCTCTCGCCAAGGCCATTCATGTCTGAGCTCTCGCTTACATTTGATTCAGGGATGGGCATGGAACCGAGAGTACTCTTCTCGGTGGAAGAAGGTACGTTTATTACGTCATCTTCGCGAGGAGGTGGTGAGGTACCATCTCGCGAGGAGCCAGCCTTGATAGAGCTGAAGTTTGGAGGGGAGGGTTCAGCCCTTGGAGAGCCCGCCGGTGACTCAATCTCCTCTGCAGGCTCGGGGTTCATGATCACGGTAGCTCCCTCTGAGCCCGCGACGTCCCCCACTCTCTCCACTTCCTCTGGTTTGTCATCTGAGCCACCGGCCTCCTGTGCGATTTCCTTCGCGATATTACTCGCGACATTCATAGCATTAAACTCGTCGACGACAGGGGCAGCTAGGCTTTGTCCTTTGGCAGGGCTCGCAAACGTAGACTCTTTCGAAGCCCCCTCCGGGGGAGGGTCCTTAGAAGAAGATGATTTTTCAACATCACGGAGAGGAGAGTTTACGAGAGGGACGTCTTCGATAGCATCAGTAGTAGGTTCCAATAATTGAGCCCCTTCGCCTGCGGGAAGGCACATAACGTCTTGTGAGTACGCAGGAAAGAAGCAAAGTAAAACAGTTGAAAAAATTTAAATATACAGCAGTTGGGAGCGTTGCCTTGACGGATTTGAGCCGATGGCTCAGCTTGAGGTGGGGGCTCCGAGGGGAATGAGGAGGAATCTTTTATCTTTCTACCCTTCCGCGAGGGACCCTGAAAGACGAGAAACATTTATAAATCAGCAAAAGCGTAAAAGAGAAAACAAGAAAAGAGAAAAGGGAAAACAATAATCTTACCCTTGCCCTCTTTGGAGCACGCCCTATCTGGAGAGGAGAGAGGTCCTCAACCTTCCTCTTATCTGCGGGAGTAGGGGGTCGTGGTGTGGAAACGGTCGCTGTACCCTCAGCCTTCTTCTTCTCCTTCGCGGTGATATGCTGCGGCGAGGGAACTACCATGTCCGCGGGACGGATTCGCCGAATGGGGATAGCACTGACCACGTCCAAGGGAACCGCGGTGCCCTTGACCCAACACGATTGGGGACCGCGCCAATCGGGGTCCTTCCCTGGTTTGAAAGTGCGCAGGGTTAGGTCTTTCTTCGAAATAGACTCCGCGGGTGGCACCACCGCTGGGGTCTGAACAAAGCTCGCGAAGGATTGTAAGTTTTTGGCCCAGTATACCCTATTTTCTGGGGTAAAGGCTGCCCTACGCTTGGAGCTAGGGATGATCCTATCTCCCCCATAGCCCGCGGTGAGCTCATGGTTGAATGACTTCAGAAAACGACGAGTCCCAGTTAAGAAATCTTTGGGCAAAGAAGGAGGCTCGCGAGGGACGCCTTGATCATACCCAAATTGTAGCTGGAGCCTGTCAGCTCTATACAGCACCATGATGGGGCCCTCAGCGGAGGGAGTGGGAAGATAGCTGGGGGTGACCTACGCGAGGAGGTCCAACTTATGGGATCGAATGCTTTTGCTCTGAAAATCCACCGCGGTGTCTTCCAAAAAGACGGCAGGGCCTAGTGCGCCATCAGCGGGTTGCTCGTAGGGACGAGGATTAAAAGACGTTATTTCGTCGCACCAGTCCTCAAACAGTTTGCTGGAGGAGGTCTTTGCCCACCTCATGATCCTAGGCACCCTCTCGCTCAATCGCAAGATGGGCATACCCCTGGCATCGCGGATTATATCACCAGCAGAGTTCCTCTCTGGATAGTCTTCAGTGGAGGGAGCTCGCGGGGAGAAGGAGCAACCGCTGGAAAATACTCGTAGAAGAAACCGAGCAAGAAGGAGATGTGAATCATAGAAGTAATCTCATACCTCCCCATAGATCGCTGGAAGTCCTGAGCGGTACGGTCTAACTGATGATAGAGGTGGCCCAAAAACATGGGACCCAACGGAAGTTTCTTCTCTGCCGCGAGGACGGCTGCGAGGGGGATCATCTCGCGGCGGGGCCCCTCGTGTGGAAAATCAGGGAAGAGGAAGAGAGACAAGAACTGAACGAGGAAAGCCGCCAAGGATAGCGGACCTCCGTGATAAGCACTCATGGTCATCCCAAGCTTCCCATCCACCTCGACAGGGGCAATGTCACGAAACCAATACCGCTGCAAAGAGCCCCAAGTCGTCTTGTTGGCTTTCGGAGGAGCTCGAATCTTCCCCGCGTTGTCGTAGCGCGAACCGTACTCGCCAGCCGATTTGAACTCCCCCTCTATGAACTCAATCACCGTCTTAACCTCAGAAGGACAGGTAGCAGGATCGTAGAGATACTCTCCGCGAGTGGGAAGGCCCATTAGAACCTCGGTGTCAAGAAGAGTCGGAGCGGCCTCCCCGAAAGGAAATATGAAGGTGTGGCTAGTGGGGCTCCAGCGGCTCACCGCGAAATCGAGATCGCGCTGAGGGCGACTCGCGACGAGGTGTTGCGAGAGTTGCACAGTCTTCAGGAAACCCACTTTGTCAAGGATCACTCTGTGCTCAGATTTATCAAGGATCGTGGACACCCAATCGCCCCAATCCCTTGGGGGTTGAATATTGGCCCTATATTGGACCTGCGAGAAAGGGTAATCGCCCCTCTCAATCCTCAGCCTCACCAATGACGATGGGTCGACCATATCCGCCCCCGAAGCACTAATTTCATCGGATAACAAGAGGGGCTGGGCGTTGGGATTACCCCGGAGAGGAACGTAATTCTGGACGTTAGCCCAAAAGATGTCGCCTTCAGGCCTCAAATATGGAGCCCTTCTCCATTCACTAGCAGGAGGTAGGGACGTTTTTGCCAAAAGAGCCTCAGTGTCAGGCTCATGTTTACGTGATCGAGCCATGACTCGCTTGAGACAGAAAGAAAAAAACTAGGGTTTCGAAGAAGGAGTTTGAGGAATTCTGGAGACTTAAGAAACTTGGCAAAGGAAGAGTAAAAGGTTCTCTCTCTCTCTCTGAGGAGGTATTTATAGACACAGCTTGGCTGTCATCACGAGAATGAACGGCTGAGACGGTGTCAGCAGTCCAATCGGCCTGCAGCTTCGAAATTTGGAACGGCCACCTTTTGGAGGGAAGGCTAAAATGACGGACTTCGCTGACGTCGCACGCGCGCGATTCGGCACGTTAACAGCCACGCGCCGCGAACTCACGCTCGCGCGAGGGGCTTATGTAGGTAAGGTCAGCGCGTCGGGTGATGTGGCGTTTGACCAGCCTATGAATGAATAGCCACGTGGCTCGAGCAAAGTTGCAGGAGACACGTCAGACGTCGGTTAAGTTTAAGAACCTGCGAATAAGACACCGCGAAGAACGGCCCTCGCGGTATTATATATCCAAACTACTATTACTTTCAGAAAGGGATGCCCTCTACAGGGGAAACATTACTTTAGGAAGAGCTCACCCCTCGCGAGACCCTCAGCAAGGATGATTGACGCGACGGGGAAGAACGAACGCTCACGCGAAGTAGGCTCGCGACGGCACCTGACCAAAAGGCAGGGGAAGGGAAGTCGATACGAGCTCGAGTTAGGTCTTGGCGCGATCCAAAGGGCTCGCGACCACGACTAGCACAGCGGGAATAGGGGAGATACAAGTGGCTTGGTGGCTTTAAGGGATTAAGGGTCGCTGCGAGGGAAAACGATGCACTGGAATGACCTAATGGAATCTTCCTAATGGCCAGTGACATCACCCACGTCGCCTAGGTATGCGGAAAGAGCACGTGTCATCATATCATTGGGGAAATGTCTGCAGCCCAATGATTGGGTGCAGATTCCTATAAATATGGGACATTCATTCACAATTTCCGAGAGAGATCTTCAGATTCGTCCTTGGAGCACGGAAACTCTAGAGAGAGAAAATGCCTCTGAGCTCTGGAAACAAGAGCATTGCTCTTGCTAGTGCTCGCGAGCCCACACTTCATCTAGAACTGTGATTCCGAAGACGATGATGATCTTAAGGGGAATGGATTGAATCCTGCTGCCTTCTCTTTCTGTATACCTGGCTTAATCCCTCACCCCTATACACACCCTCTCATTTCTGTTCAATCGTCAGCTATTGTTTGCCTCTCCAAGTTGATTTTATCTTCAAGAATTAAACAAAGAACCCTTCCTACAGATTGGGTCCTAACCAGGATATATATGGTTGTGTATGCCTCTACCTCTAGTATATGAAGCTCAGTTGGGATATGGGATTGAATCCTGCTGCCTTCTCTTTCTGTATACCTGGCTTAATCCCTCACCCCTATACACACCCTCTCATTTCTGTTCAATTGTCAGCTATTGTTTGCCTCTCCAAGTTGATTTTATCTTCAAGAATTAAACAAAGAACCCTTCCTGCAGATTGGGTCCTAACCAGGATATATATGGTTGTGTATGCCTCTACCTCTAGTATATGAAGCTCAGTTGGGATATGTGTATAAACTTACTGTCACACAAAAACATACAAGCGAGAGAGAATCCTTCCAAAGTTTGTAAGTTGCATTTAACCAAAAAAAAAAAAAGTTTGTAAGTTGCATATTGTTCACCTGTGATAACTGCTCCTTATCCCCATATAAAGCCTTGTTCTGTACAAGTAAATCGACTTCTTTTTCCTGTAAAAGGTAAATAAACTTTCATATAAGTCAGAAAGACAGATGCAATTCTTTGACAGATTTCATAATGACAAAACAAAGGGCTCGGTAGAGCATGAGACCTTCAGCATCCCAAAATGATCGCCCAAGGGGGAAATGCCATCCAGAATTGTACGAGCCGAATAACCATTTGACTGTGACTGTTTAAAAAAAATGGTGCTTCAAAAGCTTATCTGACGAGGGACGTTTCTTTGGATCCTTCACCAAACAATCAGCTACCAACTCTTTGAAAAACTGCAGAAATACTTCCACTTAGATAGTATTCAAGAACCCGGTAGAAAATCTGGCTGAATGGAATAAACCTTTGAAAATCTCTTGTCCCTCTCGTAGTCAAGACCTGGTGGCGCGTTTTGTAGTGTCAACAACAGAACCTACTATTAAAGCAAGAAACAGGGAGGGAGAATGATCACATTTTTATCTTCCCAACAATGAATGCACAGTTAATTTCAACGATGCGCAGATAAATCTATGAGACAGTCACTTAGCTTCATAGGTTGATACTTAGAAAATGGGGCATGGCCATGAGCAAGTTCAAGTGCTGTTATTCCAAATGACCATATATATGCTCTTTTAACACATAAATAATGTTAAAATATAAGTCAACATAAGTAACCCTAGCATTATGCTTCATATTTCAATATATTCATGTAATGGTCCGAATTTTTGAATAACATTTTTATTTAAAATTTTCATTTCTTATAGTTACACATTTTTTTTATGACTTCTCTTGAAATTTCCTACGCGTTTAGAGGTCCGAGTGCATGAGTAGGTGTTGCGTGCCCACTTCGCGTAATTATCCAAACACCCATCCTAAGTCTACTCTCCAGTCAACTCCTAACATGCTCTATATGTATAGAACCCAAATTTTCCTCCCTTATTTACTTCCATTGTCGACAGAGTAGAGAGGAAGGAGAAAGATCTCAATTTTCCTTAAATTAGGCCACCTTATATGACTAAAATCCTAAGACTTAGTCTAAGCCCTAAATTTCTCCCTTCCTTTTATTTGTTCTACTGATACATGGACTTTCCTAGCCTAAATATCCTACCAAACCAAGTGTCTTTTTAAAAGACAAAGTTCCACTTCTTTTTTCCCATTTTTCGGAAGCTAACAGAGAAGGAGAGAAAGAGAGATAACCAAGGAAAATAATTCCCTCCTTTTAGTTACACGAACATCCATTATCATCATCAACTCCTTAACCATTTTGAATCCCAATTAAGCTCCATCTTAGCTTCCAAAACCAGCTGCAAAATAGTTTCAGGGCCATCTTAAAGACAGCCACTGTTAGTGTCGTGCCAGCCGTCCGTTCAAGCCGCAACTTATCCATCGAAACCCGTAGCCCACCGCTTTGTCTTCGGACGAGAGGTAGTTAAGTCCACCTCCCTAAATATATTTATCTAAATGTGTATGTAGTTTATGAATGTAGAATTTGAATAATCGTTGCTTAAGTTTGATGGAAAAAAAAACAAAAAAAGAAAGAAAGAAAGAAAAGATTACATTCCACTGGTTTTACATATTCGAATTTAATGAGGCTTAAAATTCTGAACTAAGTTATCCATCCCATAGTTTGGTTATATCAATTAGGCTCTAATTATATAACTATCACGTTGTCATTTTTTTTAATGATCGTTCAAGATTTGTAAATGGTCCAATTAGATCAATGGGTGTTTAATTTATAAAAACTAATGGACAAGCTAAGTGTAACAAGATTCTACTGTTAAAAGATTAAGATATGTATTAGTACTCTAAAGGAATTAACTAGTTAACTTTTAAGCAAAGAATATGAGTCCATGTGATTATTTAACAAATTAATTATTTTAAAAAAAATTTAGATACCCATAGTATCAATCGTAAGTTATAAATCATAACACATTAGTTTTACAATGAACTAAGAGCCCTCTGACCTTACAAGTTCCAGTTAGTAATTTTAGTGCTTAAAGCAAGAAAATCAATTATGACTTTGGTTCATATATATATTTAATTTATTAAACCTACTGTTACCAATGAACTTTTTTATTAGAAGTCAGTTATATATTTCTAAAGTTCATTTATTTTTATCTTTATTTGAAAGTTTGTTTAATTTTATTATAATGTTTGTGATTATAATTGATCATATTGTCCTTATTCCGACAGTTGCTCATTAGTATTATAATGTTTATTGTTATTGTTTCTTGATAACATAGAAAGGACAATTAGGTTCCCGGGTTGGTGCTCGTACTTAGAAATCACCTAGACGTTTAAGTAAATGGATAAATGAAATGATGATAGTGGATTATTGAAATAATGATTTCGGATGATGTTGATGAGTTGGGAATTTTGAACGGCAGCTAGCCGGTTGATTTCGGAGAATTGAAAGATTATGATTGGCAGTTGGCTAGAGATACGGAAACCCTAAGTTATGGCAATACGTGATTACTCCTTATGAATTTAGGCGATAAAAGGGTGGTTTGTATTATAGATCGGTTCACAGTATATACTCCCGAGGTTACGGATAGTTCCTCGTGGGCCCAGAGGTATCGACAGACCCTGGGGAATTCATCCTTGTGAGGCGATTGATAAATCTGACTAAGTAGATAACTTAGGCCATTCATCTGGGCTCCCAGGGGCAAGCAAGGGGGGAGTGAATCACGATTGGCCGTAGTCTTAGTGGTTAACATGGGAGGATGTTTCTCAATGGATGAGATTCTAGAATTCACTGAGATAAAGGCTAGTAATTAAATTGGAATGTTCTTTACTCTAATTACGTGATATGTCCTATTCTTTGTAAATTATGGCTTCGGGTAGGGTTTACCATTGAGTGATTATTCGCTCATGGTGCTGTTATGGCCCTGGCATATTCCGCCAGGTATTGAAGGTACAGAAGATGAACCGTATTACCAAATGGAGGAATTTGCAGCTGATCAAGTGCAGGAGGAGAATTGGAATCAGGATCTGAACCTGAATCTCTAGAAGCCTAGAATTTCCTTATTTTTCTGTTGGAATAATGTAATTTAATTTCGCAATAAAGTTTTATTAATGTTTGTAATCGAATTAAGACATTTATGTTATTTCTGCTGTTTAATCAATAAAACTCTTTTAATTTATTAAATCTTGTACAAGAAATATTTTAAATAATGCTTCCGAAATTCGGGGCGTTACAACTCATAACTCTTAAGTAAGTCAACTAACTTAACAAAAAAGGGTCAACATAAGTAACTCACACAGCATTGTTACATTCTTAAGACTAATTTGATCAACCATTTATGTCGCTTGACTTGGCTCCTCTAGACTGATACATTAAAATGTACACCTCTCACAACATCGTTATATAGAATTTTAGGCATTAAAATACAATGGGGTGCCATAAATAATTACTTTTAGTGTTTTTTTTATTTTAATAAAGAAAGTAGAACAAAGATTGCATATGATGTAGTACGTGAGCGAGAATGTACTGATGTATTAATGTTTATGGCTATCTAAGCTCCAAAAAATGCTCATTCCACAAAACTGTACTAAATGTAAAAGTTTTTTTGGGGTAAATTCTAAATGTAAAGTTGTTCCTTCCACAAAATTGTAGTGAATGTAATAGATTTGGCGGTATATGTTGGTAAGAAGAGACGTGTAACTTTTCAGCTTTAGCAAGCATAGTGTCATATCTAAGAGGTGAAAATGTTGATGTGGGCATGGACACCCAATACAGATGAGGGAAGCCTCATTCACAAACAATATCACATGGAGACATCAAAATCAACAATTTCTATACATGCGTCTAATTCACCATACAAGAAACTATGTAATTAAATGGAAGAGAGTCATAACTTCAGTTTTTTTTTAACGGCGAGTCATAACTTCTGTTGGTAATTGTAATCTGCCTAGTAATGCGTTGGCTTCATTCATTACTGTTTTTTTAACCAAAATCCAAATGAAGGACAAAGTAATCTTTCTTACTCAGCTTCGTGGAAGCAAACAGGGATCCCATGAAATGAAAAATCTCAAATTAGAACCGACATGAGAAGAGTACCATGGCTACAATGGCCCTGTTCGTTTCCCAGTTTAGTTTTAGTTTTGATGACATCATCATTTCCCTCATTTCTCTCTCTATCTCTCTCCACTCATTACACCTGATGACATCATCAAAACTAAACTAAACTATCTAACCAAACACAGCCATTGTAATCATGATTTTGAAGTTCGTGATCCCAAGAAAATTGGTCATGCATATGTTAGCAGAGAACCAACACACACAGCCCAAACAAAAAAGGACCAGAAAATGAACATATAATTATTAAAAGAAGATATAGCATCCTTTTTCTCCTTTCCTATCACAAAGCATATAACCTCTGGAAATAAACCAGCTGCCTCAAGTTCTCAATTCGGAAGAGACTACATGGCTTCCACTACAGCCTTCTTTAACTACTGTCATACTATAGTCTATACAACTCAAGAAATACCTTCCACAAGGAGAAACCAGACACCACACAACTTCCCAACCCTCGCCCTTCTATACAAAACACAGAATAAACCATCGACGAAGTACAAAAATATGTGAAATACTAACCTGGTTCAAGTTGCAGAAACCTTCAACCACAACAAGAACATAATCAAATGCTTTAACAAGAGAGAGAAGTGAGGATTTGTCTTCTCAATCCACAATTTCTGCATTAACCCCTACACCAAATCCATCACTTAATACTTCAGTCAACCCAAAATTGCAAAAGACAAATACAAATTCAAAACAAGTGACTAATAGCAGCTGCGTCGAACACCGATGAGGATGAAAGAGTTTTACTGAAGGAGCAGCTTGTTTTTTGTTACCCGAAGTTGGTACATATTACAGTTGTATAAACCAATTCTTCGTGTTCATTGTTCGGTACTACTTTGGCCCAGAAGCTAGGGTTTCATGAAGCTGTGTTAGATATTGGGTAAATAAAAATCAACGCAAAAAATGCCAAAAAAAACAAAATTGAAATGGAGAAGGAATGGCTAACCCCAAAACGAATTTCAGACGCAAGCTATGAATTTGATAGGTAGAAGAACCTTCTCTTAGTCAGGAAAATTGGTAGTTTTTGAGATACCTGATGAGAAACGGAGAAACGAAGAAACCAAAAAGTAGGGTTCTAGTGGTTGACACACTTTCTTAGGCCTCGTTTGTTTTGGAGGCTAAAACAAACAAGATTAATAGTCTTGGGATTAATAGTGATGGACTATTTGTCCTGGTACTATATTAGCCTGAATCTCACATAATCCCTTGTTTGATTCGTGTAGGATTAACATCGGAATATCCCATGTGCCAATACCATGTTTTATTCCCTAAACTAAATTTCGGGATTAATTTCAAGACACTCTCTCTCAACCAATTCCAACCAATTAAAATTTTCAAAACCAAATTCAAACATAATCCTTGAGAAAAGTTTAACATGAATTTTTCATAACCAAGTTGAAGATTCACGAGACACCTCTATTCTAAAGAGATCTAGAAAGGGAACCCCTGGTACCCGATGGAAATCTTGCAATTGGCACAATAGTTCATTTGTCTTCTCAAGAAGCAAGCAGGTACTCAACAACACCCATATCATCGATTATGGTTATGATATTTCCAGGAACCAGCAAACCAGAGGATCACAAACCAGACCCAGCAAATAGGGGAGGTCACAAAGCAGACCTCTTTTAAACGAAACTAAAAGAAATCAAAATCGAAAATAGAACATAAGAAAGTCGGACATAGAAGAAATCCGGTGGGTCCAAACCAGATCAAAAAGCATTTTGTTAGATCGAAAACAGATCATTTTTTAGATAGAAATCTGGTTATAAGAAAAGGAAAAATTAATGGAATACCAGGTTCGATTTTGGAAATCATAAGGTGGGTCTTCTCCAATCGCATCCAAAAAACTCTGGTGTTGAGGGAGGTAACCATGAAGAATGGGGGTAACGAAGTAGAGAGAGTTAACCCGGATAAACCCCCCGTATAGGCCCCGATTGGATGCATGATAAGTTTTGGTGGGATTAAATAATAATGGGATAAGCACCGGTGATCCAGTCAAAGATCCTGGATTGAAGAAAAAATTGTGTTTTTGAGGTTTTAAAGATTGTTTTTGCATAATCCGAACCGTCCAATGTGTTTAAAACGTTTTTTCAATGGTCCCTGCGAGAAATCATAAAAAAAACGACCGAAAAGGACTTGATTCGAGCAGTTTTTCACAACAACTGTACATATACAGTTTTATGAAAAACTGCTTGGATCAAGCCTTTCCCGGTATTTTTTTTTTTTGATGATTTCTCGCTAAGACCCTTAAAAACACGTTTTAAACACATTGGACGGTTCGGATCGTGAAAATTTGATTCGGAACTATGAGTTCCGGATTCGGGATCCCTGACTGGATCGGGACTGAGGGGATAAGATAGTGAGGGGTATTATTTAGTAAGGGGGACCCTCATTGATGTGACATTTATTAGGAGAGATTAAATAGTATGTGGTTTGGATGAATTTGTGATAAAGGGGATAAAGTTGGGTGGATGATGTAAAAACTTGACAAATGACTTATTTGCCCTTGTACAGTCATATTAGATTTTATTGTAAAATAAATACATAAATACAATACTAATTAAATTAATTATACTTTTCAATAAATAATTCATTTTATTATTTATATCTAAAATTAAAATATTTAGTTATTACTTTTTCAATTATTCATTTTAATAATATTGCGTACCTGTTAGTGGTTCTTTTACTTCTTTATAACAAAATAATCGAGTGTGAGCGTGCCAGAGAGAGTTTCAATCTCCTCCCTCGGATTAACTTTGGAAAAACCAAATCTAATCAGGCGATTATGTTTTATTGGTTCAATTACCTCAATTAAGAGGATTTTTTCTTAACAAATGAAGAAATACAAACCAATATACTTAGGAAATCAAAGAACAACAAAGAAACAAGATACTTCGATTGATAAATCAAAGATAAACTTACTTCGAAATTGCCTCCAACTTCAAATACAAGAACTTCAAACAGGTGATTGTTACAAGAACAATCGAGATTGATCCTAATTACTTCCTAATCTACTTCGAACTGAGTTCGAAATCCTAAACTACTTTGCCAATGAACAAACCAAGCATCAGTTTTTTGATAGCTGTTTGTTGAAGATTTGTCCGGGGGCTTATTTCACTCTTTAATTTCTTCTATTTATAGACGCTGCTTGCAGTTGAACTTCCCGCCCAATGAATTTGAACTTGGCTTGCTTCGAACTCTAACTTCTACTCTTCAAGTTGGCAGTTTCTTCCCTCTTCCATGTCTGAATTTGAATTCTTCCAATTCTTCCTCCAGAAGCTTTTATTTTGAATCTGCACAGTTGCTTAAACTAATTCAAATGATTACGAGTTAAGGAGATAACTGCCCTTCAAGAAGTACTCCACGTGTCCTAACTGCCATCTGCTCTGTTTCACAAATTTACACGTAGAGTTTACGTGTTCAGCAGTTAAAATCATGGCTTCGAAGTCAATTTCTATTTTATCCTTGACTTGTAACTGCCAATAACTGCTTTTCGATTTTGAGAAACAATACGACATCGTATTTACTCAAATATATTCCTTTAATCCAGTGTATCTTCATCAACAAGTAATTACCAATGTTTGGCATTTTTGATTACGTGTCAATCAATTATTGGATTTGTTAATTTTATATGTAAACATACCCCCCACATTAACATCGTTGTTCAAGGAATTTGAATAAGTGTTAATGTGCCTTTTGCCGCTTCGACTTCTATAAACTTCAAAAGAGGAAGTTATCCAGAATGATCTTGAGCAGTTTACACGTTTCCAATGAAGAATTGATGGGTAATGGGCAGTTAATCTGCACGTTCTCCACCTTCAGGAATTTGAATCGTTTCCTACTTAAAACTTTGCCTATAAAAGGGCTTAATTACTGATAAAATTAATCACCAGTCTTCGTTGTAAACTGACTCTTATCTCAACTAAACCATGGCTGACGTTTCCAATACCCAAAATAACTTCGAAAACTTGGTTCTTAATGACCCAATCCCTGTTGATACTAGAAATACTGTCACACCAATTATTGGTGAGATTCGAAGGGACCGCTCTTATGTGGTGGTTCAAGTGGAAGATTCTGAGCCTATTGATCCATGGAATCCTCAGCCTTCTCCCACTCCTAAGCCCTTTCTATGGGGTTTACCATCTGAAATAGTGGTGGTAAAGATGGATGATCTTGCTGGCTATAGAGGTTGGAGCAAATATCGCTCATTGGCTATGAGTAGGTATTTGTCTCCTTTTATTCGACTTGATCCCCATATAATAATATTTGACAGCATTATTGCCACTTGTCTCACTCCTGCTTTCTTTAAAGTCTGTGAAGATGGGCGATTAGGCTTTGCTGGCTATGGGGAATTTAAGCAAAGAGCCAGTAAACAATATATATATTGGCTAAATGAGGTTCGAAGGCCTCATTTTGAGGGAAATTTTGTTGATCCTGTCAATCTCTCTCTTCGAGCTCTTCCAGAAAATCCAAATTGGTTCGAAGAGTTAAAGAATATCAAGTTCGATCCCACTATTTTCCATGCTTATTATTCTTACTCTCTCTATCCGCAATCCGATGCTATTAAAGTTAAAGAATTATTGGTTGCTTTTGCTTTTCTAGAGATGGGGATTCTTGAAGAGGACATCCCTTACAAAAACTTTTTATGGGCTTGTGAAACTCTTCAATGTGTCATCTCTGAGCAAGCTAGCGCCTTTATACATTCTTTTCTAAATCAACTTCCTCTCCTGCGAATGTGGATGAAGAACAACACTGCTGCTTTTGTGTTCAACCAAGATCTCCATGAGTATGAAGTACTTCATGATCAAATCACTAAACTTCATACTAAGATGGAGCGTCTGAAAGGAGACTCCATCGAAATCCCAGCCGGAATTTCTAAAAGACTTAGAAGGAGATTCAAAAATCGCATCAAGAAAAATGCTCTCAAATTGGCTAAGTTCGAGATCAAAGCCAAAAACTTGGTCCTGAAAATCAGACCATTAATTGAGAAGAAACTCAAGCTGGATGAGGAAGACAAGATTAGAATGAAAGAAAAGGAATTTTTTAACTTTTCTTGGACAAGGTTTCATGCCTTGGTAACTTAGAGTTTTCCTCACTATTTCCAAGTCATTTCTACTCCAACGGCTGTTCCTTCATCACTAGATGCTTGATTCTTCTTTCAATGTAATAGGTCTCTCTTCGTAACATGTAATTTTCTTTGTGTTAATGTAATTTCAGTTTTTCTTATGGTTTACTTTTGCACTTCTTGATGTCTTTCGAAGCGCTCAAAGGTGCTATAAACCAGTTCGAAGTCATAATAAACGAAGCATAAAACGTATACTTTATGATTTTGCTTCAATAAAATGATTTGAAACGTACGGTAATTCCAAAAATGCAATTATTCATCCATAAAGGTTATAATTCAATCTTGGGCCCAAACTCAAAACAGGCCCAATTATTCTTAATGAGTCTTTGACCCGAACCGACATATCGTTTCGTCGCAACGTATAAATTTAGGGCTTGTAAGTATTTTCATTTCAAGTTGTGCATTTCAAACTTTCGAAAATACCTTGCGCTCCCTCCTTCATTCTCAAACCCTTACAATCATGGCGTCCCAGAGTGAGATATCCAGAGGTACTCATGTACTGAGTGACCTAAAGGATATAATTGTACAGTTTTTAAGTAATGAATGAAATGCTTGTATCATCCCAATCTCATGACTTTATAACTGCTTGAAATGTTGATCTCATTACTTAAATTATGAGCCTCAATTATAAAACTTGCTTGTTTCTATGATTTACCTTGAACAGCATAAACTGAAACAAAATACAAACTATTTTTAGTTTTATCTTCTGCTAAAGGATTCCCAAATGGTTGGGACATAGGCCTTTAGATATCTTCCATTAATCTTTCTCCTATGAACATAGCCATTTAAGTCTTTCAAATGGTATGTCCCTCTTTTAAGAACTCTATGAATTTGGAAAGGCCCTTCCCAATTTGGAGCCCATTTTCCAAGTCATTGTTTTCTTTCTTTGATAGGTAACACTACTTTCCATACTAAATCACCTATATCAAAGCTTCGAACAGCTACTTTCTTGTTATAACTTCTGGCTACTCTTGATTTTTGTAGCAGAATTTGATTCAGAGCTTTAATTCTTTCTTCATTTATATGTACATTGCTTGGTGATATGCTCCAGTACTTAAATCATTTTGAGAAGCAACTCTTTGTGACCTTACCACAATCTCCATTGGTAAAACGGCATCATGCCCATAAGTTAGAGCAAAAGGAGTAGTTCCTGTACTAGTTCTTTTAGTGGTTCGATATGCCCATAACACATTTTAGAGTAAACTTGGTCATTCTTCTGGATTTCTATCAACCATTCTTGGAATACCTCTTTTGATAATCTTATTGGTTGACTCTGCTTGGCCATTTGACTGAGCATAATAAGGAGTAGAATTAATTAAAGAAGCCCCATGAGAAGCTGCAAAAGCTTTTACTGCTCTTCCTTCAAAGATGGATCCATTGTCTACAGTTATAGTTTCTGGAGATCCAAATATATAAATAATGCCTTTAATAGACTCAATAACTTGTTCTTGAGATACACTTTCAAAGGCTTGAGCTTCGACCCATTTGGTAAAATAATCAGTGGCTACTAAAATGAATTTATCCCCATTTCTAGAAGTAGGATAAATCATGCCAATCATATCCATAGCCCAACCTCTGAATGGCCAAGGTTTAACTACGTACTGTAATTCAGTAACTGGTAATAGTTTGAGAGGCCCTGTCCTTTGACAAACTTGGCAACCTTTTGCATAATAAATACAATCCTTAAGAATAGTAGGCCAATAATATTCATACCTTCGAATCAACCATCTCATCTTGATTCCTGCTTGATGAGCCCCACAAATACCTTCATGAACTTCTGCCATAACTTTAAAGGCATCCACTTTGTTCAAGCATTTAAGCAACAGTCCATCTGCTCCTCTTTTGAACAGTTCTCCATTATACATAATATAATTGACAGATCTTAGCCTTGTTGCTCTATCTGTTTTAGCATCAGGTTTTGTTAAATAATCAATCAATTTAATTTCTCCAGTCATTCGAACTAGGAGTAGTAGTGATTTCACACACTTCGAAATCAGTATGTCTATCTTTAAGCATTGGTAAGGATTTCCTTAAAGTTAACTGACAAAACTCTTTGCTTTCATCAGTGATAAACTTAAATCCTGATGCTCTTTGAGCCACTGCATCCGCTTCTCCATTAAAGAACCTTGGAACGTAAGTAAAAGTAATCATATGAAATTGCTTAATTAACAACTTCACATATTGAAAATAAGGTCTTAGACCAGCACTATGGCAACCAAATTCTCCATTCACCTAATTTATTACCAACTGAGAATCTCCAAACACCTCAACCATGTCAACTTTCAAAGTAAGCAAAAGTTCTAAACCCATAATTAAGGCTTCATATTCTGCTTGATTATTGGTACATTCCCCTTCATTTATCTGAAATCCAAATTTGGTTTTCAAACCCTGAGGAGACTCCAAAACAACCCCAATTCCAGCCATTTGAGATGTTTTCGAACCATCGAACCACATCTTCCGTGGCTTAATTGTCACTGTATCAACATCTTCTATTCAGGAGTTTCAATTCCGTTTGGATGATCAGCCAAAAAATTAGCTAAAGCTTGTCCTTTAACTGATTTTTGAGGAACATACTCTAGATTAAATTCAATTAAAGATACAATCTATTTCCCAATTCTGCCACTAAGTACAGGTTGAGATAACATATACTTCATAACATCAGTCTGGGAAATTACATAAGTTACTCTAGGCATCATATAGTACCTGAGTTTCTTCGAAGCAAAAAACAAAGTTAAACATAGCTTTTCTACTGCAGAATACCTACTTTCACAATCATTTAGAAACCTACTTAGATAATAGATAGCTTGCTCCTTCCTTTCTTCATTGTCTTGAGCCAACAGAACTCCTATTGAGTCATAATTTGCTGCTAAATACAGTTTAACCAACTCTCCCTTTTTAGGTGGAACAAGAACTAGTGGATTAACCAAGTACTCCTTAATGGCCTTGAAAGCATCATCATGCTCCTGTGTCCATTCGAAGTCCTCTCCATCCTTCAATTTCAACAAAGAAGAGAAGACTTTAGTTTTCCCTGCAGTATTAGATATAAACCTTCGAAGAAAATTCAATTGACCAAGAAATTTTTGAAGTTCTTTCTTGTTTGAAGGAGGTTTTGCTTCAATGATAGCTTTAGCTTTATTGTTATCAACTTGAATACCTTTGTTGTGGACTAGATACCCTAAAAAGTTACTTGTTGTTACTCCAAAAGCACATTTAGCAGGATTCAATTTTAGTTGATAATACTTCATCTTCGAAAAAGCTATTTTCAAATGTTCTACATGATCATCAATAGATTTTGATTTGACAATAATGTCATCTATGTAACATTCTAGAAAACCCCCCAATTATTTCATGAAAAATAGTGTTCATAGCTCTTTGATAAGTAGCACCAGCATTTTTTAGCCCAAAAGGCATTTTGACCCATTCGAAGGTCCCAATGTTGCCTGGGGCTCTAAATGCAGTTTTATGAACATCTTCTTCAGCTATACAAATTTGATTATACCCTTGTAGACACCCCAATTTTAATCCAAGTGTTCCTTCATCATTGTCTCTCATCCGAGACTGAATGACATAGGTCATGTCACCATCAGGTCGCCTCTTGATCGAGGCACCCCTGTCTGTCGCTCGAAAATCTGGCTAAGTATGGAAAATTAACTTTTTTGGGAAGTTTTGATTTGGCCAAGAAAAAGTCCCGGTATTTGTTCCTTGGATTTTTCTAAGCACAATGATATAATCGGATGCTCTTTTCGAGTACAGGAAGATTATCTTTTGGCCCTTTTCTTCGGAGAAAAACGTGTCATTTTTCGCCTTTGTACCAAAAGTGGGGGGATGAGATTTTGATTGGATTGGGATATCAAAATTCTAAAAATGCCATTGTTTCCCAAAGGGGGGTACTTCCTTATTTTCATAAATAAATTAAAGTAAAGATTATAATTTATCTTTACTTAAGTTTGGTACTTCCTTATTTTCATAAATAAATTAAAGTAAAGATTATAATTTATCTTTACTTAAGTTTGGTTTATGAAAATAAGTACCCCTGTGCATCCCCAATGATGAAAGAACGATCAAACTACCTTGGAGCATGTCCGGAAAATTGGGAACTCAGCCACACAGACCGCACGGCTCCTGTCTCATGCCGTGCAGATCACTTTATCCTTTACAAGCCGTACGGCTCCAACATACAAGTCGTACGGCTCCTAAGAGGAGCCGTACGGTGGGTATCGTTATCCTCTGCGAAAATCACAGGAATCTCATCATCACCCGCCGGAGAATATCATCATTTTTATTCTCTTCCTCCAGCTATAAATAGAGGCATCCTCCTCTCAAGAAAAACACACCAGAAATCATACCCAGAGAGAATTTCCGTTCAATTTCCCGAACGAAATTTTCGTTCAAAATCGCCAGTAAATTCCCGAAACCAAGTATTCTCCATTCTCTTTCAAATTCTCTAAATCAAATCCTCCATACTACTCTAAACCATACCAAATCTCGGTATTACGTTTCAGACTCGAAGAATCCGAAGTTTCCAACCTCTGTTTCAAGTTCCAAAAAGGTACAAATCGTTTTCGAGCTTCGATTCCCAATCGCGGCTCTCCGAGGGTATCCCCGAGTTGATAACGGTTTCAATAACCATATCGTAACTCGGTAAATCATTTTCAAAACAAAAAAAAAACGGCTTCCCAGACCCGTGCCGGGCGATTTTTATCGATAAATGCACGGCACGATCCGCACCGAAAATAAATTTTACTTCAACAACTCATTTTCAAACAAAAACAGTTTATTTGGGGTTGATTTCAAAGAGGAAAAACAAATCTTGAACAAGTCTTGGACTCACTGGTCCTGAAACAAAATTTTCAAAAATGTAGTTGTACGCAAGCCGTACAGCTTGTCGTACAAGCCGTACGGTCTCAACCGAGGAGCCGTACGGCTCCTGTTTGAAATAAAATCTCTCCTCTGTTTTTCCTCTGTTAACCCCCTGTTTTCTCTTCTTCCTGTCTGTTTAAAAGTTTTTTTTTTACCCCCATGTCTTTCGTTTATTACCATTTAGTCTTTATACTTAATTTTATTTCCGTTATGGTTCTGTTATTTTATTTGTATATCTGTTTAAAAGTTTCCATAACAAAATATTTTCTACAAAAATCCCACAAATTATTTAGTAGAGACCGAGAATTTCTCGGGCGAGCGGGGTGCATTTTTTTAAATAAAACCTTCCCCGCGCGTAATCTGGCTTCTGAATCCAAAAAGAATCTTTTCGCAGATCAAATCTTTTCCGATGCGGCATGAGAGTCAACAATTATTCTTAAAACAGTTTCTCGGGTACCAAACATTTTCCAAATTTAAACCCCGGGTGGCAACTCACATTTTTATTTTCAAATCAAACTTTAAAAGAAGCCGCGTGGTCCGAGCGTCCACAACCTTGAATGTCCATCCATAATAGACATGATTTTGTGGCCTGCAGAACTATCCACAAACATGTCTACTACAGGCATTGGGTATTCATCTTTAGGGGTTGCAGTGTTTAAATTTCTAAAATCAATGCAAACCCTAATTTTCCCATTTTTCTTGATAACAGGAACAATATTTGATAGCCACTCCACATATCTTGCTGTTCTAATAAAACCAGCATTCAAAAGATTTTGAATTTCCTTTTTAACCAAAGATATGGTTTCAGGAGACATTTTTCTTGGAAGTTGTTTGAAAGGTTTGCAATTAGGTTTAATAGGTAATCTATGTTCAACCAAATCTCTACTCAAACCTGTCAATTCTTTATAACTCCAAGCAAAGCATTCTTTGTTCTCTTTAAGCACTGCGATCAACTTAGCCTTCGACGCAATATCAAGTTCCTTGTTGATTTGTACAGTGTTTGGAACAATTCCTTCTCCCAATTCCACTTCTTCTAAAAGATCTTGGGAATCGACATGACCTATAAAGGCTTCTTCGAATTTGATTGGCTTCAACCCCCAGTCAGATTTCTCAGCCAATAATTCTTCCCAATCATTTGTTTCCTGTAACTTCTGCTCTATTTCTAGAGCCATAAATTTAACTAAGGCCAGTGAGTTGGCCTCTTCGAACTCTGTCTTGGACTCACATCCAAGCAGCCTCATCTGGTGGATTGTCTGATTCATAATCAACTGCTTGTTTAAGCTTGGATTTTAACTCTGCCAATTCTCCAATTTCCAATACATTGGATGGAGGGGTGGCCGGTTGTGCAATTTCACTTAGAGGGATGATTTCTGGTTTATACATAGCCTCTGCACAATTTGCTGAAGTGCTGAAAGGATGTGGGTCTGCCTTTACTTCTTCAACCCCCACTTCTTTCCCATTTTCATACTTCACAATCATCAATGCTTGATGCATTGAAGATGGAATACAACCATTGACATGAATCCAGTCCCTGCCAAGTAAAGCATTATAGTTACTTGTAAAAGTATCCACCACAAAGAAAGCAGTGTCAATTTCTACTTGGCCAACTTTCAGGCGTATAGAAACAATTCCTTTAGGACTTTTACTTTCACCAGTAAATCCTGCAATGGATGTGCTTGTAGGGATCAATCGAACCTTCTCTTTTCCCAACTTTTTCAGAGTTCTGGATGGCAAAATGTTCACTGCTGCACCATTATCAACCAGGACTCTGTTTAATAAGATTCCATCAAACAAAGCAGATATGTATAATGGTTTCAAATGGTGCCTCATGTCAGTTGATGGTGACTTAAAAGGATAAGATACATCAGCACAATTCAGATCAACAATCAAGGGATATTCAGCGTTCATTTCTGTCTCTGGAACGAAAACTGCTTTCTCTTTGGACGTCACTTCTGGTTCCTCCATAGCAACCATAATCATGAATTCTTCTTCTTCCTCTTCTTTCTGAATCTTTGAAATTAAGGTTCCTCAGCCTTCATTCCAACCATTATCATAGGTAAGCTCGTATTCATCATCACTTGATACATCAATGACCTCCATAGGAGTAACTGTAAGTTGTAGGGTCCTCCGAACTGGTGAGCAGTCTGGTCCAAAAGGTCCAAAATCAAATGAAGGAGAAACCATATTAATCTGTACTTCAGGTAAGGTTCCAAACTGAACGGTCCTTTTATCCTGAACTGGTATCTCAGACACTTTTTCTGATATGTCCATCTTTTCAGGAACTTCCATTGAAGTTTCCATAGGAGAGCTTGTTTCAATAGGAGATGAATTCACTCCTTCGCCTTCTTCCTGTTCCACTATCATAGCTTCCAGTAATCCGGATTGATAGCTTGCCAAGGAATTTGGTGAAGCTGGGCTGTTTTGGGGTACTTCACTATCCATTCTTGCAGCCAAGCTTTCTAGTGCTTCCTTTTCTGATTGAGTAAATTCCCTTCGAAGGGATTCTTCAGAGTCTTCTATTCGAAGTCGATTAAACCTTGGGTTGAACTTCTCACCCCCAGTAAGGTTCTCCTTAGATGCACATTCTTCCATCTAGAAACTAGTATATCTCCTTTGTAGCTTTCTCTTCTGAGTTCGAGTCAACATAGGAATCATCTGAGGAGATTTGGTCTTTGGGTCTCTTATAACTACCCATTGACCAGTAGGAGCATTTGGAGATTTGACCATTTTATTCCCAACCTTAGAGTGAGTTTTGTACCCTTGGAAGAGTTCTGGTTTGACTTTTTTCAAAAACCAATCAGGAACCCCTTTCACCAAGGTAAATTGATCCTCCCGTCTTTCATCTTCTTGACCCATTGGGGCCTTTCCAGTGTTAGCCCTCTTCAAAGGAGGATAGTCCCTCTTCGAAGTTGGTGGAACTGGACTAGAAGGCACATCCCTCTTGGAAACCAACCAAGGTCTCTCATTCTTTCCATAACTAGTGTTAAACCATGGTTTTCGTTCATTATTTTGATCTAAAGCCTTTCTTTCCATCCTTTTTCGAAAGAAGTCAACCCCTTGTCGATCAAGATCTTTGAAAACCAGATAATTTGCTCGACACTCTACGCATAAACATTCCAAAAAAGAAGCTTCAAGCATAGGGAGGTGAGACTGCTTGAATCCCTTTTGGGATGAACCCTCTGATGCATATCTTGGCCTATAATTTCTGTAAGTGTCACTTCGAGGTTGACCAATCTTTGGCCTCCCTTTCCCAAATTGCACCGAGTTCATTCTAACGTGCATTTGCTTGTTCTGCCATACTTCTTGAACAGATTTGGCCAAAGATGTTGGCACATTAGTGTTAGCAGTCACTTCTTCGATCTTTGGGAATGGATCTGTGTCTATTCCCATAGTCTTTTCAGGAAACATGATTCTTCCTTTCTTGATCTGTTCTTGGATCCTGTCACGGAAAACATTACAATTCTTAGTCGAATGTGTCCAAGAAGCATGCCACTTACAATAGTTCTTTCCTTTTGTTTCTTCCAAAGTTGGAAGTTTCACGTTTTCAGGAAGTTTAATAAACTTCTTCTTTAAAAGATAATCAAAAATTTCATCTGCTTTAGAAACATCAAATGAATATACTTTGCTAATTGCTTTCTTGTTAGTCCTTGGTGCTATAGAAGAATCCTTTCGAACTAGGCATTCACACACACAAGGGTCATATTCAATAATTTCAGCAGCATCAATTTCATAAGTAGAGTCTTTATAATAAGTTGAATAAGAAGAGTTATTCCTGTCAACATCTTCTTCTAGCAAAGATTCATATCTAGAAGCTTTGTAAGTTAAATCAACCAAATCCCTAAATTCAGTAGAATCGAACTTCTTCCTAAGTTCTCTACTTAAGCCATCTTGTGCTATTCTAACAAATTCAACTTCTGGTAGTTGAAGTTTGCATTTGTTTCTAGCCTTTTTAAACCTAACAATAAATTGAGCAGCCTTTTCATCAGGCTTTTGCTTTAATCTTGCTAAATCAGCCATAATGACTTCAGGTTCAGTTTGATAAAATTGTGCATGGAATAATTCTTCCATCCTTTGCCAATTTGGAACTGACTCTGGTGTCAAATTAGAGTACCATTCGAAGGCTGTTCCTGTCAAGGAATTAGAAAACAATTTCAACTTAATGAACCCATTATTGCCTAGTTCTTTACACTGAGCCGTAAATCTAGCAATATGTTCAGTTGTTGATTGTTTTCCATCCCCATGGAATAAAGTAAAATCTGGGATTTTAAACCCCCTAGGGACTTCAAACTGTCTATTTATCCATTCTGGATAGGGCTTTCTATAAATTTGAGTTTGTACCCCCCGGTTTAGAGGTCCATAAACTTCTTGCATGAGGTCTAATATTTCATCTCGAAGGGCTGGGTGTTCCCCAAGAGGTACCCTTGAATTAACAGGTGGTTTACCAGCGACATTTCTAGGCATGTGATCTTCTGGAAACCTCTGAAAAAGATCATCAAAAGGCCTAGGTTGCTTGAAACCCCCTTCCTGCCTTGTAAAAGGTTCATAAAGGTAGTTCGAATGTACCCTTCCCACCTCTGGTATTCCTGAATACTTAGGAATCCCAATCTCTGGATTAGGTATTTTCGAATTGGCCCTATCCTTCTCATTAAACTGGTTTCCAGGAGTAAAAATATACTCATCAAACCCGTAATTACTGTTCCTAAAACCCTTATCCTCGTTTATACCATCAAAGTTTGGTTCAAAAGGGATATTAGTGTTTTGCTTGAACACTTTCTTAGATTTAGGAGTTTGATAATCATGAGTTTTTGCAGGTTCGTACCAAGATTCTGGTATATCATCTACATTTATAGGCTCTTTTCCAGGCCTTGACTTAAATTTGCTTGTGCTAGCCTTTCCTTTATTCTTCTCAAATGAAGGTAAATGATCATTCTTAAGTCCTGATTGCTCTTCCAATTTTTGTAACATAAGCTTCTGTGTCTGAGCCAATTCTTTAAATGTAGCAATCATTTCAACAAATTGACTAAATGACACATTTCCTCTAACTTCTGGATTCTTTGGGTCATCAACGTGTATAGTTTTATTATTCCTAGTATTCATTCGAGAAGTCTGGCCAATTCCCACATTTAAGTCTTGACCAGTACGAGTTTATGGGCCTGTTTGAAGGCCTTCAACTTGTTCATTCTCTTTAGAATTAACATTATTCTCATCTTCTGGCGTTTGGCCAACCTGAGAATCATTTGCTTGCTTCCTAAGTTTTGGAGCCATTCAACACTTTCAGGTGTCCCACCGGGCGTGCCAAAAAATGTTAGTGGTTCTTTTACTTCTTTATAACAAAATAATCGAGTGCGAGCGTGCCAGAGAGAGTTTCAATCTCCTCCCTCGAATTAACTTTGGAAAAACCAAATCTAATCAGGCGATTGTGTTTTATTGGTTCAATTACCTCAATTAAGAGGATTTTTTCTTAACGAGTGAAGAAATACAAACCAATATACTTAGGAAATCAAAGAACAACAAAGAAACAAGATACTTCGATTGATAAATCAAAGATAAACTTACTTCGAAATTGTCTCCAACTTCAAATACAAGAACTTCGAACAGGTGATTGTTACAAGAACAATCGAGATTGATCCTAACTACTTCCTAATCTACTTCGAACTGAGTTCGAAATCCTAAACTACTTTGCCAATGAACAAACCAAGCATCAGTTTTTTGATAGCTGTTTGTTGAAGATTTGTCCGGGGGCTTATTTCACTCTTTAATTTCTTCTATTTATAGACGCTGCTTGCAGTTGAACTTCCCGCCCAATGAATTTGAACTTGGCTTGCTTCGAACTCTAACTTCTACTCTTCAAGTTGGCAGTTTCTTCCCTCTTCCATGTCTGAATTTGAATTCTTCCAATTCTTCCTCCAGAAGCTTTTATTTTGAATCTGCACAGTTGCTTAAACTAATTCAAATGATTACGAGTTAAGGAGATAACTGCCCTTCAAGAAGTACTCCACATGTCCTAACTGCCATCTGCTCTATTTCACAAGTTTACACGTGGAGTTTACGTGTTCAGCAGTTAAAATCATGGCTTCGAAGTCAATTTCTATTTTATCCTTCACTTGTAACTGCCAATAACCGCTTTTCGATTTTGAGAAACAATACGACATCGTATTTACTCAAATATATTCCTTTAATCCAGTGTATCTTCATCAACAAGTAATTACCAATGTTTGGCATTTTTGATTACGTGTCAATCAATTATTGGATTTGTTAATTTTATATGTAAACAGTACCACCTCTTTTTTTGCTTTTTTTTTTTCTTTCGAATTATACGTTCTTTCTAGTTATTACTTTTTTCTTTCTAATTATACGTTTATGTTATTCCCCAACAATGTCAAATTCTAAAGTATGAAAAAATTTAAAATTTTTGTATTAAATTAAAGATCTCAATTAGTAGTTTAATCTGGTGCAAAAAAAAGTAAAAAATTTAATGTGAAAGTACTTTATGTTTTTATCCGAAGCATATTGCAAAGCAAGCCAACAATGTCAAATTCTAAAGTATAAATTTTTCAAACTTTTTTATATCGAATTAAAGATCTCGATTAGTAGTTTAATTTGGTGAAAAAAAAATAAAAAATTATACGCGAAAGTACTTCATTTTTTATCCTAAGGAAGTCACAAAGGTTCATAAAATATTAAAAATGGAATTCGGTTCCTCGATTTCTTGTTAACAGTCAACGAGAGGGAGGGAGGGGTAAGGCCAAGGGGTATTAACAGGGTTATATGGGTAAATTGGCATGGGTATAAGGGAGGATAAATTAATAACAGGGGGTGTTATTATTTTATAACTAGGAGGGGTATTATTTAGGTAGGGAGATAAAACGATCCGGGTTCTCTTTTGGTTCCCAAACCATGGATAAGTACGTGAGACTAGGATAAAAATAGGGGTATAACTTATACCCCTCCTTAACCCCCAGCCAATCAGGGCCATAGGAATTAAATTTGTCTAGTATTAATAATCTCAGGCGCCAAAGTGGGAACAAACGCAGGAATACGTGGGATTAGGCGTTTTTAGTCCAAGAGTCTTTTTCGGAATATCTCTTAAACTATCACCCATTTCTTTACATCATCCTTGAATTTTCAAAATTCTTTATGTAGTTCTTCAACTACTTACTTTAAGTGCATGTACTCCTTTTTTTTAACAGCAGATAGTTTCATGGATGGAAACAAGTTGTGTTTGCATCACGGGTGATCATGGCCCAAAAACCAAAGGTAAAAACGTCAAACTCCTCGTCTGTCTTCCCCATTTGACGACATCTCGGGGAGATGGAGAGAGAGACGAAGTTCACTCGAAGGAACTGGGTTTTTCCATCCCTAATCTTGGTAGAGACTCTGTATGCTTTAGCTGATATGTTCCCAAGCAATAACGAGAATGGTTCATAAGATGAATTGACGGAAGCAAAATCTTGGGCTTTGCCAGAAGGGGAAAATTCAAAGCCTTCATTTGAGGATTTGATTCATATATCATTCTTTTGTAGTTATTGCCTTCTCTGTTGAGGTATGTTATATAATTTCCTTTAAATGATTTCGCAGCTCCTGAAAAAGAAAAGGACTCAAAATTACTTTGCCCCTCAAATAAGGCCGAATCCGTACAAGACAAATGTTCAAATGGATCATCAATGCCTGGTTTCCCCAAAAGCATAAAATTGCAAACTCTGTTTGATGAAGCTATTTCTCAAAGTAATGCCCAAGCCATGTCTCAATCTGAATTAAGCCTAAGAAGTGGGTGAGAGAGAGAGACTCTCTCTCTCTCGCTCTCTTTTTTTTTTTTTTTTTTTCCCTTCTAAGGCCACTGGTGCCCAGTTTGCAGAATCTGGAGGGAAATGCGGAAGTGTATTGGCGCCCTTTGGTGTGAGTAAATGGGACTAACGATTTTACATTGTTTAAGGGCCATGATCACTCGTGACATGAACATAACTCGTTTTCCGTCCATGAAACTAACTGTTGTTAAAAAAGTATCACATGCACTTCAAAAAAAAAACTCTTAGTCCAATCCCAGGCACCTAATCTTGGAATCAAACAAGGCCTTAGGATACCCTAGGATTTTGGTTTTTGCACTTTCATACGATTTTGGGAGTTGAAGAGAGAGAGAGAGAAATTGTGCCCGTGTGGGGTGGGAAGAGAGAGCGTGAGAGAGAGAGAGAACATCAAAAGGGGGCTGGAGTTTTCGCTGCACTCTGGAAGCCGGCTGGAGTTGGAGGTAATTGGCCCAGAAAAATTGTACCGGCTGGGAAATCACTCTTGTACAAAACTCCTTACTTTATTGTAACTACTTAAAACTCGTCACTCTAAAAGAACATTTTGGTAAATTTACATCATAAGCGGAGATAACCAATAGGGATTTTGGCTTTGTTTTTATATTGAGATAAAATATAGTTTTGTTTGGAGGTGTGATAAAAATCACATTATTTTCTCAGTTGATAAAATCTAGGTTTGATAAAGGTGTTTTCCAAATAATTTTATGAGAGAAAATCCAATTTTGCTAAAATCAGTTGAGGATGTTAGATTTTATAAAAAAAAACTAGATTAGAGGCTGTGTCCTAGTACTGTTTGAAGACCGAAAAACAAAAAGAGAGTAGCTTTAATTGGCTAAAAATAAACAGGGATTTTGGGAAAGACAGGACAGCTATCCTTACCGATATCCTATTGTATTGAGGTTTTTCATAGTCACCTACCAAACGAATCTAGAAAATTATCGGGTTTGAGCTTTTTCATACTCGCCAAGCCAATCAAATGAATCTGGGAAACTTTTGGGTTTGATAATCAAACTATAAGACCCAGAAAAAAACCATACCGTCGCAATGGTAAACAAAATGCTTATCTAATGTCCCATAATGTAGTTTTGATAGCACAATGAAGAAGCCATCACAAGAGTGATGATCCAGATTAGCAATAACTCCACCTCTAAACTTTCTCAAGTTACGCATTTATATTTTGACAAAATACATATTATCAAAAAAAGGCAAACCACCATTGAAAGAATAGCCTCATCCCCTCCATGCTTTATTCCTCAATTCACAAATACAAGGTCTTCCGAATGGAAACAAACAGTAAAGCAAACAACAAGAAACAATGAAATAGACGACCAAACAATTGTTTTTGCAGAACTCAACGCGGTACAAACATCAAATACATATAAAAAATATTTAGCAGCAAACATCAGTGGAAGAAGCAGGCGCTGCAACCTTCAGAGGAACCACGTTCCACTCGACAATCTCCCCACAATGTCCGGCCCTAGCCCCAAGAACTGGAAACTGATTATCAGAACTAACAAAATTTTCTGCCATCGCCAATTTAGCCCCCAAAAGTTCAAACTTATTATTAGAACAAATGACAGATTTTTCTGCCGCAGCCAATTTTCTTTCAGCAACCGCTTTCAACCGATATCGCTCAGCCCTAGATCCAATAACTTGACCCAACACAGAAGCTGCAATGGTAAACGCCATGGCCGTCTTAGGCATCAAAACAGATTTCCTAAGCATCGCTATGAAGGGGACCGCCGCGTGGACAGCAGCGAACCACGATGGTGAGAATTTCTCAGTGTGTTCCCGCCAAACTCCCAGAGGAACGTTTGCCGCCATACCTAATACTCCGATTGCTAGGATCTTGGCGGGAAGTGGTTGCGGTCGGAGGGTCTTTGCAAAGGCAGTTCGTGAAAGAGCTGCCCTGGCTGCAATGATTGCTTGGGGGCACTTGAGTTTCAAGCCAGGTGGCGGCTTAAGGGCCTTTGCCACGATCGGAAGGATATGGCTCACTGCACGGTAGGATTTGGCAATCGGGCAGTCACCGGATTGTAACCATTCATCGCTCATTGATTCGTGATTCGAGCCTCCTCCCTGAGAGACATAAAGATAAACCGTCAAGAGACGAGCAATTTGAAATTATGTTCCGGGTTTCTATATTCTTAGAATATCTACTCTGGAGATTCAGAGTCATAAACTACAGGCAGGTTAAAAAATCGGAATCCTTAAATATACTTTTGCAATTTCAATCAATTACGAAATAAACAGAGTATTCCTATAATGCTTATGAAGGCAGCTTCTTTCAGTTAGGAGGCATGGCTTGTCGTTACCATCACCGCGAGTAATACCCGCCTAAGTTATCATAGAGACACCTTTCTGCTCATCTCTTTAGAGTATTATAGAGTTTTTGCTCTCCAGGTTAGTAGCGCATCGTGCTCGTTTTCTTTTCTTTCTAATGTCCAGTTTAGGAATTCGTTTTGAACTTCTGCGGGATAACTAAATGAGAAACATTTGCTTGAATTGCTAATATACCTGGGAAGAATTTCCTTTATTTGATGATTTCGAATCTCTATTCTGATTCCTCCATTTCCCAGAGAATCCACCAAAGAAGGGCCCAAAACCTGAGAGGCTAATTGTAGCTGCCTTTGCTGCTAGAGGGTTGAACTGAGGTGGTGCACGTTCAGACTCTAACTTCTCAGAATGCACAAATGATCTTCCAGAGAGAGGGACGACACCATTTTGCCCATGGAAAAGCCTGAATGCGATGTCAAAATTGGGACCATCCTCAAAAATTGGACCTTTAGCTCCTTGCATCTGCGTATGAAAGAAAACAAAAGTTAAAAAGTCATAGATGCAACATGCATCTGAGCTAAAGGGAGAGAATCCAGATTTAGCAGACGAACATTGCTGATTCATCACCGGAGCTGAAGCTAGTGCTATGCACATGAGGTTTAAAAGTTTCCGATAAAAAAGTATGATAGGTGAATGATCATAATTTACTGTGTAAACGTTAATGTGTTATTAACTTACAGGTATTGGGATAGCCATCGACGAGGAGAAGGATAAATTGGTAGGCTCATTAATGTTCCTCAGAAATGGGCACCTAATAACGTCCTCGTGAGAAGGTCGAGATTGCTCATTCATAGCCCTGAATAAAAAATCCATTTCGTTCAAGCGGGATGACCTTCAAAGAGGAAAGAAGTGTTAATAATGTCTTCGTGCCTCATCAATTGTCATAGTAATAATGTATGAGAAGCCAAAATTTCATTTGTTGTTGACGTAGCAATGTTGGCTAATAGAAGAAAGCTTTCACTAAGAGAATGCAATGAAGAACTAAAAGAGCAACAAATGCGAAGAGCCCTATACAGTCACAAGTCCAATCAACGATATCACATTCTCAACCATACATTTGGATAAGAACACACTCTCAACAGGTACACTATGTAACATGATACATTGACCTTCATTCACGAATTTTAAAATCTTTGTGCAAGTCAAACAAACATGAACATTAAACATGGATATACGGAATGACTTTATCTTTAAACATCGATACTAAGAAGACAAATGCTTAGTGGGTACTTTTAAGTCTAGATCAAACGCGGCATTTGCAGGAATTGACACCATGAGAATGTACAGCTAAATGATGCCATGTGCATTTATGGCCAAAATCAATTACGAATTTAAATAAGAAGAATTGAGTACATGTCTAGAGACAGAAGACAGCACTGGAAGAATTCAGTACAGCCTCTCAAGACCTCAATTTGTTGAATAGTCCCTAAATCTTAAATAAACAATCACCCTTGTTACCCTTTCAGAGACGACATTCCCGATCAACAAACTGTAAATATAGGTTGCTTCAGAGATGAATTGAGCATTCACTGGCCAGAAAGCAATAATGAACACAAGAAATAAAACGAAAATTCCCTGGGTCAAGCCAAGGCCTCTGGCTCTACCTTGCCTTAAAGAGGCAGTGAAAAGGGAGAAAAAAAATGGAGTCAAGGTGCTTTGACCAAAGCTGGAGCTTAAGCTTTTCGGATTATTGCCGTAAACCATGACGTCAATTAAAACTTAAATTGTTTGATATATTAGAACAAATGATATTTCAAGTTCCTAAGAAACCTGAAAAATTACCACCAAAATCCTTGCATCTACTAAGTGAATTTATAGCTCTACATGAATAAGGTTAAAAATCATGACATAAACACGCCTTTTCTTTTTCATAAGCGATAAAAACGCCAAAAATATCCAACATGTCAAATTGTAAAGGAATTTATCAAGGGTGGGGTTACACTCCCTTGATTCTCAGCTAAACAACCTACTAGAAAAAGACTCTTTGGTTTAAGCAATGACATCTCGTGCCCATCAAAATATCTAGATAGATCTACATCCCCAAACGAAAAAAAAATAATAATACTTTGATGTGCAATCAAAGATACTTGGGGTCAGCTAATTTAAGTCAATATAACGAAAATATGATAATTTGCCAAGCAAAACCCAAACCCTCGGATAACAATTCAAGACTCGGATCATCCAATACAACAGTCAGGACCACATCTCAAACTCTAACATCCTTTGCAGATTTTTGTTTTATTTTCTTTGCCAATAGGAGAAATCAATCAACATACATCCTGTAAATTGCATTAATAGAACACTGCATCGACTATGTGAAAAAGTCAACAACAATCAAACCAAGTCCAACCAGCCGACCAACTCAAGAAACAGACCCATAATTTTGAAGAAATAAACCAACAAACAAATAAGCCTGTAGAAAAAGGGGCAAAACAGCAATTTCGTGTAGAGCTAGAAATCCAAGAAGCTGACGAATCCCAAATGTGAGATCATCGCAATTGTACCAAATCGAACCACAGAAAAAGGAAAAGAAAAGCAAAGCAAATTCATAGATCTGCATACACTTATCGAATATGAAATCATACCTTGGGATTCCAACACAGAGGGTGAAACTGAATAGCGTGTGAATGGCAATCAGGAAAGCGATAACAATATGGAGTACGTATCTTTTAGAGAGAGAGAGAGAGAGAGAGAATCAAAGGGAAAGAGGAGGGAGTAGGTAAACGTCGAAGGCGATACCTTTGATATTCTGTTTTATTGTGGAGGTAGAAGAGAGTTAAACGATAACGTCTGTGCTTTCCACACTCCGAAATTGACCAGAAGTATTATTTGTTGTTGGGGTTGGAATTGGAAAGGTCAGCGTTTGGTAACTGGTATTCCAAGGCGTGCCTAGACGTGTGTTTTCTTTATACGACTACTCGCATTCAGTAATTCGGGAATTTTTGCTTACCCCCCATACTTTTAGCAATTTTAACTTGAATCCCCCTACTTCATTTATTAGATACATACTCTCCCTGAACTTCTAATATTCTCAAAACTTACGGCAAAGATACAAAAGGCACACAAGTTGTAATTTTTTTCTATTCGAATTTATTGATAAAACCAATCCTACTGCCCGTACTAACCATTGTGTAGTATACAGTAATTCGGGGAATTTTTGCATGCCTCTCATACTTTTTGCAATTTTAACTTGCATCCCTCGACTTCATTATCAAATACATATGCTCCGTCAACTTCTACCTTCAGTGAGAATGTCAATTTTTATTATCTCAAAACTAATGGGAAAGATACAAAAGGCGCCTCAAGTTGCAATTTTTTTCCATTCGAATTTATTGAAAAACCGATCCAATTGCCCCTATTAACCATCAGGGCGAATGATTTCTTTATTTAGATATAAATGATAGCTACTCTTCTTCAATTGGGAGATAAACTTTAATGAAAAAGTTAACATTTTCACTTGGGAAGTTTTTTCCACACTCCTAGATTTATATACACACCCCTTTTTGTCTTTTACTGAAGTTTTTATGTGTAAAAATTTCACTAAAAGACAAAAAAGGGAGTGAGGATATCTATTTGAGGAGTGTGAAAATCAATTACCTTTCATTTTACTTAAAAAGTATGAGGATCTTATATATCCAATAATGAAGTTGAGGCGGAGTAAGTTAAAACAATTCCCTTCCAAATTCCTTTTATGTTTTTTTATTTCTTTTTAAAAACTAAAGTACAAAGTACAAATTACAAATCAAATTTATAGATCTATGCTATCTATCTCTATTTATTAAAAAAAAAAGTACAAATTACAAACCCTCTTTAAATGTAAGAGGTACGTGTGTGTGTGTGTGTGTGTGTGTGTGTGTGTGTGTGTGTGAGAGAGAGAGAGAGAGAGAGAGAGTGTGTCGTCAATTTTGAATGAACGATAACATATTAGGCATGGCAGAAAAGTGATGACAGATATTTCGAACATGCAAACATGTTGGTAAGTATGATAATATATGTTGCAAGTCTAACATGATACTGGGTATAAAATCTGTTGAAACAATTTAGTAATAATTATTCTTAAAGCATATGACGACTTGCAATTAGAATAGCCAGCTATCTTTCTAAAAGAACAATGATACATACACACTCACTCGGACACACTCTGCCACACCCCTCTCACATGTGAGGGGACCCACCCGGGAGGGACCCACCCCACATGTGAGAGGGGGCGTGGCAGAGTGTGTCCGAGTGGGTGTGTCTGTATCATTTTTGTCTCTGAAATGTCTTAGAAAACGATAACAAACTCCACAGTCGTCGTCGATCATTTCTTTTGTCAAAGTTAAAGTTGCATTGGTTAGAAAAGAGGAAAACTACGCATTATTTTCCTACCAATCTACCCCTCCCTCTTCAATTTTTGGTAATATCAAAAAAGGTAAAATGACGATTAGAATATTGTCCAAAATTTGAGGAGGGGCAATATCAGACCAAGGTAAAATGGGGATAGTATATTTCCCAAAAATATTTTTTTACACATTTTGGACATTTTTTCCATTTAAAAATCTTTTTCTAACCATGCAACTGAAATTTTGATAAAAGAAATGATTCGATGGCTATGAAAGTTGCTATGTTTGTAATCTTAGACATTTTGAACAGATATTTCTCTATTTTACTATATAAACTAGTGTAGGGCAAGTCGTCACAAGCTTTAAGGCCAATTCTATTCGCAACCAACTGTAGGATAACTACAATCCATTAAAATTTAACAAATTTAAAACAAAATATCCTCATGTGTAAAGGTTCCCAAACACCCCCTTAGTCGGGAATGTAATTCATGGTTGAATATATCATCAAGAATCACATTTAATCACATTCTTATTCTTGTCTCTTCCAAACGAGAACGGTCCAAACATCCGAATTATGAAAATATGATGTCTCTTCCAAATATCACAATCATGAAAATAAGACATCACATTTTCATTCCCCTTCAAAATTCTCTCCATCCAAACTAAGCCTAAGAGGATCCTATTCCCTTAATATAGATTGAGCGCCTTCATGAAGGATGGATCGGCTGGGATTAGGTCATCAGCGTCTTCCCCACATCTTAAGCTCCGTTTGTTTGAAGGTAAAATGTTTTGCTGCAAAATATTTTCATGTTTTTGGATGTGTGTTTGTGCAAATCAAACATAAAATGTTTTTCTCGATAAAATCTTTTTGGTCTACTAGGGTAAAATGACTTACGGTGAAAAGTCTGGTAAGTCATTTTTTAGTGCTCATTGCGCTGTTCCATTTCTACGGAACCAGAGTGGGTGCTATGCAATTAGGTTCCGTGCACTGTGCGGTGCACTACGGGCCATCCGATACCCAGATGGACAGCCTACATATGAATCAACAACCCGATCTGGTTCTTCTCTCCCTTTCTCTCTCCTCTCCAAACATAATATGAATTTCAAGTACACTCTCTCATCTACTCCTCTCTCTCTCTCTCTCTCTCTCTCTCTCTCTCTCTCTCTCTCTCTCTCTCTCTCTCTCTCTCTCTCTCTCACACACACACATGTGAACAAAGCTATTATCACCGATTGTTTTGCATCCACAAATTTCTTTCTTTCGAGGATGAATGGATCCGGACAAGGTTGAATTGCTTTGATGCGAGAGCGAGAGAGCGCGCGCGCGCTGAAGGGCTTTGTCGAATTGAGTTAACAATTTCCATCATTATTTGGGTTCTTATGTGGTTAGGGCGGAATTCAGCTAACCAATAGGAGAGAGAAGGATATTTCCCAACTACAGACCAAACAAATCATTTATGTGAAAATTATTTTATATTGAAAAATGTTTTACGTCCAAATAAACGGAGCCTTGTTGTGTGTGGGCTCCAACACTCACATAGTGTGTGGAGTCCACACACACTTCACACTTAATTGCATGTGGGCTCCATACACCATGTGAGTGTGTTGGAGCCATGTTGGAGACTTTTATTGTACACTTATCAATTCATGATTCAAATAGTTATTGTTGCAGATCACAAAAGGCAAGTTATTGGTCCATGTGTTCTACCATAGACACCCATTTACGCACACAAAAATAGTTTCTCCTCACACAATGGTGGTGCAATTTGCGTGAACCCAACATTTATGTGAATATGTGTGTAAGATTGTGTGATTGCATAAGTAATTCAGTAGAAAAGTAGACCGTTTATATATGACTTGAAATTAAACTAGAACAATATTAACAAACTACGGTGTCACAGGATATACCCTCCTTATCCACATTTTAATCTTTCATCCAAACCATGGACTATTTAATCCCTCCTTACTATTTTATTCCCCAAAACCAATACGCCATCCAAACGGGCCGCTAGGGTTTTACTTCTATTTTCATTAACATAAGCAATTCTTCCACAAATTCATAAACCAAAAACTTTGGAGGGCTTTATAAACAAAGAAAAATAGCGCTGCTCATGAATGTCGCAGCTAGCCTGGCCCTGCCAAAATAAGTTTTATTATTATTGTTATTATTATTATTATACAAAACTTATGAGCTTGGCCCTATCAAAAATAGTGCTGCTCAGATATTACATGAGGAAAAAAAGCCAGACCGTTGTCCTGCTAGGAGTAATATAACAAGAAATGCACTACGTACACGTAAAAATCATTTAGAACCCGAAATTGACACGTGCTTTTTCCTTATTCGGTCCAAGAATACGAGACGGAAACAAATACATCAAATTCCTTCCTAGACGAGTAGACATGACCAACAGAGTCCGACTCCTCACAAGCCGCACAAGATGGGATCCGAAAGTGATCTTTCAAGATGGGAGTGAGCCATATAGCTAGCCTGATTCCAACCCCACCAAGAACATATAGTGACAAAAAGGCAGTGGACAACGATTAATTGCAAAATGAATCTTCTCAAAACAAAGCATTGAACCTTTTTCTTTATGTTGACAATAAGTTCAAGAACCTATAAATTAGTGCTTGGTGCTCAGCAAAGTCTCCAAAAAAAACCAGCATATAGACAAAATCCGCATAATTAGCAAAGAAACAAAAGGACTCTTCTTATGCAGCAGCGAGGGAAATCCTAAACTAAGCTAGATTAGCGAAGAAGCTCCATGTCTTTCTGGTCAACCACTTCCGTCGCACTGTGAATGTGCCTTGCCTTGAATTATGTCCAAAGAGAAAGCAGAATCAGCTAAAATGCAGAATATGGACCGTATCATCAGCACAAGAGATCCTTTTATCAGGAGTTAGACATCTTAGGTGCTAGACGGTTTCTGGCTCCCCAACAGATCTCTTGTATTCTGGCTTGAGCTCGTAAGTACCTTGATTAATTCCCTTGTTGTTGTAAACACAAAGATCTTTGAGCAAATCTTTCAGAAATTGCTGCAAAGAAACCAAGTGAGGGCATACATTATTGTTTAGTTGGATATCAGATCAACACACACCCGCATAATAATCAAATGAAGATAAGGGAATTTTTTTTTAGATAAATATGATAATTGGACGATTTAAGACCAGGGTGGTTTCTGAATTTTGCGCTGTCCTCTGAATCAACTTACAATTTTTATTGAACACCTGGAGACTTCGTTATCTTCAGATTTATATAGGAATTGATGGAGGGGAAGCAAAAGATTAGAAAATAATGTAACGACTGAAGAAAAATGTATTTATTCGGTCTCCCAATTAGTTTGCATTCCCATGGTAAAACCCTCCAACAACTCTATGACCTCAACATAGCAAGAATTGGAAAAGGGTAAACATCATTCAGATTGAAAAAAGTTACGCAATGTAATATTGCCATGGGAAAAGGGTAAATATCATTGAGATTGGGAAAAGGTAACACCACCAAAATTAGTTCCAGTGTATCAAGGTGATGTTCAAAAGTCTCAGAAAACTCAATGGTATATTTATCTTTCTGCCTTCTACATTACCAGTTATTCTTGTTACAACATGCAATATATACCAGGGTATTGGGTTTTTAGTAATGGGATGTGTCTAAGATACATGGGGTGCAGGTTCTAATACCATTATGGCATTATACCAACATCATATTGTCCTGTAAGTCTTCAAATCTATGAACGACATTGGAAGAATGCTATTGTGATTAGAGAAGTAGAACTGCAAGAGTAATTCGGGGAAAAAAGAGCCACAAATCCTATTGATTGAGTAACATACTTCAGGTTGGTCTGTCTCATGAAGCAGTTGTTTCAAGGTCCAGTTTGGTTGCCTCTCAAAAAGCTTAAACATAATCTCTTCCATCTCTCCACGGTCCCTTCTTGTTCTTTTCATGTCTGACCCCTTTGCTGGCACTTTCTTCTTATCCTAAAAGAAAAGAGAAGACACTGTGAGGATAGAAGGGAAGAATTTAGATATTCACCCTATATGCACACAAAAAAAAAAAAAAAAAGAAGGCCAATCTACTCAACCCATGCCCCTGCCCAGCGGGCCAAAAGTACACCCACAAGAGAAACCGAAGCAACCATGAAAAGATTGCTGAATAAGAACGGTATGAGAAATTTTAAAAAGAAACTAAAGGTGGAATAAGTACACTGGGTCCAGAAGCCTTTAGACCAATCATCCCTGGCAGGGGCAGCATACGTGTTCCATTATCATTGTCAATCACCTGAAACAGGTTTCAAATAAATTACGACAGGAAGAAGAAACTAGACTGCATATATACAGTACGAAAAACCGAAAGAAGTTATACAAGGAAACCTGTATCTGTCTATTTTTGGTCATATACTTCTTCGTCCTTTCACGGCAGAGTTTCCCGTACTCCTCAATGTTTTCATTATGAGGTTTCATGTCAAATTTGTGATATATTTTCCCCTCAACAGAGAGTTTTCCTACAATACAGAATAATTGTCATCCACAAGCGAAAAATTCGGCCAACATTCTCAATAAAAAAGACAAATATCTCAGAAGAACAACCCAACATGCAGTTAAGTGTTGCTTAGGTAGCCTAGGAAGAGGGGGCTGTCCTCTTCCAGCTCCCATTTCACACTGTGTGGGTTTTCCTAGGATGAGGGGGATGTCCTCTTCCAATTTTTCAGACTCCAAAGCCATCCCAGTCAGACTCTATGTTGCAGCTGCCTGTGTCACTGCAGCAGCAGCATCGTAGTGTTCTTCATGTATTGTTATACTTGCTGCTACCCATGGGTCAGTGGAATGATTCACTACTCATCTGGCTTATCAAACTTCAGATCAAGTGCTATCAAACTTTCAGTGATGTGATTGTCTTCTAAGTCTCAAGTCCAAGTTTCAGGTTCATGTGAAGATCAAGTTCCAAGTTATCAGATTCAAGTCCAAGTTCCATGTTCATATGGAGTCCAAGTTCCAAGTTTCCAGATTTCAGCTGTTGTATTTTAGTCGTTCATTTGTATTTTGTCATGTGATTCATCTTCTTCTTCTGTAGAAGATTAGGAATCATAGGTTAGTTTCTTAGCATTGTAGCCCTTCGGCGTAATTTTCATTTCCTTTTTCTTTTCTGTCCTCCTGGGGTATGCCCCTTGTAGGCTGTACATTCTTTTATCTCCCCTTTTTATTTCAAGCTAAATTTACCAAAAAAAACATGCAGTTAAGAAAATTAAAGAAACTGATGCCGTGGATGAATACCTTCATAGACATTCATTCCTCACCTGATTCTGAATGAATCACCAATAAATCTTCACTCACCAATAAATCTTCAATCCCAACAATAATGCACACCGGCAAGTTGAAAAAACAAATACCCAACACAAAAACGTGAATGCTATCCATATTCTCTGAGTTCACTGCGTCTTAGAGTTTTGATAAACATCTTGGAGAAACTAGAAGATCTTGGGAGAAATAATCAGTTTCAGTTCAGCACATTGCATTACGGACAAATGGATATGCCCGCAAGCACAATCTATATCATCTTTCTTATATCAATTTGACAATCACCAAAGCTTCAATCTTGTGGGTATGGAACCCATGCACAAAAAGGAGAACTTGCATTAGCAAGTACTATAGTCAAGTACTGACATGAGAGTCCTATTTTTATCCAGTCAAATGAAAACAAACCAGTCAATATTTGACAGAACTAGCAGACATCAATTTTAAATCTATGGACTATCAAGTTGAATGGCTTTTCCTAAAAGTTTTTCTGGACATTCATGTTAATAAATCGAGTGAACTATTTGGTACGTTTTGATGTCTCATTGCATCTGAGGTGAGGCAGACAATCCTAAGTGCACACAGGTGATGTGCAAATGGAGGCACCCTCTTTCGACCTCTCTTCAGGATTAGGGAATCCCATTGTTGCCAATTCAAAAACATCAGGAGTCTCCTTTGAAGTCCACTGATAAATACAGTTCTCAGCATTCTAACTGTGATATCTGTAGACATCCACATTTCTCAGAGATCCATGAAAGCAACACATCCTAGCTAGTTGAGGCCAAATAAATCGCAATTAGGAATTTCTCAATGGAAAAAATGGAGAAAACAATAGGAGGCTGTCATCTAGAATGTCAACAAGGGGCACAAACACTCTTGAGTGTGACAATAGTCTCTGACTTCATGCTTTAAAGTCACATCATGCTTTAAAGAAGACTATTGCAGAGGAAGAAACATAGACCCTCTTGGATGTACAAACAATCTGTCCGACTTCATGCTTTAAAAGCACAGAGTCCCCCAATATTTGGGGCTGATTCCAACATTTGGGTGGACAGATAATTATTGGAATTGAAAAACTTGTTATCAACAACTACCAATATCACAAGGTAGCCGAACAATTCTCAGCAAGGTTGTTAAGCTATAAAATATCCCGTATAAAATTTCACAACAACAAAAATCATTTAAACAGAGGCAGAGACGTAACAAAGCAAAAAAGGGAATTCATCAGCAGTTCACAAATAACAACTTGACCACCCAAATGAAAATATCTGCATCATTTATATCACCGAAGAAGGCCACGGAAATTGTGTTACCTTGGGATGACTCAGAAAAAACAGACAGTGGGACGAAATCTTGAGACATGTCCATTGAGTAACATTTGGGTAAATTTCCAGATTCAGTGGCCGCCAGTTCCATCGTGAACTGATCATCACGCAAACAATGCATGAAAATCGAACAAATAAAATATTGATTGCAAAGAGGACAGATATGCAAAGAAAAAACTCCAATCCTCCTCGTTGACCTGTTAAGATTGACAAATTGAACATTGTTGGGCCCATTACTAAAAGCTTTAGTGTTGGAGACAATTATTAATCTAACATGGTATGAGAGCAAAATTATCAAGTAGGTGATGCCAAGAGAGCATGTTGCATGTGAAGGAGGGTGTGAAGCGAAGTCCCACATTGCTTGTGTACAAAGGTAAGGTCAGGGCTGGCCCAGGGGTAAGCCGAGCAAGCCTCCAGGCTTGGGCAACCCACCTGGAGGGGCAACCAAAAAAAAAAATTAAATCCCATAAGTTATGTATAAATACAAAATGTTTCCATGTGATAGAAAAGTTGAATGCTTGGTCTGGTGGTCATGGGCATTACCAACTTCCTTAGTGGGCTGTGTTCGAGTCTCACGGCCGACTTGCTCATACTTTTTGTTTCTGAGCTTTCTTTTCTTCCTTCCTTTTTTTAAGTGTTTTTTTTTTTTGTTTCTGAGCCTTCTTTCTTTCCCTTCTTTTTTTTAAGTTTCTTAAGGACAACTTTTTTTCCCTTTTTTTTTTCCCCTAACTAGATTACACTCAAATATACATACACTCTAATAAATATACGGGATCATGGTGGTGTTATATGAGTGAGCCCCACATATTTATGCATATGTTTGTGTAAAATTGGGTGCATTTGAGTGTGGTTCTAGACTTTTTTTTCCCTTTTCAATCCACAATATTACTAAATCACATTACTCAATTACATTGTTAGAAATTTAGCTTTTAACATACACAACAAAAATGTACAAGTGATATCCCAATGGTGGAAAATTGAAAACAAATTGAGCGGGCTACACGATTTATTAATTTTTGTGGAAACAAATCATAGTTAAAATATGAGATACTTTCTTATCTTCTTCAAAAAAAATTCTTACATTTATATTTTCTTTGCATTAATCTTTTACAATAAATTTATTATGTTGGGAGTTTGCTTCGGACCCCTAAAATAACTCTTGAATTTTTGTAATTTATATATATATATATATATAGGAAAATGGTCTCCTAAGGGATCCCTCACCAAAATTTCGTGCGGACTTGGCATTTCCGGATCAAATTTTGACAATCCGAACCGCTCAATGTTTTTAAAATGCATTTTTAAGGGTCCACGCGGAAAATCTTCAAAAAAAAATACCCGGAAGGGCTTGATCCACACAGTTTTCGGTAAAACTGTACATATGTACAATTTTACCGAAAACTGTGTGGATCAAGCCCTTCCGGGTTTTTTTTTTTGAAGATTTTCCGCGTGGACCTTGGAAAATGCATTTTAAAAACATTGAGCGGTTCGGATCGTCAAAATTTGATCCGGAAAGTTGAAAAAGGGCCAAGTCCGCACGGAATTTTGTATGAGGGATCCCTTAGGAGACCGGCTTCCTATATATATATATATATATATATATATCATAATTTAGTATTAAGTGGGCAACCAAGCTATTGCTTGGGCTTGGGCAACCCAAACATCAAGGCCGGCCCTGGGTAAGGTATAATAGATTAGCATGTGGTCACCCTCGCTTCAATAGTCAGTTTTTGGGATCAAGTTCCACCAAAGACCATGCAACATTTTGGTCCTGCCAGACTCTCTCTTTCTCTCTGTTGCCTTTACCCTCACCTAGCCCACCTTTGTGTCTTAGTGTTTTCCATATCTACCAAAGGACTCTACAAACACCATTCTTTGAACTTCAACCATCGCAGAGTTCAAGAAACTTATCAGCTAAATCATGAACAAACAATAAATGTCTTAATAACAAAATTACAATAGAACACTTTCATTTAAAGACCAGTTGTCCCTGTTTCTACCATGAATTTGAATGATTTGAGTAAGCTAAAGCAGTTGACTAGAGTCCAGCCAACAACAAAACTATAACTATCTTGCCAGATACAAAAAATATTCCAGTCTTCTATTACCTTGAAAATTCCTTAATTCCCAAACTCTCAGCAAGTCTAAAATGGTTCATTTTTTTTCATTTTTAAGTCTAGATCATGGATGCAATACACCTTCACAATTAGCTTGGAAAACAATTCATGAGGCTAATACTTCCTTCAAGAGAGAATGAGGCCCATAGGAAGTGAAAAAGGGTGTCCGGATAGACTTTGCTACCAAAGAGGATGGTACTTTGATGTTTGGTAGTCGGTTATGAGTACCTGATGATGCTACTCTAAAGAGGGAGGTTCTTGAGGAGGCACATAGCTCAGCATATGCTATGCACAAAGGCAGTAAGAAGCTGAATCGTGACTTGTGTAACCATCACTGCTGGATTGGGATGAAAAGAAGAAATCGAAGGTTTTTATCGCCATGTGTTTAGAATGTCACCAAGTTAAGGCTGAGTATCAAACTCTACCCATTCCGGATTGGAAGTGGGAACCTATTACTATGGAGTTTGTTTGAGGCTTGCCTCGCAGTCAAAAAGGAAATATGATTCTATTTGGGTAATCCTTTATAGGTTAACTAAGTCTGCTTATTTTCTGCCTATTAAGCTTTCTTTTAGTCTTGAAAAATTGGCTCAATTGTACGAGGATGAGATTGTTAGACTAAATGGTGCACCTATTTCAATTGTTTCAGACAGAGATCCCAGGTTTACTTCTCAATTCTGGCCTAGTTTGCAAAAGGCTATGGGAACATCTTTAAAATTTAGCTTTGCTTTTCATCCTCAGGCAGATGGGCAATCTGAGCATATTGTCTAGACTCTGGAGGATATTACAAGCCTGTGTGTTAGAGTTTCGAGGGAATTGGGGATGTTCATTCGCCGTTGATCGAATTTGCATACAACAATAGCTATCAGGCTACTACGATTGAGATGGCACCATATGAATCTTTATATGGTAGAAGATGTAGAACTCTAGTATGTTTGAGTGAAGTTGGAGAGAGAAAATTGTTAAGTTTAGGAATTTGTTTAGGAATTGGTCCAGAAATTGTTCCAGCAACTTCTGATAAAGTCCAAAGTGATTCGAGACAAGTTGAAAACAACTCAAAGTAGACAAAAGAGCTATGTTGATAAAAGAAGAAGGGACTTGGAGTTCGAAAAAGGTGATAACGAATTCCTACGAGTTTCTCCTTGGAAGGGTGTTATGAGATTTGTCAAAAAAGGCAAATTAAGTCCTCGATACATTGGGCCTTTTGAGATTCCAGAGCGTGTTGTTGCCACCGCTTATAGATTGGCTCTACCACCAGATCTATCACAGCTTCATGATGTATTCCATGTGACCATGCTGAGAAAGTATGTACTTGACCCATCATATGTTTTGACAACACAACCGACAGAGTTAAAGAAGGATCTAACTTATATTAAGCAACCAATAAACATTTTGGATCGAAGGAATCAAGTACTTCATACCAAAACTATTCCTTCGGATAAAGTTTTGCGGCGTAGCCACTCTGTGGAGGCGACGTGGGAAACTAGGGAGAATATGAAGAATCAATATCCTCATTTATTCCAATCAGGTAAACTTAATTTTGCAGACAAAATTCTTGTAAGGAAGAGTTGTGAGACCCAGATCATGCATCATCATGCATTTGATAGTCGGAAAAAAAAAAATGCTAGTTTTTACTTTTGTGAATCATGAAAAACTTGTCACTTTTCATGTTTACATTTAAAAAAACATGTGTACCTATTTAACTACATGTGAGAGCGACTTGAAGCGAAAACAAAAAGGGAGGGGAATGTTCTTTTCTTAGATGAGATGATAATAATGCATCCTGGGCAAGACACCAAACGTGTCTGCCTAACGAAAATATGGATTGACTTCTCCCTTAATATCTCTGACCCACTTATTACTATAACAATCATTTGTAGAACAAAAGAAAAAGAAATATCATAGCAAAAAAAAAACAAAGATCATAACAGAGACGGAAGACAGTGAGCGTCGGACTTCGCTCACAGGGTTGTGTAAAGAGATGGGTACCTTAACGTTGCTTATATTTTATAAACTGAAATATTTTGAGTACTCTAGAATGTATAATGTTTATGCTAGCAATAATAGCATGCTTATGGGACTGATTTTCTTTATGCTAGCAATAATAGCATGCTTATGGGACTGATTTTCATACGAGTTGAATGGTTTTATTAATATAGCAAGGGCACATCTTATGTTTTATTGCCTTGATTATTGATATTAGCAGTGCTGTCATGAAAGGATAGTTACTCGGTCACATGGCATGGAAATGTTGCCTTGGAAAGTCTTGAAAGTATGGCATGGAAGTGTTGCTATAGTTTTTCGAAAGCACATGATCTAGAAGTATTGTCATGAAAGTTCTTTGAATGCATATGATATGGAAGTGTTGTAATGGAAGTTACTTGAAAATGTGAAATAGGAGTACTGTCATTGGCTCATCGCTAAACGGAACTTGAACTGGTCATGTTTTCTTTAGCATGATATGCTTAAATTGTTTTGTTGTTGTTGTTGTTGTTGTTGTTGTTGTTGTTACTTTTCTATTCGCCAACCTAATTGTTTATATTGATATAATGCTAGTGTTTGTGAGCACGTGACAATAGCTCAAACCCACACAGTTTGTTGATTTTGAGCAAGAGTTTTGAGATTTGAGGTTGATAGAAGCGGTCCACTATGTACATAGCTCGGCATGGGGTTGTCCGGGTTTTGTGGATAGTGCTAGTTTGTAACACTTTAGATTGTAAATAAAGTAAGAGTTAAATTCTTTGTAATACTTGGCCCTTGTAAGCTTTTGTATAATTTAACCCTTATGGTGAGTGTCTAAGAGAAATAAGATAGCATGGTTTGTGCCTGCAAATAAAGAAATATTTTTCAAGTATAATTAAGTACTTGGCAATGGCTTGATTACATTAAGTCAGGTCTTATCCTGACGGTGGCCGGGAGTTCTAGTTCATGTATGATGACACGGGACTAAATGGTCAATCAACATAAAATGAATGCAATATTTCATGTCCTAACTTCCATGTTGATCTTAGATCCACGGTGGATCTATATTTGCTAATTATAAGCGATTCAACATCAATGTATATTCACCAACCCAAGCCAATAAGAGACCTAACATCAGCCAAATACCCCGTAAGCGTATGCATAGCATAGGTGGATAGCCATGGGTGGTTGTGGAATCAAGTGTAGCCTCATATGTTGACGAAGTGTTGATCCGTAAGAGGTATGGCAAATGGGTGATCTCTTGGCAGGTAAGCATGGATGCAGTGAATGTACACAAACGGAAGCTCGTATTGAAGATGGGTTATTGCATGAGGATGACGCGGATCAGGGAAATGCAGCCACGTGCCCACTTCGGAGCTGCATAATAAATACTTCTAGAGTTCCATGTTTTCTTTATTTAGTTGTTTGAGTCGTGTTGTCCAACTTGAGGACGAGTTGTTTTCTTTAGAGGGGGAGCTCCTGATGCAGTACAATTTAAGGGTACTATTGTCATTTCTAGTGTCTTTAGAGTTAGTAGGGTCTTGAGTCTATAAATAGGGGTGAGTCTTTCATTTGGTAGCTTTTATCATTTTAAGAACATAATTATCAAGAGTTTTAACTCTTTGTATCCCATTTTGGGAGTTTCTCTCTCTAGAGTATCCATGATATATTCCGGTTTGCATCAGTACTGAAATTCTGGCTCAGCCACTGTGGATACTGGATAGCTATGCTATTCTTCAGACAATCACTTTCCACAATTTTCTTGAATAAACTTTGTGAGAAACCAAAATATAAAATAACAACCCAGCAAATGGAAAAAGGACCCAGAAGTTGAGAGCCGGAAATATCATTTTTAAAAATTAAATCCCTTCCAAGTAAGAACATAGAAGGTGTTCTTTTTTAAGAGAAAGTTGGGTGCCTAAACCTCGCAGACTCGAGAATCTGATCCACATACCTTTTGAGGGTTCATCGTTTAGTCACCTTGAAACTTGAATTGGAACAAGGAAGAAGATTTCTCTGACTTCATTCCTTCAACATACACTCTACAGGAGATGATCCCTACCGTATGTGACTGCTTAATTTTAACTAGTAGTACATGTAATTCCAATATATTTAGCTAACTTCACCAATGACATCTGGAATCTTGCCAGATTTCCCATCAGTAATCAGGAGTCTAACTAATGCATACCTGAGAAGTCTTCCAAATGCCATTCCTTAAATAAAAACGGCCACAGGGCATCCTAAAAGGGTTCCCATTTTTACAACCACTTTATCTACTCCTGTACTTCAAGCACTAATATGTTTTACCTAAACAAAGAAGCAACTTTAATCTGGTTTTTGGCACCCCAATTCATTTATTTCTTCTTTACAGTCGTGTACACAAAGAAATGCAACAGAAGCACAGCACAACTATCTCTCTAACAGTCAACTTTTTCCCAAAATGTCTTGTGGATACATCCGCTCTCAAAGGAAGTAAAGGACTTGACCCCCCCCTTACCCCCTAACTTCTAGGGGGGGCTTGGTTTGTTTCCTTCAGTTAGTCACCATTTTTTTTAATAAAGAATAGTACTTTTTCCTTACTTTTATCCCCGTTTCGGAGGCCATAGGAAGAGATTTTGAGTTCTGTACACACGAATGCACATGCTTTATGGGGGACTCGGTCTGTTTCCTTCGGTTAGTTACTGTCGTTTTAATAAAGAATAGCGCTTTTTCCTTACTTTCATCCCTGTTTCGGAGGCCCATAGGAAGTTGAAACCTTCTCAAACTCGGCTTCATACTCCCAAAATGTGGACACATCTGGAAAATGAAAGCTCTCTTATTGTTGCCCAAAAGAGAGTTCTAACCCTGCCTCATCAATTACAACAGGAGAAAAAGATCAATACAACCAATTTGATTCCAATTACGGGAAACATTCCACCATAACTGCTGATTAGGTTTTCTCTACTTTTCTCTCCTGTTGATATGGTTAATCCATCCATTAATCACAACAATGGTGGTTCACATTGGTCAGAAACAAATTGTTCCTTGAGAAGGAAGAATTACACCAAACCGATCTTCACAATAACCTTTTTCTTTCGAACAGACATATTGCCAGCCAGCGCGAGGGGTAGTTAGTTCTTGGGTTAAATGCAGCAGCAGCTGATGGCTTCTTCAGCTTCAAAGCTGAGCTACTCTAAGACTATGCCAATTCCTTTATCCCAACTCTTGGATTTCGGATCATGGGCCTAAAACAATCTAAAAAATCAGGGGGGGGGCAGTATTTTGTTGAGAAATTCTATCTTGATACACCTTTTTGACCTCTAATTTTCAACAATCAGCTTGAAAGTCACAAAAACCAACTAAATAAACCCCATGTAAACATTCAAACGAATAAAAACCAGACATTTCAGTTGAAAACCAAGTGCATGCAAAAAGGGACGCCCTTGCTTACCCTTAAAATAAAACCCTAGAAAAGTAGGGTGAATGTAGTGAGTGAGAAAACAAGGATGTTGTACCTGACGAGAAGAGGGGTCGTCATTGGAGAGGAGGGGATCGATGGAGACGACAACTTTTGCGACGGGACCAGAGGAGGAGGAGACGGCGTCAAAGGAGGAGGAGGAGGGCATTGGAAGGCATTGAAGGGAGCGAGAGACTACGGGAGGGCACTTCATTAGCCACACCGCTCGCTCAGCTTTGCTCGTCTCCAGCTGTCCGGTGGAGTTGCTCTGTTCTTCCATGGACTCAGAGAGAGAGAGAGAGAGAGAGAGAGAGAGAGAGAAGGAAACGGTTTTTCGAGATTGTGTGTAACGAACGATAGCCTGATTGTACATTTTATATTTGATCGAGGGCAGTAGGGCTGGTGCGTCCCACACTCCACTCCCACATTCCTGAACTTAAGACCATGTTTGGTTTAGTTTTTGGGTTTGGTTTTTGGAATAATAATTGGAGAGAGAAATGAGAGTAATACTCCCTCCGTCCCATAAAGTTAGATCACTACGAAACTACGTGCAATTTTCAAGCTAAAAAATAACGTGCTTACGAAAATAATTTTTTAGTCAATATGGATCTTGTTTGATAGATCTCATCGAGAATTTTTATACGGTGCAAAAAAAATTAAAAAATTATTTTGGTAAATACATTATTTTTTAGTTTGAAAATTGCACGTAGTTTCGTAGTGATCTAACTTTATGGGACAGAGTGAGTAATTGAAAATAGAGATAATGATCCTGATCAAAAAAAAAAAAAAAGAAGAGATAATGATTAGAGAGAGATAAATGGAGAAATAAAGATAATAATTGAAGAAAAATTTGAGTGATGATTAAGTAATAACTGAAAAAACCGGTCTTGAAACACTGAACGAATAAATGATTTATTATTCACTAATACTATGGTGAGCACAACTGAATACAATATTTCGGTATAATTACTACTCCCTCCGTTCCTTTTTAAGTGTAGTACTTTCCATTTTGGGATGTTCCTAAATAAGTGTAATGTTGAAAAGTTAGTGGATACATTTCATATTTTTCACTTAAAATTAGATTCCTTTTTTGAAAAGGTAGTGGGTATTGTTATATTGATATAGGTAAGTAGAGAAAAGTAAACGTAGAAGTTGAAAAAACTGATGTGAGAGAAAATAAGTTAGAATTCAAAGACTAAACACTTAAAAAAGGAAAGAAAGGAGTATATATAAATAGAATGTGATCCTATGTATTGTAGTTGAGAATATTCTATCAATGTAATGACGGTTCACATGATCATCATAGCATTGTTCTTTAATTTTACAACACTTTTTTGACCTTCCCTGATCTCTTGAGATGGAGTACTACTTAAAAAGAAAGAAGGGTGAAAACATTTATTTTGGAATTGGATGAGTAGAATTATCATTTAGTAGTATTTTTTTTAATTTTTTTTTCACCTTTACAATCCAAGATCCATACACAACCTTCATGCAGCTCATACCAAGTTTGGTAGAATTTTGAATTCATATTTTTTACAATTTCTAAGGTTAATGTAATGAACTACTAGTACTTTCCAACAAAGCAAATATGAGTAGTTGAAACTCTTTCTCTAATTATTTACTACTCATCAAAGTAGGAGTAGTTGGAATTTGAATCCGCTGTTCAACTAGCAATAACAAATAGTAATGTCAGTACCAAACTTCTGCAGGATAAGTTCTTATCCCATACTACCACTACAAATTAACAAATTGAGTTGATATCTCAAGGTCTCAACCTCACTTTCAAATGCACCATAGTAGTAATACAATTGAACAAATCCCATACAAGAAAATAAAAATAGGACGGAAAACTGATGCCAAAAATGCTTTTACATAAATATTTGATACACTTGATACAATCAATCAATTAGCGTCCAATTATGAAAAGGAACTCCCGTAAGCATTTACATGATTTTTTTACTCAGGTGAATCTTTCTGAATTCAAAACAGCCACTGAATCAGAGTTGTTCACCCCCAGTGGGAGTTTGCTTCCTCTCTGCTTGAAGTGACCGACAGAGTGATTCAAGCTTTTCCTTCTGATTCTTTGTTTTCTCCAGTTGTTTCTTCAAGTGCTCACGCTGCTCAGTCAAATGAAGAATCTAAGTACTGATTATCATTGGTAATACAGTTTCAATCAAACCAACACTACTTGCATGGAAAAACGAAAAATGAAGAACTGCTGAACTAACCGACCCAAGGCCATATTATTCAGTGCACGGAAAGAGGAACGCATAAGAAACAGCAGGAAGCATTTTGAGGAATTCCCAGACCGCCAAAATGTTTCCAATGTTTGTTTATAATGTGGTGGAATTCAATATACCCACAGAAAGACTCCTTTTGGTGGCAAAAATCTCGTAAAATAAAACTTGCACAATTTAATGATGAATATGCAGATGAAGGAAATTCCCAAATTTCCAAACATAAGTGTAATAAAGCATTGTTGGACATTTAGTGAGGCAGCAAGAATCACGTGACCACAAAATAAGACTAACGGGTCCTTGCAGCGATTTGATAACAAAAACAATGTTTTCGATTTCTATAGCTAAAAATATCTAATATGGGGAAAACCATACCTCTTCAACAAGTTCAATGAGAGTAACGTCTGATTTCTCGGATTTGCTCTTTAAGAAGGTGTTCTCCTTTTTGAGTTCCTTTACTGATTTCCCCATCTGAGTTTACAAGCGTCACAAACAGAAGGGTTAGTCACTCAGAGAACTGCATCATGCTGCTAACAGGTTGCAATAAAATTTAGCAATCAACAAACAAATGCAGTGAAAGAAATGGAAATCTCAAAGGAATAATGTACCTTCCCAATCTCTTGCTTGAATGTTTCAAAAACCTCGTTGCTTTTTACCAGAGCATCCTGCGAAGATATAATGGCGCACAAGGGGCACACTAATTATACAACAGATCAGATAACACGGCAAAAAAAATTTAGTGCAAGAATAAGTGAAACAACAAGGTTTCTTTCGGTTATGTTTGTTGGTAAACTTCATGAATTGCACAATGTCAAGTTGCATCCCTAGGGCATTTGATCTGAGGGAAAGCGCTTTTACCACAAGGCAAAAAAGGTCGATTATCCCGTCTATTCTTCATAACACCCATTACTATTAAGGTAGTATTGGTTGGAGTCCATGTAATCTAATGTTCAGAATAAAGATCAACATTATTCACCTTTCAGTTTCAACCTCTTACATAATCTACACGGTTAGATATGCATGTATATGCCAGCATGGGCTAATTGTAAAGTCTACTTATTTGATGACCTAGGGCCACCTAATTGGACAACAGTTTCTATTTCAAATGGGTGCATACTTACTGTATTCATAGCAACTTCAATGATTTTCGTCGCTAAAAGGATAGTCCCCCATTGGTGGGCTACCGAAGGTTCAAGGGATATGAAGAAAAACACCACCAACTACATGGTACATTCGAGCTTAAGCTTTTGAGCTGTGTGGTGAGGCAAAGTGTTAGAATAAGCTTTATTATTACTTGTCCCACATTGGGTAACTACGTAGTGTATTAGTCTCTCTCATAATATCAATAAAGACTTGTGTGATAGGGCTGGTTAACACCCTACACTTCTTTCCCTCTCTCAAATAACATGGTATCAGAGCCACACACACAACCTATAACTTTTGAAACCCTAACCTACCTCACTGCTGCCATCACAAACTACAGCCTCTGACGTCAGCCATCTTCATCTCAGATCAACCCTAGAAACCCATCCGTCAGCCATCGTTCTACCTTGAGACCACTCCCATCACTATCCTCTTCCATCCAAACCCTAAACCCACTGTCAAACGAACCAGAAAACCCTAAAATGAGATTCACCAACCCTATTCGAACCCTATCAGATCCTCAATCGACATCCAATCGACCCGAAATCCCAAACCCCAAAATCGACACTCGAAATCCATTACCCAGTTGTCTTTGACACCCGAAAATCCAAACCCAGACCTGTTTACCTTCGTAACACTAACCAGAACCCCAATTGATCCAGTTTTGAACCATAAACATACCTGTTAGTCATCGCCGGACTCAGGCGACCATCGTCAGACCTTCTACCACACTAAAAAATCTCCATTGTGGCTTGTCTCTGTGATTTCGAGCCTCAAAGACTCGATCTGGACCTCATTCGTTCATCTTCAGCAATCGTCAGTCGCTGAAAACTCTTGAACTTGATTGTTGATGTTCTCTCAGTTGATTGTTGATGCAAGTATTCGTTGATGATCGTTGATCGTTGATGTTCTCTCAATCACGAACAGTTGTTCTCTTGGTATCATTCGAACAGTTGTTCTCTCACCAGTAATGATGTTTCTGGACCTCATTCGAACAGTTGTTCTCTCGTTGATGTTTCTGGTATGATCATACTGTTTATTTGTATTTGATTTGGTTCAGCAGTGGCAGAGATATCCAGTTGTTTCATTCACTTGATAAGTTATTTATCTTCATTCCAGAAGATTAGTAGTTTGTGGTTGATTTGGTTGCCAGTAGTTGGTTCTCTATGATCTGTTTGTGATTATTATTGTTTGGCAAAATGTCTGAAGAAAAATCTGCAACTGGTTCTAGTTCAAGTTCTAGCATTGTGGGTAGTTCTTCCACTTCTTCTCAGAGGCTGCCAATTACATCCACACGGTTGAATGGTAAAAATTATGTTGTTTGGGCTAAGGCAGTTGAGGTTTATTATGTGGGGGAGTCCGAGTCTCAGTTCTTGACTGATGATCCCCCTTCAGATACTACATTGTGGAAACCTAGGGATGCTCGGATCCATAGTTAGTTATGGAATAGTATGGATGAAGATATTGATGGCTCACTGATGTTCTTGGACACAGCCAAACAGGTTTGGACACAGGCTCAGGAGATGTATTCTGGTGTAAACAATCTCCGTCGCGTTTATGATCTTCATCATCAATTCTTTTCTATCTCTCAGGGCAGCTTATCTTTCGAGGAGTATTATGCTAAGTTTCGTCGTATTCGGGATGAACTTCGTGTTTGTGAGCCACTGTCTTCTGATATTCAGGTTGTGCGACGCCAACGTGAGCGTATGGAGGTTGCTCGATTCCTATCTGGTGCCTCCTCAGATTTTGATCCAGTTAGTAATCAGATTTTGGGTTCTAGCGACCTACCTTCTCTCAGCAAGGTCTTCAGTCGACTTCGTCAATCTTCTGCCTCCCGTTCTACCCCACCTCCTGTGTCTTCTTCTGAGCGTTCAGCTTTGGCTTCCGCTGTCTCTGGTAGTTTTGGGTCTGGTAATGGCCGTAATGGTCATGGTCGTGGTTCTGGTGGCCGTGATTATGGTTATAGTTCCAGTGGTCGTGGTACTTCTGGGTTCAATGGCCGTAGTTCCAGTCGTGATGGCGGAAATTATAGTCGCATGTCAGGGGGAGGTGGTTCAGGTAGTTATGGTCGTGGCCGTGGTACCCGATCGTGTACTCATTGTGGGGGTACAAGTCATACGGTGGATTACTGTAATAAGCTTCATGGTTATCCCTAGGCTCATCAGGCTGCCACTTTTGAGGAAACAGTGCCATCCCATCACTCTGTTGATCAACCAGTGACTATTTCTGCTGAGGAGTACCAACACTTTGTGGCATTTCAACAGTCATTTGCATGATCTTCCTCCACTGCTACGCTTGCTCAGACAGGTTCTTCCGTTGCTTGTGTTGCCTCTTCTTCTACTTCTATTCCTTGGGTTATTGATTCTGGTGCCTCTGATCATATGACTGGTATTTCTACTTCCTTTATTGATCATCAATCTGTTAGTAAACTCTCTTGTGTTACTCTAGCAGATGGTTCTACCACTGAGATTACTGGTTTTGATTCTATCCCTATCAATTCCTCTCTTACTTTAGACTCTGTGCTACATGTTCCTCGGTTTCCCTTTAATCTTATGTCTGTTAGTAAGCTTACCAAGTCTTTAAATTGCTCCATGACATTCTCTCCTCATGATTGTGTGTTTCAGGATCTAAAGACGGGGAGGAAGATCAGTGGGGGTACTGAGCGTGGTGGCCTATACTACTTTGTCAGCGATGTTCGGCCTCAGTTTATTGCTCTTTGGACATCAGAATCTCCATATCATCATCATTGTCGTCTTGGTCATCCTTCTCTACAGAGTTTGAAGAAACTAGTACCTTCATGTAGTCGTATTGATAGCTTATCTTGTGAAGTCTGTGAGTTTAGTAAGCATCGTCGAGTGTCATATTATCCTCGGGTAGAGAGTCGTGTGTCGCATCCTTTTGAATTAGTTCATTCAGATATTTGGGGACCCATACATGTCCCAAGTTTATTCGGTTTTCAGTATTTTGTTATTTTTGTAGATGATTTCTCTCGAGTAACATATATTTATCTTATGAAAGCTAGGTCAGAATTGTCATCCATTTTCAAGCAATTTTTTATGGAAATAAAGACTCAGTTTAATACTTGCATTCGTCTATTTCGTTCTGATAATGCACGTGAATATTTTCGTACTGCTCGTTCTCAATTCTTTGCTGATAATGGCATTATACACCAGACCTCTTGCGCTCGAACTCCACAACAAAATGGGGTTGCCGGACGCAAGATTCGACATTTGTCAGAAGTTATGCGTGCTATGTTATTTCAGATGCAAGTGCCTAAGTCTTATTGGAGTGATGTTGTCCTTACAGCATGTTATTTGATCAACCGTATGTCTTCCACTGTCCTGGGTGGTCAAATACCCTATACGGTATTATTCCCTGGTCGTCCACTTCACTCTTTACCGCCTCGGATTTTTGGGTGCACCTGTTATGTTCATGCTCTAGATCCTAATTAGGACAAAGTTGATCCCCGGTCCATTCGGTGTATCTTTCTAGGTTATTCCCGCACTCAGAAATGGTATAAATGTTACTCACCATCATTACGTCGACATTTTGTGTCTGCTGATGTTACATTTAATGAGTCATTACCATTTTATTCGGATACATACATTGCTAGAGATGAGTCTATCTTTCCTATGGCGGTACCTTCTGTTCCACCTCCTCAATCTTTGCCGAAGAAACCTTTGCAAGTATACGTTCGCCGTGACAAGGTACCATTAGCGCCCGCCCCACCAGTGCCCGCCCCAACATCTTCCCCGTCGCATGATCCGGTAGTCTCTTCTCCCTTGTCAGATCTTGATCTTCCCATTGCTATTTGTAAAGGTACTCGTACTTGCACCTCTCATCCTATTTCCCACTATGTCTCGTATGATCATCTGTCTCCTTCTCTTCGTGCTTTTACTTCTTCTGTCTCTTCCATACATGTTCCCAACACTGTACAGGAAGCTCTTTCTCTGTCTGAGTGGCGGATAACAATGGAGAGTGAGATGACTGCTCTCCATGAAAATGGCCCATGGGAGTTGGTTTCTCTTCCACCAGGAAAGTCTATTGTTGGTTGCCGGTGGGTCTTTACGGTCAAGTATAATCCAGATGGCACTGTTGAGCGATATAAGGCCCGCCTTGTGGCCAAAGGCTATACACAGACATATGGGGTTGCCTATGCTGAGACTTTTTCCCCTATTGCCAAGATCAATTCTGTCCGGGTGGTTATTTCTTTGGCCTCCAATCTTGGCTGGCCCTTGTATCAGTTGGATGTTAAGAATGCTTTCCTTCATGGTGATCTGCTCGAGGAGGTCTATATGGAGCAACCTCCTGGGTTTGTTGCTCAAGGGGGGCATTCTCAGGTTTGTCGTCTTCGCAAACCTTTATATGGTCTGAAGCAGTCACCTCGAGCCTGGTTTGGTCGGTTTAGTGAGGCTGTGCTGGAATTCGGTATGCGTCGATCTCATTCGGATCACTCTGTATTCTTCAGACAGTTGGGCCGAGGAAGAATCGTATTGATTGTATATGTGGATGACATCATCATTACTGGTGATGATCAGTACGGCATTGATGAGTTGAAGCAGTTTTTACAGCGTCAGTTTCACACTAAAGACTTGGGTAAGCTGCGGTATTTCTTGGGTATTGAGGTAGCAAGGTCCAAGGACGGGATTAGTTTGTCTCAACGGAAGTATGCTTTGGATATTCTTGAGGAGACAGGTTTATTGGGAGCAAAACCCATGCCGACTTCAATGGATCCTAATCCAGACCGGTATCGTCGCTTAGTTGGCAAGTTGAATTATCTTACCAATACACGTCCAGATATCTCATTCGCTGTTAGTATGTTAAGTCAGTTTATGTCAGCTCCTCGACTTCCACACTGGGAAGCTTGTCTTCGTATTGTAAAGTATCTTAAGGCTCATCCTGGACGTGGTCTGTTTTATCGGTCCAACGGTCATTTGCATGTTGAAGCCTTTACCGATGCTGACTGGGCAGGATCACCATCTGATAGACGGTCCACTACAGGGTACTGTACTTTTGTTGGAGGCAATTTGGTCACATGGAAAAGCAAGAAACAGACGGTTGTCGCAAGATCCAGTGCAGAAGGTGAGTATTGAGCCATGGCACACACATCTTGCGAAATTGTGTGGTTGAGAGGTTTACTCGAGGAGTTAGGCTTTAGTGTGCAGTTGCCTATTCCTATGCATTGTGATAATCAAGCAACCATACATATTGCTTCAAACGCGGTATTTCATGAGAGAACGAAACACATTGAAGTAGATTGCCACATTGTTCGTGAGAAGATAGATGGGGATGTGCTATCTACTCCATTTGTGTCTACAGGAGCTCAGTTGGCTGATATTTTCACCAAGCCGTTGTTTAAACCACGTTTAGAGTTTTTATGTAACAAGCTGGGATTTTGTGATATTTATTCTCCAGCTTGAGGGGGAGTGTTAGAATAAGCTTTATTATTAGTTGTCCCACATTGGGTAGCTACGTAGTGTATTAGTCTCTCTCATAATATAAATAAAGACTTGTGTGATAGGGCTGGTTAACACCCTACACTTCTTTCTCTCTCTCAAATAACACAAAGGATTTCCATGGATAGCTGGTGTGGGTCATTACAAGTGGTATCAAAGGGGTTTTGACCGGAAGTGTGGATTTCCACATCGCTCAAGATAAGTTATTTGAGGTTTTATGTAATTAAATCAGAGGTTAGGCGTAGGTCTCTTAATTGCAGGATCCTTCTAAAATGGGTGCGCTCCCAAGACGGGAACTCAAATCGGCGCTCCCAAGATGGGAGCTCGATCCTAACTAGGATGGGAGCTTATCGGGCCATTAAAGTAATTTTTCTCATACTCTTAAAGGTGTGGAAATAAGAATATGAAAATTATATGAGTCAATAAGTTTTGCAAGTTGAAAATATCTAACTTCAAAAAATTTACCCTTTAAGATAGGGAAAATTTTCAATAAGTATCACTTTTCCTTCAATTTTTAAGTATTTAAAGATTTTTATATACATATTTAAATATTTATATACGCTCCTTAATCGCTCCTAATCTTGGGAACTTCTAGGTGCCTCCGCTCCCCTGCACCCTCTCCAGCTCCCGTCCCCGCGTCCGCTCCGCTTCGTCCAACTTAGATAGGTCTTACTTGAGGCCAAGGTTGTCAAATCGCGAATCGAATTGACCCTTTTCTGAATCGTGAATCGTAACGATTCGGTCCAACTTTCACAAATACATTGGAAAATGTATCTATGCATCTACATAATAAAGATACATTGTAACATTGAAAAATTTAAGCTGAAATACATATTTAAGTTTGTTTTCTACTATAAATTGATGATCACATGGCATCATAGCAAAATAAATACTATAGTAACATCGATATATGCATATAGATGTTAAGGATTCATAATAAAAAACTAACAATATAAAGCTTGTAGCCTAATAGGTAGGAAACTAGCTTATATGGCAACGTATGTGGGTTAGTCCGAGTCTTAGAGTCGTGCCTTGGTCTATGATTTAGATTAATTTGTGAAATTACATATCCATGGTAGATTCATCTCCATTGAATAAGGAATATGATTTCCCGTACTATATGATCTCATATTCTTACTTTTCTATAAGCAAAAACAAGGCAAAATAGCAAAAGTGGTTTCATATCGTCGAATGTAAGTTGTGATAACCGTGATTCACCTAAAGATTTGAATCATTTTTGCGTGAATCGGTAATCGAATCGCGAACCGGACGATTCACCTCCGATTCTATATCAACCTTGATTCACCTATAGATTCGTATCGTTTTTGCACAGAATCGTGAATCGAATTGTAAATCGAATAGTGAATCGTGCGATTCTGACAACCATGCTTGAGGCTTTGTGGGTTTGAAGCTATAGGAAAATAAGATTTATCAAAGTTCGCAGGGGAAACTTGGTCATGATTTTTGAGGTTATTAAGATGCCTAAACGCTTTGAGGTTATCAGGATACTTAACATTTTGAGGTTGTTAGGATGCCCAACATTTAGAGGTTATGTGGACGGAAAATTTCGAGGAAGAAATTTCTTAAGGCGGGAAGATTGTAACATCCCGTATTTTTCTCAGTTGAGCACATTGAACTTTGATGAGAGTTGGAAAAAAATTTCGGAGGGTATAAAATTAAAATTTTACGATTAAATGTGGAACTACAGTTATCCCTTATTAGGTTTTTGTTGTATTCCAATTTCTAGAGTTCTGTACATTGGAGGTGTCATTTGCACGAGTTTATTTTGGAAAGAGGGAAAATGAGATAACCAGTGGTGGCATAAAGTGAGACACAACAAAAAAGGGGAATTAAAGTGAGAGCCGAGAGAGACGCAATTCAGCGGGAAACTAGACACATTCATTTGATGGAAAAATGGAGTTGATCACAATGAATTTGATATGTAGCTCACGTACAGTACGTATCAATGGCCACGATCATAATTTGAGGCACCAGGTAATGTGCAATACATTCCTCACTAAATCTCTTTGCAAAGCGTGTTCTTTGATTCTCTCATATTTGCACTCTTTTAATACATAAGTTTATTGGTTTAGTTATTGTCACATCTTGTGTCATGACACACAGAGTATTTGGTGATACAAAGAATATTTGGTTGGCTAAAAGCCATGGAACAGATTGGTACACATGCAAGTCCACCAGAAATGATTAAGGAAATAAGATAGATTTTCCCGAGGGAAATCCAGTTTGCTTTAATACGGCCTGAAAGGGGGCATATGGATATGACCTTGGTGGTGCTTGGCGTGTTACCGAGATGGACCAGGAAAAAGGCTACATATGAGATATTGTTTCAGAATGATTCACTTTGATTTGTTATCATCGATTATTGAGCACCTCCTTAGTTCGAGCAATATTTATTGTCCTCATATTGCACATACTACCCATCCCTTTTATATTTTTCAGGTGCACAACAATTTAGTGGTAGCCGATTGGAGTAGTCGGAGAATTAATTTCGAGAGACTATTTGAAGAACTTCTTGTGATTCTGTTGATTTTAGGGCCATTGTAATATTGGGGGATTTGTTGTATATATTTGAAGATATTCGAAAGATTATTTATTGTTGAGGTGTTAAAAAGTCGGGTTGTCCCCAAAAATTCCAATCTCATATTTTCCGCCCTCATATATCCACAGCTCTCATTCTCTCACTCATCATTTCACGAACCTGACCTTGTCCCACCAACTGACAATTCTCCAATTTCTAAACTTTTGGTTCAGTTTTGTGGACCGTCACCATCCATGAAACTTCCTTCAAAGTAGTGACCGTCTTTAGGTATATAACATCAACAAAATGGATATCTTAATTTGGAAGTGGCTTGCAAGAGTTAATTTTGTTTTTATCCCCCGAACTATCCACATTTTTTTATGTCGTCCTTGAACTATAAAACCCTCCTATTTCACCCTTAAACTATTTGATTGCTTCCTATTTGTTCCTAACTTCCGTTCACTTTTTTGGACGGAAACAACATGTCATCCACGGGCGAATAAAACCCAGATTAAAGGGGCAAACATGGTACCTCTCTCTCTCTCTCTGATCAAAACTCTCTGCATCTCTCCCCTTTCTCTCTGCATCTCTCCCCTTTCTCTCTGCATCTCTCCCCTTTAAACGATCAATCTCACTTAGGGTTTCATCAACAACAAAATCGAAACAAGATCAAGGGTTTTGGCAGGATCGAGGGTTGAGAGGTTAGCAGGATATCAACGCGGTGGATTGGTTAAGGCAAGGGGATGATCAAATCAATCTATTAAAATCCGACAATTCTAGCTTATATCTGAATTTCTCCATCATCTCAAACGCCTCAATGGATACTTTAACCTTTCACCCCACGTATCTCCGCAAAATGAGCCCATAAGTCTCATTTGTCAACAGATTCCTCTATTCATTTCGCTCAGCAAGTTCCAAACCATCTTAAATTGCTTGACCTTTCCCAGCGCTTCAATCAAAGCATTGTAACTCTTTGTGGTATGCTTGAACCCGTTTTTCTTCTCGGCCCATTGGAAGAAGGAGAGAGCGGGGATTCCAGCGTTGCTCGATTTTCTTAGAACAGTAATAGAAAGAGCATAATCAAGACTTGAAGAAGAAGTTTGGTGGTTTGATAGTATTTTGCAAACTCTCTCACTGTTTTCAGCAACTCGGCTGGATGTGAGATCTGGATTTGGGCATTGTCAAGAAAAAAAAACCCTTGAGTATTTGCTGGGTTATCATGGATTAATCTTTGGAAGATGAAACCCAATTGGATTTTTGGCAAAGAGGAAGAGGGGGATAAGAGAGGGGGTAGTAGATTTGGGAATCAAAAGATTGGGTTTTGCAATAAAATCCGACAATTCTCGATAACACTTTGGTTGCTGAGAGGTGATTAGGTGAAGGACCATGTTTGCCCCTTTAATCAGGGTTTTACTCGCATGTGGATGGCACACGCTGTTGTTTCCATCCAAAAAGTGGACGGAAGTTAGGAATTGGACCAAATAGGAAGCAATCAAATAGTTTAAGGACGAAATAGGAGGGTTTTGTAGTTCAGGGACTATATTAGAAAAAATGTGGATAGTTCAGGGGATATAAACAAAATTAACTCTGTTTGCAATGTGTGTTAGTGAATCTATCCCCCTTTTTGTAACGGGAGCATTTCAGGAAAATTGAAAATTAGAAGTTGTTCATCCCCAGTTCAATAATGCGTCCATGGTTCAGCTGACGAAAGGAATTGATAATGACAAGAGAAAGCAATCAATAAATGACTGACAGCCTCAAAGTCATTTTTAAATGAAGATAAACAAGAAAGTTAACAAGTCGCTACATGAAAAATGGTTACCAACCTCCATGTTTGCAGGTCTCAATTGAGATATCAACATCTTTACACCTCTCAGGCACCCTTATCACCCAGGAGGAGAAAAATAGAAGAATTATCTAGGTTCTGAGTGGTTCTCTGTCACGAGACAAAAGATACTACAGAATGTTTGGCCATGTTCATTAAACAACCTTGGACTTGTCCAGGGAAGTTGTTTAAAGCCACATGAGGAAACTTTTCCCTTTTTCCAATGTTCCCAAATCTAAATTATAGTAATCAAAGAAAAATCAGTCAAAAGAGTGCATTTTCAAGGTTTCTCTTCTTTGAATCTCTTTTGGAATTCCTTCAGACGAAATGATATTCCATATCTTGAGGCAGGGCATCTACGCTAATGCATTATTTTTTAAACAGTAGAGATCTGGACATTCTTTTATGAATTTCATAAAGCAGCAACATATCTCATCCAAAAAGAGTAGAAATCACTCCTAATCAAAATCTAATTTCGCAAAATGAGGGAACTATGTGATTCTATTCAAATCATGTTTTTGTGACAATTCAGATAAAAAGGCTTAATGGTGTTATTGAATAATGATTAAGGGCACAATGTCAACACAAGCTTAAATAGAGAAAACCTAGAAATCTATGCCTAAAATAGAAGATTACAAAGGGATATGATTACAACATTATCACAAAACAATTCTATGCCTAAAATAGAAGATACGACGAGATCACGATACATATACAACCCCCCAACCCCCCCCCCCCCCCCCCCCCCCCCAAAATAAATAAATAAATAATAATAATAATGAATAAATAAATAAATAAAAATCAGGATGTGAGTGCAAAGAGCATCGAGAGTTTGCCAACGTGGAAACGAGCAGCAAAAAATAGACTGAACAGAGATTGCCGAAGATGTAAACAGAGTCGTCGGAGATTGTAATAGGATCGCCGGAGATGCTGGGGTTCTGGCGAACTGCGTCTGGGGTGAGATGATGAACAAAGGAAGAACAGATGCAGATTCAAAAGATACAAATTCAAAAGATGCAGATTCGGATGATGTTCGAGAAGAAAGAGAGAGTGTCGCATAGATTTCTGATGCAGAACCAGAGAAACAAAGACAAAAATCAGAGAGACAGAACAGAGATGCAAAATCAGAGAAACATAACCCGAAATACCATGAAAAATTTTCAAATCTGGTTTGGAAGTTGCCTGATACCATGATATGTTTCAGAGAAGAGATGACAAAACTGTATTGCATATGACTGCCCGGCGGACGGCAGCAAGGCTTAGGCCGCCCGCCGGAGAGCGAATATCCCACAACCTAGATCTTATGGCTTTGATTTCGTCAGCTTCCAAACAAAAACGACAAATAAAAGTGACATCCTTTCTGTTGGTCATACACAAACTTACCATTCACAGATTTCTGGAAGAAATCCAGTGTTCAGGTACTTTCAGATTTACATGAAACATTATCTAAAATAACGCTGGCAACTATGAATCAATATTCATCGGAATGAAGTAAACCTGGAATTGTTGGAATTTTTCTCCATCAGCTGTTAATTGTAAGCGCAAATTCTTTTCAGTTGCTAATAATTGTGACACCTGTTCTGCATATAACTTCATCTGGGACTGTTCCTGGAGCAATTTTTCCTCATGCTGCTGAATTTTCAAATCAGCAATCTGGAGTTCAAGTGCTTTCTGCTTCAACTGTGCATAAAAGTTCCAAAGTTACAAGAAATACACAAAACTTGCAAAGAGCACTTCAACAAGAAAAGTAAAAGTGGATGATAAACAAGTGAAAAAGTTACCAGCTGTGCGTGTTGCTGTTCAGAGAGAGCATACTGATCTGCAAGCTGCTTCAGTTTGCTTCTTAACCTGAACTTGAAGATTTCACGCGTTATTTTGGATCAACACAGACCTAATGAAGCAGGATCAAAACAGAAGGAAGGGGTGATAAGGAGTAAAGGAATGGCCCGAATGGGTGTCGTGAGCTAAAATAAAAATTACTTGGGAGCTATGTAGCATAAACACACCCATATAAACGTACCAACACAGCAAAGGCACTAAATGAAGAGCGTCGTTTCAACTTCTTGAAAGCAAGGTATGATATAAAGGTGATACCATTGATGCAGAAATAATGTTAGAAAACTATCTTTTCATTTCTTTTTACCATTTTATAGGTATCCCCACAAACAATCTTTAGAGGTATGAAGCTTTAGGTTCCATTAAATTCCACTTCTTATGCATAAATGTTAGTGTGCCCATAATCATACATTTCATTCTCCTTCAGCTGAGACAGACATTCATCTTTTTGTCCTTCCAGCCTAATGCTTACTTCCTGAAACAAAAAGTACGAAACTGAATAAAACCAAACAAACAGCAATACACAACATACAATTCATGAGCAACACAAAAAAAAAAAAAAAAAGCATTTAATTGTCGCTTAATGAGCAAAATAAAACATGAGGAATGAAAGGGAAAGAGTGGACATTTCAAAGGGGCATCACCCAGGATGCCCTAAACTACAAAGAACTTCATGAGTTAAAACTTATGAGTACCTATCAATTAAGAAAAGCATAACAACCAACAAAGATGAAGAGACAGATTCTAACTGAAAAAAATATGCATAATAAGCAAAGTTGCATCACAAATAAAAAAGTGCCAGCACAACTTTGAATAATGCTCCAAAGACCACCAAACTCGACAATAAGTTACAAGCTTCAACCAGAAGACATTTAGGCCTTGTTCTTGAATGGATTTTATGAGATAAAATCTAATTTTGATAAAATCTAGTTTTGTTTAGAGGTGTGATAAAATGACATTGTTTTCCCAATGGATTAAATCTAGGGTTGATAAAGGTGTTTTGTAAATGATTTTGTAAGATAAAATCTAGTGCTAATAAAATTTAGTTTTGCTGAAATCCGTTGAGAATGTTAGATTTTATCAAAACTAGATTTTATGAGATAAAATCCATTCAAGAACAAGGCCTTATAAGTAAGAGACAGGTTCTAGAAATTTGAGGGTAAAAACCTAGACTAAACCATGTTACCAATCGATATAGGAATCTGCGATACGTTCCTTTGGCCTTGCAGACTACCAAACAATTTTATTATTCACAAAAGGGTAATCCGGAGCAACTAGAGAAGCAGGAGAATTGTAAAGGCCGATCGTCACCAGAAGATACTGAGGAGCTTCCATTGGCAACAAAACTAAAGCCTAACTTCAACCAGCAACACTAAAAACAAGCAGACGAGAGATGAAGATGGAGAAAAGGAAAATTGAAGTTAGTCAAAGATAGTTGACATGAGGTACAAAAGTGTATCCGCTGACAACCCTTGCAGAAAAGAGAGAGCAAACATTTATCTTCCAAAAGCTCAGTTAAAGGTCAATTACACAAACTAAGTGGTGAAAAAAACTTCAATTCACCAACACGTCTAAAAGAATGAAATTTCTTGAACCGAAATTCATTTCACCCATATCCTGTCTTCAGCTTGGTACAGCCCATCTGAAACTTATCATGCTATTGCAAGAAAGATGCAGATTATCAAACAAAAGGGAGTCTTAGACACCTTAATTGCATCGTGGAATTTGTTTGATAGATCTAGTCTCAAGTTTTGCCCCTCTGTTGATACTCGTTTGCATTCATCCTGCCAAGCAATGCGTAAGAAAAGAAAATTTTAATATCTAAATGAAAGCAAATGGTATAAGTTTCATAAGTACTATTTCAAAACCAAGATTCAGAAAAGAAATCAGAAAGAGAAACTAGCTCAAGTTAAAAAGTCCTAATCAAGGTAAATTGTGATCCGGATCGAACTGAAGGCGAATATAACTCCATGCACATGTTCAATAAATTTGGAGGTTTCTTATCCACAGATTTATGTATCAAACTCTTGAGTTGGTGGGGGATGTCACAACTCTTCATAGCATTACCTATTAATCCTAAAAATAGCAAACATCATCTGATCATCTGCAGCAGGGAAGAAACTTTTTGGGAAAAAAGAATGAAATAAAGCAGTAATACAAGATCAGCTGAGATAGATGGAGCTGAAAAAGGTATACCATAAGCATTTTGTTCTGACGCTGTAACTCCCGGCACAACGACTCAAGTTTATCTCGAACAGTGATGGCTACAAAAAAGGGTAGTTATTTCATTAGAAGGGAATAGTAAATGGAAATACAAATGAATAATCAGAAAAGAAATAAACTTTGATTCTGGCAATCAAGATAAGAACGTTATGCATAATTTCCTTTTGTCGTTTCCGGCTTGAAGTGAAGTCAAAGTGTCTGGTGATAAAATCTGCTAAAGTTCTCAAGAAACATGACTAAGACTTTCCAGACAATCTCAAATTCTACAGAAGTTCTGAATATGAATTGGAGGAAATTGCAAGCAACTTGAATTTGTCATCAATATAGCAGTGCAAGAGAAACTTTTCCAATGAAACTCATCATGCATACATATGATTTAATCGGTAAATTGAACAAAAATTAAAAGTTTCTCCAACAAGAAGCAAAACATCACTCAGCCACTGAAATTGACAAAACATGTGTCCCCAGCGTATCCCCCTCCAAAAAATAAACACAAATAATGGACACGCCACAGTACCTATTTCAGTGTGTCCCCACCGTGTTCCTGTGTTTCGTGTGCCGACATGGGTATGGAGACATGTCCAGTGCTTCATAGGACCTATCCATGTACCCAGTATATCCTATCTAGATAACTTGTCCAGTGCTCATCTATTTTACTCTAACCATCTGTAGCACCAAAATTTTGTAAGAAATTCTACCCACGGAAATATCAGTAGACAGATGGTAGAGCATGCCTGACCTGTTCTAACTGTAGCGACATAAAGCATCTCCAATGGTTCACTTGCTAATGGCCTGCTAAAAAGCTATAATTTAGGCATGAGTAGTGATAAAATACTATATTTGAGCAATGTTGCTCAAAGGCTTCTCAAGTTTTCTGACAGAAATCTAAATAAAATGCTATTTTAGGCCCCACTATGAGAGATGTAGAGTTAAACGACGTTGCCAAATTTTTCCCATACTAAACCTTGTCCCACATTTTGGCATAAGATATAGCAATGCTAAAATATAGCAAGAGGTTTAGGCATTTAGCTACCCAATGCAGAGGACAATAACAAGCTTCAGGCAATTTTGTACCAATAGCCACCCTTGCACTTCACCATTGGAAAGGCTCGTGGTACTCTAATCTCAAGGAGACTTGGCGTACATGTTGCATGACGGTGGTTGATTGACAGAAGGATTTACTGATGTGCTGAGGAGTCTTTCTTCGTAATAATAATAAAAAAATAATAATAATAAAAGAGTAACAATCTCGTTACAAATGGTGGACGGCATTAGGATGGTGAGCTGCATCCGACGAAATGTTCTGTTTAACTTCTCTAGCATGTTAGTGCAAACACCTTAAGGGATCTTGTTAGAGTAGCTTATTAATATTGCTCTATAGTGTCTTTGTCCCTTTGTAGCTAGATCCTTCTAAAATGGGTACGCTCCCTAGACGGGAGCTCGATTCCGCGCTCCCAAGACGGGAGCTCGCTCCCATCTAGACGGGAACCCGCTCCTAAATAGGATGGGAGCTTCCACACTAATCTTAAGGACGAAATTCTCACTTCTCTTTCCAAATATATGCAAGGAAGAAGGAAAAGAAAAAAGAAGTAATAAAGATTTAGGACTCTCTTGCTCGTCTCATATTCTACTTACTTATCTACGTGTTTAATCCACATATTTGGCACAAAAGAATCTATTGGGTGTCATTTCTCACTCATATTTATACATATAAATGCTTATGTACGCGCTCCCTTTGCAACTATAAAACATATGTACAATACATATAAATATATATAAGTTTATTCGTATATATATCTAGTACTAAATATTCCCTCGCCGCTCCCAACCTAGGGAGCTTCTACATACCCCCGCTCCCCCCGCCCCCGCTCCCACTTCGTGCAACTAAGCTTTGTCCCACATTGACTAGTCAGGTAATGTGTCGACTCATTTCATAATATAAATAAAGGTTCTATGTGTAAGGGTTAATTTAACACCCTATACACTTCTCTCCCTCTCTCTCTCTCTCTCTCTCTCTCTCTCTCTCTCTCTCTCATAACACGGTATCAGAGCCAAGCCCTGATCCACCATAGCCGCCAGAATCACCACCATCAACCACCACAAATCTGCCTCGCCACCCACATATCCCCATCGTTAGCCTTCACAACTCTGTCTCGCCACCCAGAAAGTCCAAGTCGAAGCCCATACAGCCGTCAGCCTCCCAAACCGACACCCATACAGCCCTTAGCCCTTAAAATTGACACCCGTACAGCCCTCAAACCTCTACATCGGAACCCCTAGAGCCCTCAAACCTTCAAATCGACCCCCATACCACCTTCAAAACCCTAAATCGACCTTCATCTCAACTTCAAAACCCTAAAACAAAACCCAAATCGAAACCTTTGCAACCCGAAATTGATTACCCAGTGCACAAAACCCCTTTCTACTACTCGAAATTGAACACCCAGTGTTCGAATCGTACTTCTAATACTCGAAGCTCTCCTATGGTGTTCGAAACCCTCCAATGGTGTTCGAAATCTTCTTCTAGTGTCTATTCCAGTTTTGATTGCAGCTTCCTCAACTGATTTGGGGCTCAACCAACGATTTACAGCCCTGGTTTGACTCGGTTTGAGTTGCTCACTTGTTGATTCTCAGTCTTTGGTTGCATTCTTTCTCGTTCTTCTGCACTCTGGAGTTGTTTATGGGTTTGTAAGTCATTTACTCTTCTCTGTTTGATTGATAAGGCTTCAAATATTGGTTGGCAATGACTGTTTGGCTCCCAGCTGGATGATGGTATTGGTTGATGTCGTTTCTTTTTATCAGTTGTTAGTGCTTGGGTTGTTTAAGGCTGTTGGTCTTACTGTGCTGTCGCTGGCTGTTTTGTTATTGAAGTAGTTGATTAATTCAGTCAGATTGATTCTTTCCAATTATTGGTTAATTGATTGTTTGTCGTCGATTAGTTCGTAGACAAGGCTTGATTGGTTGGTTGGTTGTAGTTGTTATCTCGATTGTTCAAGGGCGTAATCGTTGTGGTCATTGTTCGTAGTTGACTTTTTGGATACAGTTTATCATTGTACGGTGGTTTATTTGTAATGGCTTCCGCTGTTTCAAGTGGATTTGACTCATTTTCTTGCCATGGAAAAGCATCCAACTCAAACAATTTTAGTCGTGGTCATGATTCTGGGTTCAGTGGTGATCATGGTCGGGGTCATGGTTCTAGATTGTGCACAAATTGTGGAAGGACTAGTCACACAGTGGAGTATTGTTATGATCTTTATGGTTTTCCTCGGGCTCATCGGGTTACTCCTTCCGAGGATGTTAGTTAGGCAGGTTACTCCCTCTGTTCCTGCCACGGTGACTATTTCTGCAGAGGAGTACCAATGCCTCGTGTCACTTCAGTCAAGTTCTGCCACTACTACGCTATCTCAGACAGGTCCTTCTGTTACTTGTGTTGCATCTGCTCTTACTTCTACTCCTTGGGTTATTGATTCTGGTGCATCAGATCATACGACTGGTATTTCCCAGGTCGTCAGTCTATCGGTAAACCACCCCATGTTACCCTAGCTGATGGTTCTACTATTGATGTTATTGGTTTGGGTTCTGTTCCACTTACCCCCTCTCTTACTTTGGACTCTGTATTGCATGTTCCTTGTTTTCCATTAAATCTTTTGTCAGTTAGTAAACTTACAAAGTCTTTGAATTGTTCTGTCACTTTTTCCCCTCAGGGTTGTGTGTTTCAGGATCTCAAGACGGGGTTGTGTAAACTTACAAAGTCCTTGTTTTGAATTGTTCCGTCCTTACGGCGTGCTACTTAATAATAAATCCCATGCCTTCTACCGTTCTTGGTGGTCAGATACCGCATAAGGTCTTATTCCCTAGGCGTTCTCTCTACACTTTACCTCTTCGAGTATTTGGATGCACATGTTATGTTCACGCACTTGATCCTGACCGGGACAAACTTGATCCACGGTCCATCTGGTGTATCGTTCTCGGCTACTCTCGCACTCTAAAAGGGTACAAGTGTTACTCTCCCACTCTTCGTCGTCACTTTGTTTGTGCAGATGTTATATTTAATGAGTCATTGCCGTTTTATTCGGGTCCACAAACCCCTGTTATGGCTGAGTCTGAGTCCGTCTTTTCTGAGTGTCTTTCCTATAGCAGTCCCATCTGGTTCTTCTGTGAACCCTTTGCAAGAGAAACCCTTGCAGGTGTACGTTCGTCGCAACAAAGCAATGGAGGCACCACCAGCACCTACGCCAACGCCTCCTCCGTCACAAGATCCGGTAGCACCTGTCCCAACACCTCCTCCATCACAAGATCTGGTAGTTTCTTCTTCCTTATCTGACCTTGATCTTCCTATTGCTCTACGTAAAGGTACTTGTACTTGCACTTCTCATCCCATTTCTCACTATGTCGCGTATAATCATCTGTCTCCTTCCCTTCGTGCCTTTACTTCGTCAGTTTCTTCTATATATGTTCCTAACACTGTACATGAGGCTCTTTCTTTGTCTGAGTGGCGGACAGCAATGGAGAATGAGATGACTGCTCTCCATGAAAATGGCACTTGGGAGTTGGTTCCTCTTCCGCCAGGAAAGTCTACTGTTGGTTGTCGGTGGGTCTTTACGGTCAAATATAATCCGGATGGCACTGTTGAGCGGTATAAGGCCCGCCTTGTGGCCAAAGGCTATACACAAACATATGGGGTTGATTATGAAGAGACTTTTTCCCCTGTTGCCAAGATAAACTCTATCCGGATTCTTATTTCTCTTGCTGCTAATCTTGGTTGGCCATTGTTTCAATTGGATGTCAAGAATGCCTTCTTACATGGTGATCTGCTTGAAGAGGTATATATGGAGCAACCTCCTGGGTTTGTTGCTCAGGGGGAGCGTGCTCAGGTTTGTCATCTTCGCAAAGCTTTATATGGTCTAAAACAGTCACCTCGAGCTTGGTTTGGTCGGTTCAGTGATCCTGTGATACAGTTTGGTATGCATCGATCTCATTCTGATCATTCTGTCTTCTCTCTCCAGTCTGAGCGTGGGAAAATAATGTTAATTGTGTATGTGGATGACATCATCATTACTGGGGATGATCAGAAAGGCATTGATGAGTTGAAGCAGTTTTTACAGCTTCAGTTTCACACTAAAGACTTGGGTAAGCTACGGTATTTCTTGGGTATTGAGGTGGCAAGATCCAAGGAGGGAATCAGTTTGTCTCAACGAAAGTATGCATTGGATATTCTTGAGGAAACAAGTTTATTGGGAGCAAAACCTGTGGAGACTCCGATGGATCCTAATGTGAAGCTTTGTGTTGATTAGGGGGAGATATTTCCACATCCAGACCGGTATCGTCGCTTAGTTGGCAAGTTGAATTATCTTACCAATACACGTCCTGATATTTCATTTGTTGTTAGTATGGTGAGTCAGTTTATGTCAACTCCTCGGCTTCCACACTGGGAAGCTTGTCTTTGTATTGTGAAATATCTTAAGGCTCATCCTGGACGAGATTTGTTTTATCGGTCTAATGGTCATTTGCGTGTTGAAGCTTTTACTGATGTTGATTGGGCAGGATCACCATCTGACAGACGGTCCACTACTGGGTACTGTACTTTTGTTGGCGGCAATCTGGTCACATGGAAAAGTAAGAAACAAACAGTTGTTGCAAGGTCCAGTGCAGAAGCGGAGTATTGAGCCATGGCACACACGACTTGTGAGATCGTCTGGTTGAGAGCTTTACTCATGGAGTTAGGATTCTGTGTGGAGTTACCTATTCCTATGTATTGCGATAATCAAGCAGCAATCCATATTGCTTCAAATCCAGTGTTTCACTAAAGAACAAAGCATATTGAAGTGGATTGTCATATTGTTCATGAGAAGATAGATGGTGATGTGTTATCTACTCCATTTGTTTCTACCGGAGCTCAGTTGGCTGATATCTTCACCAAACCACATTTAGAGTTTCTATGTAACAAGCTGGGATTTTGTGATATTTATTCTCCAGCTTGAGGGGGAGTGTTAGAGTAGCTTATTAATATTGTTCTATAGTGACTTTGTCCCACATTGACTAGTCAGGTAATGTGTCTAGTCGTTTCATAATATAAATAAAGGTTCTATGTGTAAGGGTTAATTTAACACCATATACACTTCTCTCTCTCTCTCTCTCTCTCTCTCTCTCTCTCTCTCTCTCTCTCTCTCTCATAACAGATCTCTTCCATGCAAACCATCAATAAAAAAAAGAATGACACACAACTTGAGATTCACCCTTATAAAGTAGCTTTTATGATTCTTACATCCTATGCAGCTACAAAAAAAGACATCATAAGTGCATAAAAGACAAACGGGTGCTGGAACCAAATAACTTTCGCCATAACCAACAAAATTCCAAAGTTACAAGCATTAACTGAACAAGAAGACAGTAGCCGTCGAATTCTTGATAAATAAGCTACCTGAATCTCTTTCAGCAAGTACTTGTTGATATTTCAAAGTGAACTCTAGAAACTCCTTTTCAGATTTAAAGGTCCGCTTTGTGTTCTTCCGTTTAACTTCAGTGGTTTCCTGACAAAGAAATGTTGTCCAACCATCAACATACTTCACAAGCATCATGAAATATCTCTTGGTGGATACACAAGGAGTCAGCACAAAACAGCATATGAATCACGAAGTACAGCCAAAATTTTCAAGTTTTGATTGAGTCAACAGATTCATTTTGATACCACCACCGAGACAAGTGTAATGTCATGAAGGATACCACAATAGTACAAGAGAAAATCAGAAGAGAACTTGGAGAAAGCCATTAAACTTTAAAAACAAGAAGAAAATACCATATAGCAAATTTGCTACCATTTATGCTACATAGTTGCCGAAAAACAAATGAAACTAGATCGATGTGAAAGCCAACTTCAGGATCCTTTGTCGTAATCGTTATCCACACCCCCTTGGTCTGCAGGCCATGGCCCATGGGGTTTAGATAAATCGTGGTTCACCATGAAAGAGTTTTATCAATCATGCCCAAGAAAGAAAAAAAACAATCAATCTGCATGTATGTTAGGTGTATCGGAACCGCCAGATCCAAATGCTATCTCCAACTCAAAGGTCTTTGATTCACAACCTGCTGCTAGTGTGAATAACAGTTGTAGCCAAACATTTTTTTCTCAACTGAGATGATAAAATGGTGTATTCATGGAACTTAAAGGATCTAACTGGAAACCCCTGTATGATCAGCCACTGTAGCAAAAATGCATAACATTTCCAAATAGCTTAAAATTCTCAGTAACTGGGGAGCAATATTTTAAAACATTCAAACAACCATCTAACTTCGAACAGTAATCACCGGGAATAGGGCGTGTGGAATGGAAGAGGACGAAACTTCAGAGGCTAGTAATCATGCAAAGTCAAGAGCTTGAAAATCATACAGGTATAACTATCTAATCAGCTGAACTGTTCCCCTATTCTTTCCTTAGTTACCTCAAACAGGATTCCGAATTCCTATTCCAAACAATGTGCTGCTAACTTAGCAACATATGTACCAATAAGTGTGTTTTTCCTTCCCTCTATGTCTTAAAAACCACATTTACCACGTAATGGAAGGGAGATCTAGCTGAAGAAATACTTCATTAACAATTTTTTCATTTGTTTAAAAATACAAATGAAAACACCTAAAAGGGCACAACATTTGTACACCAGAAGGTAGTACAAACTGGGTCTTTCAGAAATTGACACCTAAAATGTGAAAAACGAACAACTACTGGAGTTACAGGTAACAGGAGACTATGATTAGTCACAACTTTCAAAAAAAAAAAAAAAAGACTTTTATACGAAAACAGAATAAAAGAAAAGAGAGGGGAGAAAAACTGAAAAGGTGACACGAGCTTTGATATTACTAACTATTTTTCTGTTGTTTACAGCACTGTCAGTTGCAGATATCTCCTTCACATGGGCTGCTTGTGTCTCTAAGCCTGCTTCAACTGCTGCAAAAGAAGAAGGAATGAATAAACTCATATCAGAATTCCCCACATCATGGGCCTGACTTTTCAAGTATACAGATAAAATTAACACGTGTTAGAATAGGTTTTATTGTTAGTTGTCCCACATTGGGTAGCTACATACTGTATTCACCTCTCTCATAATATAAATAAAGTCTTCTGTGTTTGGGTTCATTAACACCCAATACACTCTCTTATATCTGATAAGATGGTATCAGAGCCTCTCTTAATCCAAACCCTGACCCAACCTTGACCTAACCTTAACCCTAACCTAACTTCTTCGACACCTTGTACCCTTACTGACGTCACCTCAAACCCTCATTGACGTCATCTCGTCATCTTCGTCAACCCAGATGTATTCGACCTAACCCTAAACCCAAAATCGAGTGCTGTAAACCTAAATCAAGTTCTGTTCGACCCCTTAAAACCCCAAATCGAGTCCTGAAATCCTATCTGTGACCCTCGAAATTCCCAAAAACCCTTTATCCAGTCGTTTTCGAACCAAAATCGAACCACAAAAACCCAGAAATCGAACCCTCCAGTACCAAATTCGAGGGTCACAGATATAAGAGAGAGTGTATTGGGTGTTAACAAACCCAAACACAGAAGACTTTATTTATATTATAAGAGAGGTGAATACAGTATGTAGCAACCCAATGTGGGACAACAAACAATAAAACCTATTCTAACACTCCCCCTCAAGCTGGAGAATAAATATCACAAAATCTCAACTTGTTACATAAAAACTCTAAACATGGTCTAAACAATGGCTTGGTGAAAATATCAGCCAACTGAGCTCCTGTAGACACAAATGGAGTAGATAACACACAACCATCTATCTTCTCACGAACAATGTGACAATCTACTTCAATGTGTTTCATTCTCTCATGAAATACTGGGTTTGAAGCAATATGGCTGCTTGATTATCACAATGCATAGGAATAGGCAACTGCACACCAAAGCCTAACTCCTCGAGTAAACCTTTCAACCATACTATTTCGCAAGATGTGTGTGCCATGGCTCGATACTCAGCTTCTACACTGGATCTTGCGACAACTGTCTGTTTCTTGCTTTTCCATGTGACCAAATTTTAAAATTATAGTCCCAATCCATGCACTAACATCAATTAATTGGACTCAAATACGGATAAAGGTGCCGGCATATGTCTAAGCATTGGATTGATCTGATTTCCATCTCATGGACACCTTAACACGCCGAAATATTTGTTTTCCTTAAAAATATTTATTTCTTTGTACGATAATGGTGTTAACTAGGTTGCCTTAAGGCATTCTTGCATAGTGTAGGAGCTCAATGAATAAATCATATTGAATGAATCACAAACTATGTCTGCGAGTTGAATATTCAGCAAAACATAAAAGACACAAACCATGTTAACTCATCCAAGTGTTGAGTGTAACACAGGTACTTTGTACATTTAGATGGGTCCACGTGACATAGAGCACCATGTGGTGATAAATAACTACTACTTTACATTATGTCTTTGTACTTCTGTAGTATAAACCCCAACATAAGTGGCATCGTCTGCCCACATGCGCATAAATGTGTGCAAAATGTAAAACATTCCAACTCCTACTTAAAATCGCAATACGTGGAAGATGAAGCGCTAGTGCCCTACGATAGCATGTATATAATGTACAACCTTCTAACTTTCTTGCCAACGTATTCAAATTTCCATTGCTTAGTCCTTTTGTTATATCCAAAGTTTTTGGATGCCTACTCTGAATATTCGGGTATCAAATTTGGTTTATTTTACATTGCTTTGTATTTAAATCTACTAGTTTCTTCGCTTTTTTCATAGAAACAATGTGTTTTAAACTTGTGATGCATGAAGAGCGAGAAGGGAAATACTGTGTGAGAGAGAGAGAGAGACGTACGGTCCAGGCAGAAGTGAGAGTCCTGGGAAGAAAGAAAAATAAATAAAGCTGAAGTTGGGTTAATTGTGAAGGTCCACTAAACTTTTAGCAGAGAGAGCCTTGATCACAGCCTTAACTTTTGTGTCATATAACACACATTTTTAACTCCATGACTGGAGATGTCCTTAGGCCCCACTGCCTTTAGCGTGCTTCTGCAGTTCTGCTTACAAGAAGGAACAACATGCAAGCCCCAAGGGTTATTGCTCTTTACGAGACAGGTCATCCTCGCCAATTGTAATCGAAGAAACAACTTTATTGGGAAGATTAAAATAGGTGATATAATTGTTGGTAAAAAAAAGGAGATTAGTGTTGGAATTGCCAACTTCTATGAGGGTCTATTTAGGGAGGAGGTGGTGTGTCATCCTCGTGTAGATGGTATAGAGTTTGATGCCATTTCTGGGGAGAGAGCCTCATGGTTGGAAAGGCCGTTTGATGAGGCCGAAGTGGTGGTGGCTCTAAAGGCTTTGAATGGAGATGAGGCGCCAGGACCAGATGATATGTCGTCAGCTTCTTTTAAATAATGTTGGGGGTGGTGAGAGAGGCAGTGATGGCCATGTTCCATCATATATGGAGGTTTGGGAATTTTGAAAAGAAGTTTAAACTCTTCTTTTGTGGATTTGATTCAAAAAAAGGGAGGAGCAGAGGACATCCGGTATGTTAGACCTATCAATTTTCGTAGGGAGCTTATAAGTTGATGGCCAAAGTTTTGGCTAATCGTTAGAAAACCGTTGGGGGAAGGTGGTTTCAGAATCTCAAAATGCTTTTGTTGAAGGAAGGCAAATTTTGGATGCGGTTCTAGTTGCAAATGAGTGTGTGGATTCCGTAATGAAGAGTGGTATTCCGGGAATTATATGCAAGTTGGATATTGAGAAGGCGTATGATCATGTTAATTGGGATTTCTTGACGTAAATTATGCAACGGATGGGATTTGGAGAGGTGTGGAGGAAATGGATGAACTTCTGCATTTCTTCTGTCAGAATGTCAGTTTTAGTTAATGGAACTCCAACGGGTTTCTTCCACACTTTTAGAGGCCTCCGTCAGGGTGACCCGATTACCTTCAAATTTTTTAAGGTACCCCCAATGATTGGGGACTATATGGGTTTTGTTATCGTTGGGTAAATAGAGTTTGGGATATCCGCCTGCGAAGGGAAGTGCTTGACCGAGAGGTGGAGGCTTTGATGGTTTTATTTTCTAGGGTGTATGGAATTCAAGTGATCAGAGAAGGGGAGGATGAGATGCGTTGGAATCTTTCTAAATCAAGGGAGTTCCAGGTGAAATCATTTTATCAAGTTTTATGTGGGGTGGAAAAGCTTTCTTTCCATGGAAAGCAATCTGGAAGACTAGGGCTCCATTGAAGGTGGGTTTTTCTGTTTAGTGTGTGGCCCAAGGAAAGATTCTTACAATCGATAATTTGATTCAAAGGGATAATCATTGTTAATTGGAGTTGTATGTGCAAAAGGAATGCGGAGACAGTTGATCACCTTCTCATTCATTGCCCACTGGCATGGGATTTATGGACTTCAGTGTTATCTTGGTTTGGTATTCAGTGGGCTATGTCAAGAAATGAAACTTCTAATTGCTTGGAGAGGCGCAAAAGTGAGAATGAGAAGGAAGCGTGTTTGGACCATGATTCCTCTTTGCATGATGTGGATGATTTGGTGAGAGGGAAATCAGAGATGTTTTGAAAGAGTAGAAAAGCCTTTGTTCAGAATCAAAAGTTTTTTGGTGAATAGCTTGTATAGTTGGGACAAGGGAGAATGTTATCCTTCTCTTGGCCAATTTTTTGATTGGTTTGATCTTTTATTTTCACATGATGGTGTGTAGGGCCTTTTTGTCGGGGGCATCTCTTTTGTATACGGGTAGCATCCCTTATGCTCTCTTTAATATATTTATTTACAAATCAAAAAAAAAATCTACTATTTTCTTCATTATTTGTAATAGTTCTTTACTTGGGCAGTTGCAATCTTTCTATTCCGTACATATTCGTTCTTGAGCTTTTAGAAATAAATAAAGCAAGAAGAATGTTTTGCAGAACGATCTATAAAACAAGCAGACTATATGCACTCTTTGGGTTGCACTTGAGTGGAGTTATCATGGCTAATAAAAACTTAAAAATAAAACGAAGTGGGCTGCTTTACTTTCACTCAATTTTAGCAGTAGTAGTGAAATCTCCATTTGTCAAATAAGAAAAATGGACATTGTCATCGTACGTTAACAGGTGTAGAAATGAAGAACACTCAAACAACACGTAATACAACAAAATGAAGAAAGCAGTATGAATGCAAAAGTGATCATGTTTAGGCAAAAGTGATCATGTTTAGGCCCCACTGTTTTAATTTCTGTAAATTTTAGTCAATCAGTGTAAGGATACCTACAATCTGCACACACGGAAAACAGAAATAATCCACTTATGCAACAACCAAGGTTCTAAAACTCGCTAGGTGCTCCCAGGGCGGCCGGACACCTTCTAGCTTCCAGGGCCGAGTACTCGGCGCCTAGTCGGGCAATTAGTCGGGATAGTCGGGATAATCAGTCTAGTCGGGCTAGTCGGCGAGGGTCCCTCTAGCGCCTAGGCGGCGAGTACTCGGCCTTCTAGACCTTCTTTTAGAACACTGGCAACAACCCATGTTCAGAGTTTGTCCAGTGCATTAGCTGAATCTCAAGCATATAAAATTCAACCTAAACTGAAACACTAGATTTCAGACAAAAACTAGTTCAGAAAACATACAGTTAAACAAAATTAAAACCTAGAAGCAAAGGTACTTAAGGTAGAGAGAGATGATAACCTTTCTTTGGACTTTGACATTTCTCTTCAGCTAATGAGACAGGCTTTGCTAATTCAGTTATAACCGACATACATCCACTCTGCGAAGAACTGTCTTTGCCAAGTAATTCCAACCCCTGTGACCCATCATACGCATCATCATTTTCAGTTAATGGGACAGGAAAAGATCTAGAATTCTCATTCTTTTCGGCTTTTCCCTCACTTGACTGAAGCTCATTCACTACTAATTCGGGTCTGGAATCAATTTCTACTAATCTCTCCTCTTTATAATCACTCAATGGCTTTCCTTGCTCAGGTGTTTGTGAATCATCCTCATTTTCAGATAATGGAACAGGAAAAGTTCTGGAACTCTCACTCTTTTCGTTTTTCCCCTCACGTGACTGAAGCTCATTGAGTACTAATTCAGGTCTTGAATCTGCTTCTACTAATTTTTCCTCCTTATAATCAATCACTGGTTTTTCTTGCTCAAGTGTCGGTGTTGAAGGGGCCAATGGTTCCGGTGAGCTATCGACAAACCCGTCAGGCAATGAATGCGCTTCTGGAAGCTGATCCGCAGCTGGATTTTCCATCTTATCTGCATTGTTTGCATAAGTAGTCAAAATTATCGAAATACGAATTCATACATGCAAGAATAGAAATACAGCTATAATGTTAGAGGCTCAAATTACTAAGATAAATGCAAGAATTACTTTCTCAACCGAATAAGCAAGCTAAGAACTCGATCGAAAAAAGTCAAGCTAAGAATTAACGACAAGCCGACAACATAATAAATGTATCACCGAGACCGACCAAATTTGAAGTGTGAGCTTATGCGTTTCTTACCAAAATGATTAGAAAGACGAAACTGATTTGGAGAAGAGACAGAGTTACGAAGAGATGGGCGAGAGTGGAAACACAAACCCTAACGTTTGGAAAAGAACTTGTTTTGGGGAAATTTACCAATCAGTTCTGTTGACAAGCTTTATTTACAACTTTGATGGAGAAAAAATTTGTTCACCCCACCAAAAGAGGGTGAACAAAACCCTCACCCTGATTGGTTAAAATAGTGTAGAGTCCATGGAATCAATACATTTTTTGGTAAATATGACATCACTTTATGGTGGGATTCACACTATTTTTTATGGACCCAACACTATTTCAATCAATCAGGGTGAGGGTTTTGTTCACACTCTTTTGGTGAGGGTGAACAAATTTTTTTCCACTTTGATGGCCCCAAGTCCTCTCCATTCGTCTTTTTGTCTAATTAATTTTTTTCGTAATGTTTAGTTTTTTATCATAATTTTTTGAATTAGTTATTCGTCTCAACCAGAAAAATTAAAAAAATATAAAACTATAACTCGAAGTTGGAAAAACTTCATATATTACGACAGTTTAGATTAAAAGACGACATTTTGATATATTTTTAATTTTGTCTAAAAAAATTTGTTTTTTGTTGTAATTTTTACTTTTAGATTCCTCTCGCAATGATTACTCCAATATATATATATACTATATCAGAAATATAATAAAATTCAGAAAATACAAACAACCCGAAGGCAATTTCTATCCGCATCTCACTTTTTTACTTCATACAACTTACTAAAAATAATAGCACATGTTTACGACAAAAATAGCCCAATGTGTATTGAGAAAAATGCCCCAGCGTGTAAAAACTCTCTCAATCTCCATCTTCATCTTTCTCTTTCATCGCCATCCACAGTCCCTCACCAGAGCTCCACCATTGCCGGCAACTATTTTCTCACCATTATCTCCCTCCTGAAAACAAAATGAATCCAGGATGGTAACTTCTAAAAACCGCTAATTTATCCATAAAACGAAATCAAAGAACATGTTCGGAAAACAAATTAAGCTATTATGAATCTTCATCCATGTAGGGGTCCGGATATACCGAGCATTAGCTGATAAAGGCTATAATGAACGGATGAGATACCTCTAGGGAGATTGTCGAGAGGCTACCCAAGAGGGACTCTTCGGATAAACGGTTTATTATGAACTAGCATACTTGTCAAGAGTAAGTGGGGCTTCGGCCCATCGTCTCGGGGATTCGTAAAGGAATGTATGATGCCAGTCTCATCAGAGGCAATTGTGATATTAACAATATGGGAGTTTGGTTGATGGTCAACGAACTGACTAGTCTCAACCAATTTCGGGGTACGGTAAAGGAATCGAAGAATCATAGCCTAGGGTTGACTCAACATAGACTTTAATGCTGCATGTGCGCGTAACAAACCAAGATCATGACAGGTGACATCATCCGAACGATTTGCAATACGTGTCATCATCTCACTGGTGGCAAGTGCTTGTAGCATATTCTCTCGAGTTCGTCACGGTGACATCACCCAAGCGGTTACATCACGTGATGAGCACGAGTGTGCTTGGAATGCAAGCCAAGGATCACCTATAAAAGGTAACCTTCATCAGAGAAGCAAGGTACAGACATTCTCTCACTCAAACCCTAGATTTGTGCTTACACTTCATCTTCCTCACTTACTTACTTCACCGTCGGAGGGTCGTTCTGGACTTTGCAGTCTAGTACCGTGCTAACGGGGGTGCTGAGTGCGCAGGATCTAAAGCTCAGGTTGAAGGGAAGATCATCCACAACAGATACCGTTGGTGAGGGGAACTGATTGAGGAATTGTAGCTCCACAATCCACATGAGTTGGTAAAGAAAGTCACATGGATTTCGTTTTCGTTCCAAATTAGTTTTCGTTCGGAATCTTTATCATATGGATGAACACCGGATCAAAGATGACATGGATGAACACCTGGCAACCGAAAACCAGAACATCGGATTGGATATCTAGTCCGAAAACCGCTACCAAAATCGGGAGTCAATTCCCGAATTTATTAAAATAGTTCGGAAGTTGAGTTCCAAATCTTGTTTGGAAGTTAATATCCGAATTCTAGGGCTGTAACCCGAAGTTCACCCATCACCATACCTCCTGTAGCCCTCTGGTATTTCCAACACTCTTTGTTGAGTAATCCTTGCTCGCTATCTTTGCTTTCTCCTTTCCTACGTTTATAGAGGAAAAGGACGGATACCTGTTCCACCATCAAGGCTGAACAAGCTTTATAACTCTCTTCTTTTGAGGCAGCTCTTTTCAGCAAGACTAGTATATGGTTCTAAACGCCAGATTCTGTTTGGCTCAAATCCTCTCCAACACTCTTTGTTGAGTTATCCTCACTCGCTTTCTTTGCTTTCTGCTTTTCTACGTTTATAGAGGGAAAAGGATGGATACCCGTTCCACCATCAGGGTCGAGCAAGTAGCATAAATCTCTTCTCTCGGGGCAACTCTTTCTAGCAAGACTAGTATATGGTTCTAAATGCCAGATTCCGTCTGAATCAAATCTTGTTCACCACTAGTGTAGTGGTGGAGCGTGAACCTTAGTAATAATGAAAGACGAACAAAAGTAATGAGTAGACCAGCCGATGGAGCACCACGCAATTGGTCTTCTTTTCCTTAGCTGAAGTATTTTAGTCTTCTATCTGAACCAGTCTTAGTCAAGTTTGTCGAGTCCCTATTACTCCTACCTTTTGAGTCTTGTATAGCAACACCTAATCACAAACGGTCATTGAAAACTCTGTTTCTAACCACTGTTGGTACTGTTGACACCCAATCTGCTATATCTAGTGAGTTGTGACACTTAGGGCAAGCACAGCAACGCTCTTCATCCACCTGTTTTCGCTACCGTACCTAGCTGACGTTGGAAATCAAGCTCCAATAGCCTCACCTTCAACCTCGCCACTGTCCATCAGGCTACAATACCTTGATAAATCTCACTTGATTTGGCGAGGTACTATTCATTAGGAATTCTTTTTTTTAATTATTATTATTATTGGTTTTTCATTTGTCCTTTTTCTATTTCATTCTCTCTCTCTTTGAAGAAGAATGGTTTAATCCCACTTGTGATTTGAAAAAGTGGATCGATGAGTTCTGGGTTTGAGGTTTTGTGTTCGTTGATCTGGGTTTTCGAGTTTCCAGCAAGTTTGACGATTATCTAGTTTCCGGCAAGTTCGACTTGGGTTTCCGACAATGATCGATCTAGGTTTTGCGTTCATCGATGCATATGTATATTACGGAGCATTTGATGTGTGTGTGTGTGTGTGTGTGTGTGTGAGAGAGAGAGAGAGAGAGAGAGAGAGAGAGAGAGAGAGAGTAAGTAATTTTTAAATTCGAAGAAAACATTAATTTTAATCGTGAATAGGTAAAATTGGCGGTATTGTTGGAGTGTTGAAAGAGACAAAAGTTGGTAAAGTGAAAAACAGGCACTGTTTATTTGTTGAGGCTGCTGGGAATGCTCTCACCAGTCTATGTTTTATTTGGTTTTGTACTAGTGTATTTTGCATATGTTCTGTCTGGTACTCTGGTAAATTTTTGTACTTGATTGTGTTAGCATCATGTCCAGAGATAGAATGCATGGTATTAGCATTCGTTTGAACGGCACTAACTATTCTTACTAGGCAAGTTTGAATGGCACCAACTATTCTTACTAGGCAAGTGTTATGAAATTTTTTATAACTCGTCAAAATCTATGGGAACATGTCACCCGTTTCACTGTTGAACCCACCGAAAAGGAAGCAAAAATATTATGCAACTTATAGCCAAATGGTAGGAAAATGCACAAATTCTGATTAGGTTCCATAACTCTTCGAAACCGAGTATAGGTATGAACTTCTCAAAATATGACATCGCAAAGAAAATTTAGAATTACTTGAAAGATATGTATCTTGAATCTAGCTTTGCAAAACTGTACAAGCTTGAACTGTCCATTTTGTCATGGGTGATAAGTCTATTCAGTAATTTTACAATAAGATGACTAGCTATTGGGATCAATCCACTCTTATCGAAACTGCTGTTTTTGATAAGTAGATTTAAAACTAGGAATCTTGTCTATTCAGTATCAATGTGATTACTTTCTGTTCTACAACATATCAATGCCATCCTTCTGTCATTAATTGCACAAGAACAGGTTAGAGAAGAGGAAAGAATAATATATACCCAAAAAACAAAAAAGGGAGGAAAGAATATGGTACTTATTTTCAACTAAATTCAACAAATAGCTCTCAAACTTCTTGTTAAATTAGATAGACTTTCAATTTTCCATTCCACCTTCAACACAAAAGTGTAGTAGTGTATAAATTCAAGGAAGTTCTTGCGAAACCAGATGTGCCCAATTGTTCAATTTAAATAAGTTCACCAATGGTTTGACCATGAATTTGCTTGAGTTACCATCTCTTTCACATACCACCTTATCATCAATGCCGGTGCAAATTTCTTAGGCATTTTTTGATACTCAGGCTTCCAATGCCAAACAAGAAAAAAAATTCCAAAAAATGAAAGAACCCAAAATTCTTGGTGGAAGACAAAAAATAAAAAATAAAAAACACAAGCCAATAAGCATCCGGTACCCACTAATATTGCAATATAACACAAGAACCCAGTAATTCCAGCTGAGTATATCCATGATAGCATGTAAGGTGTTATAAACATGCATGTCAAAATACCTCAAATATAAAGAGGGTCGATATGAAAGCTAAAAGGTTGAGTTACGTCTGTCATATTTAAGATATATTTTTCTTGTTTGTCAAAAGGACCCAATCAAAAAGAGGCTGCCAAGATATAAAAAATTAGCGATTTTGCCTAGAGGTCTACTCATCCTGGGACTGATACTTCAACCTGAAACCAAATATCTCGGCTCCGGAACCATTGCGGGAGGGGAGGCAATTTTGGACATGCAGACTTTAGACACTCAAACTACGAGAAGGGAATACATGGTACCTGACATGAGAGTACAAAGAGTTAAAAATAGTACTACTAAAATACAAGTAACACCTGTAATATACATCCACATTTGTTGGAATTTATGAGTTCATGGCAGAATATTAAACAATATGAAATGAGTACATAGGTCCACACTCCATTTCAAGTGCAAGGATACGAAAAACAAAATTGAAAAGATATATTAAATCAACTATAGATTACAATTAGCCAACACTTTAAGAGCAACAACTATTAAGAACAATAGTCAAAACAAAAGCTAGACAACTTCTATGGAAAATGAACCTTTTGTAGTCAGGAAATGACACTTTCATCATCTTCATTGCTATCAATGACAGGAGGGAAACATACTGCACCGTTAAAAAAAAAAAAAAAAAAAAGAGCAAAACATTCTGCTACCAGCCAATGACGCTATTGGAAATTGTTGATCATATTTTGACCATGGATGTAGGAAATAGAAGCGGCTAAACACATATCAGTAAAGAGCCAGAATATAATAAGTAAGCTCTTAAAAGTTAAAAGGATGCTGCAGGTGTAATGCATATTTTTACGGATGACGATCAATAAAAGTACTAGGAGAGATGCAGTCAGTATACCATGTTTCGGTGTACGCCTAACTATTAGGACAAAGTCTCTTTAACTTTAGAAGTGCCCAAATGCAATCCAAAGGTGGATAATAGAATTTCCCGTTGTCACAATACAAGTACTCACTTATATTGTCCTCCAAAATTTAAATTAGAGCAAGATTTTAACAGTAAAATGTAGTAAACTTCAATAACTTCAAAATAATCTAGGTCTAGACTGAAGTAAATATTTAAGCACCAGAGTCCCAAAAATCTTCCAGGACAACCTCATGGTTACTTTGTACAGCAACAAACAACTCAACTAAAATACTCCCTCCGTCCCATAAAGTTGGGGCCTTCCGAAACTACGTGCAATTTTCAAGTTAAAAAATAATATATTTCTTAAAATAATTTTTGAATTTTTTTTGCGCCGTATAAAATTTTCAATGATCTATTAAACAAGATCCCTATTGGCCAAAAAATTATTTTCGTAAGTATATTATTTTTTAGTTTGAAAACTGAACGTAGTTTCGTAGGGCCCCAACTTTATGGGACAGAGGGAGTAAATAAATTTGCTTAATAATCTCAAAACAAAATGTTTCAGGAGGACGCATAATGGTCACTCCATAGGCTTTGGAATCCCAACATTTAGCTGGTTAAGCTTTGATGTTCTATACTACAAGCAACGAAGCGGTCAGCTTAAAGAAAGATCAATTACCTTCTACCCCTTGCATGCATCTATGGGAAATAACGATGCCTCACAGACCGTCGCTGGCGATGATAAACTAAAGCTGATACTTTCCGCTTAGGTGTCTCATTGGACCTGATTTCATCATGCACACTTGGAGGTAATAAAGCTGCCAATTTAGAAAAGAGTAAGCATGAGATATAAGATCTAATCCCTGTAAAATAAACAAAATAAAATTTATGATCGTCAAAGACCTCCCGACACATCTGGAAGTATCATCAGGCAAGTATGTGGTTTTGAAAGTTCCAACCTCTCTTTGTTCAACACATTTCGACACAATTGAGAAAACCATCTCATCCCAAGCAGAAAGGAATGGGATATAAATGATCCATCATTTAAACCTCACAAAAGAATCAGTGGTTTCCCTGAAAATATACTGCTAATCTATGTACTCGTGCATCAAGTGCAAAGGACATTGAACTCACTAGTGTTTACAAGTTCGAGGCATCCCATATTTACTCTTAAAGGGTCGCTGACGCATTGGCTAAGGTTCGCCAAGATTCCCAGACTCAAAGGTGGCATGCTAAACACTAAGTCTAGGAAACTTCACCATTCATTATTTTAACAGCCGGAGAACTAATATTGAAACGTCATTCAAGAAAATGTACTACACCTATTCATATCAGACTCACAGCATTGTTTGCACATGGACTGAAAATAAAATTTTGGTAAGGAATCAATCAAGGGTATACAAGATATTGACACAATGATTCACATAAAATTCATCACTACCGAGCAGAATAGGTAAAAACAGGCAAATTGCTTATTTTACACGATGGGAAAACTAAAATTCGGAAGCAATTCCAAATAAAGTGAAATGTTCACAAATCCAGTTGCTATTTATGACTTTCTGCAGAAGTACACAAATTAGCTGAATGCACACCTGTACCTTCATTTGATCCAAGCTGGTTTACCAAATCCAGCCCATTTGAGGTCGTCGGCTCCACATGAATCCCAGCAACAGCGTCACCACCACCGTGGCCAAGCCCAAGAGAAGTCAAATTCCCTCCACCGATATCACTAGACTCCTGATGGTTTTTGCCCAGATCAAACTTCATAGTCAGATCAGGTCTTTCAGTTGGAGATGAAGTTTGTACTGGGGAATCGGCAAGAATGGATGCTAGGGGATTACTAACCATGCTATCAATTGCTTTGGTATTAGATGAACCAAAAACCCGTGTACCAGAATCTGTAGAGCACTTTGAAGTCAATGGGTGATCATCTATTGGTGCACTAAAGGTGACTGGAGTGTAATCTAAATCAATTGCAGTGTCTGATATATTATCGGTCTGGAATGGTTGTAATTGGGAACCTAATGCTGGGTGAGACTTCTCAAAACCATTGCCATTATTGTTGAAGAGACCTAGAGAGGAACTCACACCAGCATCAAATGCTGCATTTAAACATGTGGGAGGAGCAGGAAATGAATGCCCCCCATAGTTAACTGGTTGAGTAACCCTGAGAGTATCAGGACAAGTCAAATTGGCACTGTCTTCTTCTGAATCGCTGATAACAATGATGCCAATATCGCCTAACCACGCATCAGTATCTCTGCTCATGTTCTTATCAGTCGTGTCCATGTTGCATGGATTACTATTGATGGTGCAGTTCTTGTTAACACTACAGTCTCCATCATCTCTACAGCTTTCAGAGGAGCTGAGACCTAGAGAAGAACTCACACCAGCATCAAGTGCTGCATTTAAACACGTGGGAGGAGCAGGAAATGAATGCCCACTACAGTCTCCATCATCTCTACAGCTTTCAGAGGAGCTGAGACCTAGAGAAGAACTCACACCAGCATCAAGTGCTGCATTTAAACATGTGGGAGGAGCAGGAAATGAATGCCCCCCATAGTTAACTGGTTGAGTAACCCTGAGAGTATCAGGACAAGTCAAATTGGCACTGTCTTCTTCTGAATCGCTGATAACAATAATGCCAATGTCACCAAACCGTGCATCGGTATCTCTGCTCATGTTCTTATCAGTCGTGTCCATGTTGCATGGATTACTATTGATAGTGCAGTCCTTTTTAACACTACAGTCTCTATCATCTCTACAGCTTTCAGAGGAGCTGCTGCTCATTATAATAACATTGTGACTGTCATTTCCAAAATGTTCACCTAGTTGGTTCCTGCAAGTGGACTGCATATCCCTAGGACTGCGACTGTTGTTGGGATTAATATGTCCGGCATTACCTTCCTCGTTCAAATGCCTCGAGGCTTCCAAGGTCTCACTAACCTCAGACCTAGAAACACATATAGATCCATCGGGGAGGTGCCAGTGCTCGAGATGCTTAAACTGATATCCACTTTTTACACGCCAAGATCCATCAGGCTTCACATCAATCTCAGTAACGTCTTCTCTACAATCCTGCACCTGGTCCAATAGATTAGAATTACGCAGAAGTGGATGGTTCCACATTCAATATGAACATTAACAAAATGAACCGAAACTCATTCAGTTATTGGCTACCATCTTGGCGATGCGATCAAAATAAGGGTCAACAGTAATGTCGTCCAAGGAGTAGTTCTTCAGGCAAATTGGACACTGCCACTGCAACCAGTAGAAGTTCCTAATTAATATATTACAATAAAGTTCAGGAAAAAGTTTCAAATACTATATCACTTGCCTTCTTAGAGTGCTGGTTTAGCAGAACAAAAGTTTGAAGATCAAAACAACCCATGTGTGCACAAGGTTTGAATCTTCCGGCAGTCTTGATTCTACAGCCACTCATCTTCCATTTATATGCGGGCAAAAGAAAATGGCATATCATTAATTTCATTAAGAAACTGTACTCTTCACAACATAAGTCCATTTCAACTGAATTGACCTCGTCGTTATAAAAAACAAGAAAGCAAGCAAATTATCCCTCTCATGACACACTTCTATTCCAACAATACAACTACGTAACAAGCTTGAATCAAGTGATCTTCCAGTAGATGCATTTTCAACTTTCACAGACGAGAGAGGTTGAGTGCAAATATAAGAGGAAGAAATATATTCTCCTGCAACAGAGGGTTTGGGTATTAGCAGAGAGTCTTATGGCCATCCTAAATGGAAATTCTCAACCAAAACAATTCAATTGACAATAAAGTCAGTGCACTATAGGGACTCTCGACACATCCTCAAACTGGGAACTACACAAGGGGCCCTAGAAGATTTTAAGCACAGTATCCCTAGTGCAGAACATGTGTAGAGAGACTTCTCTCCTTAACCACAAGCTACAGGTCCATATATTTGTTTAAAGGAGGGGACGACATTTTAAAGTTGAATATAGAACTATTTTGTAAAGAATAAAATGAAAGCATGTTTTAATATCTTTAGAATTTGGCATATCTTTAGACTTTGGGAATATCTACAAATAACAACCCTGTTGAAGTTCAAAACTGACATAACTGTGCTTTTGCATTCAATAATATTATTAAGTTCAATCAATACATCCTCCTTCGTTCTAGTATTCACCATTTAAGCAAATGCAGAGAGCTCGACTAAAGCGTGTTTGTGTTATCTTTTGAAAAGGAGAGAATATTTCAATTTAGAAGATTAAAAGGACTCAGGTGGCGTGGAATATAATAGAGAATTTTATCCATGTTCAAGCAATATAAATCACCAAAAATCACAGTGGGGCACAGCAACATACACAGAAGGAGAGAACACCAAGAGTTTCAACTTCCAAGATAAACACTTACAGGACAGCGCAGACTAACTGTAAAAATGTCTGCAATAACTTCCAAATCACTATCACTATCTCCATTTTCCGTAACCATTCCACCACGAATGCAACAGCGAACACGGGCAAGAGCATCTTCAAAGGGCTCACCATTTTTCTCTTCAAGAATCATGCTGAGAATCTAAATGACAGATAAATAAAGTCTTGTATTTGAGATAGTTATGTAAGCAAAGAACCAAGAGCAAGGGACTTGTCTCACCAAACTAAACTACAAAATACAGGGAAAAATTCAGAAATTCTTGAAATATTATACAGTCATAACATAAGGGAAAAAAACATATTGATGATATATTTAATGCCTGTGAGCCTATACTGTTCCTTCCTCTCTCTTTTTCCCGTTTTATTTGGGAGAAATGGCAATAACTTCATTCAAAGAAATGAACACCATTACCATGAAACAAAATAAACAAACAAACTAAACTATTTAGTTACTGTTCCTTCATTGTCAATCACTGATTCACTACCCATTACCCATTTGATTGTCCTTCATGTCATAATAACACCTAGTTTAGACCCGGCATAATACTTTAGTAAATCTACGCAGAGTGAATTGGTCCCTATGCTGGCCAAAGAAAATAGTTCCAGTCCTTCGGCCTTCCCTTTAATTGCTTATATTTTGAGAAGATTGCTTTCTTTCATATTATTGTTCCTTCCAAACACAATAGTGCTACGTGCCATCAAAATTTGGGTTTTTAATTTCGAAAAGATTTTCAGAGTCGCCACCCGGGTTTTTATTTTGAAAAGAGATTTGGTACCCGAGAAACCATTTGTTTTGAAAATTTGAATGATACTCGTACCTCTGATTTGGAAAAGGATTTGGCTTATTTGAAAACAGAGTATTCTGGGTTCGGGAGCCAAGTTACGAATGGGGAAGGTTTTTAAGGCACCCCGCCAGCCTGATTGACAATCAGTCTTTACTCAATGCCTTGTGGGATTTTGAAAACCTTTTTATTGCTTAACTTTATTCACATAAAGAACGGATAATGATAAATAACGGAAATTGATGAACGAATATGAAACAATAACAGAAAAACCGTTTAAAAGGAGAATTACTGTATTGAACATTGCCCGGGAAAACAAGTGTTTTGAATTTTTTTTTTTATGCAAACTAGTTCCGTACGACACTAGGTACTGCCATACGGTAGTGTTTCTTTGGTGATAATGTTCAAATCAGTAACCTCATGAATTGGATCTGAGATACTTAACCATTTTCTATGGGACTGATTTTTTTTTTCAATGATTATTGTAAAATCTTTAAAAGTACTGCTAAGTATGAAAACAACTGAGTAGAGCAAAAGAGGAAATCTTTTTAAAACATGCATCCAGTACGCTTCATACTTCCAAGCTATTGATTAACCAGGAAGTTCAGAGGACTGGGAAAATATTTTTCATGAAGAACACCACCGTACGACAATGGCCAATGAGGAACGCGTACGACAGTGTCGGGAAAATTACCTCTTTTTTTTTTACTAAAATGTAAGCCAATTTGGTCCCAAAATCAGTACAGAGGATTGTTTTGGTGCTCAAAGGCTTCCCCTCAAATTGATAAAACTATAGCTTTAAAATTAAAAGTTTTACCTTTAGAAAGAAAAATCTTTTGAGAAAATATTGAATGCCCACTTCCTTCTTTTGGACCTCCAAGTGACTGGAAACGAAGCTTATAACCCTTGTAATGGGGGCTTCAACTGAAGCTTGACGTTGAAGGCTTTTATAAAATGACTTGGGGGCTGTTTGATAAAACTGAAAACTGAAAGCTGAAAAATTAAGAACTGAAAACTGAATGCAGAATTTTTTAAGCTGAAAAGCTGTTTGATAAAACATATTAGGCACTGAATTAAAAAAATTAATTTTTTTTGTTCTAATTGTCTCTTAATTTTACTAATGGTCATCATGTATTTGTGGTAGTGGTGGAGTGGTGATTGGGAGGTGGCGGGGGTGGTGGTGGGGTGGCGGCGGTGGTGTAACAGTGGCAGAGTAATGGTGGTGGTGGAATGATGGTGAGTTATGGTGGAAGTGGAGTATTTGTGGTGTAATGGTGGTGGAGGTGGTGGCAGTGGTGGAGTGGTGGTGGTGGAGTGAGAGTGATGGCGGTGGCATGACAATAGTGGTGGTGGTGGCGTTGTGGCAGTGGTGGTAGTAGTAGTGGTGGTGGTTGTGGTAGCGGCGACGGCTGTGGTGGTGTAGTGGTTGTGGTTGTGGTGGGGCGACAGCGTGGCAGTGGTGGTGGTGATGGCGTGGTGGCTTGGTAGTTGTGGTGGTGGTGGTGATAGCGGCGCGGCGGCGGCGGCGGCGGTGGTGTGATGATTGATTGTAAGTACATTAGAATTCAGCCATAATTAAGTAGCTCAAAGCTACTTAATTTTTATCAACTTTTTAGCCTACATTTTAAGTGACACTTAATCTGTTAAGTAATATAAAATGTGGTTATCAAACCTACTTAATCACTTATTACTTAATTGATTCAGTTTTAAGTGCTGAATCTGTGTTATCAAACAAGCCCGTTTTGGGTTTATTTTTGGGAGATATACAGTTGGGATTTTGGAAGAAGTTTTGGTGGCAAACTGTAAACAGAGTTTCAGGGCATTTTGGGAGAGATTTGCTGGAGAATTTTTTTTGTCCCTTTTCCCTTCAAACCTTAGGCTATCTATAGAGGAAATTTGCCAAGCTTTTCTTGGTGACTACATAAAGTAGTTGTGAGCTATGGCGGGTTAGGGTGGGCTAGGACCCTAGCACTTCCTCCTGAAGGCCGGAATCCATGTCAAAAAGGGTGGCTGTTAATGGCCGGAAAGTTTTGGCACCAGTTGCAGAATGTCGTACGGTATTAGTTACTCCAGTACGGCAGTATCAGAATGATGCACAGTGGTTTCTGGACTAACGGTAGTTTGACTGGGGTTTGACCGCCGTACGGTTGTTTGAACTGCCGTGCGGTGGTTTGACTGAGGGTTGACTTTTGGTCCTTGAAGGATAGTGTTCCAAAATTCTTTCGTCTATTTCATTTTTCATCATCGGGGTGTTCAAAGATGCCCGAGGATTTTAAATTGAGGTTTCTACACTGCTGACTATGATGCCTGTGGCAACATGATTTGTACATGTATAAATTCAACTACTTCACTGAACAACAATTCTTGAATGACAAACTACGAAAGGGCAATAGTAGACACCAATGGCGCCACGTTACACCAAAAGAACTACTAAATGTTGCAAGAGATAGACTCCTCAAAATTAAAATATATTCAGCATGACAGCACTAATATTTGGCTCCACCAAAACTATAAGATTCAGTATTAAAAACCAAAACCTATGTCAAGCATAATTCGTTATAAACATTTCCGGTAAACCTTCTCTAAGATTTAGCCAAGTGAATTCAAAAAACAATCAACTCAATCATTAGAATTACACAACCAATAGGTTACCTGTTGAATTGTACGTCGCTTTACAAGCCTAACACCTAGGCAGAAACTTCGAGGATCACATCCTGATAAAGAAATCTGATCAATGTTGCCACTTAGGTAAACTGCAATCTGACAAGACAGCGAGAAGGTAGCTTAGAATCAACCTTAGATTCATGGACACTCCTATTTCGCTTCCAACCAAAGAATTGAAAAGAGCAAATATTGAATTGTGGAAATGCGCAATTCACGTGATTATTTTCTCAACAAAGATAAACTAAACCGAACCAATCCTTGTGACCCAACCGGATCCGCAACATGAATCCTTCAGTGCCATAGTGCTTGGTCAAGGATTATGTGTTCAGCTAAATTCAATGACTTCATATCCTTTAAATAGTTTCAAAAGGAGTACTGTTCACTAATTATCTTAATCATATTGTGCAATTGTCTTCTACCCAGTGATTGAAGTTTCTCTGGAAAATTTATGTTACTTTTATTTAATAACCCGGGACTCGACCCCATACCAACCAGGTTAAGCCTTCAGCATAGCTTAGGGCCCAGTGGTTCAACTTCAAGAAGCAAAATTGGGTTACTAACAGCCCCAGCACGGACCAAAGAGCGGGGGCCTTGACATTTAGAGTTGAACATGAGACGTTTGGTGGACTTTAATCTTCATCTTACTTGGCCTTAATTTCGTCTCTATCTTTGATTTGAGTCCTTTGGTCTTTGACCTCTCTTGTGTCTTTCGTTTCATTCTCATTTGTTGTTCTGTTTATAATTCTATTTCAGTCTATTTTGGGGTTCTGCTCTAGACTTTGGTTGTTTTCGTCGAGTCTTGCTTGGTTGTGAAAAGCCATAATCATTCTGATATAGTTTTATTATACAGAGCGTTGTCCAATAGGGTCCAAATTGTTTGACTTAGTGGAGAAGGGAAGGATGGGAAGTGTGTCGTGGTGGTGGAACATGGTAGGTGTTTTCAGCAATATCTCACTTTGTTGGGATTTGAAGTTCAGTGACTTGACAAGAAGATGATGGAGGTATCTAAGAGACAGGGCATACAGGGTTTCTGGGAAGTTTGAGAAGGGGAAGTAGGTCGTTGGAGTGCTGGAGTCCCAGAACAAGTGGGGAGATTTTAGATAAGTCAGTAGCTAAGCAGATAGGTGGCGTGTTTTCAGGTTAAAGTCATTTCATCCAGAGGTAGATTTCCAATCTGGTTAAGGGATTGAGATGTCCGGAAGGGCCAATGAAGATATGGTGTTCATGAAAGGAAATGGGTCAGACACTCAGAGGCTGTGGACTCGAGGCTTGAGGGAATGAGGGGTGATAAGTAGATTTCAAGGGCTCAGAAACTCTTTTTTTATTTATTTATTGGAGAGGCACTGAAATTTGTTTATTTTCCCACTAACCCAACCACGAATTCCCCCACTGCAACCCGTGATTTCTCATTGGTTGATGCCACATTGTCATATACCTTAATCCCAATATCTACTATGCATGTGGAGCTCATAGCGATACTTTATTTGTGGAAACAAATAAATACTGCACGAAGAAAAAGGGTAAGAAGGAGACGCACCATCGGACCATCATCGCGGCCATTAGCCCCTAACTGCTGTGATCCAGGCCTCTTCACTGTCCTCACTGGAATACCTAAAATAATTTGTAGAAGTAGTAGAATGAACATGATATCATGAAACTGCAACAAATTTTTCCATTAGTACAACATCCCATTAGTTAATCTATGCTTGACCCAGTTTAGATCCATACCAAGTTGGGATAGGAATCCTAAAATTGGATTTCACGGAAATCAAACAAAGAACCGATAAACTTGTGACAATATAGGTCTTGAAGATAGGTCTTGAATCCTCGAGAATTCTTGAATCCACAAGAAGAAAGAGATTAACTCTGAAATTGTATTTGATTAAAAGCTGCTGAATAATAGATTACATGTCCTTTTATAAGGAAACTCTAGCAAACCCTAGCAAATACTGCTAAAAAATAAAATATCCCGAAAATTGGGGAAACTCCCAAAATTGAAAACTAGAAAGAAAAACAAGATATTCCCAATTGGAATCAACTTAAACGGAATTATACGCTAAGAGTAATTCGTATTCTAATTATTTCCTAAAATAGCAAAATTACTAAATTGAAGGCCTAGACGAAGGAATTTGGCCGAAATCCACCGTCAGTCACAACCGCGTCACGATTTTGCTTCAGCCCACCAAGTTTGGGCTGATTCCGGGTTAGTCAATGAATTGCCGAATTTGGGCAATTTTCGATTAAGAGCTAATTGGGCCTCCGAGGCTTTGACCAGTCCAATTGATCATAGAATTGGGCCGCTACTTGTTTTGCATCACATTTGGTCTAGAAGATCATAGCAAAAAATCTTTTATATATTATATATTATATCCTACTACAATGAACTCTAAGGCTGAGGTCAAACATTTGGTTGCCTACGGCAGAGCACATACCAAGAAACATGAATCATTAATATCACAAGTAGACTTCAGTGAAATATCAAATACACTAACACAGAGAGTGCATGAATTCAGGTATAAACCAAAATACAAACTAATCTTAGTTATATAAACTCACCATCTCACCTTTGTTTGCCAATCAACAAAAATCCAACTATTAGGAAACTAGTGTAATACATTCCCAGCCAACCATAAGTTCATCATTTTCTCCAACTACTTCACTCACAACTAACTAGATCTTCAAATTTCTCATCTATATCAAAGAGAAAAGGGTACCTGATGTAGGACAAAATTGAAGAGGATTAAGGATGATCAAAAGACAGAGAAAGGGGTTGCTTTGGCCTGTGAACAGTGAACATGAACGGTAGATACATAAATAATTCTAGGCCTCACACCAAGACAACCTTAGGGATCACACCTAGGGTCTCTTTATCATCACACCGAAGAAAGAGTCTAGTCACACAATCTTTTTTTTTTTTTTTTGGGTAAATAAGCTTGAAATAAAAAGAGGCTAACCGAATATACAGCCTACAAGGGGCATACCCCAGGAGGACAAAAGAAAACAGAAAAAGAAAAGGGAAAGTGGAAAAGTGGGATTGCCAAAAGGCTACAAAGGGATGAGGGAGAAAACTGATAATAAATAAGCCTATGGAGAGTGTTTCTCCCTCATCTTTTAGATGAGGGAGAAACACCACACGGACAGCTTACAAAATGTAAATTACAAAACATAGGGGAGCCCTAGTAGGACTTAAACTTACTGAATTTGTACAACATGAATTTGTGAATTACTGAATTAAACTTACTGAATTTGTGAATTTAAACTTACTGAATTTGTGAATTACAAAACATAGGGAAGCCCTAGTCACAGAATCTTAATGCATAAAGCTGCAGGAGTTCTTATATATTCAATTATTCATATTTCAAGCTCATAAATCAATTTATATAGACTCCATAACATGTGTGAATGCAAATAAATACTCCTATTCCCTAGATATTCCTTAGATGGATGGCTGGATAGGATGAATATGTCATCTAATGATTGCATACATATATGTGGCCAAACTTCCCTAAATGAAAATTCACATCCTTAAATATTACAGCCAATGCCTAGTTAATATCCCAAGTAGGTTCAATAAGGGGCCAATGGACTACCCTTCCAATCCACAAGGGCCATAACTTCCAACCACATGAAATTACCAAATACCCGTGAACTCTTCGTATGGACCGCATCAGTACCACAACAAAAATAAGATCAAAATTTATGGGAAGCCAAACAAAATATCGTACACGATCAATATGGATAACATGTAGAACCTTGGCATCCATGGAAGATTTAATTTACACCCTTTTGATTGTGAATCTAGGTGCTCAGTAATGAGAGTTTCACGATCTTATAAAAAAAAATGCATGCAGCAGTGATGCCAAACCTCTTACTTTTTCATGGAAAAACCTTGTCTCAATCATCCCTAAAATGCCTCTGAAAACAGTGGTTGATGAAATGGTTTCAATACTTCAGCTCAAAATGCCAGGCAAAGGATATGGTTTGTAGCAGAACTAAGGTCTGATGCTTTCAAGCCATTAAAGGACCATTAAGTTGCATACCATTGACTTTTAGGTCCGCAAATAGTGGCCATTGCATCCTAAATGGAACTTCATCATTTAGAAGAATACACCAAGCCTGACCAAAAGAAGCTACCAAAAATTAATAACGCATCCTCCCAAATTGCAAGACCACATATTACAAAGAAGCACATTTGAATTTAGCGATAACCCATATGAAACCAACCTGAACATCATATTCGTTATTTTCTAATAAGGCCATCTCTGCTCTTGTAAGTTGAAATGTTCTCTTCACATTCTGTAAGGGGTTTGTACTGAAAAGTGTTGACAAGAAGATTAGTAAACCACACAATTAAAACTATATTAGGCAAAAGATAGACATTGGCATCACGTTTTTGTTGAATGTGATGGATCCAGCCTACGGTCTTCCTGACAAATGAGTGTTTGAAGATAGACTACAACTCCCAAAGACAATTGAAGTACCCATTTATGCTCCACGAGTGCTCGTTTATAGATCTAAGCACGGTAGCTTCCACTAGAACAAGATCAGAAAATCAGCTGTGGAAACCAAGTTACCAGGCTGCAATTACTCTCAACTCTCAAGCAGTTCAGAAAACAAAGCCATCCTTCTCAACTTTCTTTTGTGCACTACATCTTTCTCTATCTACTTCCAAAACAAAGGAAGGCTTTGTTATCCCATAGTACACTTGAAGATACTACAAGAAGACGACATGGTATTGTCTGCAAATCAGGTGTGGATACCAATTTAGCAGGCTGCGATTACTATCAAGGAGTTTAGAAAACAATTCCATCCTTATCTTCATTTATTTACTTCCAAAAAATGAAGCCTTTGTTGTTACATAGCACACTTCAAGAACAAGGAGGCAGTCATCTGAGGATGATCATATTATACATCCTGGCACAAGAAAAATATGATCTGCGACTTCGATTCTTCATTGCACTAAAACACAGGCAGATCTGATACTACTACAACCATCTGCATAGGGATGGGAGCAAGGTTGATTGCGTCTACTACATATACAGAAGCGATCTGAGGGATCCCTCACCTTGTATTGGTGCGGACCTCATAGATCCCTTATTTTGTTAAAACGTGGACCTCATAGTTCCCCGCCATATTTTGATGATCCAAACTGTTCAATGTGCTTAAAACGTGTTTTTTAGGGTCCCCGCGAGGAATCAACAAAAAAAAATTGACCGGAAAGGGCTCGATCCGAGCAGTTTTCCATAAATGTGTAGATATACAGTTTTATGGGAAACTGCTTGGATCGAGCCCTTCCAGGTGTTTTTTTTTTTTTTTTTTTTTTTTTTCGATTCGTCGTGCGTACCTTTAAAAACACGTTTCAAACACATTGAACGATTTGGATCATCAAAATATGGCTGGGAACTATGAGGTCCGCATTTTAACAAAATGAGGGAGGATCCCACATCTTGTTAAAATGTGGAACTCTCATTTCCCAATCAAATTTTGATGATCCAAACCGTTCAATGTGTTTATAAAGTGTTTAAAAAGTGTTTTTCGATAAACTGTGTATCTACGATTATTATGAAAAACTACTCAGATGAAGCCTTCGGAGCCATTTTTTTAATGATTCCTCTCTTGAACCCTTAAAAACACGTTTTAAACACATTGAACAGCTCAGATCATCAAAATTTGATCAGGAAATGTGAGAATGAGAGGGATCCCGCCTTTTAACAAGATGCATGATCCCACACTTGATGGGGCCTATATGTATAAGCGATCCATTGAGGGATCCCTCATTTCGGTTTGGTGTGGACCTCATGGATCCTGATCGAATTTCAATGATCCGAACTGTTCAAATAAACATGTTTTTAAGGGTCCAACGAGAAATCACCCAAAAAAAAAGACCGGGAAGGGCTTGATCCGAGCAGCTTTTCATAACTGTATATATACATATTTATGAAAAACTGCTCAGATCAAGCCCTTCTCAGTCATTTTTTTGGTGATTCCTCGTGGGGACCCTTAAAATCACGTTTTAAACACATTGAACGGTTCGGATCATCGAAATTCGATCGGGATCTATGAGGTCCGCACCAATGCAAGGTGAGGGATCCCCCAATGGATCGCTACTATGTATATATAAACATAGGTCGATACACACACACACAGAGAAATATAAATCCATACACTAGTAAATGCACTTAACTCACCCATCAGCAGCATTATTTGTGGTAATTAGCTTGACCGGAGATAATAGATGTTCCACAGTCACCCAAAATCTGTCATCGAGAAATATTTAGAACATCCGCGAACTACTAGATCCGTTACAAGGAAAAACCATGAAAATGAGTTCAAACAGATAACAATACGCCACTAGAAGCTAAATGCCATAAATGAGGCTAAGAGAATATACACCACCAGGGTTTTAGAAAACAGATTTCTCGGAACAATGTTAATCCTTTTTTGGTTTCCTTCTTAGACCCTCCATGTTATTGTAAAGTCTATCCTTCGCATCATTTTAGCATGTATGTGTAATTTTGTACCGGTGGACCGTGGTGCTATTGTTATGGTATTTGCATCAATGTAGCAATTGGTGTTAGTATTTTCTTTCTTATTATTGTATACATTTATTATGTACCCTAGTACAAGCCTCGTTTTTTCTTTTTTGGTTAGATAGTGAGATTCCATCCCCTTTGAAAATATCAAATATTGATTGCCTTAAAACACGCATTTTGATAATATTTCTTCTAAAACTACTTCTTAAAGTTAGATAAGTGGTTAAAAATCTCTAAAAACATATCAATTTTGTCATAATTAAAATAAGAATATGAGTATCAATGAATTTTTTAACATTTGCTAGCGCTTGAAAACATTCACGGGTACGAAGTCCTGTTAAACAATGGCAGATACTCCCGATATCCATTACTCCTGACCTCAACTATTACGCCAACCAATACCGTGATTTAAAACCACATAGATCACTGATTTATATAAATCCTAGAGTAAATGTCCTCCAAAACTACTGACAAGGAATAGAAAATGGAGTAACACACATGAAATGGAAGGGGCACGGGAGATGGAATACAATGGAGTCCTATAAACCATGCGGACCTATGTCGATGGACTCCGAGACGATAATAATAAACAAAAATGTCCTATAAACCATGTGGACCTATCATTTAAGCTCTCTGTTTCTCTTTTCAGAAAGTGAATCCCTTACACTCTGAAATCCCTCCTCCATTCTGCACAACCTCATTTGTCAAAATCCCATCCCTTTCTTACTACTTCTCCCTCATCCCGTCCCTCCCCCTCTCAAGTCTTAATCTGAGATCATAACAATGACAGCACCAATAGCAACTATTAGGACCGATAGGAGATCACCACTTTTACGGTGATGCACTAGTATAAAACATATCTCAGTTCTTGCCGCTCACAGTGGCGGCAATAAATAAATTACAAAAAACATTCCCTGACCATCTCTAACCCTCTGTTTGGCTGCTATGAAAACTTCAATACGAGAGTGGAGAGATCTATACATGAGATGGCCCCTTCCCACCCAACCTATGCAGTACACTTCGTGATGATTTGTGGACACCCCTGCTGTGCAATTCCAAAAGATATATACTTGTTATGGAGCAACAAGAGACAAAATTTAAACAACTAAAGATCTCAAATTCCATTTCCACTTGGTGGCCATCTCTCAAAAGGTGAGAGGAAACAATGACGTCGTATAATGAATAAACTGCCGCCCACAGGAAAGAAGTTGAACAAGTAAATGACTAAATGAAGTGCACCATCATTAAAAGTTCCAAGGACATTAGATGTTATAAAGCAACAAGGCAGAAGGCTAACCAATCAGACATCTGAAATCATATCAAAAAAGAAAAGGAGATATGTCACCCACGGATCTGCACGATGGATTCGACAAATTTCACAATAAAATCGAGTTGGAATTGGTGGAATGCCTTCTGAATACTCCTCTTGAATAATAACGCAACAAATATGTTGGAACACAAGACACTGCGGATCTGCACACTGGAGATAGCAATTTCCAGATAAACAAAATGCAACCACACTGTGATCAACTAAAAGGTGTTACTAATAGAAGCAAAATTAGCAGATAAAATAGCAAATTGAACAGAAAAGTAAAGAATATATATAAAAAGACAAAAACCCACATCAATGGACAAGAATGAACGTTTAGTAATGCACCAAACATTTGGTATTTATGCACGGTTACACAACATGAAGCTGATAAATAAAGAGAAAGTTGTATTTCTGGAAAACTTACGTTACAACAGAATAAGATAAAGTTATATACATACCTACCTTAACAACCTTAAGCAAACCCTAATAAAGCCAAAAGACTAAACGACCCTTAACATAAGAGGTAAATGGCAATAATGCAATAGAGAAGCAGTCTGAATGCAGAAGAGCTTCGTGAGTTTGCCTAGTAGAAAACGAAATCGAGCAGCAGTCTGAGTCCTGGTGAATAAATAAACTGTAGTGAGGACAGAACGAATGACAGGTCTTGGTGAAGAAATAAACTGTAGCAAGGATGGAACGAACGACAGGTCAATAATGCTCGACGATGAACCAAATGATAATCAAGTTCGATAAGCTTCATACCAAAGACAGAATTGTGTGCAATAGGTATGGTGCTCTTCTTACCACAATAAAGAGAACTATTTCAGAAGTTGCAGAGGCCATAGCACGGTATTCAGCATCAGTAGTAGAGTGAGCAATGATAAATTGTTTCTCAATTTTCCAGGATAAAGAGAATCGCCAACAAAAACACAAAACTCGAAGGTGGACCTCCTATCAGGATGCCACCGGCCTAATCAGCATCAGAATAGGCTCGAAGAATGAAGCTCAAAGTAGAAGAGAGCAATAACGCAAGATGCTTAACAATACAACCCAATGAGAAGAAAGAGGAGCTGAAACTTAGTTGCAGGCAGCGTTCAATTTGAAGCAGCTCCCGGCTGAGAACGCGATTCGGCGTTTCTCGCTCAGAAACGCAACGGAAATGAGTTCCCATTGAAACGGGATTGCGCACCTCAGGGAGATGGGAGCTTACTGTTGGACTCTGATCGCCAGAGCTCCAGCGATGGGGGGTGTGGCCACCGGTGATGAAGAAGTGGAGGAAGGTGAGCGACGACGATGAAGGGGGAGATTTGAGGACCATTGCTGCAGATTGGACTCCAATCGTCGGAGACTCTGAGAGGGACGATTTGCTTGGAGAGAGAGAGTATCTAACTAATGAGTCCTTGAGAAATGGGCTGGATATTATGGACTAAAGCTGTTTTTCTTGTAGGATAGCAATTACTACAGCTGTATAGCAATTTACAACTGTTGTGTATTAATAATTGGGCTATTTACGGACGGTAATTGATATTCACACCTCCCCAAATTGTAACCACACCCTATTTTTGTCTTTTAGTGGCATTTTTACACATGAAAATTTCACTAAAAGACAAAAAATGGGGTGTGGATAACAATTTGGGGGGGTGTGGAAATCACTCCCCTTTACGGAAAAGTATTAATAATTGGGTTAGGATCAATATGGGCAGCCCAATAAAGGTTTCAAATGTCTCATTTTCTTTTCAAATAATGGACTATTATTGGGCCCCTCCTTTAAAGTATGTAAAATACATAAGTATATACATACACACTCCCAACCTTAGGAGCTTCTAAGTACCTCCTGCTCCCCCGCTCTGTGCAACAACGCTTTGGACCCATGTAGTTGTGAGAGGAAGAGCAAAGTAAGGGACACACTCAAGAAATGTAACATGACGAGGCATGTATAATCTTTTAGTAATTGAATCATTTCACCTATACACTTTCACCTCGAGAAAACACAGAGAGCAGACCGTGCACTAAGCTTGTTATGCCCCCGCCTACAAAGAAGAACAAAGCATGCTAAACCGAAAGCACGTCACGTAGAGTAATTGGGAACTTTGCCAGAGTGAGATTCCCAATAGAGGAGGAGTGGGCATAGGATTAAGGAGATAAACCCCCGTAAGAACAGCCTCATCCCAAAAGATTCTGGGAGCAGATGAAGAGATAAGAAGTGATCTAGCGGTATCACGAACGTACTTGTGTTTTCTTTCGGCTTTATGATTTGGCAGAGGAGTATCTGAGCAATAGGACTAATGAATAGTGCCGCATGCATTTAAAAGATCAGCCAACTCATACTCCCCAGCCAAACCAGAATGAAGGATTTTCTATGGTAGCATAAAATTGTGATTGAATCATAGAGTGAAAGGAGCAACAATGCAAAAGAAACCAGATTTATGAGACATCAGATAAACCCAAGTGAAGCGACTGTGGTCATCAATAAAGGACACATATTAGAAAGATCCACCTTAGTAGACATTGGAGAAGGTCCCCAAAGATCAGTACGGACAAGGAAAAAAGGATAAGTGGAAATAGAGTTGCTTCTGAAAAAGGCAGAGGTACTGTACATATTTCCACGGCATCATTTAAGTACTTGTCCTTCATAGGCTACAATCAAACCCAACCCACCCACCCCAAACCAACCTCAACCTATATGCGTAGTTGTTTGACATATTCAAGGTCACCCACTCCTTGTCTTGGTTTAGGATACAGTGCAAGAACTAGCTGTATGTAGGAAGGAAAATGAATGACAAATGCCCAACCAACAACAAAAGAACTTGGTATAACCTGAATCATGTACTCAGTTGACAAGGAACTACCACATGGGCAGCGAATCTTCTTCTCTGAATACAAAGGATCTACAACTTCTTCTTTCGGCTTCACGACATTGATTTCCAAAGAATTCTCTCCGTTAGTTGACGTAGAATTGGCCGCTGCACACTGCAGTTTTCTGGGAAAAGACAGCAAAAAGAATGCAGTCATACACTGTTATAGGTGACAAAAATTACACTGCACAACAAAATGGAAGAAAATGGGAATGAACTAAATTTGGGTAAATACGTAAAGAACATCAATCACCAAAAACCACTTAAACAATCTCTCTTAGTAAGTAGTGAAAGATAAACTACTCCATACATCATAATGGCATGCTTTTTTATGTGTATTCAGAATATACAACCTGTATGCATGGTCTATTACATCTGCCACTCTTTCTCTCCCAATAAATTTTTTCTTTGCCAAACCACGTATCATTGATGCTGCACAAAGTTAAGAAGACCCATTACCCAAGAAAACCTCAACAATTAATCCTCAGTGCACAAACCCTTCTCTTATAGTATAATGACAACAGAAGGGTAAAAGTGCAGACAAAATGAAGAAACGAAAATGCATATAAGGACAGAAATCAAAACAAATGGTGTCCACCATCAATGCCCTAATATGAAGCACATATGGGTGCGCCTACAAATCTAGAACATAAAAACTGATGCATCACCTGATGCACTAATTGGATAGGGAAGTAGGCATAAATCTACAGTAACACAATAGCTTGATGTCAAAAAAAAAAAAAAAAGGGACAACACTATAGAGTAGTCATCCTGGTTGAACTCCAAACCCAAGTGAGTGTGAAGTAGACATCAAGGGCGGCAAGATTAAGGGGAGCAAGATTCAAGAATGTACAGACATAACTTCAAGGGAGACAGAACTGGTGAGAGCAAATAGTCTTCACAAAGAAGTAATTTTTTTTCTGGAAAGCTTATAACCATTTTTAGCACCATCTAAGTATTCATAGTTCATGCAAACATAAAAGATGGATAAAGGGTTTTTCTAAAGTGCCCAAGTATTCGTAGTTCCTATGATGAAATCCCCACTTCAATGGCAACATTTGCATTCAATGAGAACCCAAATGGAAAAAAATAGTAATTTGAGGAGTCAGACTTCTCTCTGGTCCTCTTGGAGACTGGACATGATAGTTGGCCGTCGAACAAGAGGTGGGCCGTCTTGTTGAACCCATGCATTCATTTTGTGCATCCCTATGTGTAGCTCATCCGTGGAAAAATCAGCTTAATTAGGCTTCCCTAGCCATCTAATCTAATCACATTTTCCTAGTCTGTTCATTTGGTTCAACAAAATCAAAGACAAATATGATTCTATCAGGAGGCCCTTGTTGATATTGGATCAACTTTATTTTTTCCCTAAATGAGTTACACAATCATCAAAATGGGACCCATCGTAGGCCAAACGGCCCACACTATCCCATGCTGTCTAGCCTAGTCCTCAAGATTGGAGAGAAGTTTGGTCCTAAATTGTGACATCATATTTATGTCCAAAAACCAAGTGTAAGAAATATCTTATTTGGAATAAAATTGGAATTTCAAAATTTTTCAAGAATTCACTTGCAGGATCTGAAGGGCTAGTCTATTACACTTTATTTCTAGCATACATAATATTCATTCTACACTATATCTATTTTGTTTTTCAAATTTAAGAAATTTATTGGCAGGTCCTATTATTAGGAATTTTGGCCCACCAGGTCCTGGGCTAAAATTTATTGCTGGAGAGGTCCTGGGGCACAAATATGGTTGGGGATTTTACTTTTTTGCCCATCCTCCTCGTCGTTACTCTTTGTTTTTACTAACCGTTTAGGCACTTTCATAGGATACCCTAGGATTTTAAGCCCTTTTATAGGGTACCCTACAGTTTAGGGTACCCTACAGTTTAGGATACCCTAAATTTAGAATGTACATTTTAGAATTTAGACCGTACATTTTAGAATTTAGACTGTATATTTAGAATTTAGGGTACCCTACAATTTAGGGTACCCTAAATTTAGAATGTACATTTTAGAATTTAGACCGTACATTTTAGAATTTAGAATGTACATTTTAGAATTTAGACTGTATATTTAGAATTTAGGGTACCCTACAGTTTAGGGTACCCTAAATTTAGAATGTACATTTTAGAATTTAGACTGTACATTTTAGAATTTAGACCGTATATTTAGAATTTAGAATGTACATTTTAACACTCAAAATGTACATTCTAATTTTCAAAATGTACATTCTAATTTTCAAAATGTACATTCTAATTTTCAGAATGGGGGTAATTTCGGAAAAAAAAGTGTAAAACTTATGTCCAGGACCTAGTGAACTATGCGCATTATTTGTTCCGGACCTTACAAGCTATAAGACTTGTTTATAGGACCCGCCCACAAAAAGCCCTTCAAATTTTTGTCCATGTATTACTCCTCACCGGACATGAAATTCACTCCAACTAAAATTCCAAGAACAGAAACTACTAGTAACTTCACATCTTTTTGAATCAACTAGTGAACCATGCGACAAACAATGACAACTCATTTTGAAATAAGCATCAATATATCATATATCAGCATCTTGTGATCCGAAATTTCAGTGTCAGTCTACAAGTTGCACAATTTATCACAACAATTGCACACTGACCAAGGACATGCTACATGCATTCAAATTAAAATTCTCATGGTACTAAGATAGAAAGGTATCAAGAAATTAATATCCAAATTCCACCTCTCCCATTCCTAAAAACAAAACTTCAGCTTTTTAGGCTTGAAAAAACTTTGCTTTACAACTTAGCAGCAAGTGGTCTAGTTAGATCCTAAAGAACAAATAAGCTTTGATTTGATGTGATCAAGGAGGAATTCAACTATTCTTAACAAATCCCATCTCCCCGTCCTCACCCAGACATATGCACAAGAAGTGTATCTCAGCCTCTCAGGTTGATTAATACAAGCAACTTCCTGATAACTTCCTCCGGTGTAGAAGGATTTATTCAAAAAAGTTTGAGCCATGTAGGATTCCATATCCCATAGAAAAAAACAAATCGGTAAGTAGTTTTGTTAGTCTATTTTCATGCATTCATATGGACTACATTTTTAAATATAGGGTATTCATCGTCATTGAAATGTCTTACTTCTAAGTACAGCATTGCAAACATGGCATTCAAAATATATTGAAAGTTCTACATCTCGTCTTCAAGATATATAGTAAAGAGGTTAACTTAAAATTAGAAGTTATCCATGAATGAGGCATGGCAATGAATAAATAACAAATAAAAAAGAGAATGAAAACTAATAGTATAAGCAAAATACCAAGGATCTGAACAACTTACCTTCATCAGAAAGCAAGTCTAGTATTCTGTCCATAAGATCCTACAAAATATACAACTCCAACTCACACATACAGAAAAAGAAAAGTCAAGTTTATATGCAGAGAGATACTTGATCGACTATATATGAAGAGTCAAACTCTCTTATCATGTTCAACAACCATTATCTGACCAGACTAATACCATAGGGACTGCCAATATGTTCATCCTGAAGCACCAACAGTCCATGAATAATTGCAACCATAACCCAGACTTTATCTGAGAATAGATAAATGCAAGTGACAGACACAACCAATCAAGAGGGACCTCATCAATAAAATGTCATGCATCTTTGCATAGTTTAGAAGAGGACAAAAAATTAAACAGCGAGAGTTGGCAGTTCAGACTTATTGTGACGGTGACATGACTACCTAAGTGTTGTACCATAAATGAAGCAGAAAAAAGTTGGGGCCAGTGAAATTAACGAGGATGTACCGCAAATACAGACAAAAGAAATTTGATTGTAACTGATTTGAGTACAGCTTAAATATAACAGCTTACCTGCTTCTTCCCTTGCTTTGAAACGCCAAGCTGTGTGAGGACATCCTTAAGTTCTTTTAGTTGAAAATGCGACAACTTTTTCTAAAGGACAAGCACAAAAGTAATCACACTATTCAAATTTCAAGTCCTTTATTTCCAAAATAGAAAATTCAGGTCATAAAAAGCATAATATAAACACAAAAAGATTCAAGAAGAAAACTGAGAAAAAAGATGTACGAGATTAGCCAGCTAGTTTAAACTAAATGATCACATCAAATTCCAAAACACACAATTTCAAAATAGCCTCTGAACTTTGACCGCAATGTCCCATAAGCCTCCAAACTTAACTAAATGTTAATTAAATCTCCAAACTTTACACATTTCATCAATTAGGCCCATGCAGTTAGTTTCCACTTTCCGTTAACTTCCAAACGAAAACATCGACGTGGCACTTGGACACACCAAGACGATGACGTAGAGCACCTGGGCACCCTTTTGGAGGGAAAATGGAACACGAGCACCCTGGGCACCTCTTTTATCGAAAAATTACTACCACTAGCATTCTCTCCACCACTACCACCACCAGAACTGCTCCCCCTCTGCGTCGCAGGACCCGCTGCCCACAGCGAGCTCTGCTGCACCAGCAACTTATTCTGCTGCTGCTGCGACTCTGCTAGTTTTGCGGCGGCAGCTAATCTTGGCGGGTTTGATTACTCGTGTTTGTTTGCACCCTAGTGGGGAAGAGATCGACCTTGGAGTAGAAACTCAGCTTCTTAACCGAGTTGGAGGGCACCCCCAACGCCTCGGCAACGAGGCAGAAGGGTGCGTCGGCGAAGGCGAAGTTGTTCTTGTCAGCACAGAGGAGGGCGTAGTGGTCATGGGTGGTTGTTCATGCGTTTCCTGGAGGCGATGAGGACGTCGACGATGGTGAGGATCTGGTCAGGGACGTCATGTAAAGGGTCGGTTTCTCGGCAATGCCGAGGAAGGCGCCCAGGTGCTCTGCGGTTCCATTTTCCTCCAAAAAGGGTGCCCAGATGCTTCACGTTGTCATTTTGGTGTGCCCAGGCGCCACATTGACGTTTTCTGTTTGGAAGTTAACGGAAACAAACGGCATGGGCCTAGTTGATAAAATGGTGTAAAGTTTGAAGGTTTAATTAACATTTAGTTAAGTTTGGAGGCTTATGGGACATTGTGTTCAAAGTTAAGAGGCTTTTTTGGAATTTTCCCATTCCATAACTAGGCCAAAAAAACGTCAAACTAAACTGAGGTAGAGTAATATACCTTACAAGAAGCAACTAAATCCATCTTCTCTCAATCACTGCAAGTTTTAGATTGTACACCTAAATCCAACGACCATGAAACAAAATCTGTTTATCAACGCTCAATTCTCCAAACAACCCCCATCAAAGAAAGAACAACAAACAAAATCCCCCATTCTTTAGGGAAATTCCAAATCGAGAAACCGATGAAGAAACTAAAATTCGGAATGAAACTAGGAGGACGATAAACTGGAGTTACGTTCTTCTCTCTCTAAAAACCGATCAATGCAAGTTTTAGATTGTGTGAATACAAATTTCAATGGACCGTGAAACAAAATGCGGGTTATCAACGCTCAATTCTCCAGATAACCCCATAAAAAAAAAAAAATTAAAAAAATCTATTGAAGTTCCCCAATCAGTAGCAATCACGTAGCAATGAATAGAAGAAGAAACTACAACTGGAAAAACTGGACTCACACACGAGATACCCAATGACGAAGAAGCTCGACTGGGTTTTGAAGAACCAAGGGCGACCAATTACGGTGTGGGCGTCAAGAAATATCTCGCTTGAGTTTAACTTGTAACCTTTTAAATTCTGGGTTTCGTTGCGATGTTTTCCGAGCGAGTTCTTTGTATTTTACCATTCACGTCCCTCCACCACCACTCGGAGTCGGTGGCGTAAACACTCTGGGGGGCGGGGGGCTATGCTGTCCTTGAGGAAGCCCCTACCAACCTTTAACGCTTAGTTTTCCATTTGATTTTAGCAACTCAACTCAGTTGCTACAATCAACCATGATTTTAGCAAATGAGTCCAGGTGTTAAACTCATTTGCTAAAATCATAGGTATTTCAAATCACAAAATTAAGTGGTTCCGTTTATTGTTTTTCGATTTTTTTCACACCGTATTAAAGTACACAAGGAGTCCTTTAATTTGGTGCGAAAAAAATCGAAAAACGATACACAAAACCACTTCATTTTTTGATTTCAAATTCATTATTTTAGCAACTGAGTTGCTAAAATCAAACGGAAAACTAAGCCTAAATCTAATTGTTCAAGTGTTTTGAATGATTCGAGAAAAGAAAAATGATATGGCTACACGTTTATGCAGATCACATGCACGCCAGAGTGATGTGACAGATGAGGAGGCACCCATTTTTTAGGTGGGCCACACATTGAGCATTTCCTCATCTGCCATATCACCTTGGTATGCATGTGGTGTGCATGTGCAGTGTATCCATAGCATTATGGTTTGAAAAATAGAACTCTTTGTTAGTGTCCGAATAGAATATGTTGTCCTTGGGGAATGGCAGCCTCCTGACGACCTTTAATCTAACTGTCTAATCGTGTTTTGAATGAATCGAATTGAATATAAAGCACTTCGCACGGAGAGTTCTATTTTCAATCCAGACTCTTGATTGTCGAGAAGGACAATCCGGATGTGGTTGACAAGGCTTGCCGTCCCTCATGGACAACAGAGCCCCCGGGTCCGTTCAAATAACATACGCACACCTTGACTAATCTTTTTCTCTGTCCGGTCAACAACAAGTGTTGGGACTAAGTTATTTAGAAGAAATCACTCTTTTACGGCACAACCCTAAGAATTGAACCGTAGTTAATTGTGTAGAGAGTGAACCCACCAACCAACTAGACTAACTGTTGAGTTGACTTGGGACTTTAACAGTTGTGATTAGGGAGGGGCATAGGGCACTACGGGGTGGTTTGGCTAAATAATCAGTTTGGGTTATTTTTTTATTTATTTTTTGCGCATTTGCTAGTTCTGCGTCAATTTTGTGTGCATTATAATTACTAGAAGCTGGGGCACACGCGATGCATGTAACGACCTAGATTTTTGCTCTATTATTTTTCTTTTAAAAAAAAATATAGATTTTTGAAACAATTTTATTTTACTAACAAATTTAGAAAACCTAATCTAAACCCATTACAGACCTTAATCTATTTTCCTTCTAATTTCTCCCAGCACCGATCTACTCATCACCTATCCATTTTATTTTTCCTCCTCCCTGTTTTGTGCTGCAAAATTGGCCGTATCTCTTTCCCCCTTTTTCGGCTGACACCACCTTAGGGCATCCACAGTGGGCTCTCTATATTTGACTCCTAAAATGACTCCTAAAATGACTCCTAAAGTTGACACATAAGCAAAAGTGGGGTCCAATTTTGTTTGTTAAGGACTTGCTAATTTAGGAGTGTGAGAGCACTCCAATGAACTCTCTAAAATTGGCTCCTAGACTATGTCCTAAGATTAGTTATGGATACAAAAATGTAACTGGGTCCCCCATTTCCCCCTCCCTCGTCTCCTTCTCTCTTTCTCTCTCTTCTTCTCACTCCCAACTCCCTCCCTAAACTTAACTAATGTGGTAGGAGCCATGTTAAGGAGCTATCCTTAGGAACTTCTATGGATAGCCCATTGAATGCCATAATTGAGCAAATGAATTGCTAAATGTTAGGAGTCTCACCTAGGAGCTTTTTTAAGAACCCACTGCGGATGCCCTTACCCCTCTTGCAGAAAATCTGCAGCAAACCCATGCCTTCAATTTTCCTTGTCTAATCTTCTTACACCTAGAGAGAAAAGAGAGAGGGAGGTCAGGAGTTTGAGGGAGTTTGGTGGTGAGAACTATAGACATGGGGGAGTTTGCTTCATGCTCATCTCTTCTCTCTCTCTGATAACTTCTCATACTGAGTATTACTTCTACAATTCACAGTGTGACTGTCGCATAGTAGTCTATTATTGTGCCCATTGTTCTTACTTGATCTGTGGACTGCCACCCTGTGGGCAGAGCTGTTGTATTTGTTCTGAATCTGTCACTACCATTCACGGCATTGCCATTCACTGCCATTCACGACATCTGAATCTGCCACTGCCATTTTACTGAATCTGCCACTGCCACTGCCACCCACAGCAGTTTGTTGCTGGATAGTGATCCATCACTACTGCTACTGTCTGCTACTGTTGCTACTGGACCGTTACTCTGCCTTCACTATTGACCCGTAGCATTTCATTCTGCTAGTGTCGTTATCATATTCAGCAGTTAGGATGCTGTTTTGGTTGTTTGGATTGGTTATGCTTGTTTATATGTACCGAGCAGCTTCACTGCTCATTGGGGATGCTCATATTTCAAACGTTATGCTGCCCAATTTTCGTTGTTGTACATTGCTGATTACTGTTTACTCGTGCAATGGTCTGATGTACTTGGTCTGATGTACACTGTTGCATAACATGTTGTTGCTGCATTACACTCTATTATGGGCGGGTGCTAGTTACTTAATATGGGGTTTGTTCCCCTTTGAGATAGCCTATCCTTGGGGGGCTGTCCCTAGGAGTCTGTATGATCCCCTTCGGGAGGGGGGTATCCTCCCATTTATTGCTACTGCTGCTCGATATGTGCTTGCCTGCTGCTGCCCGATGTGGGTATTACTTACATCTCATTGGTTTTCATGTACTTGCTATTCCCGTTGAGTTAACTACTGATGGATTTTTAATGTTGGATGTTACTACCACGGTACTCATTATGCACGCTATTATCATGGCTCAAGGCTCATTCTGAATGTTATTGTTGCTAGTTGTAGAACCAGTTGCTTCTAGTTTATTTCAGTTGCTTTATGGGGAGCTGTCCCAAATTTTGTTACCCAGTGCGATGGGTTTTAGCCTACCTTGGGGGGTTGTCCCAAAGGAGGAGCATTTCAGTCCAGGGGTATACTGTTCACCCATCTCAAAGACAGATGCTTGAAGTGCTAATGGATGTATTTCAAGTCATGAGAACCCAACAACAACAACTTAGTTTTTATATTACATTTTGCCGAGTGTTTCTTACCCATCTTTCATAGATGGTTAGGAAACACTTGTTAAGTTTCTTGCCCAATCTCTGTAGCCATTTGGCGTTAGTTTTCCCAATTGTTTTCCTTTCCTTTTTTTTTTTTTTTCTTTCCTCCTGGGGTATGCCCCTTGTAGGCTGTAAATTCGGTTAGCATTTTTTCTATTTCAAGCTTATTTACCCCAAAAAAAAAAAAATCCCTCTATTTACTTGGTCAATCCTTGTCAATCATTCAAATGATTTAAGAAAAATGATTGAAATAACGTGCCTGGAATTTGGGGCGTTACAATGCGTGTGTAAATTGATTGTGCAAATCGAATTTTACTAAAACGCGCATAATGACTTCCGAATTACTTTTGTACATTTTTTTTAATCAAAATTCGTGTGTAAATCGATTGTGCAAATTGAATTTTACTAAAATGTGCATAATAACTCGCAAATTACTTTTGTGCATTTTTTTTTATCAAAATTTAACTTGCACACGCAGGCTCGGCCTCCAACCAATTATGCTACAAAGTACACCAAGGTCTTGTTCTTGAATGGATTTTATGAGATAAAATCTAATTTTGATAAAATGTAGTTTTGTTTAGAGGTGTGATAAAATGACAATTGTTTTCCCAATGGATTAAATCTAGGGTTGATAAAGGTGTTTTGTAAATGATTTTGTGATATAAAATCTAGTGTCCATAAAATCTTGTTTTGCTAAAATCCATTGAGAATGTTAGATTTTATCAAAATTAGACTTTATATCATAAAATCCATTTAAGAACAAGGCCTAATTCTTACTTCTACTGGGTTCCATTCCAATTTTTTTACCATACAACCAGTGAGTTGCCAAAATAGTAAAAATTAATTGAAAGAACATACTAATATCTTATAGAACTGTATATATGTATATACATATATAGTACGGAGAGAGAGAGAGAGAGAGAGAGAGAGAGAGAGAGAGAGAGAGAGAGAGAGAGTACTTGAATGGGCAATTCCATTTTCTCCAGCAATAGCAGCAGCATGAATGTATTCGAGAATGCAATTCGTGTGGGATAATGAAACGGATCCGGTACATGCAAAGCAACAAAGAAATACAATTGCAAGGACAGGACGGATCAGATTAGTTTTCAATTCCAACTTGAAGACTCATGCATTGGGTAGAGGATGGATGAATAGTTTTCTTGCAATTCAAAGGGGGAGTTGTTCTGACAGTTATCAATGGGGCGGTTACTAATCACTTTACCTTCTTGCCCATACTAGTTGATTTCAATTGCAATACATCGAGCGTAAAATACTGATGTTGTGTGGGGTAATTTTGGCAAAACAAAAGTATACACAACCTCAAAATTGGAGGACACCACACTGGTGCTCTCCCTTTATATATTAGATAGAATAGATATTGGATTGTCTCAATCGGATGGAATCTAAAAAGTTAAATATATATATATGCTTAGAACTGAATTTTTTTTCAATAACGACAAAGAATGTCCACTAATTCACTATTTTTGTCTTTATTAAAAAAGTTTAATTTGAAATATAGCTTTTACTTCTTAAATTTCTCTCGTCGAGACGAATCATAATTTTAAAAAAAAAATTGACTGTAAGTGGATCTATTATTTGCCACAACCCAGTTTAATAATAAAAATTATTTGCCACAGCGGTGCTAGAGGCATGAGGAAAGATTCTTTGCAAGGGCAGACTTGACATATAGTGGAACGACATTGAATATTGTGTTGAAAGGACAGTCACCGGGACAGTTACCGGGTGAAATAAATAAGGGGTTGTTCTCCAATGGATTTTATCAAGATATGATAAAATTAAACTTTGATTTTATCCATTAGTGAAGAGATTTAATCTGTAGATTTTTGCATTGGAGAACAACCCCTAATACTAAATTATTGCTCGCATGTCAATTTAAGCAAAGCCCATTGGGAAGAGAATAGAACCCAATAAAGAAAGCCAAGTCGTCAACCTCAAAAAAAATCACACGGAGAAGAATATTTATCGAAAAAGGTGAACTTGTTGGATACGAATAAATAAGTGCATACTTGTACAAAGTGGACAGTGTAATTTTAAAATGGTATTTCATCTTCGTTTCTTACATTTAATTGACATATATGTCAGTATCCAATGAATCTAGTTTTGTTCAAGTGTGTTCTTCTCGATGATTGAGACTAACAGTTTTAATTATTGATTAAGATTGAGAATGGCCAAAAATGAACATGAAAGAGCATGGTGGATGTGGTACGGTATGGAGGGTAGCTAAATCCTTTCATAGAAGATTTGTTCATCTCTATTAGTCAATTTGGATTGTACCACTTTTACGTCTCACTTTGATGATACAAAAGACAACAGAAAAACTATAAGCCACTTGAATCATAAAAATGAACCTCCCATTGAGCTATTAGAGGAGTCATCTCCATATAATTAAGCATTATTTTTGGAACATAATAACGCCCTTTTAAATATAAAAATTATGACATAAACAAATCATTGATGATGATAATAAGTTAAGCTAGTACAAACGCATCTTTTGAGCGCTTTTTGAAAAACAAAATTGAATGAAAATACCTTTTGTGAATTGCAAAGAGGACATTTAAATTTATTCTATATCTCATCATCCTATATATCTAACCTATATTTAAAGGGAAACTAGACTATCTTGGTTGGCCAATTATATTGGCAACTCATTTTTGTTTAAATACAACTCATTAAAATTTAAATTACGACAAAAGTATTTTTCTGTGTAATGACCGTTTCATCCCTTAAACTTTCTCTCTTCTTCTCCCTATAGTATAACCTTCATCTTTTCCCCTCCTCTACACTACATGTCATGCCCTTGATTTTCAAGCATATTAATAATACATTTTTATAATCAAAGTACCAATAATTCCATAGATAAATACCCATAGGTGACATGCCACATCAGTTCCCAATGATCCATAGAGCCGACTTCATTAAGTTACAATCATTATATCATATGTAGAGAGGAAGAAATAATAGTTTTACATTCACCCAAAAGTTAAAAGATGTGTAGTTGTGTAAAGACCCAGAAAATCATATTTATTTTTTGTAAATAACATCGGGGTAATGTGAGAAATTGCGTGAAATGATAAAATGACTAAGTGTTGGAGCATATAGTGTATTGTGTGAGGTGGGACCACTTTGGTTTACACAAGCCACTTTGGTTTACACAAGCCACTTTTGGGTTTTAATGTAATTTGTTAAGTGTGTGGTGTGTATAGCTTTAAGTATTGTGTGGTGTGAGTGAGAGGAGAATAACACCTCCCTCTCTCTTCCCCAAAATCAGCCATTCTCTCCTCCCTCTCTCCTCCATTGAAGCTTCACTCCATTTCTTTCACCAACCTCCATCAAAGATTGTGACTGTGGACAAGTTCGAGCATTGCTTGGACTTGGTTAACGTCTCTAGGTGAGAGAGGAGACGTTCCCCCCTAATAGTTGTATTAGATGGTTTGTCTTTTGAATGGGTGAGGTTATTCGCCAAGGTGGAGATTGTTGGAACTTGTGGCTCATATGGAGAGGTACCAAGGAGTTCTAATGAAAGGCCAGATGCCCGAGCGGGGCATCTGGCCCATCACGGGTCCAACTATTGTCGTTAGTGGCCCGTAGGGCTGAATAATTTGGGGGGGGGGGGGGTGCGGTACCATACAGAATTAGTAGGGTTGGAATAGAGTAGAGCTATATATACTCTCTATTGTAAAAACCCTAGCCAATTTTGATCATAATAATACAGTCTCGCTCTCGCTCCTGTGGAGGTACCCGATCTTGGGGAACCACGTAAATTCCTATGTTGATTCTTTACTGCTTTCGTATTCATTATTGTGTGCGTGTGGTGATTATTCTAACAAGTGGTATCTGTGGACACCCTGCGGAATTTTACAAAATGGTTTATGAAATCGGTTTTGATTGATTGGATGGAGTCGCTACTAGGGTTTGAGGACTGTACCCGAGAAACCAATTGAAAAATGACTATTTTGCCCTTGGTATGGAAAATGTTTTCACTGGTCTTCAAAAATGAGATTTCTCGGGTCTGGGAGCTAGGTTACGAGAGGGGAAGGAATTCAAAGCACCCCTCTCGCCTGACACGATTGCCGGTCTCTACTCAATGCTCAAGGGATTTTGAAAAATGTTGTTTTGATGGACTTCATTCACGAACAAGATGCAAACACGTAAATGCATCAATAATTTTAATATGAGGAGCGTGGATGCTTGTGCTGTGTTATGAATGCGTGAAAATGATATATATTCCACTAAAATGCTAGAAAATGTAACTAGATTACTCAGACAGATCCCGCAATGGACCACAAACAACATGTGCTTTGCACCTGGACTACAACATGAACACCTGGACTATGCAAATCTAGGCGCTTGGAGTAGGTATGGGCGTCTGGAATAAGGGACTCCAGGCGCCTGGAATGACTATGGGCGCCTGGAATTCATTGGTGCAGGCGCCTGGAACACTGATCTGGCACAAATTTCATTAATCCAGGACACATAACAAATAACAAAGCTGAACTTTGATGCTTGTTTTCTCATGTCCACAATGACGTTTTGAGATGTCTTAGACCAAAATTACTCAAAGGAGTATGCTCATTTTTGTGATGTGAATGCATTTTTATGCTCTTATGTTTATGGATGATGCAATCTCACACTCATGAAATCCCTATATGCAACCAACTCATGATTCATTCACCTGAAACACATGATGCATGCATAAATAATTCAAGATCTCATTCTTTCTACTGTGACCTTTGAAATCTTATCAAATTGACTAATGAATGATAAATGCATGCTATCCCCTTTATAATTAGTCTTTTCTTTCCAAAATACTTCAAGAAATGGATCTCAACCATCTTCCAAACTATGCATCATGAATGCCAAAGGGACAAATGACTTATGAACATATCTTATAACCACAAATGATCATGGAATAAAGCAGAAAACATGGCAGAGAGTGATAATTCCAGGCGCCTGCATTGTGCTAATCCAGGCGCTTGGATTTGATATGTGTGCAAGTGTAAAGCTTCCTTTTTTTTGTGATATTCAAGACCTTCCCAAGCCCTTTACCAGTATGAGAGACTAGTAAGGACTGGGTGGTGTCCCCTCAGGGGCCCATTTGAGCATTTTTGGTAGATAACTACCTTTGAAGCTTGATTGAAGTACTTGGATGATTGATTTGGGGGGGGGGGGGGGGGGTTGGTGGTTGTAAGGACTGAAATAAGCTACTGGAACAGTATGAACTTGGATTCAAACACTTGATTTTGGATGAACAAAGGATTGGCTAGTTTTAGTTTAGGATGGTGATGAAAATGGGTTGATTTGGAGTAGGAAAAAATGGGTTTAATGGTGGAAAGCAAGAGGAACAAAGAGGGATTAAGATTTCTGGAAATATTTGAGCAGAATAACAGTAAGGGAGAGCTGATCTCTCTTAAAATAAGGCAAGAGGGGGGGTATTTATAGAGTGAAAATGGTTGATTTTTGGGTGAAAAAGAGAGGGAAATGGCAATTTGAACTCAAATTTTGGAGGGATGCAGTGATGAAGGAAAATTTGAGTGAAAAAAACGTGGGATGATGTAAGGTAGGAGCCCATAGTTTCACAAAGAAAACAGCTGGAAATTGCTTACTAGAAGTAATTCTAGGCGCCTGGAGTTGGTGAGTCTGGGCGCCTGGATTGAGTTCGGGTGCCTGGAATTGGGAATCCAGGCGCCTGGACTGAGTTTGAGCGCTTGGAATAGGATAATCCAGGTGCCTGGACTGGGAGACTGCACAACAATCCAAACGTCGCGGGGCCATTCCGGGTGCTACCGAACTTTGTTTTGTGCATAGTTTGAAGAGTTGGAAAGCTTATCAAGTCTACTTTCTAACCCAAGTGGTCTGAACCCAATATGATTTGTACATCAAAATCTATGACCATTTTACCCTCAGAAGGTTGGGAAAACAAGTCATTTTGGTAAAACAGGCACATCTCCCTCATTTCAAAATGGATTGGGACGCATTATATATCAATAAAGAGGTATTTGAATGTACTAGAAGGTGATGTAGGCTTGGATTTATTTTGAAGAGGTTTTGAGGGGGTTTCCAAGTTCACAATCAAGCCTCGCGTGCTCTTATTGGGCATTTTGATCCTTGGGGATGCTTGATAAGTTTCTCAGGTCAAAATCGGGGTGTCTACAGTATCAGAGCGTGGGTTTATTCACGCGGATTGAATCACACGAAGAACAATGGTGGGGAATACATCTGTGTCGAAGTTCGATGTTGTAAAGTTCGACGGGACTGGTAATTTTGAACTGTGGCAACGGAGGGTAAAGGATCTGCTGGTGCAGCAAGGTTTGTCGAAGGCGTTGAGCGGGGCATCCAAGAAACCAGAGCAGATGTCCAACGATGATTGGGAAGATCTGCAGGAAAAGGCCGTGTGTACGATTCGCCTGTGTCTTGCAGACGAAGTTATGTATCATGTGATCGGCGATGATTCGCCGGTTGGGGTTTGGGCGAAGCTAGAGATCAGTTATATGTCGAAGTCCTTGACTAATAAACTGTTTCTGAAGCAAAAATTATTCGGGTTGAAGATGGTCGAGGGTTCTGACCTAATTCAGCATATCAACACGTTCAATCAGATTGTTAGTGATTTGCTACGGATTGAAGTAACATTCGAAGAGGAAGATCAGGCTCTGATGTTGCTGTCCTCTCTACCGGGTTCTTTGGATAATCTCGTTACCACTCTACTATGAGGGAAAGAAACCCTAGAACTGGAGGAAATTATTGCAGCCCTTCTAGCCTATAATCAGCGCAAGTTACAAACTGAGTCGGTACAAGGTGAAGGACTGGTTGTTAAGGGGTACTAAGAACGTGGCAGAAGGTTGGAGCGGGGGAAATTTGTTGAGCGTGGGAGATCGAAATCAAAGGCAAGTTTTGAGTTGAAGTGTTACAGTTGTCATGAACCGAGTCACTTCAAGAAAAATTGTCCACATAAGGGAAAATGAGGGAACTGGAAGAAGAAACAGGGAAAGGTAGGGGAGAGGAAAGATGGATCATCGAATTCTGCAAACATGGTGGAGCAGGATGATTCTGAAGATGGTGATATGCTTTCAGTCTCTGCCAATCCAGATCACTTGGCAGACTCATGGATTCTGGATTCAACATGTTTTTATCACATGTCCCCTAACAGGGAATGGTTTGACACATACAGGTTAGTGAATTGTGGTAATATTCTTATGGGTAATGATGCATCGTGTAAAGTCATAGGAATAGGCACAATTAAGATCAGAATGTTTGATGGTGTTGTGAGAACCTTAGGTGATGTTAGACATGTTCCAGAGTTGAGAAAAAAATCTAATTTCGTTGGGAACTTTAGACTCCAATGGCTGTGGGTGTAAAACAGAAGGTGGAGTGATGAAGGTAACGAAGGGTGCTATGGTGATAATGAAGGGTTCCAAAGTTCATGGTAGTATTTACAAGCTGACAGGGAGTACAGTTGTAGGTGGAGCTGCTGCCACCACAACGGTTGATATTGATGATACCATTGTTTGGCATATGCGGTTGGGGCATATGGGGGAACGTGGGATGCTGGAGCTACATAAGAGGAATCCGCTGAAAGGGGTGAAATCGTGCAAATTGGGGTTCTGTAAATTTTGTATTTTGGGGAAGTAGTGTAAGGTGCAGTTTAGGAATGCTACTCACAAAACAAAGGGCATTCTTGACTATATTCATTCTGATGTTTGGGGGCCAGTGAGGGTAGCCTTGAAAGGGGGATTTCTGTATTTCGTGACCCTTATCGATGATTATTCGAGGAAAGTCTGGGTTTACTTCATGCGACACAAGTCTGAGGTTTTTGCAACGTTCAAAGTGTGGAAAGCTGAGGTGGAAAATCAGACTGGGAAGCGAATTAAGTGCCTCCGGACAAATAATGGGACAGAGTACAAGGATGGGGATTTTCTGAGGTTTTGTGAGGAGCAATGGATTCAGCGACACTGGACAGTTCGAAAGACACCGCAACAGAATGGGGTGGTAGAAAGGATGAACATAACCATAGCAGAAAGGGAACGGTGTATCAGACTTAATGCAGGGCTTCCAAAGATGTTCTGGGCAGAAGCAGTGAGCATGGCAGTGTTTGTGATCAACAGGTCGCCTAATATTGCTTTGAATGGAAAGGTAGTGGAAGAGGTGTGGACAGACAAGGAGGTTGACTACTCAGTTTTGTGGATCTTTGGGTGTCCAGCCTATGTTTACGTTCCCGGCAATGAGAGGTCAAAGCTTGATGCGAAGTCCAAACAATGTATCTTTATTGGGTATGAAAAAGGGGTGAAAGGGTACAAACTTTGGAATCCGAAAGCAAGAAAGGTGGTGATCAGTAGAGATGTGGTATTTGATGAGGATTCTATGGTCAAGGCACATCAAGGGGTACTGAAATTCAAGTCAGGGGAAAGTAGCAAACAGCGGGGTATACAGATTGAGCTGGGTGATTCTGACACAGTTGGTGACACAGATATAGGCGGAGACACATGTGGTTCTCAGCCAAAGGAACAACTTGATCAACAGCAGCAGCAGCAGCAGGAAAGCATAGCCACAGGGAGACCCAAACGTGTTATCAAGCCACCGGTGAGGTATGGGTTTGAGTATATGGTTGCTTATGCATTGTCCACTACCAGTGGGGATCCATCTACTTTTCAGGAGGCAATTACTACTTCTGAAAAGGACAGATGGATGGAAGCCATGGTGGAGGAGATGGAGTCATTGCATAAGAACAAGACTTGGGAGTTGAAAGAACTTCCTCAAGGGAAGAAAATAGTGGGTTGCAAGTGGGTTTATAAGAAGAAGGAAGCTGCATCTGAAAAGGAAAAGGAAAAGTTCAAGGTTTGATTGGTAGCAAAAGGGTACTCGCAGAGGAAGGGGATTGATTATGATGAGGTCTTTTCTCCAGTGGTGAGGCATACTTCGATCAGGATTCGCTTGGCATTGGTGGCTAGCTATGATATGGAGTTAGAGCAGCTGAATGTGAAAATGGCATTCCTCCATGGTGATTTTGAGGAGGTTATTTACATAGAGCAGCCTGAGGGATTCATGCAGCTAGGGACTGAGCAGCTTGTTTGTAGGTTGAAGAAGTCGCTTTATGGGCTAAAGCAGTCTCCAAGACAATGGTATAAGAGGTTTGACTCCTACATGATTCGGATTGGGTTCACACGCTGTGAGTATGATTGTTGTGTTTATGTTAAGAGTCTTGATGATGGTTCCTGTATTTTCCTACTACTTTATGTGGATGATATGCTTATTGCTGCGAAGAGTATGGTTGAGGTGAACAGGTTGAAATCTTTGTTGGGCAAGGAGTTTGACATGAAGGACTTGGGTGCTGCTAGGAAAATACTTGGGATGGAGATTCGCAGGGATAGGTCAGCAGGAAAGCTGTGGTTATCTCAAAGGGACTATGTGACAAAAGTGTTGGAGAGGTTCAGCATGGATAATGCCAAGCCTGTTAGCACACCTTTGGCGAGTCATTTCAGGTTGTCTACAGCACAGTGTCCGAAGTCTGATGAAAAGATTCATGATATGTCAAAGGTGCCTTATGCCAACGCAGTTGGTTGCTTGATGTACGCAATGGTGTGTACTAGACCCAATTTGGCACATGCGGTTAGCACAGTCAGCAAGTACATGACCAATCCAGGCAGAGAGCATTGGAAGGCAGTCAAGTGGATGTTCAGATACTTGAGGGGTACTGTAGGCCGTGGGATTATGTTTGCAAAGTAGGATCAGATTTCAGTTGTAGGGTTTGTGGATGCGGATTATGCTGGGGGTATGGATGACAGGAGGTCTATTACGGGTTATGTGTTTACACTTGTGGGTGAGCCTATTTGTTGGAGATCCATGGTACAACCTCTAGTTGCTCTATCTACTACTGAGTCTGAATACATGGCGGTGACTGAGGCAGCTAAGGAAGCATTGTGGTTGAAAGGTTTGGAGAAAGAACTGGGCATAGATCAAGGTGGAGTGCAGTTGTACAGTCAGAGTGCCATTTATTTGGCGAAGCACCAGGTGTATCATGCGAGGACCAAGTATATTGACGTGAGATTTCACAAGGTGAGAGAGTTGATTACTTCAGGTGATTTGATATTGGAAAAGGTGCACACTTCTGAGAATGCAGTTGACATGTTGACAAAGATTGTGACCGTGGACAAGTTTGAGCATTGCTTGGACTTGGTTAACGTCTCTAGGTGATAGAGAGGAGACGTTCCCCCTTAATAGTTGGATCCAGATGGTTTGTCTTCTGAATGGGTGACGTTATTCGCCAAGGTGGAGATTGTTGGAACTTGTGGCTCATATGGAGAGGTACCAAGGAGTTCTAATGAAAGGCCAGATGCTCGAGCGGAACGGAGCGGAGCGGGGGAGTGAAGCAGACCGAGCGGAGAAGAGTGGAGATAAACGGGATCGCTGAGAATATTCAAACTCTTGGGGTAATATTCATAAATATTTGTTGAGATAAGAGGAACGAAGTTGGGTACACTGTCCTTCAGCCTTGCTATTGGAGATATATATATAATAATAATAACAATAACAAGTTATTCGATAAGAGGATTATGGGTTTTAAGGAGTTTGAATTTTTTTTCAGTGACATGAAGAAGTTACATGGAGGTGGTCGTGGAAGCACTAGTAGCTCATGTGATCAAGAAAAATTGTTAATGTCATAACTTTAACTTATGGGAAGGAGCAATCAAATGTTTGGGTAATTAGATTTTTGAATGATTGGGGAATGATGAGATGAAATGTGGATGTATTAGAGCATTTGAATGCAAATAAAGTGTGCTTGGTATCGAAATCTTTGGGAGCTTAGCCTTACTGTAGTCTTTGCAGTTGATGAATCTATATCTAAGTGCGCTATGTTGATTTTCCTGGTTAGTGTTGATGGGGACTAGTTGAGAGTTTGGCTTTTGTAAGTAAATTTCTACGCTTAAGAGCTTGAGATTATGGTATGGTCATGGAATAGAGTGGTTGGGAAATTATGGATTGATTGAGATTATGAATAGGCGATAGCGGAGACATAGAGTAGGTAACTAGTGTGCATAGTGAGCCTAGAGGATCTATGGCTAGAAAGAGATTAGACTTCAGAGTTATGGTTTTGCACTTGGAGACAGTTTAAACCTAGTTGTTTCGTACTTTGGATTCATTCGAAGCTAAGTTAGAAGTCTTTACGTATCCTAGATGTGAGCGGGCAGGTATTGCGGGAAAAGTCTATACGGTTAGTATAGTTGTTGTGTAATAACTTTGATCTTGAGGAGTCGACATGAACAAGAGAAGATGAGATGAGAAAGAAATATCTGGAATTGCTTGCGGTTTGATCAATGAGAGTACATGGTGATTTTGTTTTTTTGTATTGGACACGGTGTCAGATAGTATCCTACTTTCATTCATTGTATATTTGATTGTTGATTGATTGCTTAAGCCAATTTTGAGGACAAAATTTTGTCAATTTTAGGAGTTGCTTGTGTCAAGTATTTTGTGGACCATATTGGGTTTCAATTATTATTATTATTATTATTATTTTATGAGTTATTTGGTGCTTTAAATCTTTAATTTTGTGAGTTCATATTTTTTGAATAAGTGTTTGGATGCTAATTGGATAGAACCGGAACCGAACCAGAACCGGACCGGTCTTGCGGTTAGGTTCTGGTTAGGTTCCACGCATATATTGGTTAGGTTCTAGTTCCGAATTTTCTAGAACCGTTTGAAATGGTCCGGTTACTGGTTTTCTAGAGAACTGGACCAATCCGGACCGTGTGCACCCCTAATAAAAATAGAGTGAATAATACTTTTTTGATTATGGACACAAATGAACCATTGTAGAAGGGTAGATACTCAAACTTATAAACCCATTAAATGAATACTCAAAATGTGATGTGACAATATTTGAGTATCCATATTTGAGTATACCACTAGTGATGCTCTAAGAACCTGCATTTTTATTAGTATTGTGCTTGCATAAATATGATGTGTTACATATTATTCTAAAATATATAATATGGTAGTAATTTCTACATCTTGACGTTCGAAATATTATTTTAGTCGTACGGTGAATTTTGGGTATTTTTCGGAGAACGAAACTCAGACGCCGCAACTAAGTGGGGCTCGATTTTACACTGCTATTAGAGATAATGTCTCTTGTCCTGACTCAGGGTCTCATATCCCAGACAACTCAATCCCATTGGTTGAGTGCCTATTCCACTACTTATCTTCCTTTGCCTTTTCTTTTCTCTTTTCCTCTCCACATGTCTTTGCCTCCCCATTATTTTCTTTTTCTTTTCTTTATAGTCAGTACATGCCTCTCCCTTTCAGAAGATGTACACCTCTCTCTTCCTCTCTGATAATTATTCCCTCCTCTATCTCTCTTAAGTTTCTATATCCCCTCTTGTTCCATTCTAATCAAGAAGATCGACCCTTTCGGGTCACACGCTAGTAACGCCCTTTTCAGCCTAGGGTAATTGACGGGTTCCGGACATTCCCAACGGTTCAGATCGTTCATCCATACGCTTAATCTGCAGGAATTAAGGTAGAACTTCGCTAAACTTGCTTTAACCTTCTGTATGATGATTTCTGTAAAATCTTGACCCGATCCTTGGTTTAGGGAGTAAGGGTCATAGGTAACATTATATTGTGTTGACTGTACAGACCGATCAGTTTACGGATTGGTAGATTGTGAGAAAAACGTTTCTCGACACCAAAAACGAGTGTACACGAACTGGACTACAGTAAACACACTGCGGGTCACTGTTCGCGCATTTTCGGGCCACGAAGAGGCAAAATTAGAAAAAGTGTAAAACTACAAAGTTGTAGCTCTTCAAATTTCCTACGTTTTGATATATAATTCGACTCAAACGGAGTTTGGTATAAAAAGTTATGACTGAAATACTAAGACTGTCCGAAGCTGCGGTTTCAACATTTTCCCTCTATTCGGGCAGAAACTTTGGAAACTCGTAGGATACGATTGAGTTGTAGGATTACAATGAAACTTGGTAGGAAGACAGGTTGACGTCTTAGCTACGTAGTGACACAAAAACGGACCAAATCCAACGGTTAGATCTTCGGGAATTGGAGTTTTAGTAAACTGTGACAGATTCAACACGTTCTGTTCGTACGCACTTTTACCCAGCTTAGGAGCAGATTCGGCCTTAGGTATAAACACAGGAGTTGTTCCTAAGACAGAGAACTAGTACTCTGTCGAATTTCATAACTTTAGGAGAAGTATTGGTACGTCATTTTGTTATAATTGTAAACTGTTGGTAACCGGTAATTTCGGGATTTACATGCCTTGTTAAAATGATATTGTGGCATTATCTGTTAATTTTCGCCTTTGGTGAAATTGGGTTCGTACCTCTTGGTTAAAAGGGCAATGGTTAGCGAGACTTAGTGCGATGATGAGAATGAGATGGAGTACGGAATGTGAAAAGATAAGATTGGGAAATATGGTGAAACCATGTCTGGTCTTGAGCCATGTTATGTCGTGAGCCATGCCGAGGGAGGTGAATGGGAACATAATGAATGGGAACCAGGTGACGGGTTGGTCTTGAGTTGTGTTATGTCTTGAGTCGTGCCGAAGTAGGTGAATGGGAACATAACGAACGGGAACCGAGGATGGGGATGTTGTGAGTCGTGAGCCATGCTGTGTCGTGAGCCGTGCCATGTCTTGAGCCGTGTTATGTCGTGAGCCATGTCAAGGGTGGCGTACGGGAACATAACGAATGGGAATATGGTGAACGGGAACATGGTGAACGGGAACTCGTAGAATTGACCACGTTAATAAAACTTATGAGTATAATTAGTGGGTTCTGTTGGTTAATATTATATGTGGTTTTGTGATTATGGAAATTATGCACACATTGGGGTAAAGTTTTACGTTGTTCTACTGAGTGTCACCACTCACGATACTACGTTACCATGGTATTTGACGCCAGGTACAGGCGATGATATGGAGTATTCAAAAGATAATCCTGTAGCAGTTGAAGATGTTGCTGAGTTGACCGAGCCGTGGCTAAACTCGTTGTTTAGTTGTTGGCTCTGTGCTTTTAAGTATTTTATTGAGGTTTCAAGTTTGTAATAAATCACTTTCAACTTTATTCGGTATTGTAATATTTAAACAATGTTTGTAATAAATGGGTTGTGTTTCTCTAATTTAATTTTTTTTAAATATATGCAGCTAAAAAATCTTTAATATCCTTTTATTAACAAACCGAATTATTAGGGTGTTACAGAAAGTCTCAAGGTATTTTATAAGATGTTGATTAAATATAATTATTAGTAATTTAATTTAATCAACGGGTATCTGTATTCTTAACGTGAGGAGAGTAATAAGCATTTAATAACGTGGAGCTCAAAATATAATTGAGATAAGGACATGAGTGCAATTATAATTCTTTAGTGGTTTGAATAATTTATGCGGGGCTCACTTCGGGGGCCCACACAAGTAATCTGAGCCGTCTCATTCTTTGTGCCGAAGGTTTTCACTACCTAATCCAAAAACAAATAGCAGATGCTGCGCTTAATGGTTTTAGGATTGGCCGCCATTGTCCCCCTATCTCGCACATTTTCTTTGCAGATGACTCTGTTCTTTTCTGGGAAGCCACAGCTGCAGGTTGTCAAGCGATTTCGAGCATTTTGGAGAAGTATGAATGTGCGTCTGGTCAAATGGTGAACAAGGAAAAATCTACATTGTTTTTCAGCCCAAACACTCCAAGTGACGTCAAGAATGGCATTTCAGATTCTCTTGAGATTCGGGTGGAGAATTGAGGTGGGAAGTATCTGGGGTTACCTTCTATTATTGGGCGGTCGAAGTTTGAGGTGTTTAATTATGTCAAAGAGCGGGTGTCCGCTAAGCTCCGGTCTTGGAACCACTTGAAGTTGAACACTGCGGGACGAGAAGCTTTGCTGAAGTCCTTTTTGCTTGCTATGCCTACATATGTTATGCAATGCTTCCTATTACCGAAAGGTTTTTGTAGAGATATTGAACGATGGATCCGGAAATTCTGGTGGGGGAGTGTAGACGGGGAGAACAAGGTAAATTGGGTGAGTTAGAGGAAGTTTTGTGACAGCAAACAACAAGGTGGATTGGGTTTTCGGGATTTACATGCTTTCAACCTTGCGTTACTTGCCAAGCAGGGGTGGTGGCTTCTACAGGGCCCTCCTTCAATTTTTCAGAAGATTTTCCGAGGGAAATATTTTGCAAGTTCCTCTTTTTGGGACGCGAAGTGTTCCAGTACTGCCTCCTGGGCTTGGCGGAGCATTTGTGTTGGTCGAAATGTTCTAAAAAAAGGATGGAGGTGGGTTGAGGGAAATGGTTCATCCATAGATATTTGGAATGACCGCTGGTTGCCTCAGGCTCTCTCCTTCAAAGTGCTCTCGCCTAGGCCTATCTCGGGGTCCCTTTCCTCTGCCCGTTTTGTCTCCGAATTAATCAACCCCGTGACGCTTAGTTGGAATGGTTCTCTCCTTAATGATTTGTTTCTGGCCATTGACAAGGAGGCCATCCTTACCATCCCATTGAGCTCTCAAGGTGTTTGCGATAAGGACTCTCTCTTGCCGCTTCAGTCCCATGAGCATGGTGAATCAAGCACAGGTATGAATAATAAGCATATGTGGAAATCCTTATGGAGTCTTGCCATTCCCAACAAAATTAAAAGTTTTATATGGCGCTCCCTTCATAATGCTATCGCTGTTTTGTTCAACCTAAACAAAAAACACATAGATGTGCCCCCTACTGCCCGAGGTGTCGTAAGACTCCGGAATTGGTGGAACATTTGATCTTTCGCTGCAAGAAATCTAAAGCTGTCTGGGAAATATCCCCTTTTGCCTCTATAATCTCTGGGATCGGTGAGGCTTGTTCTTTTATGGATTGGTGGAAGTTTGTTACAACGGCTCTTCATGGGCTTGGGGGCAACTATAATCTGGAAGCCCTCTTAGCCTCACTTTGTTGGTTCATTTGGAAGGCAAGAAATAGTGTTCACTTTGATTCTCTAGAGCAACCGTGTTCGGTGATTTTGGAGAAAGCCTTTGCTTTATGTACTGAGTTTGAGGACTTGGCTGCTTCAAAACCCAAGCCCCGGACAGTGGACATCTCTGCCACCTCTACTCGGTGGCTCCCTCCTCCAATGGGGGTAGTTAAGCTTAACGTTGACGAGGCTGTTAATAGGAAGGATGGACGCGTAGGAGTTGGCATGGTGGCTTGTGATTATCTCGGTAATATTCTGGGTGTTTGCACGGCTGTTTTTGGTGGATAGTTCTCCCCTCGCACAACGGAAGCTATGGGTTTCAGGGAAGCACTTGTGTTTGCGTTAAATAAACGCTGTGAATCCATTATTGTAGAGGACGACTCCGCTCAGATTGCGAAGGCTCTTACTGTTTGAAATAAGTCCTTTTTGAATTGCAACGCCGTTCTTCTGGATTGTTTGCACCTTGTTTCTTCCTTCTCGGTTTGCAAATTTGTTTTTGTTGAACGTATGTATAATAAGGTTGCCCATTTGTTGGCAAAGCAAGCCTTATTGGGTGTTAGATTAGAGTCTTGGGGAGGTCCTGTTCCCCTTTGGCTTTCTAATCTTGCATCCCCGGAGGTCCGTTCCCCGGACCCTCCCCCTTCTTAATAAAATCTTTCCTCTTTCTGTGAAAATAATAATAATAATAATAATAATAATTTTATAATAATTATTCAGGTGGTTTTGCAAAAATATTCGGAATTAGATAACTGTAAAAAATCAACCTAATCCTCAAATTTCTCATTCAGAATTTAGAATCCTAAATATTGAATAAATTCTTTGAAAAAATTAAACGACTGTGTAATCAGTAGTTAGGTGATTTGAATTGCAGATATTATAAGGCTTACCCCTAACTACCGGCAAAAACTCAATTCCTATTCAAAGTCACGGACACGATGCTCGTGTATAACACGAGCCAAACTACCTTATGGAAAAAAGAAAAAATAGAGTTAGGGTTTCTAACCAAATCACTCATTTGAATTAAGCATTTCGGTGGAAATCAAAGAGAAAAGTACAAAAATTAAATATTTTGATTAACTCTTCTCCTTTCTCACCAAACCATAAATAAATAAATAAAAAAAATACGTTTAATAATTAAAAAAAAAGGAAGAGAATGTACAAAGTTTACATTGCATCCTGACTGACTTTTTCTTCTTTACATTGCCATAGTAAAGAAAAGAAAAAAGAGGGGCTCGAAAAAATCGAACACATGACAAGTTCCCTGAAGAGGTAAGGCTTTTCCACTGGGCTGGATACCTTGATTGCTGTACTTGTGCTTCATTAATCATTTATTACTTACTAAATTATATATACCTGACTGAGGCCCAAAAAATGGACAATTCCTTACCAGTAAATACTACATTGTCCAAAATAATACTCATAAAGTGCAAGGAGTATGCCCCATTAGACTCAATAGTTCCAAGTATCACTACGTAATACAATCCAAAAATAGAATATCTAGCTCATAAGGGATATATGCACTGTACACTCTATAATTTTGACTACTCTAACTGTGACGGCTCTAGAAATTCTAATAAGGGTGTTCAAAATCTTTACTAGCTTTAAAAACCACAACTATAAAAAATAAAAAAATAATTTATTAACATCAACAATGCCACTCGAAATCAACATCCCTCCATCCCAAAAGTTAGTCAATTGTAAAAAGATATCCAATTTTCGAATAAAAAAATAAAGATTTAGAGTTCATAATTTTTTGAATTTTTTCACACTAGAGATCAAAAAATCACACGTCTTTATGACAAAGGGAGTAGGATATTATAATTGCACTCGGCGGGTTTTCATATTTTGAAACAAGTACGTAATAATATCATTATTAATGACTTAACGTTATCAAATACATCACTGGGGTTTTCCACTAACCAAAAAAAGTTTTTTTAAAAAAGTATTCTCTCACAATACATCACATAAAAAACCGTGAAAAACTAATTTATTTTAAAAACTGTCTTAGTGGAACACCCCTTAGGCCTTAATATAAGTAATTAAGCAACCATTCATCCATGATCTCTCATTCGATTGCTCAAATTGCTTTTCACTACATTAGATTGATTTGTGGATTGATTTTTTTTTAGGCTGGATGTTCAAATATTTTTGAGTTAAGTATTCGAATATTTTTTTAGTTGGGCGTTATAAAAAGGGTTAAACTAAAAATTAAATTAAAAATATCAAATACTCCACTAGATAGCCTTGTGAAGCTCCGCATCAGGTTCGCCGAATTTTGCACCAAGAAAAGAAAGAATCAAATTGGACGAATTTAGAGATGGCAAGATCGGCCCTCTCTCGCCTGGTTCGATCGCAAGCATCCCATCTTCGTCATCCCACTTCCACTACTAACTTACCCTTCCTCTCAGGTTCTCTCTCTCTCTCTCTCTCTCTCGATCGATCGATCGATCGATTTCCGGATGCATATGTATGTATGTGTGTGTGTTTGTGTGCGCGCTTCCGTGTATCTGACTGTCAGTGTATCCAGAACCATACTTCAGATCTCCAAATTTAGGAAAACAAGTAAATATATAGTACTAGTTTACTGCTAATCAATTCTTTTTTATTTTATAGGCCACTGCTAATCAAATCTGTGAATGGTATTTACCCAAAAAAAAGAAGGGGGAAAAAAAAAAAAAAAAAAACTCTGTGAATGGGTATACCTGGACTGGAAATTAAACGACTTACTGTACTTATTAACTGGGACCTATTATTGCCCATGCTTATTGCACCGTTGACACTGAAGTATTAAACAGTCAATGCCTATAGGAATTCTGTATTGCCCCAAATGACACTGCCAAACACTATTACTGTGATTTCATTTTGATCTTCCTTAAATGGTCATCTTAACCACGTCCAAGCTCCAGACGATTTGTCCAGAAAAAAGGTTAGAAATCCCAGTTTGGCCAGTGCTTGAACTCGGGTTAACCACTCAGAGTCACCATGGACGGATGAGCCCAAGCGGCTGCCCTAACCAAATATTAAATTTCTTCCTAAATGTTTTTTTTGCATAAAAGTTGTAGAACTAAATAGATTGGCCGATCGTATGTTTTCTTTCAAAACCTAACACCTGCCCATCTAAGTTCCATTATAAATATGTTTTATGTGAGGATAGAGCTTCGAACGTAATTTTAGATTCAGACTTTTACATAGTGATAGAACACTAGGTTTTATATTTTGATTTTGAAAGAAATATAGATGCACAATATGCATTTATTTAATTGTAATGATCCTATTTTTTATAATTGCATGTATGAATTGATCAAAACATATTTACAATAATTTTTTTGATAATATTTTCGCAATTTATAATGGCTTAATTGATACCTTCTTTTACATGTTCCAAATTATGTTTGTAATCCTTAGCCGTCCGATACTCAAATCCTGTGTCCATCCCTGCCAGTCACCCTTTGTTGTCCCTTGCCTCCAACACCTTTTGGTTGAATAGATGTATTTGAAAATATCTGTATACTTGCAAATGCATTTTGGATGTGAATTGAAACCTTTGGTATTCCCCAAACTTACCATTCATGTTGGGATGTACAAATTCATGTTTGAGGGGTGAGAAGTTGTTCGTTTGAAAGCAGATCTAAATCATGAATATCCTGAGAAGGAGTTTTGTTTTTTTGAAACCCACAAGCACACTCTAACTTTCTGAAACCGTCTCCCAGTATTCAATTGGCTGGATTAAATTAAAGCAGCAAGCTTTCTTATGTTTATTGCTTGCTAAAATCAAGTTTTTCATCTGTCTGTTGCCTTGTCGTTTTCATGAGCCTCATTGGATTTAGCTTTTCAAAGTTGCGTTCGATAGGTTACACATAGTCATGACACCTATAACCGTGTTGGTTTAATCCGAGACTAAGCCTCCCCTTTTGAGTACAAAGAATTTTGATTGACTTAAATTAGCTTTTCAAAGTTGCGTTCGATAGGTTACACATAGTCATGACACCTATAACCGTGTTGGTTTAATCCGAGACTAAGCCTCCCCTTTTGAGTACAAAGAATTTTGATTGACTTAAATGACGCTGCTATTGAGCTTTTGGCTTGGTTTTTCTTTTCCACTGATAAAGCACCTTTTATTTGCTTGGATAGCTTAAGAATAGTATTTTTTCTGTTTCAGGCTATAATCCACGTAAGTTCGGGACACGTTCACACTCTCCGAGTGTCAATAATGTCCTTAACTCTTCTGCACAATTTCCTGTTGCACAAAAAAGATGGGCATCCCAATCCAGTGCAGCAGAAGATGACAACAAATTTGGCATTGCTCCCCGTAGAGGGGGAGAACCTAAGGACAATGATAAGGACACTACTGGGGTAGTTTATTACGGTCCAATTTCAAATACCCTAAAGCACGTGAAGCTGCTCTCTCTTTCCACCTGCTGCCTATCTGTATCTTTAGGCCCTGTCGTAACATTCATGACATCAACCGACACGAATGTAATCCTCAAGGGTGCAGTGGCGTCTTCAGTTATATTCTTCAGTGCTTCCACCACTGCTGCTCTTCATTGGTTTGTGAGCCCTTATATTCACAAGCTGAGGTGGCAGCCTGGTTCAGACAGCTTTGAGGTTGAGATGATGACGTGGTTGGCGACATTTGTTCCGAAAACCATTAAGTTTGCAGATATCAGGATGCCGGAAACAAACAGGCCTTATGTGACGTTTAAAGCGAATGGTGAGTTCTATTATGTTGATGCTGAGCATTGTCACAACAAGGCTCTGTTAGCGAGATTGACTCCACAGAAGGCGAATACTGGGTCGGTTTTTAAAAATTTGTGAGAGAAGATTTGGATGAGAACTTAAAGTTTTTCTTGAATGGCTGATTGCACACGTGATCAGCTTTGAGAGTTGTGACAAAATTCTATGTACCTGTTTTAGGGTTTGACTAACAGGACCAATTTTTTAGTTTTTATTTTGTTGGAGAATCAATAAACTCAGTTTATGTGCTAACCCCTGCACATTCAATATGATGTATTTGAATATTGATGTTTCAAACAATGGTCTACTTTGCATAAGTTGTTGAGCATATTCCCTCCATTTAGCATTTTGAAAACAACCGTCATTTGTTTCTTGTTCCCTCTTGTCATTTATGTTACTCCTTTACCTTTCTTAACTCTGACGTGGAGGGTAACTTTGTAGACTTTCCAGTTGCATAACATTCAGCTTTGTGAATCTTGCTTCGCTTCTGATTTCTCTTTCCCTTCTTTAAGTTCGTTTATGTTTCACTATTGCCTTTTTGTGGTCATTTGTTGCATGTTCCTTCTGGAATCAGATCGCCTACAGCAAAGTGCAGCGTTAGTTTTGTTTTTCTCGGATGCAACTAGGGTGGGGAAAATAGCATTATACCAGGAAACAAAATCCAACCAAACTCCGTCAGACAACCATGCATTGTCGAACATCGGACGTAGTAATCCTTCTTCCTTTTGCTCTCCAACGGAAGTTGAGAAGCCTGTGAAGCCTTGTAGACCTGGACTCTTTACTTGTCTAATAGCAAGGGATGTTCTTAGAAGAGTTGCCAGGGAAGGAGTCATATACATTCATTTCAAGTCTCGAATTCAACTGCAAGTATCTTGTGTCATGCTTACACTGAGTAATAGATTAATCCGATTTCAAAGCTCCAGTGCCCAAAGTTTCATGTACCCCTGTTCCGGTGTATTTTTTGCTGTTGAATTGTGAGACCAAAATCTAATGAAGCAGCATTTCTGTGAATAATAGGTTCAATAGTTTGGTCCATTTATACCTACAGCGCTAGTCATTGCAACAAATCATGACAACAACAATGAGTACTAAAATTTCATAAGTAATCAGACACGTCCAACCTAATCATTGCAACAAGCTTTCCTTTCTTTTCTTTTTCCCCTCCATCGGCAAAGAAGGTGAAACTTCCTTAATGATTACGAAACACAACAACAAAATGGAAAAAGCAGTTGGCAAGACTCCAAACTCAAATAACACCAACCAACATAAACCCCTGCCAAAAAAAAACAAAAAATCCTTGCCAAACCCCATTCAAACCACTTCAAATACCGGTAAAATAGGCTAGCAAGAGGACATCCCAATCTGATACTCACCATTTCTTACCAGTTTTTTCATTCTTTCTACCAGCTTTTCCAATAGTTGAGGATCGTCCCGTCTAATTCCTCTGAATCCCAACCCAATTTTTTTACTAACTTGCACAATTCTTCTCAATCTTTTCATTGTAATATCATCTAGCTGAATATCATCTTCTACAGCAACTCCTGTTTCCACACATTGTTTCTCTGCTGCCATTCCAACTGAATTCTCGTATAATTGGCTCGGAGAAGAAGAAGAAGAAGAAATAGTCTGCGATGCAATTTGCTGAGGCCCATGGTTTTGTGGTCCCATATCAGTATACCTGGCCTCCTCTTTGTTAAGGTCAACAACAATATTCCTGTCCCTTTCCTCTGCCATCTCTTTTTCTATAAGCTCAGCGTTTGCTCTTATAAATGCTGCTTCTACACTTGGTGGTAAATCCTGATCCTGCCACTTATCACTTAGGGTTGTCCCCCACCTATTTTTTAATCCAAAACTTCGCATCCGGAGTCTGCAACCCACACGCCACCCATTGGACTTCAAATTCACTGCCGCAGACCTCCTACCAACCTCCTCTACCCCACCTTTCTCTGTAACTGCCTCGCTCCCTGTCTCTAAACCCTCCTGAACGATCTGATCATCAACTATGACTCCTTCACGGACTTCACCCACAATCAGATCATTTTTCTTCTCCCTCTCGTATGTGGACTCCATTTTTGTTTCCACTGCCATGGGTACCCCATTACATGGAACTTCAATCACATTCAAGTCTTCCATCTTCCAACTATTGTCTACCGGTTCTTCTACCTTCGTTTCCACCGTATTGAGTACACCATTACTACATGAGACTTCAATCACACTCAAATCTTCCATCTTCCTACTATTGTCAACCGGTTCTTCTACAGTCATTTTCACTGTACTGGGTACCCCATTATATGGGACTTCATTCACATTTACACCCTCCTTCCCACAAATGTCTAGATGTTTTTCGACTTTTGTTTCCACTGCATTGGGTACCCCAGTGCCAGTGGGTTCAAAACTTCCACTAATAAATGCACTCTGATTACCCAAAATCACAAGCTTTTCTCGTTCTTTCAATCTCCGCTTGAGGTCTGCAATCTCATGATGCAGGGCCTCCCGCTCGGCTTTCCACCACGCCTCCTGACAGAGCCACCGCTGCTCCTCCCGCAGCCACCGCTGTTCTTCACGTAGCCACCGCTGTTCTTCGCGTGACCACCGCTGCTCCTCTATCTCCAACAAGGCCATTTTCTCGGCCTCCTTTACTCCTCCCACTCCAGTGATATGCATGCTTCACTGGTGGAAAATGCAAATGATAAACAATAAATCAAAACACAATAACCACCACAAAGTTTGACAACCACAAGATCAAATCAAATCATCAACTAATGCACAATACAAAGGTGCGTATACGAGCACGAGCACGCATCGTGACATCGATACATAAGAATACAAGTAACCCAACAAATTTGAGGATAAAAACGGTAGAAATCTCGCATATCTAATCTGCAACGATTGGGGTCTGACGACTGACCATGGCGATTCGAAGAAAGCAAAGATGCAAGGACACATTGACATATAGAAATGGACGAGGAATAGAAAGAGTGAGAGAGTCACCGTCTCAAGGATCTGAAGCAACGAAACCCTACACGCTGAAAGAATTGAGTAGAAGGAGACGGACAGACGGTCCGTTCCATCCGACTACTTTATGAGGGGTAAAAATTCGAGTGGAGTTTCCTTGAGTTTCAAATCAATATCTTATCACATTTATAAAAAAAAAAAAGGGGAAAAATTCATTTCAAAATATTCACGGGTGTTTTGGTAAATAATCTGAGGCAGATTTTTTTTTTTTCTTTCATTCAATTTTTATTTTATTTTTTTACATTTCTTAGTTTCGCGTTTATTTTTCTTGGATTATGGCGCGTCCCAGTGAGAGGAATAATCCAAATTTTCATGGATTATTGGATCATTTTTGTTTTTATTTACAAAAATTTTAGTATGGTTAATATTTTTTAGTATAACTTGTTGTCCCATAGAGTATATATACCATAGCTTCAAAAAATGTCAATTATACATCTATAGTATTCAACCAAAGGTTATTAATCTTGCACCGGCTAGTGTACAATTTCTCTGTTGAATCGGTACGTACCGGTAGCATTGAATTTCCCGGTACCGTTTCGAATATTTAATTTAATAAATTGTACATAAAAAAAAATATTTATTTATGAATCTTTATTTCCTCTAATTAATAGATTAATATATTCCTTGTGTCTAAAATAGACAAAAGGAATTGTCCTAAAAGTTATATTTATGCGTGCATACAGGGGCGACTACTGGTATCCTAGGGAGTTCAAGCGAACTCGCTGAGTTCAAAAAAAATATTGAAAAATAAATTTTTTTAGATAAATAAATGAAAGTCCAACTAACTTTAGAACAAAATAAGCCTAACCAATTGAAATGACCCATAATTTTAAGGGTCACTTAGCAAAAAATTCAGAACATTTGACATTTTTTAAGGGAATGACAAAGAGCTTTTGCAATCGAACCTAAAAAGAAATAATATTTGACATTTTTAAAGGGAAGGACAAAAAACTTTTGTAATCAAACATAAAGACAAAAAAAAATTAGTGAACTGTTACTAATTTTTAAAAATTCTAAATTCGATCATAAAATTCAAAAAAATCTTCAGCCCACCTCTAGCTGACCACCACCCCACCTTTGGCAACCACTTCCGGCGATTAAAAAATTAGTGAGATGTCACTAATTTTAAAAAAAATTAATTTCGAACATAAAATTCAAAAAAAATCACCACCCCACCTCCGTCCGACCACTTCTGGTGACCAAAAAAATTAGTGAGATGTCCCAAATTTTTAAAAATTATAATTTCGAACATAAAAATCAAAAAAATCATCACCCCACCTCCAGCCAACCACCACCCCACCTTTGGCCGACCACTTCCGATGACCAAACAATTAGTGAGATGTCACTAATTTTTAAAAAATTTAACTTCGAACATAAAATACAAAAAAATCACCACTCCACCTCTGGCCCCTTCTGGTGACCAAAAAAATTAGTGAGATGTCACAAATTTTTAAAAATTCTAATTTCGAACATAAAAATCATCACTCCACCTCCGGCTGACCACCACCCCACCTTTGGCTGACCCAAAAAATTAGTGAGATGTCACTAATTTTTAAAAAATTTAATTTCGAACATAAAATTCAAAAAAATCACCACCCCACCCCCGGCCGACAACCATCTCTGGCCCCTTCCGGCGACCAAAAAAATTAGTGAGATGTTACTAATTTTTAAAAATTCTTATTTCAAACATAAAATTCAAAAAAATCTCCACCCCACCTTCGGCCGACCACCATCCCACCTTTGGCCGATCACTTCCGGCGACAAAAAAAATTAGTGAGATGTGTCACTAATTTTTAAAAATACTAATTTCGAACATAAAATTCAAAAAAATCACCACCCCACCTCCGGCCGACCATCACCCCACCTCTGGCTGAGCACTTCCGGCGACCAAAAAAATTAGTGAAATGTTACTAATTTTTTAAAACTCAAATTTCATAAATAAAATTCAAAAAAATCATCACTCCAACTCCGGCCGACCACCACCCCACCTCGGGCCGACCACTTCCGGCGACCAAAAAAATTAGTGAAATGTTACTAATTTTTAAAAACTTGAATTTCGAACATAAAATTCAAAAAAAATCACCTCCCCACCTGGCCGACCACTACTCCACCTCTGGTCGACCACTTCCGGCGACCAAAAAAATTAGTGACATTAAAAAAAATCATCACTCCAACTCCGACCGACCACTACCCCACCTCGGGCCTACCTCTTCCGGCGAAATGTTACTAATTTTTAAAAACTTGAATTTCGAACATAAAATTCAAAAAAAAAAATCACCTCCCCACCTGGCCGACCACCTCCCCACCTGGCCGACCACCACTCCACCTCTGGCCGACCACCACTCCACCTCTGGCCGACCACTTCCGGCGCGACCAAAAAAATTAGTGAAATGTCACTAATTTTTAAAAACTCAAAATTTTAATTATTTTTTCTAAAATGAGTACACGAAATTATAAACCGTAAATATAAATACATGTGTGTGAACTTACTGCCTATATATGTAAATTACACAGTAGAAAAACTAGTAAAAAATAGGATTAAATGACCTGCCACCAACTCAACTACTCTCCGAATGGAGCAATTCACACATTTCCCATTGCCTCAAAAGGTGTGATTTCTTCTCTTCTCCCCTAGGAGCTCAAACAGTCAGATCTGAATGACTCAGAACCTCTCTCTCTCTCTCTCTCTCTCTCTCTCTCTACTAGCGGAGGACCTTGAACCAAAACCACCCACCAGAGACCATTGAACCTGGGAGTTGAAACCGATTTTTTGTCCCTCACAGAGGTCAATATCAAGATATGCCAACCCTACCAAATAATTTTGCTCATTTTACCCACCATAAACAAAACAATGCACCGACTTATTCTTTTCAATCAACATTATCAACAGTAAGATGTGATAACCAAACATGCCCGAAGTAAAAAGTTATTGTAAGTCATGATGTTTCTCTAGGTTTTACGGCTGCGGTTCAAACTCAGAGAATTACCTATTTAACACTGCAAACATGACAATGTTCAACAAAATAAACCAGTAGCAGAAAAGTTACAGTTCTTGAGGTTAAAACTTATTACTAGATTAACTCGAGCATTGTGAGGAACACGAAAATGAAAATGAAAATGTTATACATGGTATGTTTTCCCCTCCCAGCATGTATGCAGGGGAGAAATTTTTACACAAAATGCGGCGATGCAAGAGGTTATCAAGGGCCTGTCACCTCTGTGACTTTGACCTGAAAATGCATCTGCCGACTCTTTTTTTCCCCTTCTTCTTTTATAACAAAATATACAGGCACACCCTTCTTGCGTTGCTCCTACGTACTAACAAAGCTCCTCCAGTTTATATTCGTTTGATTGAGATTATACAAACAAATATTCGTAATACCGGAGAAGCAACTTTAGTGAGAATATTCGAATCTCGCGGAGGTCAACCATCCCAAATTTTGGGGCCATTGGGGGTTATGTCCGTTGTTACCTTCAAGGCCCTGAAATTAGTCAAGGTGTGCGCAAGTTAACCTAGACATTCGGTTATAAAAAGAATAAATAATACAGTTCACTTTAGTGAGAACTAGTCTAATATACACAAGCCATGAGTACCAAACAAAAAGATAAAGACATGGCATTGATGGATGTGTGGGGCCAATTTTGAAATCTCACACAAATGATATAGATGAGGCGTTGAGTGGTTCTTTTTTACAAACAAACACAGAAAATTATCGTAACATTAGTTTTGAGTAGGCTGTGCAATTCGTGCTTGCTGAACTTGAAGCTCGCGTTTAAGTTTAAATGCTTGAGAAATCCAATGAATAAGATTTTTCTAGTACTCTAAGGCCTCGTTTGATTCGGGTATTGGGCGCCTGGGATAGGACTAAATATGTCCAATCCCACTCAATCCCTTGTTTGGTTCCTGCAAAAGCGCCTGGGATTGCTAGTCCCAGGACAAAAATTATCCTTGTATGGGGGGACTAATTATCCAGGATTAAACTTCTCGCGTCTTTGTCGGCCAGGTATTACAAAAATGCCATTGAAATGATTTTGCCCCAAAAGCACTCGTCTTCTTCCTTTATTCATTCCGCTACCAGATCCAGTTCTTCCTCTTCTCGAGTCCTCGTCGGCCAGAGCTGTGGATCGATTTCGTCGGAGATAAGCTGGTATGTCATCGTCTCTCTTTCTTCTTGTTCTCTCTCTTGTTTTCTCTCGTTCTCGCTCTCTCTCTCTCTCTCTCTCTCTCGTTTTGTTGTAAAGATCTCGTTCTCACCAGATCGATTTTGTTTTTGAGGATGCCGAGAAGATTGAGTCTTGAAACCCAACTTCGGACTGGGTTTATGAACAAACCCAGGTCGATTTCGTTTATGAACAAAATTGGGTTTATGAACAAGATCTCGTCCTTATTGTAGTTTATGATTTCTATTTTGATTTCGATTTCTGAGTCTGGATCATTGATGTTGGTTGGGTGCTGGATAATTTGTGCCATGGTTGACAATTGAAGATGACTTCCATCATGGATAATTTGCGCCATGGATAATTTGTTGGAACTGATAATTTTGACCCTTGCCATGGTGGGAGAAGCTCCCAATTGCTGCCACAAGTTTTTAGATAAAATTTTCCCAATTTGTTCTGTCATATTGTCTTCGTGACAATGGGTTTGCTGTGTTTTTTTTCCAGACACTTCCTCAGTGGTTTTTTCTAGGTTGCCTTCGCGAGAAAAAGGGGAGAGAGGGAGAAATAGTCCCCAATTAATCTCAAAACTTAATGACAGAACCAAAATGGGACAGGCCTAACCAGGGGATATCCCTATATTAATCCTATGTGAATCAAACAAGGGATTGTGTAGGATTCAGGACTAAATTAGTCCCATGACAAATAGTCCAGTATTACTAATCTCAGGACTATCAATTCCACCTATTTTAATCCGCGAATCAAACAAGGCCTAATAAGAATAAGAACACGATATGGCTGTAGTGGTGAGACTCGATCGAAACTGTTGGTTCCAAACCGAAACTGTTGGTTCCAAACTCTTGGGAAGCGTTACAGCACATTTATTAAATCCATAAATTTACAGTTGGTTTTCGGAAGGAGTTAAAAAAACGGAAACACAATAGACATTACTCGCTATTCGGTTGTTGACCCTGATTGTGGGGCCCGCCTCAATTCAAACTCCAAGGGATGGATTCCGTTCATGTATAGTGTTGCAGTAGTCCAGTCCAGTCTAGTTTTTAATTTTTTCGATCCGTATCGGATCCGAAAAAATGATCGGAATGTTCATTTTGCAGAATTTGTCGATAAGAACATTCATGTCGAAAATCAATTTGATCGAAGTTTGTTTTTAACATGATCCAATCGCGTTTACACAGGAAATAAAGGAAAACCAAAGGTGGTTTGAAACTTCTACAATAGTAACACAATTTGTTCATAGAAAAAAAAACTAAAGTCTGATTAAATTAATTTTTGGCAAGAAACTTGGTCTACAAAATGAACGATTCTGATTATTTTTTAGGGTCTCAAGTGAACAAAACAAATTGAAAATTAGACAACATTGGACTATTGGGAAAACCGAGGCTCAAAGGGATAAAGTGTGGGGAATGGGGTTTGCGATGGTGCACAGTGTGTGATCATTGCGACAATTTGAATCGTTCATTTTATAAGATTCATAAAAAATAATATTTAAAAAATTAGCTTGATTGAATATCGACACTTCAAAAGTTAAATTTTAGTTTAAAAAATGAACGGTCATAAATAATTTAACTTAAAAACTATTGATAGAATCCAAATTATTTGTTTTTTAAATAAAAATTCAACTTTTGACATGCCTATCGATGTTCGATCAAGCTGATTTTATGCATTGGTACATTATTTAACGGACCATATAAAATGAATGAGTCAAATTATTATCATGTACAATTGGTGTGCTCATAAAAGCTGGTGTCGCAAACCCAGCCACATCCCACGTCCGTAAAAAAGATTATCTCAAGTGTGGGACCACGTAAGGAAAAGTTACTGTACCGTTACCACTCACCCACCAGGAGAGAGACCCATTTGTTGTTCTTTGCCCTGTCGTTGAGGTTTCCTTTGGCGCAGGATTTGCTTGCACTTTCTCTCTCTTCCCCATTTCGAGACCCGTGTTCTTTGATACTGCTATTTTTGCTGGTTTGGAAGAGAAGGAGAGAGAGGAGAAGGAAGAATCAAAACTTGCAGAGATCTGCTTCTCAAAAAAATTCATTTGCAGTTGCAGGTACCAGATCTTCTTATCATGAGAATGTGAAAGGGAAGATTGTGTTGAGATCCTTGGCCTCATTCTTATCCTGTGTCTGTGTTTTTTTGGGTGGAAAATTTGTCTCTGTTTCCCCCCCCCCCCCCCCCCCCCCTGATTTGGAAGAGATTAATTTCTGCAATGAACCCATTTATCTGTGCAAAAAGGGAAAAATTTGTCTCGTTATTAACATTGTATAAGGTCATTGCCCTTATTCTTAATCACTGCATGAACCCTTTTTATTTTTTGGTTATCGCACTTGGTTTTCCCAAATTTGAAGAGAAATTTGATGTGGGTACCATGTTTCTCGTTAAGATCCAACATTTTGGTGTTGCACCGTTTGTTGGCTGTGCATGAATTGGATAATTTGCGAGTCAAAGCTCGTTTGATTTCGAAACAATTTTTTTTCCTACTGGAATTTGCTCTAGAACGTTGATAAATGGAACAAATTGGCCGCCTTCGTTGTAGATCTGTTTTTCTAATTTAAACTTCCTCTTGCATGTTGGTGAAAGACTGGTACTTGGGATTTGCTTCTTCATAGGTCTCAAGTTCAAAACCTTCTAAGTTATTAACTCTAGCAAAAATGCTAGGGACACTGCAAAATGTACATCAATTTTTACCTGGAAAACAGTCTTGCTATGGGTACAACACTTGTGTGAGACTATTTCGAGGTCCCACACAAATGACCTGAGTCGTTCAATTTGGTCAGAATATTTTTTGAAGGGTCCCTCTAAAGAATCAGCTCAGCTGGATATGAGTAAGTGTTTGATCCATCTGTTCTTTTTTGGTTCGTAATCGTACGGACCGAAAAAAGAACGTATGGATCAAGCACTTACCAATATCCGGTTGAACTGATTTTTTGGAGGTCCCTTCAAAAAAATTCTGAACAAATTGACAAGCTCGAAATATTTGTGTGGGACCTCCAAAGGGGTCCCACATAAGTGTTGTACAAGTGTTGTACCTAATAAGATTTTCTGGGGAGGGTTGTAAAAATGGATTATACACATTGATGTGTCCCTAGCATTGCTCTAACCCTGGTGGGGTGAGTCTATACGAGACTTCACCCCAACTTTAATTAGGGCCCCCCTCTTAATGGACAGTGGGATGGGTCCCTCAAGAATTAGTTGAGGTGCGCTAAAATTGTCCAGACACCCGAGTATCAAAAAAAAAGAAAAAAAGAACTTCCTATTCATAACTTTGATAATAACCATCGGTATATATCCAATTTGTGAGTTGGTCTTTCTCTTCTCCTCTCATACCACATTTTATAGATTTTGTTAATTGAGACATCTGCCAAATTGACATGTTCTTGTTTGGATTATTATCCCATACACTGGTTTTGTGTTTTCAAGATGAATTGATTGGGAAATGGGGAAGAAAGGGAGCTGGATTTCTGCTGTGAAGAAAGCTCTCAGCCCTGAGTCAAAAGAGAAGAAAGAGAAGGTATTGCATGGTTTCGATGTTCGTTTCTCTTTTATTGCCTGTTTAATGTTCTGGTTTGGTAATTTGATGGAGCCTGTTGCAATTCTCATAGCAGAAAATAAGCAGATCTAAGAGCAAATGGTTTGGGAAACACAGGAATCCAGAGCTGCCTACTGTCTCCTCAGCTCCAGAGATTTCATTGCCCGCCCCTGTTGTTCCTCATATAGAGGAGTTAGAACTTACGGAAGCCGAAAATGAGCAGAACAACCATGCTTATTCTGTTGCCCTTGCCACTGCTGTGGCGGCAGAGGCGGCAGTTGCCGCTGCTCAGGCTGCTGCGGAGGTTGTTCGACTCACAACCGTGGCCCGTTACTCTGGTAAATCAAAAGAAGAAGTAGCTGCAATCAAGATTCAAACTGCATTCCGGGGATACTTGGTATTAATCTCTCTTCCCAACCTTAGAAACATACATTTCAAGAAAATGCCTAATAAGAAGTCGATGTTTCATGAATTCTCCAACTGATATTTCGGGTAAAATTTGCAGCTTTTAATTACGAGGAAATGCCAAGTGGTGTCCCAGTGAATTTTTGTGGTTATGAGTTCTTTTTTATTTTTATTTTTTTGGTACTTATGAGTTCCTTTTATTAGCTGTGAAAATTTGCTTACGTTTTGTACATGGATGAAACAATGACCTAACATTATGCGCGAACCTCCTGTTCTAGATTAGTACTCCTAACTGGATTTCTGCTGTTTATTGAGCTTTACCATATGAAACTATCTTCTTACTAAACAGTTGAAGGGCTGTTCTGAACAATACTCACTTGTTGCTACTATATGCAAGAATCATCTTCCATTATCCTAATACCTTGTGATGATAGCAAAGATATTTGGTCAGCTACGGAAAGTTGTAAATAATTTCTTATAAGCATTGATTCGGTTAAATCTTTGTTAGGCAAGGAGGGCATTGAGGACCTTGAGAGGGCTAGTGAGGTTGAAATCTTTGATAGAAGGGCAGTCGGTCAAACGTCAAGCCACGACCACCTTACGATGCATGCAGACTCTGGCTCGTGTGCAGTCACAGATTCGGGCCAGAAGGATCAGAATGTCGGAGGAGAACCAAGCTCTCCAGAGACAGCTCCAAGAGAAACACGAGAAAGAGCTCCAGAAGTTGAGAGCTTCTGTAAGTGCAGATTTAGCATTGTGATTTTCATGTCTGTGCATGAAACTGAATATCTTTATTTTTTGTTTATTATTGTCAAACCTTGTTTTTCAATGTTCCTGAATTGTGTTCAATTTGGCTGTGTTTGGGGGTCTAAGGATTGGTGGAAGGTTTATTGGAAAAGGAAAGGTGGAGAAAAACCTAAGAAGATAATGAAGTTTACAAATATCTACTACCTTTTTTTTTTTGGGTAAATCATATCTACTACCTTTGTCCCATGTTCTTGGTCTCTTTCTCGATAGAGATGCCCTATTAACAAATGATGTATTTGTTATAATTTGAGTAATTTTCAACCTATCAGATATCTCAACTAGTTCTTGCGGAGGAAATTTTCTATATCATCGATGAAAGTTTATGATTTTTAAGATCTGTCATATTTCTTTGGAACCCTAGCGTTTTCTTTTCCCCTTTCTAAATCTCTTAACAAATCGAAGTACGACTGTCATGTACCTCCTTTATTCTTTGTGCCTGCGTGCATAGAAATGAAACTATGATAATATACAACAATCTACTTCATATTAGGCTGGAGGAGATTGGAATGACAGTGTGCAATCTAAGGAGCAAGTTGATGCAAGCCTACAGAGCAGGCAGGAGGCTGCTGTGAGGAGGGAAAGGGCATTGGCTTATGCATACTCCCACCAGGTAATACACTCCCTCTTCTTGAGGCTTATCATGTTGATGTATTTTCATATTATAGGAGTATTATTTGAAAGGATCACATATATCCATTTCTGGTGCTAAGTTTGCAGATTTCTTGGTAGGGTTATATCTCATGCCGCATATGCGATATGTTATTGTCCTTTCTTTTTTTATCTTTGGTTTCAAATGAGATATTTTCGCCTGGTCTTCCAGTTTCTCAATGCCCAAAGTTAAATTCATTAGATTTCAAATGAGATACATTAATGCCGAACGTGACGTAGAACATGCTGAAAACCTTTTCAGTTTCGTGGCATTTTGGTCTCCCATGAAAGTTACTTCCATGTTGTTTTACATAACTTTTAAATGAGGCCTTTGTGCTTCTATACATCTTAATGAGGAGTTTTATTCCCTTTAACACTAATTACCCAGAAGACCAGTTTTATGATTTTTCTCAAAGGAATCAATTCTTACTTTTGTACTCTAGTTTGGATCCTATGGAAGACTCCGTTTTTTCTTTCATCATGAGTGGACAATTCTTACTTCCATGGAGAATTCTGCTTTCTTTCATCACAAATCATCCTTGTATCAGCTATATAACATCATGAGTGGACAATTTTCTGCATTTTTTCGATTATTTCTTTTGTTTATGTTTTCCACTATTTAGCCTATGTGTGTCCGTGTGTGGTTTATAAAGAAAAAATCATTGAGTTCATTCTTACTATCAAGCTGAGGAAAGTTCTGAAACTAGCATGACACTTTCTGCAACAGCAAACGTGGAAGAACTCTTCGAAATCCTCAACCCAAACATTCATGGATCCAAACAATCCCCACTGGGGATGGAGCTGGTTAGAACGATGGATGGCAGCCCGACCCTGGGAAAACAGAAGCGCACACGACAAAGAACTTAGTGTCAGCGAGTATGCATCTGTGAAGAGCGCAATGAGCCGATCTACATCCGTCAGTGAACTCAGCAAAACCCATTTTCGTCACCTCAATAAGCCCTCTCCAACAGGACAAAAGCCCATCCGGAAATCACCTTCCAAGGCATCGTCAGTTGCTTCAAAAGCCGAGGATGATTTGAGAAGCATGCTTAGTGTTCAGTCCGAGAGGTATCGGAGGCACAGCATTGCAGGGTCCTCAGTCAGGGACGATGACAGCCTTGCCAGCTCACCTGCAGTTCCGAGTTACATGGGGTCCACGGAGTCGGCAAAAGCTAAGGCCCGGGTTCCAAGTCCTTTGGGGAACAATGGAACACCACCGGAAAAGGGATCGATGGGGTCAGCAAAAAAACGGCTTTCTTTCCCGTCTTCTTCTCCTGCTGGAACAAGGAGGCACTCTGGTCCACCTAAGTTGGATTCGGGATCTTTTAAGGACATCAATGTCCACTAAGAAAAAACACGGATACACACTATTAGGAACATGTGTTTCAGATTGAACTGCAAATGAAAAAGAGAGATTGAACTGTGGGGATTACTTTAGTCTTTTTGTCGTCTGTTTCCAAATGCTTTCTCTGTTTTCTTCCTTTTTTTCATTCACTTGGTACTGTTACAATTGTTGATTATCCTATATTAGCTAGGGATTTGTTTTGTGTGTGGAACTATTTCAATGGGAAGACTCAATATCTGATTATGGTGTTCTTGTGGCTCTTCCTTTTTCCCGTTTAAATAGCTTGAATTTGATCTGTGAATGAACACGTATTTCAGTTGTTATGGTACTGTACTGGCTTGATGCTTGGCACTACTACACCAAGCACTACTGCGCATATTGTCCTTGTAAGTCAAGTGCAGCAGATGTTGCGAGAAGAAATGCAAGACATTGGCATAAGAAATGGGCTCATACCAGGGAAAGCCTATGCTCCTTTCTCAGCCTCACATTCTCAGACATTCAATCCTTCCTCAGAAGTGGATGCTACTAGATCTCTATCTTTAAGGCAGGGGAAAGTGAAGCTAAAGAAAAGTCCTGCTAACTGCGGGTAAAATAGCAAGAGAGTGAAGAATGAATGATCCTCAAAACAGAGAGTGATTGAGTCCGATTCAAGCGAGTAAGTGAGAGGTGTGGCAAGAGAGCGAGTTTGACTAGCGAACGATCAGCAAGTGAAAGGACAGTTCATTTTATGCCGCTACTGTTGCTATGTGTCTTCCAATTGAGTATCAAGCGAGCTGGATAGACCACTATTGTTTTTAGCTAACCGGCTCTTAAAACAACAAGAACACCTTTATACTAATAAATGAGTTCGAGGGTTGCATCCTTATTTATAATAGAAACAGCTTGTCTGTTTTGATGTCCCACTTTGATCCTTGGCGCTCACAATGCTCCAAAAATCATTCATTTGGCAACCTAAAACTTATAGAGATATCGCAATTGATGTAAACCTAACTTGGGGGCATCAATTGAGCATTTACATGGCCCGCTATAGTCGAGTGCCCAGAAAAAACTTATCTGTTTAATTTTTATTTTTAATTTAAACTTTTTAACTTTTACTCTATTTGACATTACCCTTGTAAGTAAGTAGTGACTTGAGAAATCAAATTCAGCTTGCAGAGAAAGAACATGGTCTTATCAATGACAAAATTAAGATGCGGTCTCTCTATAAAAAAAAAGAAAGAAAACTCTCTGCCTTAACCAACCCTTTTCTTCCCTTCTTATGTTCCTCTCTTTGGATCCGGCCCACCCTCAACCCCTCTTCCTCTCCGCCTCCATCCACTCTCTCAGATCTGACCCACCCCCTCCTCCTCTCTCTGTCGCCGCCTCCACCTCCACAAACCCTCCCCCTCCCCCGGGATCCATTCGTGCGACGATTTGAAGCAAGATAGGGCCCGTTAAGACCCTCCGGCGAATAAGTCGCTTTCCGGTTAAGACCCTTCGGCAAATAAGTCTCTTGATCAGGCGCGGCGGCGTCTGGCGACATCTTTACGGCTGGGTTCTTTTTCTTTTTCTTTTTAGTTTAGTTATGTTTTTTAGGTATTGCCCCGTTTTGATGGTTGTTTGCCCCGCTTGGGTGCTGTATACATCCCTGCGTGGAGTGTTTTTAGATTGCATATGTTCTTTTATGCTTTGGATTAAGCTAGGTTTTCCGTTGGGATTCTCTACTATTAGATCGTGACAGGACTCTATGCCTACACGTAGTGTCAGCCTTGGCAGGTGTGTCTAGAGTCAATAAGCCTGGTAATGCTTGTAGATGTGCTCATGCCAGATGCTAGTATTTTTGGTTTATTCCTGTATCCTGTGATGTAATCTTTTACTTTCGGACTTTGAATAAGAATATCTTGATTGGTTTCAAAAAATCAATGACACAATTACCGTGGGCATACTACCACTCTTGTGTTTTACCAGTCCATACAAGACTTTACTAGCGCTTTAATTGACTTGCCCCCAGTGGTGATCCTCCAAATTAATCAGTACGTTGGACATGATACCAAGTTATCAAGAAGTGAAATGTAGAGAGTGTTCGCATAATGCATAAAAAGGGAACTCAGAATTGAGAAACACTAATGTCTTCCCCAAAAAAAAAAAAAAAAAGAATTGAGAAACAAACAGACAGCTGTGTACATTGGTCTCTTTTTTTTTTATTTTTTTTCCGACGGTAGGATGTTAATATGTTAATGTTTGTTAGATTGCTACTATTCTCTTCAATAACATAAAAGTAAAACCCATGCAAGTATACTTCAAAGGGATTAGTAATGCCAAAACCCAAATTGTTCATGCCAAAATATTAATTGTACCGTTCATTTAATGACTTGATTTCCCTAGGTATTAGATCACCAGCAGTCCAAGTTTTGGACCGCAGGAAATAGTCTATCTGGACCAGACATTAGGATAATCAATAGTTTCGATTTGATCCGAACTATTTGTTGCAGTAATGGACGGTTCAGATTCGGACTGTCGCCTCCAGTCCAAAGCTTGAAACGGAGAGGATCCAACTTTTTTTTTTTTTCTCCACCAGTTACTTTTCATCATAATTTTGTTTTACAAAAGCTTCCCTTAAATCACTTAGGGCCGTCCTAACATTTTGGGGCTGGAGGCAAACTTAAGGTTGGGGGCCCTTGCATACTTTAGGAGCACACAAAATAAATAGTAAATCAATTTAAAAGAAGATAAGAAACATACTCCATAATACTACATCTTACATTTCTGGCGGCAAGAATACTAATTACGGTAGCACAAACAATCTTTCCGTTCATGAGGGTTTTTTTTTTTTTTTTTTTAAAAGTATTCCATATAAAATAAATATAATATTTAGGGGGCCCTAATTTTATTTTTCATTTTTTATTTTTATGGGGGCGCAAGGCGGAGGCCTTCCTCGCCTTCTCTCTGGAGCAAGCCTATGAACAACTTTTGTTGGAAATTTGAATCGCATGAGGATCTTAGTGACACTTGTGGGAGTTTTTTTTAAATGCAAAGAGTATGCAATATCTATCAAAAAGTCCACGAAGCGTAGATATGTTAGTGTTGGATGTGATAGAGGTGTTCTTTTTATCGGAATTAAGGCGAAATAGGAATACGGTAATCCGCCTTCTAAATTGTCCATTTGAAATTCATTGTAAGAGATGGATTTTGGGTGCCCGAAGTGGAAAATGATGTCGAGTAATAGTCCCACATTATTTGGGTATGGAAAGAGAAAGAAGTTAATAACACTTGGATCTGTCTACTCATTGTCATATTGGTTTTCAATTGGATATAAAGTAGGGGTGTCCATGGATCGGATCCGGATCCGATCCAATCCGCTCAGAGCGGATTATGGTTTTTAAGATCCAGAACCGAACCGAACATTCACGGATCGGTTACGGATCGGATCGGATCGAGTCGGATCGGGCGGATTTGACATATTAAAGAAGGATTATTGAGCGGATTGAGCGGATTCGATCCGATCCGATCCGATCCGGATCCAGAACCGTCAGATAAGAAATTCTTGATCCGGAACCGAACCGAACATTCACAGATGGATCAACGGATCGGTTCGGATTGGTCGGATTGGCGGATCGGATGATCCGCTGGACAACCCTAATATAAAGTTTTCACAAACGACTTGCACAATCATGAACCTTCTAGTTACATAACGGAACATGTTTCTTGCCGCTCTTCGTGGAAGGAAGAGATCATGACCATTGAAGAAATGACTCCACGTCAAATTCTTTCTTCACTTAGACAAAGGAACAAGGACCAACAAACAATTATTCATTGTATGAGAAGCTACAATTAATATTGTGACCGGAAATCTTCGGTTTTGGCACTATCAATTGCCTATTTTAGATTTGTTATTCGATTTATTTTGGTCCCGCTTACGAAGATCCCGCGCTTGAGAATCTTTTGCATGAAATAAAAACGAAATTGGCGGGTACGTAAATTAATACTAACATCAACGAATCAAACTAAATCAAATTGCTCATATATTTTTAACCTCACTTTATTGTTGAGAATGTAGATCAACTTCATATCCAATAGGTCTCTTATCCCAAAATCTTGACCCAGAACAGCAGGATACACTCACTGCCGGAACCGTTGGATGGTAAAGCGGTAAACAACACATAAAATGGTCAAACCAGATTATCCATTTCCTCGTCTCCAAGAAATTCACATGATCATCTAGTCGCCAAGCACATTTATCTATCCAAATTTGGTTCCAAACTCGGTAAGCACATTAATTATCTCTTGAAATTTGAAGATTTGGAAACTTTTATGCCGCAATTAAATTTTCTAAAGCAAAGGAAAATTGGAACATTAGTCCATGGTCAAGACGATTAGGGATGATAGTTCAGGTTCCCTATTTTTTTTTTGCAAAAGGAAAAAAGCATCAAATTTCATTCAAGATATCGGTACAATTTTCTAAGTAATACCAGGTACATATTGACAAAGTCAACCAAAAGAGAGAGGCACATATCAAAGGTTTTAAAGTTGTTTCAGTTCTTTTCCAGGTAACCTCAACTCCCCCAACTGATGGGAAAAATTAGAACTCCATAAAACAATTGAACAGCTTATGAGTCGATTAACAGGGTAATGGATGTGTTGTAGCATCCTTCGAAGTAGCAAAATATTGAACCGGTCCGTCACATACCATCACCACCCATCATCTGCAAAATACAATAAGTTCATATATCATATAAGCATTTCATCTGCAAGGATTCTTTTACCTTCTTTTTTTACCTTACCCTCAACTTTTTAGGTGAACAATTCCTGGTTCTCCACGTTATTTCGATAATAATTATATAAAGAATTACAAAGGAATAATAATGTTAATGGGAGCAAAAAAAATGGCACCAAATTGAACGAATTCCATTTCCAAACATCATTGTCTAGGTACAAGAACAATGAAGGAGAAGAAAACAATTTGTACCTTAAAGATATCTCCAAACATTCCTTGCATCAGGGGATTTCTACGCGGTACTCCATAAAATTTCTCAGCAATTACATCAAGCAACTACAAAACAACCATTAGAATTGTTAACTAAGGAAATCAACCGAGCCCATCATGGCCAGCAGGACAAGATTAAGCGAGCTGCGTATCTTTAAGCATGAAGAACAAATATTGCTGTGGCAACTTAACTAATTTATCAAGGAAAAATAGCTAGCTCAATATGCACTATTAAAACAATTACTTTGGACCTATGACCACACACCTCGTTGAATACAGGTTCTCTGTCAATGCTAGATTTGTAAGTCTGTCTCAACATATTAAACAGGGGCAAAGCATCTCTCTGCAACCTGAAAATATAAAACATTAAAAAAACCTATCTCATCATCGACATCCATTATAATCTCAAGATAAGCCAATCTACCTTGTCCAAGGGCAAGCACGTAGTTTTTGTTAAACTCAAACCTTAGAATGTAGTTAACAAATACTCCCTCCGTCCCAAAATTCTAGTCTCTTTCTGGGAATCCAACATTTTAAGGAGACACAATCATTACTCTTCAAAATATATAAACTTCCAAATTTACCCTCCTTTTTAAATTGCAATGATTATTTTTTTAGACTCAATTTCCCTCCATTTTTGTGTTTGAATTTGAATGTGGAGATGAAGGCAAAAAAGGAAATGACTCAATTTGGGACATCGAAAAAAGGAAAGTGGACACAGATTTTGTGACATCCAAAAAAGGAAAAATTGACCAAAATCATGGGCCGGTAGGAGTAATAGGGTCAGACATAGGCAATTACTTTTTCAACAACTAAGTGATCCGCAATCTAGGGAGAGAAAGGAGGCTGGCTTAAGAAAAGGAACAGTTGGAGCTTAAGTGGGCAAATTGTTGACACATGGACTATATTTTCCTCTGTGCAGATGATAGTGGCCACCAGAAACCTAAGGTTTTGAGGGAGGGTTTTGGGGGTAATGAGTAGAGAGAGAGAGAGAAAATTTTATGGGGGACCGTGCAGGGTGGATCTTGAGACCTAAACCGAACATGGTGTAAATTTGCAAAATCTTGCTCCTTGCTCCTCAATTACTGCAGGGTCTGGGGAAGCGTTGCAGGTATGCAGTGTCACAGCCTTACTCTACCAAGCAGAAAGGATGTTTCCGCAACTTGAACCCGTGTGGTCAAGGGAACCCCCCCCTTCCCTTTTGCTAATTAGAAGTGAGATAGTAAAAAAATTTTGCACCAATATATTCTTCTCTTTAGAAAGTAGTAGCTACAACAGAGGAAATGGAGAGGAGACCACGAGTACTAGGGTATTTTTTGTTTAGGTACTTATCCAATGGAGAAGTTGAGATCAACAGGACCTTCTAGGATCATCATTTACACACATGATCAGGATGCTACCTAACTTTAAACTGACGAGCGGAAACTCTACCCAAAATTTGAATTTGCTAGCATTCAACATCACTTCAGTGAAATATTAATTCTATACTGAATTCTAGTGTACCATGGATACGGACACGATTGGAGACACTGACATGGATACGGGACACGGCAGTTCTCGAAAAATGGCGACACAAACACGGCAGGAAACATGCCAATTATTAATGAAATAAAATTTGGTTACGCAAATCTACATTGCGAACACTAAATATTTAGGTCTGGACTCCTATCCAATGAATTACTGACCAATGGTCTACGCCGATATACATACGTTCCATATCAGAATTTTGGCCCACTACTTTGAAGTTATAAACATTTTGCTCCGGAACAGCTTTTAAAATTAAAAAAAATCATCCCACTTTCCCCACGCGTGCCCGTTCCCCCATAAAAATATAAGTACTTAATGGACACGCCATGTGGCGTGTCTCATACGTGTGGGCGCATCCACGGAGTATCTCACACAGATACGGCGATCTTGCTTTGAGAAGTTTAAAAACAACTTACGTCTGCAAAAGATAATTGATCAACTGGATCAAATCTGATTTGGAGAAGTCAAGGTCCTTGCCCTTCAGTTGCTTCTTTAGCTCATCCATGAGACAGTTAGCATCTCTCAGATTGCCAAGAGATAAATACCTATCACAGAGGAAGGCTCTCATAACTTCATTTTCATGCAGAAGGAACTCGGGAAAAGCTGAAAATTGTCAATTTCCGTTCTATACATAATACTAGATGATAAACCAATTAATGCAGTCACGAACATAAACCTTTCTTTGTTTTTTGCAATTCGGCCGTAAGCCCGTAACCCAAAGTTTCCCAAGGAGAAATACACCAAGCAGTTCATGGTGCTGTTTTATTTATTGGTAAGTGGTAACTCCCCCAGGAACACATAGCAGGATTACATGAATACACCAAGCAGTGAATGGCCCTGTTCTATTGATTGGATAAGTCACCCGGAAACACCAATTTTGTAATGCAGAACATACACCACCTGTATACCAATCACTCGCTACCATTCAACCAATCTAGTGTTTCAATCAGGCAAAAGTGAGATATTGATAGGTCTGTTTATTTTGTAATCAAAATTTTCCATCGTTTCGTTCAGAATCTCAGGGTTATGATCTAGATTTGATGTTTGAAACTATCATAATCCAACACCTAGAAGCATGGATCCAGTTATAAGTTGCACTTACATCAAAATGGCCCGTGCAATGGCTACATCATCTTCCCCTGGATAACACTGTATAATTGGAAAGCACGTCAGCTTAGCACATTTAACGACAATCAAATGAAAAGTAATCACTCTATTGACCCTGGTAGCATTGCACTTTGCAAATATAAATGGCAACCTTAAGTGCATCAAGAACAAAACATTGTTTATATCATGCATCATCTGTGATGAGTAAATAGAACCTTGTCTACACAAAACTGAATATGTTTATGACTAAGTTCCACTTTGTTTCTACAATGAAAGGGTGGACAAGAAAAGTTCATGTATCTCTGGCATCAAAATTGAATACTGGAAATAGATGGCACTCACAATAAGAAGAAGCCTAACCTTGCCCATAAAATTAACAAGCGTTGAAGCAAACTTTCTAGGGTGTTTCCCTCGAACAAAATGATAAGAAACTCTAGCCATGTCCTGCAAAGAAACAGTAAACTGGTTCACATATCATTAAGCCCATGGAGCCAACAAAATGCAAACGAAAAGGCTGGAATCAACTGTTGACCAGTAATCAGTTTTCTAGTCATGGGTCAATTAATGAAGAAATATTGATAAATGTTAAGTGTATATTAGACAGGCCGATGGGCCACGACTGCTAAATCTTAAAGGCACCTATTTATCCTCTTTACTAGAACCATAAATAAATAATACAAGTCACGACTGAGGAGAAAATTAAACATCAGTACCAATATCCAGTTCCACCCTGCTAGTAACAGCTTTTGGATATTTCCTTGAGGATGCTGTCGGAAATTTAATCTCTTATCATCAAAATAGAGCTTTGACCAAAATACATTATAAATCAAAATGTGTCATCTTGTGAGCTTGATAAATGATCTCCCTCTGCTCTTACCAATACCAGAAGAGAACCATTCTGCAACGCCCAAACTCTTGCTACTCGTGACTCAAATACAAATATTAGCTGTAATAGCCTTTTCGCTTTGTACATAAAACAGTAAGAAAATTCGTCAAATTCCATAAAACAAGCAGTACCTATCTACTCTACAGAAGCACTAGTTATATGTATATGTTAGGACTCTTAGTGGTTTTCCATTTCCGTGTGCTTTATAAATTTGAGACAAGGACATAATCATGATGCTGAATCAGGGAAAGCAAATAACATTATGAAAAACTTCTGATACTTTACATCTGGATAGAAATGACAGAGAATCTGAGAACTCAATATCGGGAGATTCTTCTGCACCTACCGCCTCAGGAGATTCAGAATATATGTATTCAGCTAGCATATCATGTAGTTCAGGAGATCCAATCCTATGAGCTCCAAATTCTGCGGACCACCTACAGAAAAGACGGTGATATACACATTTGCACCACCAAATACAAAACTCTGAAATACATGCACCGCTGGAAGTCTGCAACTTAGTCAATTGGAAAGGATACTAGACTTCCTGATTTCTAAAAAAGAAATTTTTGCGAGGACTGGAGGGTCTTGCATGGACGTACAACTCATCCACAAAAGGTAGCTATTAGAGTCCCGGTGAGGGTGCCTCACACCCTCTCTCGCGCGCAGCATGCTCACCCAACAGCACTTTCTGCGAGCAGGAAATGGACACACCCAACACATCCATGGGGTACTCCGCATTTGATACGATGTGTCACGGTCATTAATGATTCGACAGAACAAAACTAAAAGCTAGCTATTCAACTAAGGGTGTCCTACTGCACATCAATTATTTCTTAGGGGTCTGGAATTCTCTCCACAATCTCCTCACGCTAGGTTCTCTATGCAATATTGTTACTTCACAACAGAAACAAGAAAGGCAAGGAACCCCACTTAATAGCAGCTTTCAAAAATGATGAGCAGCCCTCCACGCGTACTTTTGCTGCCCCAAGTGCTTCAGAAAGTTTTTGCATTTCATCATCATCCCCAAGGTCCAGTTGTTGAGGCACAGAAATTCGGGGAAACTTCTTGTAGATTTTCCTGACACGGTCTAACAATGTACTTTTGTCATGGTCAAAAGAAACATAATATAGGGAAACTTGAATAAACATTACAAAAATGGTCACAACACTAAATCACCACACAACTATACCAAAATACCATTCCAAGCATATGAATTTGCTTTTTGATCAGGCATAATGTGCATGATTAATTAATCCAAGACAACTTGTTATAATCACATAACGCGAACATTCCATCATCTTTACTTCGTATGAGCACATTATCAAAATGCTACAAAACAGTTAGCGTCCCAACTCAGTCTTGAGTCACTAGGTTTAATTAGCTTGAGTTCCAAAACCTTCTTTTTTTTTTTTGGTACATAGTTCCAGAACCTTTTTTTCATTGGTACATAGTTCCAAAATTTATGACCTTAAGCTCAAGTAGTAGATCAGTATTCTCTGCAAAGCTACATAATTCTAGGCATGAAAGTTTTTCCTGCATATGCTCATTATAGTCAACAATCACAACATCCAAATTTTTATACCTTCCCATAGCTCCTTTGCCAGTTTTAAGGCTGCCTCCTGATTCTAAACCTTTATGAAGGCTAAGTTGACTGTTTTGATCTATTCAATTCTCCATGACCTATTTCTTCTAAACTAAGGCGTATTGCTATTCAGATAAAAATAAATAAATATATTTCCGTTTATATTAGTGTCAAAAGGAAGTGTATTCTTCCAACCCATCTAACATACAAACATGAAAGTATATGTTCTATATTTATGTATAGGAAGACAAAAAACACGTGATCACATTTACATCACAAGACTGGAACTGACCAAGAGTATCTTCATCGTACGGATACTTCCCTTTGACAAGTGTCTCCACAAACAGAAGAGCAAGCTCAGCACCACAAGTAAGCTGAAAATGCAAACATGGATATTGAACCACAGGATAGATATCAACAAGCGAGTGGAGAATGCAGTATGATTTCATGAAATAGTTTTCAATAATATTTCACAGCTATCTAACACTCCAACTGATAATAATTTATTTTAGGTTCTGACAGGCATGTCTGAAATTGGCATGTTCGACACCCTACTTTCTAGTTACTGAAAAGTTGCAGCTTCAGCGACAGAAATAACACTAAAAAGCCAGCTTTAGCAGCACAGAAAAATATCCAGCACTACAGAAATACCTACGAAACTCTTGTAGTTTACAAGTCAAATGAAACATTTAAGAAGTATAACAAGGACACAAAAATGAGGGAGGGAAGAAGAAGAAGACACCAAATGTGCCTTTAGTAGTAAGAATGACAAAAAACTCAACCCGTAATATAGCGGGCTAAATGTTTTACTACATGACGATCCAAAAATGAATTTTCAATGGCTTAGCAAAAAGGCTCAATCGTTTTTTTTTTTCCCTGCAAGCAAAATTCAAAGAAGACCCGATATTCCACTCCATAAACAAGTCAAATACACTTCATGACCATTTACGTTTTTTTAGGTTACTTAAACAGAACTGAATTCAAACAGAAACATTGGTCTACAAAAGAGTATCACCTGTCCATGCTCCAACTGAATGCAAGCACCTGAATGGAGGATATCCAACGCTTCGGCGTACCTCTCGGCTGATATGTATCTGCACTAAGGATGCATGTTTCGTGGATTTAACAATCCAAAATTAACAAAATTCAAAAAGAAAGGTTTGCAAAACCAAGAGAAACTATTGCAGACATTAGCTTCTATAAGGATAATATCAAAAGGATTTTTGTGAAAACTTTAGCTACTATATACCAACACTCAGTATGGAGTGTAGCTGTGGATTTCAGTATTTATGCATTGGAAGAGGAGGCTATGACTTTTCAAAGGCAAGATTTCCGACTGTCCTACCTGGTAATGCTTTGACCTTGTCGTCTGAGAGCAGAATATTAGGCCTTCCAAGGTGGTGTTCACACTTAATGGATCATATAAGCTAATTCTTAAAATAAGATCAAAAAGATTAAATTAAACAGTTCCAGGGTGGAAAAAACTGTTGTCCACATTCTTTTTGCCTTGTTCTTCACTAAAAACGAAGGGGTGTTTTTAAACAGAATACTGTTTCAGAAACAAATAGCATACTGGTTTGAACTACAAAACATTGTACACAGCATCCAATATCAATTCGAGCAACCAAAAACATATTACTACACTGAGGAGATAGAACTTAACACTGAAACAAAACAGGTGACGAAATCAGTCTTTTACATCCACATATCTGTAAATATGTTTTGAGAACGTAACTTCATTTCACAAGAAAATGCTTTTACGTTACAGCTCTACCTTGCACTAATAGACTTATACATCTGTTGAGCTCCATAGCAGTTACCATCCTTTACAACTTTTGCTATCTTTTCAATATTCTGCATTTAGCATCAAACAAACATCCACATAAAAATGTATATTGTAATCACCTATTCACATCGCAAAAACTCTACAGTAATAGCATAAACATTAGATTATCTTCGGATATAAATTGTTATGCGAGAACTAGACAAATCGATACACGCAAACAACAAGAAAATGCAATAATCATGATAACACGAGAGGGAAATAGCGCACTGAAGAGTACAAAGCTCAACTCTCACACGGTCACACCTTTTCTGCTACTCTTTGTTACGGAAACCTGACTTAATAGATGCTACCAAACTATCCAGGCAAAACGTCCCCAACCCGGTATGGTCGTGGGTCATTATCCTATCCTCTTCAACCCTACTCCCCCTACAGTAACTCCGATATTACAGTCAATACAAGGCATCTCACAAGAGGAATTAATAATCCACAAACTAAAGAAAGGGTCTCATTTTACTAAAACAAATCGATGATTGAACAAAAAAAAAGGCAACCAGATTGACGAATTGATGTCAGGTCAAGGGAAAATTAAAGGGAGAAATTAATAACCCACGAAGTACATATAGGGTCTAATTCTAGTAAACTAAATCGGTGATTTAAAATGAAAACAATATCATGTGATGAGGAAGTAAACGAAACAGTGGAATTAAGAGTTTTACAAAAAGATAAAGGTGCGGATGGGATTGGATTACCTCTTGAGCAGGAGGTAATACACCTCTTCTAGGTCTCTCTCTCGTCGACATGGCTCTCGAAAACCAATCAGCCGCCTCACAGATGGGTACTAGTACTAGTTATTACTACTATCTATCGGATTTTTTTTTTCCCTTGGTCGTAGAATTATACATCAACAGGGTGGGGCAGTAGGGAAGCTAGTTACTGGTTAAACAACCAAAGGTTCGATCTCTCTTCTTCTTCCTAGACTCGAACTCAGACCTACAATGGGCGAAATTGCGCAGCAACCGGTTGTTTGTTGGTAAATTTTACTTGCCTCGCCTGAGGTTTCTAATAATAATAGATACCTCCCCTTAAGTTCCATAAATAACACAACATTCCCATTAGTTTCGCTGTCGGTTGTCGATTCCCCCTCTCCGTTACAGAGTCTTTACTAGGTAGAAATTACTTGCATAAGCTTTTAAACCCATTTCATTACCCATTTTATCCTTTTAGAATGATTGTATGACATTGCTACCCTTCTAAGCACAATTTAAAAGACATTAATGTTCCTAATCAAATTTAAAAGACATTGGCTATGTTTGGTTAGATAGTTTAGTTTAGTTTAGTTTTGATGATGTCAGCAGGTGTAATGAGTGAAGAGAGCTAGAGAGAGAAATGATGATGTCATCAAAACTAAAACTAAATAGGGAAACGAACAAGGCCATTAATGTTTCTTATTCACGTGTGTCTCCAAAATAAACGCATACATACATTTGGTTTTAAATATGCATGTATGACATTTTTTTTTTTTAACAAAGCTTGAAAAAAAAAAAAAATTTTTTTTGAAGTCAAACGTATATGTAAGTAAGAACACCTGTAGAATTTTTTCAGAATTAAATATTCACAACTTTACCAAAATTATTAATCTAATTGAAACTTGTAATTTAAATCTTAAGAAAAATATGCAAACAAATTACAATTTTTGCCAATAATAACTCTTCAAACACCATTTGCTCCTAAATTAATTTCCATTAAATTAATCAATGGATGTAGAAAAAAAAAAAACAAGGGACTACAAATAATAATTTTGGGTTCATATAGAATTAGCATTATACGTATCTTTCTACAAGTAGTCTTTGAAATCTAAAAAAAAAAAAACTCATTATATACATGTGATTACACATATGCATGTCTAAATTTGTTATTTTTTAGGGTAAATCATCTACTTGCCCCTTAAACTATTTGAAAAATGTTTAATTCTCCCTTCAACTATCAATTGCATTTAGTTGCCCATTTAACTATGTAAAAACTAATGTTCATCCATTTCATCAATTCCATCCATTTCAAAGTTACCAAAGAGGGTATTAAGGCCATTCACCTACTCCTATATCTATGTATATGTATAATACTTCTTCTCTTCTGTTCTCTCCCATTCTCTCTTTGCTTTCTCTCTCCCATACCCCTCCCTCTTTGAGCATGGGTATTCAGATGCCATTGTGAGGGGCAAAAGAAATCTAATTCAGGAAATAGTCCATACGATGGACCACACATCGAGAACAATGCTGTAGTCCAAGACCAAGACTAGGCTTTTTTTAATTTTCTTTATGTAGTTTTAACAATGTTGCGGTTTCGGAAAGCAAGAAGAAAAGCAAGTGTTGAACATCAAGTTTATGAATATACCCCATTAACAATTTACTCCATTGTCTCTCTCTCTGATTAAGTACAGTGAAGTTAGGGTTTGCTGATTTCCACCAAACCAAGAATTGAGTAGGGTTTGGGCGAAAATTTCAATTTTACCCTTCAGTTGGCTCTCCTTTTTTGCTTTTCCGTCCAACTAACATCAAAATTGGATGGAATGGACGAACTGAGTAGTTTTTACATAGTTAAAGGGGCAAGTAAATACAATTAATAGTTGAAGGGGGAATTAAACATTTTTCGAATAGTTTAAGGGGAAAGTAGATACTTTACCCTATTTTTAAATAAAATTTCATAATAAATATAAGTGATAAATCTATACCAATACAGTACTCAGATACCTAAATTTATTCTGGGAATGCGCTCTGTAATTTAAAGAGAGCTATATATATTTACATAATGTATAACATATCTATAGATATAACATATTTATAGCAGAGGGGATGTATCTGTTACAGTTAGAAAACCTTAGGGGAGGTTAATGAAAGGGCAATATTGTACATTCACGTGCTCCGTTAACGGAAGTTAGCCGATAAATTTGACAGGGGAGTTCAGTGCAATTTCAAAAACCCAAGAGAGGAATTTGTTGTTGTTAGAAACCTCAAGGGAGATAAGTGAAATTTACCCTTGTTTGTTTGTTTGTTTTTCTTGTTCGAATTCAACAGTGGGTTTAGTATTTGATTTGATCCATCCTATGGCCCGATCTTGTTTATTCGCTATATGTTTCAGGTCTTGAATTTGCTTTCAATCAGTGTTATCCACTCGAGAGGAGCCCATATAAGAGAGGGTTTTCTAATTTGGTGTTTGGTCATTTGGCAATTGTTCCCGATTTTACCCTTCAATTGGGTATTAAGCCTGTTGGTTTTCTTGTGGTGTTTTTTGGGTTGTTTTGGTTAAAAGACCAATATGCCTTTCCAAACTTTGTTGATTTTCCCTTTGTGTCCCTTTTTTGTCATCTTTCATGCGTTGCCCGTGTCCTTATTAAGGGGGCTCTTTGGATATTTCATTCTCTATTAGGTCTAGTGCCATGCACTGCGTACAGATGTAGAAAGGTTTAAGAGGATTTAGTGCATTGTTTTTATTCCGATGGGATGGTGGGCGGGTGGCAAGTGAGAGTTTTCATTACAGATATTACAGAGATCAGCTTTATTACAAGGAGATCGTACTTAGTTTTGTACTTTCGCTCTTCCTCCTTCTCACTCGTTGTGTGACTGGAGTTAGGTTTGTTTTGGCAAAATCTTTTATAGAGATTTCAGGATCTTTCGGTCTTCGGTGAGTGGTTTTTGGCTCTTGTTTAGTTTTGTGCTTCTTGATTTGAATCTTCAGCGTCTGTTTAATTTGGAGGCAAAATTACCTCCTTCATCGGCACTTCTTTCCTTGATGTGCTTGAATTTTTGTGTTCTAGGTTACTATTAAGAGCTTGCTGAATTGGCTTGGTTAGTTTCATGTATATCTATATGGGCGCCTTGTCTAAAAGGACATCCTTAAGGAGTTGAAGTATATTTAGTCCATTGAAACTGTTTTCAACACCAGAGATCCTTTACTGCCCCAACCTTTCAAAAATACCCTCAAACGCAGAAAAGGGAGTGCTACATGTCGACGAAGGAATTAAGCCCGACAACTCGCCGTCGAAACCCACCGTACTCGATTCTGATTTTGTAGTCATCATCCCTGCTCCTAGACTCGTCGGATCTGAGACAGAGCTATCAGCAGCTCATCTCCTCCATAGCTGGCGAACAATAGCCTGAAGAAGATAATCGTTAATTCTCTCCCGAAGCACGTCAAGATCCGCCGCCGGAGCTAAGAACTGAAGCTCTGCTGCAAAACCAGTATTGTTTAACTTGCGGCCGTTCTCGGTTTATCTCGTCGTGCTCGGAGATTTTTTGGCGCACTGGGCTGTCTCAGAGCAGTACGGTTGCCTGAGTTTTCATTGTGTCTACCGGTGCCTGGAAATTTTTTATGCTCAGCTCGCCTGAGTTACGCGAGAGAGAGGAAAGGAAAAGAAAAAAAGAAAAAAAGAGAGAGAAGAATTCAGCTTTTCAGTGTCCATGACATGACATTTGTCATTTGTAAATACAGATTGTGGGTTCCACTTGGTCCTTGGACATACTGTATAGGAGTACTTTTCTCTACAATGGCCAACCAGCCTGACGTCTACTACTCCTACTGTACTATAATAATTTAATAGCAGTAGTATAACACAATTATTTTTTGTACTCCCTGCAGAATGCATTGGAGTATCTAGTGTTCTTATGAGGTAAATTTGGGTCTGTTTGGAACATGTAGAAGGGAAGGGAAAGTGAGAAAATAAAATGAGAGGAAAATGAAAGAAAAGTGGGAGGAAAATTTCACTATTCACAATGCTTAGTTTTTTTATTTTCTCTCTTCTTTCTCTCAAAACCAAACAAGATGAGGGAAAATTTTCAATTTTCCTTTCTTTTCTCAAGTTCCAAACATACCTAACTAATTTTGGAGTAATATGATACTATAAAGAACAATAAATTTGAAACGGTAGCACCAAAAATTCACATATTGAGATTGGCATGAATTATCTTTGGAATCACATCTTGCCCAACAAAGATTCACATGGCGCCCAAAACTTAATCAGGAGGTAGACATAAAAATTGAACATGAGATAACGTTATTTCAGCTTAAATAATTTATTTACCTACAAAAATAAAGTAAGAGATAACGGTATCTCAGCTGAAACAGTCTTTGTATCTAAAAAATAAAATTAGAGATAACCATATCTCATCTTGTATAGTCTTCGTATATTAAAAAATAGAGCATGAGATAACGGTATCTCGGTTAAAACAATTTTTGTATGTACAATAAAAAAAAATCGCATGGCATACCAAAAGGGGAGGCCAAGCACAAAATAAAACATGAGATAAAAGTATCTCAGCTAAAATAATTTTCGTATCTACAAAAACAAAGTTACGAGATAATGATATCTCAACTAAACAATTTTCGTATCTACAAAAACAAAGTTAAGAGATAATAATATATCATCTCATACATAAAGCATGAAATAATATCTCAGTTGAAAAGTAGAGCATGAGATAACAGTATCTCAGCTAAACAATCTCCGTATCTAAAAAACAGAGTTAAGCAATATCTCAGCTTAAAAGTCTCCATATATTCAAAAATAACCCAAGAGATAATGCTATTTCCCCCAGAAATATTCAACAAAATCGAACGGACAGTCTAGTAAGTTTGATTTATTTCAGCTGTTCACAAAAACTTTGATAAAAAATTGTATTGAAGTTCTTTTTGTTTAATGCTTAGAATCCATAACTAATGCCTCTGTTTCTACAAAAACAGATCATGAGATAACAGTATCTCAGTTAAAAAATGTACAGTCTCAGTGTACAGAAATAAAGTAAGAGATGACACTATCTCAACTGAAATAGTCTCTATTTCTATAAATCAAAGCATGAGATAATGAGATCTCAACTAAAACAAAGCATGAGATAACAATATCTCAGCTAAAATGCACAACCTCTATGTACAAAAAATAAAGTAATCGATAACACTATTTCGACTGAAATTGTCTAAACTTGCTACAGCAATACATTGACCAAAGAATAATCATGATAGTCACCCCAATTGTTAATCTAAACTTTAAAGATGAAACAACCACCTCCAATTTCAACGGAAAAGAATTTTAACATTAAAATGGTTCCCCTTGTTGATTGACCCAGCGAGCTAGGATATTCTTGAATGGCGGAACACCCCTTGTTAATCTAAACGGTGGCTTCTCTGAAAGAAGCAGATGATGGTGGGGAACGCCCCTTCCTGTATATCCATACAAGACCCAAGTAGGAAGGTCGAGTTCCTACGAAGTCATTAGCGGTTGCACGCTAGTGCTTCTGTTTTTCAGCATGCCAATTGCTGTTCTCGCATCCTCGGAGCCTCCGACTGTGGCGTCTAAGATTCGATGCCTCTGAGTAAAAAATGACGCCTTCAAGACGCCAAAGTCGCCAATCTATTCTCTGCCCATCGCGAGGTTGGTGTTGATAGGGGTTGAATTGCATGAGAGAGAGAGAGAGAGAGAGAGAGAGGTGGTAAAATTACAGAAAGCCGAAGGTAGGCGACGAAGAAAAAAGAACGGGCAGGGTGCTTTTGTCTGGCAAAGGACCTTAGACAGTAAAATTTGTCAACTAATAGACTCCTAACCTTATAAAAAGCTAGTGTGGGCTAAATGGTCCACTAGACCCTAAATGTGGACTCTAGACCAATTAACCGTATCTATGTTTGGTTTTGTGATGGCTGTATTTGAGTCCTTTTAACTCTAGACAAATACACCTTCCTAATATTGTTTCATGTATTTCGTGATCACTGTATTTGAGTTATATGTATATAACAAATTTTAAAACTTGTAGGTTTTAGTATGATCGTACATATATTGGTAGACACTAACTTCATTTCTCTCTAAATAGTTTATTTTTTCGTGCTTAAGAGTTGCATGGGTTACTCATATTGCTTTCAGATGTACGTCTAGATTTGTATCTTCCTGACAGGGATTAGTGCGATGGTGTGTCGGAAATTCTGTTTGTGCGATGGGATTACGAGAGACATCCACGTCATTTAATTATTTCAGAATGGATGTTTTTACTACCTGTGCACTGCTGGAGGGGCAAGGAAAAATGTTGCTATGGCAGTCCACAGGGGACGGGCCATGTGCCCATGCATCTTGTTTATAGACATTACTTGAACTTAATTTGTTCACGATTTCCTTTGTGTAATACTCTTATCATTGAGTGGGATCTCAATATAGATTTGGTTAGGTGGATGGACTCAGTTATCTACTATATATTCCTTTATGCGGTATAGTATTGCAGGTAATATATTACCTGTATTATAGGAATTATTCTTAGCCAGACAAACCTTTGCAAATTCCATTATTTTACTAGCTAATTTTCACCAGTTTCTACATTTTAGCCTTTGGATCTTGTATTGTTTGATTAAGCTAGAATTTTACTACCTCTGAGTTGTTGTCTGCTGCTTTATTTTTTAGGAGTGCCCCGCTGCTGGTTCCTAAAATGGGTATCTTCTCTTCATGCAGCTAAGGTTCTAATCTAATCTTATTTCATATACTTATTATTTTGTATTTTGTAATTAATAGTGGATCAATTTTAAGTAATACACATAAACACTAAACTTCCTATCCAAACCCTTAAAATCCGGACTTCGTCCACACCTCATAGTTCCTAATCGAATTTCGACGATCCGAACCGTCCAATGTGTTTACAAGGTGTTTTTAAGGGTTCCCGCAAGAAATAAGCCAAAAAAAATAAAAATACCAAGAAGGGCTTGATCCGAACAGTTTTTCATAAAAACACTTTTTAAACACATTGGACAGTTCGGATCGTCGAGATTTAGTCCGGAAAATGGAAATCCGAATTTTAAAAGCTTACAGGATCCCTGATAGGAAGTGGACTTTACACATATTGTGGACGGCCCACCGAGATTGTTCGAAAAGATTGTGATTGTTAGAGTCGCCACCCGGATTTGAGGTCCGAACCCGAGAAACCGATCAAAAATAAACATGACTTGTTTGCCCATTTGAAAAAGATTTCACTGATCATGGCGGAACCAAAGATTTCTCGGATTCGGGGGTTTGGTTACGAGAGGGGAAGGGTTTTACGGCACCCCTCTCGCCCGGTCCGTGAACCGGTCTCTACTCAACATTTTGTGGGATTTTGGAAATGTTTGAAATTTGATTTTAAACACGAAATGGGGGATACGGGAATGGCAAACACGTAAATGAATATTAAAACACAAACTAAGTGATGGTGGATGCTTGTGTGAAGTGTACAATGCGATTACAGAATGATATAAACAAGGAAAATGACAATGAAGGAGAAAAATAGAACTTAAAACACCATTTTGAACAAAATTATTTATCTTTCCGACACTATTTGCATGTTTTGGAGGGTTTTGATATAGAAATGAGAAAAACACAAAACTACAAAGTTGTAGCCCTTCAAATTATCTACGTTTTGATATATAATACGTTGAAAACGGAGTTCGGAGTAAAAAGTTATGGCTGAAACACTGTGACTGCCTATCTGTTGGGGTTTGAGCGCTCAAGGTGAAGGGCTTGAGCGCTCAAGCCCTTCCCAGATCGCCAAATTCTGCTATTTTATGATACTTTTCAGAACTTGTAGGCTCATTTCAAGTATGAGGAACTTGAATGAGCCCACTGGTCTCCCTCAGCAAGACCAAAATAGTGATTTTCACATGATTTTCTACCTTTTTGGCTATGATCAAGGCTTGAACTTGTGGTTTGATGAATGGATGGGTAGTGGCTGTGTTTATGGGCTATAGATGAAGTATTTTGGTCAGAGGAGTGTAAGTGTAGGGTTGATTGAGTGATTGATTGAGTGGATGATGGAGGATTTGAGCTTAAAATGGTGATTTTGGCTTGGATGAGGTGGGTTTTGATGGAAGAGCTAGGTTTGGACGAAATTGATGGAGTGTATGGGTTGTAAATGGCTTGTTAGAGTGAGAGAGGGGCTGTTGAAGTTGGTTTCTCAAAGACCCATGTGTTGTAGGCCTTAAAGATGAGATTTTTGGGTGTTTTGGAGGTTGAAGATGATGGAGGGTGGTGGCTATGGAGGAGAGAAAGGCTAAAACGTGATTGAAGTGATGAGAGAGAGTGGAGAGGGCTGATGAAGGGTGTGAGGGTGTAAGAGATCAGCCAAAGGGGGTTTATATAGAGAGAGAAATGGGAGGGAAATGGGTTTAATTCTTGAATTGGGTTTGGGGGGTGATTGAGGAGATGTTCAAGGGTCTAGGAAGTGTATTTAGGAAGTAGAAAACATAGGTAGACGCTCCTCTTGCAGTAGAATATCATGATTAGATGCTGTGCAGAAAACTGATCTGGCTCGGAGTTGAGCGCTCAAAGCCATGAGCTTGAGCGCTCAAGGCTGTTGCTCAAAAGGTAAAACTTTGCGGGGCCGCCCCGGGTGCTACCGAACTCCGTTTCATGCGTGGTTTGAAGCGTTGGAAAGCTTGTCGAGTGTACTTTCTAACCCAAGTAGTTTGAACCCAAGATAATTTGTACATTCAAGTATGTGACCATTTTACCCTCAGAAGGTCGGGAAAATAAGTCATTTTGGTAAAACGGACACATCTCCCTCATTTCAAAATGGATTGAGACGTATTATATATCAAAAAAGAGGGTTTTGAATGTACTAGAAGATGATGTAGGCTTGGGTTTGTTTTGAAATGGTTTATGGATGGTTTGAAGGGTATTTTGGTCATTTTGGTTGGTTTAAGGTTGTTCTAGGAGGGTTTAGAATGGTTTAGGGTGGTTCGGTGAGTTCAAGCCTTGTTCTTAGCCTCGAGGTATGCATGATTGGTCTATTTCATCATCGGGAATGCTCGAGTGCATCTTGGGTTCAAAATCGGGGTGTCTACACATATATATTAAAAAAAATAGCAGCAACACCAATGCCTTGCATTTTACAAGCCATTCCACATGGCCAATCCTTTTCTTTGAACAACTTTAAAAAAAATATTTGAACGGCCCACATGGTCAAATCCTTAGCCACTCTTCAATATACACGAGAAAATCCCTTCCTCCCAAAACCAAATTCTCTTACCAAACCTTTGGCAACAACGGGATGAGGATTTAGGACAGACCAATCTCAAAGGAACACAAATTAGGTGATTAGGACAGACCAAACTTGTAAGGACGGGAAACTATAGCTTAAATACACATTCCGAATTTTTATATAGTGATAATTATTATTTTAATTTCATTTATATTCATGAAAATATTTTCTGCATCAAGCAATTTAGATTTAAATTGGTCGCGTAAGATTTCTAACAGAATACCAAATTGATTGTCGCGACCAAAAACAGGACTCGATCCAAAACCGAATCCACACACTACCCGTTCAACAAACCATGAGCCATTAAAAAAAATCAAAATTTTGGCCCCTGAATAGTGCCCTAATTTGGGCCCTAGACTCTATATCAAGGTTTTGAATACCGTATCGGCTTGAGTACCGGTTTTCTTACTACAGTACCGGTACCGGTCAATACCGGGTACCGTTTCGGATTTAGCGGTATATTGATCCAAATTATAACCTAAACATATTTAATGGAATATGTCAACAACAAAGTAAGTTTTATTTGATCAAATCGATTGAAAATACAAGGAGTATCACAAGATAGTGGATGGTGTTGTCTATAATTTTAATTTCTAAAATGTACTGTTCTCCAATTAGTATTGTAGTGTTCGAGGAAACTTTTTCCCTCTTCCTACTAAGGTTCCCAGCTAGCAGCTACCCATTAGGTTCATATTCCCGAAGGACGTCACGGGGTGTTTGGCTGGTGGATTTGATTTTGGGTGGATTTGTAATGAGGGCGGATTTGATATTTGTAATGAGGGTGGATTTGTAATAAGGGCGGGCCCACTTCCTAAGAAGGGTGAATTTGTAATGAGGTGGTTGGATGATTTTTTGAGAAGGGGGATTTGGAGGGTGGATATGATAGGATAAGAGGGCAAATGACCGAATTGCCCCCCAATTTATTAATTTCATTATAATTAGAATAAATACAGAATAATTAGAATAAATACACAATAATTACATAAATATATTTATACTATATTAGATGTTAAAAACTATTATTTCTGGAATTTTTTTGATAAAACATTAGTAATATATTTACGAAATTTTAATAAAAAAATTAAACACAAACCCAAAAAAAGTTCAACAAAGATAAAAATAAGAAAAAACAGTAAGCTAGTAATATTTTTCAATTTATTTCAAAAGTCATATAATGTTTGTTTATTTTTTTTTCAAGAATACACCCATATAAGACAAACAAACTCACAAAATACTTGTACCGGTATTCGGTATCCGATTGATTTGATTTTTATTCAACTCTGTTTATTTAATATTTTGAACGTCAATGTAAAAAAATCAGCTCAATTGGGTATCAATGGGAATGTTTTTTAATGCCCTGACACTTACAAGTGTGGGTACTATTAACAAACTCACAAAATACTCGTACCGGTTTTCGGTATCCGATTGAGTTAATTTTTAATCAATTGTGTTTATTTAATATTTTGAACGTCCATTTAAAAAATCAACTCAATCGGGTATCAATAGGGGTGTTTTTTTAACGGCCTAACACGTACAAATGAGGGGTATTTTTGGCCAAAGCAAATCCGGCTGCCCCCGGATTTGCTAACGACAGGGGTAAATCCCGGCTTAGCAAATCCACCTGGGGGTGGATTTGCAATACCAACAGTGCCATGGCTTTGCAAATCAACCTTGAGAATTTTTGCTTCCAAAGACCGGATTTGGAGGTGGGACCGGGATTGTATATCCGGGGAGTGTCAAATCCGGGGGCTAATCACCCAGCCAAACATGGCGTCAGTGTCCTCTTTATGACTTTATCCTTGGAGAAGGAGAAGTCCCAACCCGTGACACTCCCTAGCACTGCAGTATACTCAAGTGGAATGAAAACAAAAGAAAACAAGTACCAGAGGACTAGATCTAACGGGAAACTTCGCCGGAGAAGACCCAGCTCCATCGAAGGCACGTTGAAGGGCTGCCATAATAAGCCAAGAGGCCTAGAGAAATCATTTATTGCTCTGATACTCTCATTCTCTCTTTTTTTCTTGCATTTTTTCGATTTTTTGTATGGCTGGTACTCGCAAAAAACCCAGTCAGAAGGTGCAAAAAGCACAATCTCCATTTTTTCAGGCTTGAAGTTTTTTTTTTCCCCACTATTTTCCATACCGGCCGATATTCACGTTTTCGCCGGTAAGGCCGGTATTTTCCTGTATGGCCGGTACCGCGCCGGTAACGACCGGCATTGAGCACGGTACGGTATTAGAGGTGCTTGGTACCGTTTTTCTCCCAAAACAGTACGTACCGGCCGGTACGGCACGGTATTCACAACCTTGCTCTATATAAAAATCACTAACAACCCCACACTCAACCATTTATAACACACCAATGGATTCATGTACACCCTCTTTCCCACACCCCTCTCCCATGACCAAGAAAATTATCTCTCTCTCACTTGGTTCTTCAAAAATAAGTTCCACTCCACCCTTCTTCCTCCACTCTTCATCTTCTTCAAGCATCCACTTCTATTAAAATACCTCCAAGCTTTAAGCTCTAAATCTCCAACTCTTGCAAAGTTTGGAGATTTGGCCGTCTCCATTCTCAAGCTCAATCTCATTTGCTAATAAATTTTTATACCAACCATTTCCCTGTGAGTATAAAAAAAAAATTTATTCAACAAATCCAGATAAGACAACGTTAATTAAAGATACTAAAGACACCTTTCAAACTCTTTTCCGTCTTTAGTAAATTTTTTTGTTACTTTTGGTCATATTTGTCGTTTTAGATTTATCTCGTCAAGACAAATGATTACTCCAAAAGGCTAAACACAAATTCCATAAAAAAATTTAAAAAGACGAACAAAATACCGAAATAAAAATTTAGGGAAAATAGGGCTCATAAAGTATAATCATAATTCATTTAGAGTGTGTTTAGACTAGATTATTTAACTTTTAGTTACTTTTTCTTTCGATTTTCTTCATAATATTTACATCACATCGTTTATCTTGATTAGTGAAAAAAAAAAAAAGATCCAAGTTGGAAAAAGTTTATATAAGACGATGTTAAAGACATTAAAAGATTGTCTTTTTCAAACTTTTTCTTGGAAAAAACTTGATTTTATTCATTTTTAATTAACTATTTAAGTGGGTCTCACACGTCCACGTGGCCGGACCCACATACCGTTGTATTCGTCTTAGTTAGGAGATTAAGTTTGAACCCTTGGTTGGGTAAATTAAAGTTAAAGTGAATGAGAAATTGACCTTGAAAGTGCCTACATGAACATTGGTAGAAGAGAGAAAAATGTGTTATTCTACATTGGTGTGGCACAACAAATTCATTGGGTATATGTATCCCAAGTTGGGCATAAAGGGTTGGCCCTTTGGGTCATGACAACTTTTGTTGGGGGAGAGGGCATGGACAAAATGGGTTTTGGTCCATATAACACGGGCGCGCCATCGCCACCGTCCGACCGAACTGGGCCAGGCCGGGTTGGGTTGGGTTAAAAGATGAGATTGGGCTGGGGCCTAAGAGCTTCTTATCTTTTTACTGGAATTTTATACACGGACTGGGCTGGGTCAAACTGGGTCCATTTTCTTTCCTTCTCCTTACTGAAACAATGCTGATATTTCCCTTTCCTTTGCGATTGTTCGCGAACACTCATCGGACGTGATTGTTCACTTTCGACAAGTTGCATCCATTCCGAACAGCCGTGCCTTTTCGTTTCATACCTTTCCGTTCGAGTGCCTATTTATCTATAAATAGAATAGGACCCTCCTCTTCCTCATTCATTCACGTTTTTCATTGCATTCATTCTACACTTACTGCATTAAAGTTTTTTAGAGTTCTACGTAGTTTCTTGGTTCGCCTATCGATCAGATTGTTGTGCTGCTTCCGACTAGTGAAAGTCAGGTATTCCTGGGAAGCAAACGCCCAAGTTTTCCATCAGCACCATAGTGGAGGGCGAATTTGCTTTAAGGAAAGAGTATTTTGATACTTGCCTCGACTCGAAACGTCTAATGTCAATTTCCGGTGTACTGAAGTGGGCCCGGTACGATTTCTATTTATTCTTAATTTCTGTTTTCTTGTTTATTTCCAGAATTTTTTAAACCGAGTTTCCAACACTTTATTTCTCACTTGAGTGAACTTTTTCAACTTTGGTTTATGTTTTTACGTTTTTTCCGATTCCTCTTGTTGGGATGAACGATTGATCTAAATAATTTGAATTGAATCTATTTTTCTTCCGTCCCATCCATATTTTTTGTGAAAACGTTTTGGCCAAAAGTGCAAGAGAGAAAGAGAGAGAGAGAGAGAACTGATAACAAGAATAAATTACTAAGGAAGGCTACAATAAACACTCAACCTATACACCCCTAAAAATTTTATTACTCTTACAATATGAACCATACAATAGGTGCATGTGGTACATATCTTTAATGGGTGTGTATTTTTAGCGATTACCTAAATAATTGGTACATAAACTGGGAATAAGATCCTTTGTGCTGAAAAACCCCTGTGCCGAGGAGTTTTTCGGTCGTTGGATGACACAGAAATTTTAAAACATAAAAAAAACTCACAATCCAACAATCTAAAACCCCTTAGCACGGGGGGTTTCGGCATAGAGAATCTAGCATCCCAAAACTGAGTCCAAGTTTGTGGGTTTAGACAAGACTGAAATATATGTTATTGTATAGTATAATGTTAGGGCATCTCTATTGCACTACCTAAAAGAGTTCCCTAAAGTGCCTAACTAGTTACCTAAGAAAAACTTTAAAAAAAATGGTCTCTAGTGCACAAAAATTGACTCCCTAAAATCCTAGGTGACCTCCCTCTCTCACTACCTAAAGTCCCCTAAGTGACTACCTAAATTTAGGGAGAGACTTAAAGAGAGAGAAAGATGAGAGAGATAGAGAGAAGGGAAGGAGAGGAGAATTTTGTGGGACTACTTGGCACTCCTCACCACTTAAATGGGTCTCACTCTAAAATATACAGTAATGAACATTTTTAGGGAGTCCCATTAAAGTGCATTTCTCCTTAGTTAGCTAACTAAGTTTTTAGCACACAAAATATGGTCTCACATGTGCTTAGGTGTACACTTTAGCAAACATTTTTAGGTAGTGCATTAGAGCTGCTCTTAGGGGCACACCACTCTACCACACAAGCCTACGTGGCATTGCACGATTGGTAATGGAAGAATAAACACTTTGAAACTACTTTGCAACTACTAATCATGCAGTGTCACGTAGGCTTATGTGGTGGTGAAGTAGTGTGTCTCTACCATTATTGTATGTTACTGCGATGAAAATGACTAATGACACGAAATCCAAGATTTCCCGCTCCAAAATAATACACTTAACTATTTTGGCCGTTTCCAAAATCACCTTTACTTCCTTAATCAATTCTCTAATTAAGCTTCCGCAAAATTCAAAAATTATAGCTCCGCTGCATCCCTCTCCTTCTCTCTCAATTTATTTATATACTCCTGTCCCGATTGAGTATTTATTCTACTCGCATGTGTAGAAGAAGTTGACGTGATATTGGGCTACTTGCAATGGAAAAGCTTCAACTGATTGATATTTCCTTAGAGGATGATTTTCTTATAGCTTCTCATTTGGACGATAATCTCCAAGATTTTCGAGTTTCAGGTACGTATACAAACAAAACATATATCTATGTGGACTTGAGCTTTCTATTCTAATTAGGTTAATGCCTTTAATGGTTGTATAATCTCGGCTAAGCTGGTTGATGTTATTACTCTTGTTGGATTTTTCCTTTTGCATTTTCTCTCAGTAACCAAACGGAGGTTACTGGTTAGGGTTTGATTGGTTTCGATGTGCTATGTACTACTACTATGAAACCAGTTTATGAGCATTGTGTATGAAAAGGAACTTCTCTGAATCTCAATTAGATTCATATACTTCGTAAATGTTTGGAATAGGGCATGTAGTGCTAAGTTTCTTTGTGTAACTCAGTATCTGGTCAAATGGAGCCAACTAGTCTGTGACTAATCCACCTATCTACTGGCGGGTTTGCCCCAAAGGCACTTGTGGCGGGTGGGAGTCGAACCCAGTCCGAAGACTTTGTGAGCCACTAAGGTTGCCAGGTGACTACCATGATGCTAACCGGGGAAGTACTGTTGAGTTGCTGGTAATGCACGATGGTCATGTGTTGTCAAAAGTCTAAATTGTACATTTGGTGCGTTACAAAATTAATCAGGAAAATAAACCCTTGGTTTGTTACAAAACTAAACTAACTAAGAAAATACGGCCGGTGTAATTGGAATAGAAGTATAATCTCTTTCTATATACAAAAAAGGTGCACAACCCGAGGGGTTTTATGAATATCTTACGAAAGTAAACCTTCAGTTCTTCATAAATGATCAGAGCTGACGAGAACAGATGGACAAGGATAAAAGGAAAAAAAGAGCTACCGTTAATGAAAAACTGCAGTTGAGAGTGGTTGAGAAATAAAAAAAAATTTAAGCAGACTATTGGGGTTTTAATGCTGATTTTATTGATTCTTAAGCTTTGGGGAACACTGAAATGGTGTTTTTCCTTTTTCTGGAAACCAAATGCACTGTGTTTTCCGAATATTGCAGTATCTTGGCCCAACTTCCTCTCCCCAATTTGACCTGGACTCTTTCTAACTTCAGATTTGGCACTCATTTTTCCCAATATCAACATTCAACCATAACTGCTTATTGCAGACATAATTTGAGAAAATCACCAAATTAGAAGGAATCCACTGGATTTATCAAATATAGTTTATAGAGTTGATGGTATTACTGTTACCCTCAATATGTGGCCTTGGGTATACAAAGTACAAATGATGTTTCACTACTCGATATCAGCTTAATTTTTCTAATCGTCGTTCCAATGCATATGTCTTCCTGTCGCTTTTACCAGATCATGACTACATGAGCTGGTAATAAACACGGTAAGAGACATGTTTTGCTAGCTAATTCCTAGTTATTGTCGAGGAGAGGAACAAAATGTGATTTTACACCTGTCCCGATAGCAGTCTGAATTTCTGATATTCCTATATGTGTGCATCATTTTGTAGTTTGATGTGTCTCACCTTTCCATAGCTTGGTTACCATTTATGTATACTGGATGTGCCCTGGCTCCATGGTAAATCCACCAGCATTTCATAGTTTACATGGCAACAGTAGCAACAATTCTCCACTTTCTAGCTCAAATATACTCTTCATTTTCAAATGTCGGCTGAAGCATTTTCTGCTGCGATTCATATTCAGGGTTGTTGGAGAATATAGACGAAAATGAAGATTTAAAGCTTATTCGGACTATGAATTCTCAAGAAGCTGAAAATGCTGCAAACATGCCCAAGCAAATGGAGCCGCAGCTCTTAGTTTCTGAATCCATGGAACCTGGAAGAGTAAGCGACGTGCGCAAAAGTTTAGCTTGGGATAGCGCCTTCTTCACTGGTGCAGGTTTGCTTTTATAAGCATTCTGTATCATTTAGTGCTTACTGTTGATGTTGCCCCATTTCTTATAGTTGCAGAAAGTTAAAAACAATGCTTCATCAATCAGGAGTTCTGGATCCCGAAGAGCTGTGTATCATGAATCAAGGATTTGAGAAATCTGAAGCTCATCTAGTGCATAAGATTCGACAAGATCAACAACGTAAACGGAGATCTGTTGACATAGAATATGCATTGGACAGTGATGGATTCTGTTTTGAAACCAACCAAAGCATTGAGGGTGATCTGTTTGAAGACGTAAGAGCATCCATCCAGAGATCCAGTATGATGTCCAATGTCTTCAAGTCAGGTTGCGAATCAGGAGTTGGACAAGCTCGCAAACAGAAAGTCCTCTGTAAGTGTGGTTTGACTTTTTTCTGAATGGGTAAGGCAATTGTTGCCTGATCATTTTTTATGTGAGTTACTTCGTCGGTGCAGTTCAAGCATGGAAGAACCAGGAAATTGTTGCAGGGGTGCCCAAACTTGATAGATAAAGTTTTGTCAATTGATAAGTATAGCTAAAATTTCTACAATAGAATATGAACAGGTGCCCTGACTAACTGGGTTAGAATAAGGACCACAACTTGGGTGAAGCAGTAATATTAACTGCCATTGAATTGTTTTCTTAATGCAAACTAGGCATCTTAAATTCTTATTCCAGTCTTAACCAGTCAGAGTTACTTTTGTTTAGAATAGAATGTTCGCACCTTGGCATTTTGTCTTCTAGAAAAAGCTTTATAGTACCCTTTTTTGTGCAACTGTTCTTGAGAAACTATGGTTAACATATTCTCGGTTCCTTTCAGCCTTGAAGAAACCGGGGGACGTCTCTCAAAAAAGGGTATGTGCTATTGATTTTCGTACTTTTTGTTGTTGTTCTGGTACTTCCTAAGCATTTATGTTCTCGTGTATCCAAATAACAGGTGAAATCCATGCCAATTTCTACAAGGGAGAGCATCTATACGCAAGGATCGGAAAGAACTAAAGAAGTTTTTACCCATCAACAAATTGAAGAGGCATGTGTAGATGTATAAGAAATGAGATTTTAAATTTCTTTAATTGCAGTACTAATGGTATCGACTACCCTAAGTGTGCATTATCCTAATTGCTTAAACCGAAAAGCCCCATTGCTGTTTATAAAAGACAAGTAGGAAATCACTTATAACTTACTCATTTCAATTCAAACAATACAGCATGCTGCAAGGAATGGAGAATGCAGCTTATTTTTCCGTAAACCACCAAAGATACTTCACATTATGAACCCAGTTTCAGCAGGACAAACAAAGATTCTCTTGGGTGCAGACCCCATCAACATGGAAAAGAAAACTGCAACATCCAGATCTAGTAAGAACCCCCAAAAGTAGAGACTCTTCTCAAATAATCTGAAAGTTTCTTTCTTAATTTACGGCAAAATTTTTGTGACTCTTACAGGGCAAGGTTTGGTAGTGTCCAAGAGATCTGGCTTTGGGACCTCATGTTGCTCCACTAGCTCTATGATATCTCCTAAGGGGTCTTCTTCAGTTTCTGTCATTGCCAGCAATGATTCAACAGCTTCTTGTTCTCCTTCTTTTAAAGTTTCATCGAACTCGAGGAAAAATATTGATTCCAGAAAAACTAGACTTAGTGCCACTGGTTCGACCTCCAAAACTCCTCCTCTAAGGTGCTCGCCACGAGGCAAAAGCGGTTTGGGATATCGTGGTTTGTCAAACCATCATTCTTATGCGTCAGCTGTTAGCTCCATCGATGGATGGACCTCAGAAACGTCATCAACTTCTTCCAAGCACAGATCTAACTGTTTAGAAGCCAATTTTTGTACAAATAAGTTTGGAGGAGCTTGTTCACCCAATGTCGCCAGCCAACAGTTAGATTTTCATTATTGCTCACATGAATTGTTTGGCCATCAAGAAAGTCAACAAAGAAAGTTGCTAAACCAACGTATCGATGACGTCGCAGGAACTGGTAATGCTTCAGCAGAACTAAGAAAAAATTCCAGACCTTCACGTCTTCGGATGCCATCACCTAAGATGGGATTCTTTGATGAGGTAGCTTGCCTCATTTTCAGTTTATTTAGTTGTATACTATGGTTACTGCATTGTGAACCAGTGAATTTAACCAAGTAAAGCTTCTTTGTTTGGCAGGAAAAATCTCCGGTGGTGTCAGTTAGCGGAGGTTTGCAGCTCCATTTTGGAGCACAGAGTGTTTCGTCTGATACCAACGGGACTACAAATGGTGAAATTCTTGGAGAAACTCAACCTGCTAGTGTGTTAGCAGAGAAGGGAAATATTAAATCTTGTTCTATGCAAACTGGTGTGATAATGGCCAGATACGCAGCACAGAGTCGAGAGCAAGAGGAAAGTTCACCACAAGTGTTCAGCATGTTGGCAACTATGAGAAATTCCCCAGGGAAAGCTTCAAAAGTTCAGATTCACAGGCCTCCTCAGTTCTACAGAGAAAATTGCTCAAAATATAGTGAAGTTAGTGATGGGGGACGTGGCACGAGTAAAATAGGCTTGAAGGACGGAAGGAAAAGAATAGATCAAATACTGAAAAATGAAATGAGAAGAGATAGCAAGAGGTGTGTCCGCTTAAGGGGCAGTACGATCCATCCGAGCAAAGATGAGCACCTAGACCGTAAAGGAGAAATAAACCAAAGTAAGACAGAAAATGAAAAGGAAAAGGAGAACTTATCTAGTTTGGAGGACCAGGTTAATAGTTTGAGCCGATATTTTGAGGCAATTGATATCAGCAGGGACACCGTGATAGAGCTCAGTTGGAAGAAGAAGAAGGGTCACTGTGATCCCATATTTGGTCAATTCACTGGAATGGAGAAAAGAGCAGTTGAGTTCATACCCAATTCAAGGACTCCATTGGCGGACAGAAATTTTGTCTGTATTGGGGCAGAATCATTTGGTTTACGATAGGATAGACACCAGAAGAGGCGGAAGAGGTTTCTAACACCATTTGCAAAACAATGGAGATTAGAGTTGCTGAGCTTTTTGCAGCTTAATGATAAACAGTCTTATGCTAATAGTCTCCTACAACAAGGTGAGGGTGCTGTAGTTCTGGGCATACTGGCACTGTGTGAAGGCGTCGCTCTCTCAGTCACTCTTCTTATTTTCCTCGACTTATTCACTTTTTGAATGCGATTTTTGTTTTCTTTTTGGGACGCTTCCGTGTTGATAAACTGATACAATAAGCTTGTCATTCGTTCTCTGTTATTATACAAACTTATCCTAATAAACACAAACTGTGTGTTTTATGCAAGGGACTAGAGCTGATTGTCGTTACAACTCATTTCATATATGGGTTCCAAGAGAATAAAGTTTCCGGTTCAATTTTTTTTTTTTCCCATCTCTCTTAGCCTCACCATATATTCTAAAGTTATTCTCCAAAATTGAAGTTTGCTGTGAGATCCATCTCTCTTTCTAGAAGTTAGTCAAGTACTCGTTTTTTACGTTGTGCAAAATTTACCAATTTAAGTGGCTAGTTCTAAAATGTGAGAATGTCATAAATTTAATGTTAGAAAAATTTGCATACAACGCGTGTCATCATCTTTTGGGTTTGTATGCGCGTGGGCTTTGTGTATTTATGTTGTATGTGGAGTACCTGCACTAGTAATAACTTTATATCACACGGGTATATGCGTCCTTGATCGTTTTAATGAGATTAAAAAAAAGAAAAAAGAAGGAAGTGACTAGCTGGTTAAAAGAGAAGTTCCTTTGGGAAGTACTCTGTCTTAAAATGGATGTCCAAAATCACTATTCATGTCTCTCAAATTTTTTAAGCTATAATGAATTATATATGTAACATGGATCTTGTTTGGTAGATCTTGCTTATTAAACAAAGTTTTTAAAAAATATTATATAAAATACGAAATATAGATTTTTTAAGAGGCGTCAATAATGGTTTTGGACATTTATTTTGGGACGGAGGGAGTAACTATCTAGTTAAATCCTCAGTCCTCAGGAGTAGAGCAAATTAAATGGGAGGAATCTCTCTTTGGAAAGGACTCGGCTTTCTTCATATTTGGTGGTTTTTGAGTGAACAAGATGCTCATGCAGCTCATCTCTTCTACAGTATGTGTTACATTTAAACGTTGGCCATGCCTGCTTTACTTGAGATTCTAGTGTTAGAAGAAGGAAAATATGGTTTGTATGACCGTATTTATAAGTGAATTGGAAATTGTATCCAATATAAACCATCGAAGTGGTTGTAGTTTATTTGTATTAATACATTAATTTTTAGTGGTAGAAATTGTTTGATATACCTCGCGGCCGCCGCACTAAACTGGGCCGGACGTGGCCGTTTGTGGTTTAAGATTCAGAGACTATTATTCAATATTCATTTGGGGGGAATTGGTAATCAGTTTATTAGTAACTAATTCTCTTAAAAGGTTTGTTTGAATCAGATGTTAATTGTGTTGACAATGGAGGTGTGGCTCCATCCACCAAAGCAGTAGGAGACCACAGAGCATTTATGGGAAACATCAGTGGCTCATTATTCTCCTAGAGGGAGTGATAATGGAGCAATGATATCCAAAGTGGGATTTCACCATTTATAGCCGGTGTACTCCTCCTCTTCTCTGTGTATTTAAGGAGCCCTTTGGGCTGTGTATTCATCATCAGTTAGAGAGCAAGAATCAGAGAGATACACGAGTGATAGAGAGGCTATATTTTGAGTTGAGTGTGATTGTAAATCCTTCTACAATATAATGAATCGTCTGCCCCCCGTGGACGTACCCGATTTTGGGGAACCACATAAATATTCTGTGTTTGCTTGTGTGTTTGTTTCGTGGGTACCGTTTGTGCACTACAAGTGGTATCAGAGCTTTGCAGTGAAGTACCTAAAACACAAAACCCATTTCTCTCTGTTTTACCGAGGTGCTGTCCAAGAGTAACAGTACCGTAAACGAGCTGAAAAATATTTTTGAGCAGAGAATCGAGTAGCCCGTGAAGAGACGAAGAAAACCCCACCGGAATCACCTCGATTGGAGGTCCGTAGCCCCTTCACGCGCCAACGGAAGCCGGCGCGTGTTACGCGCGTTAGATCCTATCGCGGCGTGCATTGCATGCGCTGTTCAGAGGAGGAAGGCGCGTGGCCATATGCGCGCGTGGTGTTCACGCGTTGTCAGTCAACTGGCGCATGGTCAACGGTTAAATCGGTTTGACCAAGTGACTGCACGGTTCAACCGGCGGTTCAGTTCAACCCGGTTCAGTGCAGTTCGGTTTAGTCCACCTGGTTCCGCACGGTTCAACCGGTTCACGGGTCTTAGAGGTCAGAAAGTGCTTTGACCGGTTTCCAGTGGGTCAGGTTGTTCAATAGGCCGGTTCAACCCGATTCAGGCCGTAATCCGGTTGGTTCAGTTTGGTTCCTAACTTTTCTCGACGTTTCGGATTCAACCCCGTGCTCCTTTTTTCCGTGATTCAAACCCGAAGTTGAAGAACAATTGAGTTTTTGGTGTGAAAAACGTGTTTTCAACGTTTCCGGGCATCGAAAATCAACTTTGGTGGAGTGTAAGGTCTTGCTATGGCCGACGGAGAAGAAGAAGTTCCTGTAATCACTCCAGTATCAACTCCTCTGGGAGTCTTGGAGTCCTCGTCCACTACGAACAATTATGGGCAAAGGAATACGGTTTCCAATGCTAAGTTCAAGGTGGAGAAGTTCGACGGAACAAATAACTTTGGCATGCAACAATGTGAAGTTTTAGATGTTCTCTATCAGCAAGAGTTGGATATTACGTTGGAGACACGACCCCATGATATTTCAGACAAGGATTGGTTAAAGCTCAATTGCCAAGCATGTGGCACCATCCGATTATGTCTCACAAAGGATCAGAAGTACTTTGTGATGAAGGAAACACTAGCTAAAGAGCTATGGGAGAAATTGGAGAACAAGTACATGACAAAGAGTGTTGAGAATCGGCTATATCTAAGAAGAAGCTCTACCGGTTCCAGTAACTTGCAAGGTATAACTATGAACCAACACTTGAACAATTTCAATAAGATTTTGTCTCATTTACAAAATCTTGACGTTTCCATTGAGAATGAGAATAAAGCTTTACTGTTGTTAAATTCCTTGCCCGAAACGGATGATCATTTGACTACTACTTTATTGTATGGTAAAATGAAATCAAGTATGATGACTGATGAAGCAGTTTCCGGCGCAGCTCGACAAATGACCTGAAAAACAGTAAATGACTAGGGACACCAGTGTGGTGTTAGCCAACCGGCCTCCGATGTCTAAGTTAGTCCGTGGATTGTGTAGTTTATTTAACTGTAACTTGTAGATTCAGGTGTTGGAACCACTTACCTCTATTTGGGTTGTGTTGGTGCATTTATAGACATCGGAATGATTGAGTCCTTGTAGGACTTGGAGTCTTTGGCTCCCAACCAACCGTACTTATCCTTTTCAGTTCCTTACTATGCTAGGTCTTTTATCTTGGTAAGTGTTTTAGCCCTTATCGTATCTTAGAACTAACCGGATAAGGTTCTGGCCGGTCAAGGCTTATCGTTGTAACTAACTCCTTAGAGCCCTGTCCAGTAGGACTCTGCATGCCGAGCAGATTGCTTGGACCGAGCTCTTATGACAGGTGCCGACCTGAATGAGGTCAATCCGAGCCTGCTGATGTCATCCATAAACGATCTACGACTGGGCCGACCTCCAGGTCAGGTCAGGTCATCGCCCAAGGTGCGTGACCTGCCTCGTCATGTGCTAACCGACCTTACCTAGGGAGCTAGCTTTAATCTGAGGAGCCCTAGAGGTCAGTTCTTCCTTATCAGTTACTCCCCTGTTTCCGAGGTCTAATGAAGAAGAGGAAACACACTAGAATTCAAATTTCTAATGGTTATCCCTGCATTTCGCGTTTCGTGCTGCATTAAATGCGATTGACAAGGGTCATTCATGGCCGACGTGGCGACTTACTATCCGTGGAACGTGCTTAGTCTTGAACGGCTAGGATCATCAACTTTAACCGCCCTTATCCACCACTAATTAACCTTCTCCTTTTAAAATCATGGGTTTCATTGAAGACCCTTCTTCCCTTCTCTAATACTTCAAAAAATTTCACAAATAATTTTATTCTTCAGCCACGAGATTGGAAAAACTCCTTAGAGCTTTACCTTTTGGTACGTCTTCTTCCCTCTCTCCTCTGTTAATGTTTTTTGACCCGATTCACACTAGCCCGTAGACCCTAATTGGTTAGAACCTGGGGAGTTCATATTCATTAGACTGCTACACTACGTAGCCCGCCACTACGTTTATCCCAAAATCCTCCCCTTTGCCCCTCTTTCTTCTTTTGTAGAGGAGGGAGTTTTCAAAAATCTTTTTTACTTTTGTGCTCGAGAATACAAAGCACTCTACCTTGCGGGCATGAACTATGATGAAAACACATTGATTCCATTTTACCCCGCCGATACTGAGTAAGAAACTGACTCCGACCACACTCCTTTACTAGGTTGTGAAAGTAGGTCGCGCTTTTCCTCTCTGAGGTTTTCTGAAGGCCCTTCACTAGACATGTCCAAGATTGCTGCACTTTCGTTTCCTTCCTCTGTCCAGGAAAGAGATATCCCAGACTTGAGGGCGCAGTTTGGGATCCCTGACTCTGTCGAGCTCCGAGCTCCTTCCTCCAACGAAAGAGCTTGCTCTCAAAATCCTAGAAGATCTGCGTCTACATCGCCGCCCTGGAGGGCGGTCTCCGTTTTCCAATTCCCCAGATTGTAAGGGATGTGCTGTTCTATTTCCGACTCGCTCCAGCCCAGGTCGTTCCCAATTCTTGGAGACACCCGATAGGGTGTGCCTCTCTGTGGGCTGTTATGTCAAACAATCGGACCCCTCTCTCTCTAGAAACATTCCTTCATCTGTAATGTGAAAGATTCCCCCAGTGGCTATGGCTGGTACTATTTTACAAAAAAAATGAGGTTCCCAACCTAATCGAGACCCCATCTTCAAACAGAGGGTGGAGGGATAAATTCCTCTTCGTGGGTGGAACTGGTTGGGAGTTCCCGAGCTGGGATGAAATTCGGGCCCCTCCAGTTCTACACAAGTGGGGAATTCCCGCTCCAGAGAGTGAGTTTCATTATAATTTCATTTCATTATACCTTTCAAATTCTGGGATTCTGCCTGAGCTGTGTCTATGCTATTTTCCCTTTCAGATAGATGCCATCTTGCCCCTACGATAGCCAGGTTGGAGGAGGTTGACCAAGCCAGGAAGTACGAAATCCATTCTTCCGACCTCCTGCTGACTTCTGAAGCTCTTGCGTCTGCACTGCTTGGACCTGAGGTTTTAAGTACGACTCTTGCTTTTGAAAGAGGTACCCTTATACTTTAATTTAAAATCCATACTCCATTCATTGTTTTGAGTACTGTGTTTTTGGGAATTCTCAGCTGACCAAGAATCCAAGATGAGCAAAGCTAAGACTGACAAGGCCCTTCTAGCTTCTTTGAGGGCTGCCCGTGGGACCCTCTCACAAGGCTAGGTCGTTACCAGGAAAAGGCTTACCGCTGAGGCTAATGTGCAGACCTTCGTTGCTGCTGACCTCACTAAGAGCAAGAATATCGAGGAAAATAGAGAGAGAGAGAGAGAGAAGGAGAAAGAAAGAGAGAAGAGAGAAAGAGAAGAGAAAGAGAGAGATGAGAGACCTCTGAAAAGAGCCAAGACTACTCCCACTCCTTCCACTCAGTCTACCCCTACCAAACCAACCATAACGGAGGATGATGGTCCATCTCTCTTTCTTAACAGGAAGTTGTGTTTTGAGAAGGTGAAAAGCCTTAGCTTCCCCGCAGACCAAATTTTTTTAGAAATGGTGGATATTGACATTCTGAGCTACAAGGCTGTCACCGACCTTGCACTGGTGAGACCCTTCTCATTGTCTCTTTTTATACCTTAGATTACTCTTACTCCCCATTTTGCCTCTGGTTGCTAACAAATAAAGTTGTGGTTCTCTCTATGAGGGTCCTTTACCTCTCCAGCCGAGCTGTCACCATGGAACACCAGAGGCAAAAACAACTTGAGGTAAATAAGGAGCTTGTCCTGCAGAACCAGGTTCTTTCCACTGACCTGGCTTCTGTTAGGCTTAGTAAGCTCAAAGCTGATCAAGCCCGTACTGATGCACTGGAGGAGGTTGAAAGCCTGAAGAGGGCCGTAGTTGCGAAGGACGAGAAGTTGGATTTTCTCAAGCTGAGGGAGGCAGAGCTGTTGGGGGAGGATGAAGCTATGAAGCAAAAGCATGCCCCAGAACTGGAGGAGCGCGCCAAACAACCCACCATGTACTTCTTCAAGGGTTTTGAGGGATTCTGCCGTCAAGTGACCAAGGCCTATCCGGATCTCGACTTTTCGAAGTTCGAAATTCCTGAGGATACCGCAACCGTCGTCGAAGAGGAGGAGGATGATCCTGTTGATGATGTTACATTTAAAGACCCTCTTTAGTCTCAAACTGATGCTCCTTTAGGTAGGGACCTTGGAGAGAAATCTCAGACCGACCTAGAGTTAAGGCTGCTGCCCAATCCTCTTAAGGAACGTTTGACCTAAGACCCTCCTCAGGTTTAAGCTTTAAGAATGGTTTTTTAAAAACTCTCTTTTAGGAAAGACTTTTAGAAATGTTCGTGGGTGTTTGTGAAACTTTTGTTTTTGTTTTGAATGTTTTTGCAATCTGTGGTTGGCTACTTTGAACTTGGTACTTGTGTTAATTTTGGTGGCTGTTTTGCCAATTTGGGCTTTAACACCGGTGGTGTTTTACTTGCTAACGAATATTGAATGCCTCTGATGACCTGACCTTGCTCTATGATCTGAATTTGAATGTGTCCATGATATGATTTAATCAGTAGCACTCTCTTAACTGATCTTTATATCATATGAGCTGTCCGATGTTGATCGTGACTTGGGCCTAGCTGACCTTAATCAACCTTTGCCTTATTCATCCATAGCTAAAGATTTGGAAAAATTTAGAATGTATTTGGAACGTATGTATACCCGATGTATACCCGTACTCCCCCAAGTGTGTAAGCACTGATGTGGTTTATACACTTTACCTGAGGTGGTTTCATTGATCTTGTCAACCTTTCCCCAGGGTTTATTCCCTCAGGGTGCCGATCTGTAGTACGAGATCGATCTTTGCATAGTCCCGAGCTCTTTTAGGACTCCAGATTTCCTTTGGGCCGAGTGGGTTTGTGGGCCACTTTCTCAGACTTTCCAGTCTTATTTGACTTTTCAGCATTCATGTTTTGAAGCTGAACCAAAGGGGATTATTAGTCCAAGGTTTGGAATTATAGCCTTCTTGAGACTTTTGTACCGAAATAACTTGTAAGTTATGTTTCTCGGCTTATTTAGTCGTATTTTCTTTATACGATCTGTTTGTGAACTGAGCTCCGTCTAAAATTATGCATGCATGAATGTAAGAGAAGAAAGGGAAATGCGCCCTCAAGGGGCATTTTATTGATAATAGAAATTGCTTGAAAAACAGAACTAGCATCTATCAGTAAATTATTCCAATCGACCCTACTTTATTCAATCAACGTAAAAACAAAAGAACAGCTCAGACAAAGCTTAAACATAGTACTTTTTCAGGTGCTCTGCATTCCATGAATTGGGCACCTCCTTACCTCAGAGGGTAGCCAACCTGTAGGCTCCAGCTTTGGTGTGCCTAAGGATTTGTACGGCCCCTCCCAATTTGGATCAAGCATTCTGACCTTCCTCCCTGTGGGGTCAACCTTTCTAAGGACAATGTCATCAGGTCGAAAGCTTCTGGGTTTGACCTGGGCCTCATAGTACCTGGCCATCCTTTGTTGATAAACAGCTACTCTTTGGGCAGCCTTATCTCTTTTCTCTTCCAGCGGGTCCAACTCGGTCCTTAGGTCTTCCTTGTTTTCCTGCTCGTCAAAAGTAGCTGTGCGATAATTAAGCAGGTCAACATTTCTACCGATCTGTTTACTAAACATCTGATTCACTAGCCTCTGATAGGTCGCTCCTGCGTTCTTTAAACCGAAGGGCATTACTTTATAACAGTAGAGCCCCCCTAACGGTGATGAACGAGGTCTTTTCTTCATCTTCCTTGTACATCTGGATCTGATTGTATCCAGAAAAGGCGTCCATGAAAGTAAGGAGCTCATGACCTGTTGTAGAATCGATGAGCTGGTCTATCCTAGGTAGGGGAAAGCTATCCTTAGGACAAGCTTTGTTGAGGTCGGTAAAATTTACACACATCCTCCACTTTTCGTTACCTTTCTTCACCATGACCACTTTAGCTAACCATTCTGGATAATGAACTTCTCGGATGGACCCGACTTTGATGAGCTTCTCTACTTCCTCTGCTGCGGCCCTGTTTCTTTCTAGGGCGAAGGTCCTTTTCTTTTGCTTTACTAGCTTGTAATCTGGATTAACCGAAAGCCGATGAGATATAACTCGTGGGTCTATCCCTGGGATGTCATCATGTGACCACGCAAAAACGTCCTTGTACTCCCGTAGGAAGTCCATCAACTCCTTCCGAATCCTAAGGTTTAGAGCCACGCCAATCTTGACAGTTCGATCTGGCCGACCCGGCTCTAACTCCATCTCGACGAGGCTTTCTACAGGCTCCCCTTGGACGAGCTTGTCCTCATCTCTGACATCAACAACATCAACTGCAAAGACTTCTATGGGATTTTCCTTCGAATTCCTCAGGGTGCCGTTGTAGCATTCCTGAGCTATCTGCTGGCTTCCTCGAACTTATCCTATTCCTCCTCAGACAGGGAACTTCATTTTCAAATGGTAGGTGGATACCATCGTTTTGTTTGGTTGAGGATAGTTCTTCCTACTACCAGGTTATAGGATGAAGGGCTGTTTACAATAAGGAAATCCATCATGAAAGTGATTGAGCTATCCTCTTCCCCTAAAGTGACTGGGAGGGCAATCTTCCCTTTTGGTTGTATTGGCTTTCCAGAGAATCCCATAAGAGTTGAGTTGACCGATCGTTACATGTCTTCCCTAATATTTAACTGCTGGAATGTAGAGTAATACATTACGTCAGCAGAGCTTCCAGTATCCACCAACACCCGTTTTATCCGATAGTTGGCGACCACCATAGTGATCACTAAAGGGTCATCATGAGGGTAAATCACCCCAACTTCATCTTCTTGTGTGAACGTTATGAGCTATTTTTCAGACCTGACCACCTTGCTTAGTCTTTCTATGGTGTTCACCTCCATAGGATCATCTGAGCGAAGCCTACGTAGGTGAGCTTTCCAGGAGTTGTTGGATCCACCCCCAATTCCCGGTCCTCCTTGTATAACGACTATCTCCCCTATAGGAGTATTTCGAGCCTAGCTTTTCTTCTGATCATTCTTTGACCGATCTTCTTTTCTGGGCTGCTTCTGACCTTTAATGAAATGCTTTAACCGACCTCTCTGGATCAGATCTTCAATCTGTTGTTCCAGGTCAATACAGTCATCGGTTTCATGACCGTGGTCTCTATGAAACCTGCACCACTTATCCTTTGGCCTCTTGTTCGGGTCAGTCCGTAACTTCCCCGGCTATTTCAGGTCGGGGTCATAGTAGAGATCGCCCAAGATTTGCTCCGCTGTAGCTACGAGCGGTGTGTAGTGTTTATACTTCTCTGGGGGACCCCCTCTCCTGGTGGGGGTTTTCTGATCAAATCGTTTGGCCTTGGAATATTTGCTCTACCCCGTTTGATCCCTCTTGCGTTTATCGCTTTGCTGACCTGTCTGGTAGAACTGGGAGTAAAAATTATCGTCCCTTGAACTCTGGCATTCAAGGCATCCTCTGCATTCATGTGTTGCTGAGCCTTGAGCATGTGCTTAGCTATAGTATTAGGGGGCTCCTTTGTAAGGGCGAATAGAAGTTAACCTGAGTACAATCCAGAAATATACACCGCAATGGAAATTTTATATTCTACTGCTTCAACCTGCATTGATTCTTTTGTGAAACTATTGTGTAATCTCGTAGGAACTCATTCCTTCCCTGCTTAACTGTGAACAGATAGGTCAAGGGCTTGTTGTACTTCTGTCCAGCGATGACTCACAAAGTTCTCACTGAGTTGTGTGAAACTTCCAATGGTGTTGGGCTTAATTTTGTTAAACCACATTCGCGCACTTTCTTTCAAAGTGGTTGGGAAGGCACGACACATCACTGCATCTGGGACGGCCTGCAACATCATCAGGTTTTTATACGTTTCGAGATGATCTAACGGATCTGTAGAGCCGTTAAATGTGTCAATCTGGGGCATCTTAAACTTCCGTGGAAGGGGTTTCCTCATGACTTCGGTTGTGAAAGGAGAATCTTTTCCCTTGAATTGTTTCTCTAGCCCATCTATCTGGGCTTGCAAGGCAGCTAACGGGTCTTGATTGTTCTCTGGACGCTCCAAGGGCCTCCTGGGCAGTCTTTCGTTTCGTGATCCCTGATTACCACTTCCTTCATCTTCAGCCTTTCGAGATTCGCCAGTCTGATCATCTTGATGAGTTGGTGGATGGTTAGAAGGCTGCGGGTGGGTAGGTTGACGCCCCTTTGACCTCTGAAGCTGATTCTGGAGTTCTTGATTTTGCTACCGCGTCTCTTGCAACATCTTGTTCAAAACTTCCATTTGTTGTTGGAACGCCGTGTACATTTCTAGCATCACCGTTGGTTGGTTGTTGTGCTGGTTTCTTTGGTTTTGCGACACCATTGATCGAGTCTCCACCATAAACAGAAACAGTTCACCTTTTGGAAACCAATTTCGTTCCCACAGACGACGCCAACTGATGAAGCAGTTTCCGGTGCAGCTCGACAAATGACCTACAAAATAGTAAATGACTAGGGACACCGGTGTGGTGTTAGCCAACCGACCTCGGATGCCTAAGTCAGTCCGTGGATTGTGTTGTTTATTTAACTGTAACTTGTAGATTCAGGTGTTGGAACCACTTACCTCTATTTGGGTTGCGTTGGTGCATTTACAGACATCGAAATGAATGATGTCCTTGTAGGACTTGGAGTCTTTGGCTCCCAACCAACCGTACTTATCCTTTTCAGTTCCTTATTACGCTAGGTCTCTTATCTTGATAAGTGTTTTAGCCCTCATCATATCTTAGAACTAAGCGGATAAGGTTCTGGCCGGTCAAGGCTTATCGCTATAACTGACTCCTTAGAGCCCTGTCCGCATAGGACTCTGCATGACGAGTTGATCGCTTGGACCGAGCTCTTATGACAGGTGCCGACCTGAATGAGGTCAATTCGAGCTTGTTGAAGTCATCCATAAATGACCTACGACTGGGCCGACCTCCAGGTCAGGTTAGGTCATCGCCCAAGGTGCGTGACCTGCCTCGCCATGTGCTAACCGACCTTACCTAGGGAGCTAGGTTTGATCTGAGCTGCCCTAGAGGTTAGTTCTTCCTTATCAATGACGTTTCTAATGCTTTGATGAATAACAAGGTCCAGAGGATGGATAAGCTCATTCACCAAGACCCGTCAGCATCAGCATTAACCACCAGGGGCAGAATTGAGACTAGGAAGTTTGCCGAGGGCAAGAAGTTTGGTGGAGGTGGGCGAGGAAGGTCTCGCTCAAAATCCAGAGGAAAATCCTTAGAACGGAGGAGATTGGCGAAAGACGAATGTGCCCTTTGTCATCAAAAGGGAGGCTTATTTACCTTTTTGGTCCCCAATGTATGGGCGAGTGGCCGATTTGGTCCCCAATGTATTAAATTGTCCAATTTAATCCCCAATGTTTAAAATGTGGGTCGATTTAATCCCCGGCCCTAACTCCGTCCACCCCTCCGTCAAAATAGAGGGCACTTTGGGTATTTTACAAGAAAATCCCAATCCCTTAACCCTATTATCCACCAGGTTTTTTTTTTCCCCAACTCTGTCTCTCTATCTCTCTCAAAACTTCTTCTTCCATTTGATCAAAACCTAGCCGCCACACTTCAGAGAAGGGGGGCCCGTGAGCCTCACGCCGGTATCTACAAATCCAGCCTCTCCTCCTCCCTTTCCAGATCCATCATCCCTCCCCTCCTCATCCGCCATCGACCGGTTGATCCACTCGCCCTCAACCTCCCCTCAACCGCCTCACTGTCGAACTGCTCGGCCTGCATCCCCATCCCTGCCATCTCTTCTGGTTTAGCCGATCTATGTCATGGAATCAGATTGCATGGGTTAGCCGTGGTGCTTTGGAGACGTTTCGGGATCATTTGCTCGATGTGTTATCTCCGTATGTTCCTGTGTTCACTGCCGTTGCCTGAATTCAATTTTCTGGGTGTTGGACTTGTGGGCTAGAGTTAGAAGTCAGAGGTAAGCTTCACACGACTGGCTTATGAAATGATGGGGTCTTGTTGTGGGCACCCAAGCCCCACTCAAAGGCTGGCACAATCTTGTGTGCATTACCATTGCATGAATTCAATTTTTTGGAACAATTTTAAGGAGCCCCGATGTGCTGTCTTTAGCCCCCATTATAATATTATATACTTCTTGCCCAGATCTAATCCTTCTGTTTGATACTCTATGGATTAGATGTAGTCTGCGATTGATTGGTAGGAAGCAGGAGAGCTGATGAGTGCTTGCTGAGGACATGATTTAGTTGCTTGCTTGCTTGATTGATTTTCTGGGTTTGTTGATCTTGACATCGGTGAGGGTGATACCACCAAACCGAACGGTGGAAGAGGTGATTCGTGAAATTGATCTTGTAAAAAGTTCTTGAGTTTGTTTCCAAAATAATTTTTGTTTTAAAGGAATACAAAAAAGAGAGGGGCTTCTTCCTGGGGTTTTTTTTTTTTCTAGTTTGAGGCTAAGTTGGGAGTATTTTAAGGGGTAGGTGAGGGTAAAATACCCAAGGTACCCTCCATTTTGACGGAGGAAGTGGACGGAGTTAGGCTTGGGGATTAAATTGACCCACATTTTAAACATTGAGGATTAAATTGGACAATTTTATACATTGGGGACCAAATTGGCCACTCGCCCATACATTGGGGATCAAAAAGGTAAATAAGCTTCAAAAGGGACATTGGAAGAAAGATTGTCTGAACAAACAACCAACTGCAAATGTTGCAAGGGATGATCTAGAGTTAGCACTATTTGTTTCATCATCACCAGGCCATTCAGACGAGCGGATACTAGATTCGGGATGTACCTACCACATATGTCCCAACAGGGAATGGTTCTCGAGTTTTTAGGATCTCGATGGAGGAGTTGTTTTGTTAGGTGACGAAACAACCTGCAAAATACAAGGGATAGGTTCAATCCGTTTGAAGTTGCATGATGGGACTATCAAGGTGCTCATAGATGTTTGGTATATTCCGGACATGAAGAAGAATCTCATTTCACTTGGAGCCTTTGATGCAAAGGGCTACAAGATTACGATGGTGGGTGGAGTGTTGAAGGTGGTTCGAGGGGTGCAATGGTTTTGAAAGGTAGCCGGAAGGGAAACTTGTATTTCCTAGACGGTTGTGCAGTCACCAGGAAAGCGTCCATTTCTATAGGCTCAGACGAAGATAATGCATCCAAGCTATGGCACATGCGCTTAGGGCATGCTGGCGAGAAGGCCTTACAGGGTTTGGTGAGGCAAGGCTTGTTGAAAGGAGCCAAAACAGGGAAAATTGGCTTTTGTGAGCATTGTGTACTGGGTAAACAAACTCGAGTCAAGTTTGGCACTGGGGTTCACCACACTGAGGGGATTCTGGACTATGTTCATTCAGACGTTTGGGGTCAACCAAAAATTTGACTTTGGGAGGCAAGCGATGGTTCGTGACATTCATTGACTATTATTCCAGACGAGTCTGGGTATATCCCATGAGTCATAAGTATCAGGTTCTTCCAATCTTCCTTATTTGGAAGAAAATGATGGAGACACAGATAGGCAGAAAGATGAAGACGCTGAGGTCTAATAACGGAGGGGAGTACAAGTCAGATCCTTTTCTCCAAGTCTGTCAGGAGGAGGGGATCGTCCGACACTTCACAGTTGTGGGATGCCGTAGCAAAATGGAGTAGCAGAACGCATGAATTGCACTTTGGTGGAGAAAACCCGGTGCATGTTGTCAAATGCCGGGCTGAGCAAGGCGTTCTAGGGAGAGGCAATTAGATATGCCTCACATCTTGTCAATCATTTACTATCAGCAGTAATTGGAGGGCAGACTCCAATGGAGGTATGGTCTGGGAAACCTGTTGCAGACTACGATTCGTTACATGTTTTTGGATGTCCTGCTTACTATCATGTAACTGAATCAAAGTTGGATCCGAAAGCCAAGAAAGTAGTTTTCTTGGGCTTTAATCCAGGTGTTAATGGATACAAGCTTTGGTGTTCCGAGTCAAAGAAAGTTGTTATAAGCAAGGATGTTACCTTCGACAAATTTGCCATGATAAAGCAAGTTCCTTCCATGGAGAATGTGGAGCCGAATGTTCTACAACAGGTGGAGCATTCAGAACAAGCGAGAGTAGAGTCGTCTCTTGTTCCAGCACGGGTTTGATCATCCAATCGAGAGTCCTATGGATCATTCTGTTGAGCAGGACATTCTCGAAGATGAGGCTCCAATTCGGGAAGCATCACAGCAGCCAGAGTCCATTGCAGTTAACAGACCGAGGCGGGAGATTCGAAAACCCGCTCGATATGCCGATGTGGTGGCAAAAGCTCTTCCAGTTACACACGATGATATTCCTTGCACCTACAAGGAATCAGTGCAGGGTACATACAGTGACAGGTGGAAGAAGGCGATGGATGGGGAGATGGGTTCAATCTCCAAGAATCAGACTTGGGAGTTGGTACAACTTCCTAAGGGCAAGAAAGCAATCGACTGCAAGTGGGTCTATGCCAAGAAGGAGGGTACAGGATCTGAAAAAGTCAGGTTCAAAGCAAGATTGGTAGCCAAGGGTTACGCTCAGACGGAGGGGATTGACTACAACGAGGTGTTCTCCCCTGTCGTTAAACATTCGTCGATCAGGATCTTGCTTGCATTGGTAGCACAGTTTGACCTCGAGTCAGCCCAACTCAATGTCAAGACCGCTTTTCTACACGAAGATCTGGATGAGGAGATCTATATGGCTCAACCAGATGGGTACAAAGTTACGGGGAAGGAGAATTGGGCTTGTAAACTGCAGAAATCGCTATACGGATTGAAACAGTCACCGAGACAGTGGTATAAGTGATTTGATCGATTTATGATGGATCAGAAGTACACAAGGAGTCAGTTTGATCATTGTGTTTACTTCAGCAAACTCTGGGATGGATCATTTGTCTATTTTATCTTATATGTAGACGACATGCTGATTGCATGTAAGAGCAAGGTGGAGATTGACAGACTGAAAGCTCAGCTCAACAAGGAGTTTGACATGAAGGATCTCGGGGAGGCTAAAAAGATTCTCGGCATGGAAATTCAACGGGACAGGGTAAAAGGCACAGTTTGTTTGACTCGGACGCAGTATCTGAAGAGGGTGTTGCAGAGATTTGGTATTGACAGGAAAGTGAAAGCTGCTAGTTCACCTTTGACAGCTCATTTCAAGCTCAGTGCATTGATGTCACCGCAGACTAAGAACAGACGAATGCAAATGGCTCAAGTTCCTCATGCCTTGCGTTGGAGCTTTGATGTATGCTATGGTCTGTACACGACCAGACATTTCACATGCGGTTAGCATGGTTAGTCGATGCATGCACAATCCTAGAAAGGAGCATTGGTAGGCTGTGAAATGGATTCTATGGTACTTGCAGGGTACTGTGGATGTTGGTTTGAAATTCGAGAGAAATAAGGCAAGTGGTCAGCATTTAGTTGGATATGTGGATTCTGATTATGCTGGTGACCTAGATAAGCGAAGGTCGACAACAGGCTATGTGTTTACACTTGCTGGAGGACCGATCAGTTGGAGGTCAATGTTACAGTCAACGATGGCTTTGTCTACTATAGAGGCAGAGTATATGTCAGTAACAGAGGCTTTCAAGGAGGCTATTTGGGTTCATGGTTTGATAGAGGATTTGGGAATCGGTCAAGAAAACGTGGAGGCTTTTTGTGATAGTCAAAGTGCCATCTGTTTGGCAAAGAACCAGGTCCATCATTCGCCACCAAGCAAATCGATGTTCGGTTCCATTTTATGAGGGAAATTGTAAAAGAAGGGGATGTTCTGCTTCAGAAGATTCTGACTGTAGATAACCCTGCAGATATGTTGACAAAAGTGGTCAGTGGGATCAAGTTCAAACACTGTTTGGATTTGATCAATATCTCTCAGACAGGTAGCGCCTAAGGGCGCATCGGGGCAGCGTTGATTCGAGGATTGTCGCCAAGGTGGAGATTGTTGATAATGGAGGTGTGGCTCCATCCACCAAAGTAGTAGGAGACCACAGAGCATTTGTGGGAACATCAGTGGCTCATTATTCTCCTAGTGGGAGTGATAATGGAGCAATGATATCCACAGTGGGATTTCACCATTGATAGCCAGTGTACTCCTCCTCTTCTCTGTGTATTTAAGGAGCCTTTTGGGTTGTGTATTCATCATCAGTTAGAGAGCAAGAATCAGAGAGATACACGAGTGATAGAGAGGCTATATTGTGAGTTGAGTGTGATTGTAAATCCTTCTACAATATAGTGAATTCGCTGCCCTCCGTGGACGTACCCGATTTTGGGGAACCACGTAAATATTTTGTGTTTGCTTGTGTTTGGTTTGTGTGTTTGTTTCGTGGGTACCGTTTGTGCACCACAAATTGGTTAATAACCAATAAGTTACAACTGAGTTTGCAATTTTGCAATGTGGCTGTTCTGAAATGAATAGCCATGTTCCTTTGGCTGGCACCACTTCAGACTGTGGTAACCATTTGGTCGGCACCACTTCAAAACACTCTTTGTCTATTTAAGGATTCAAAACACTCTTTGTCTATTTAAGGAATTGCTCCACATGCAATCCGGACACTCCGAGATAGACTTCAAAACCTTTTCCCTCCATTGCATTACTCCTCATATTATTATGTGATTTTCCTTTCGAGAGAGATTTCAATACACAAGTTTGGTTCGATAGACTTATAAACTGTAGTGCTGCTTCTATAAGGTGAGATCGTTGTATCCTGGAAGACGGGCGTTGTCAAAGTCGTAGTACTGTAGCGAGGGCGAAATTTGTCTTAAGGAAATTGTGTCAAACAGAAGCCTCGATCAATTTTTTCTTAACAGTTTGTTTCAAGTTTCAGATTTGTTTTTCCAGTTTCAAAAACTTCATTAACGTGGATTTTGCAACCAGTGAGTATAATTAATTAATTTTCGTTTTATTTTGCAACCTGTGAGATGTAAGAGCCTTGACCACCTAAGCTAGCCCTGGCTATCTAATATGTTATTTGAATTGCTAAATTGACGAATTGTGACATGTAAATCAAATTCTTCTCAATTTGTTTGAATGTTTCTTTTATGTTAGTGTGATCGTTGGATTTAAACCAAGAGATGTGAATTTGGTTTTTAATTTGTTGTGACCCTTGGGTTTAAACCAAGAAATGCAATTATTCATTTCAAATCAAAGGACATGGCAATTTGTCAATACTCACAAGAAAGAACATGTGGCGCAAAGCAAGTAAGTGCGGTTTTCATATGGGCCTTCCATATTTGAATGATGACAATTGCTGGCTTTGGCAAGAATACATTTGCCATGTTCATGTCTCTTAGACTCCCAAAGAGATGCTATGATTTCTGAGATTTCCAACCAGGAAATTAAGGAAACGTTCATGTCTCTTAATCCCAACAAAGCCCCTGGCCTTGATGGGTACAATGCTGGGTTTTTTCAAAAAGTCATGGAGTGTTGTTGGTAATGATGTTACCTCTGCTGTGAGGAACTTCTTCAGATCAGGCAAACTCCTCACAAGGGCAAACTCAACTAGTATTGCCCTTGTCCCCAAGGTTCCTAATCCTACCAAGGTGGGGGATTATAGACCCATTTCATGTTGCAACACCATTTACAAATGCATTGCTAAAATCCTTGCAAAGAGAATTCAGGCTGTCCTTCCCCATCTCATTGATCCTGTTCAATCTGGGTTTGTGAAAGGTAGGAGAATCACTGACAACATCTTTCTCACCCAAGAAATTATGAGAGATTATCATAAAGTCTCTCCCTCCCTTAAATGTGCGCTTAAAGTCGATATCATGAAGGCTTATGATAATGTTAGATGGGAATTCCTTTGGGATACTCTTATCTCCATGAATTTCCATCCCCAAATGATAAAATGGATCAAGGCCTATATCACCACTGCTAATTACTCATTGAGCATTAATGGCAAGGCCACTGGCTCCATCATGGGTAAGAAAGGTTTAAGACAAGGTGATCCTTTGTCTTCCTATCTCTTTGTTATAGTCATGGAAGTGCTCACTCAGCTCCTTAAGGAGAAATCTCAAAACCCTCATTTCCGTTTCCATTGGAGATGTGATAAAACAAAAATAATCAATCTGTGCTTTGCTGATGATCTTATGATTTTCTGCAAAGGGGAACTCAGTTCCATTCTTTGTATTCAGGAGGCTTTCTCTGAGTTTGAGGCCTTATCTGGCCTCTCTCCTAGCCCTGGGAAGAGCAACATCTTCTTTTCTGGTGTTCCTCCCACTGTCAAACAGATTATTCTTGATGCTTTGCACTTTAATGAAGGATTTCTTCCGGTGAGATACCTAGGAGTTCCTTTTATTTCCACCAAGCTCAAGTATTCTGATTGTCAAGCCCTCATTGATAGAATCACAAATCGTACTAAATCTTGGGCTAATAAATACCTCTCATATGCTGGAAGGATCCAGTTGGTTAAGTCTGTCCTCTTCTCCATGCAAACCTATTGGTCATCCATCTTTATCCTTCCCAAGAAGGTGGTTAAGGATATCGAGAGTATCCTTAGGTCCTTTTTCTGGACTGGCCCTGATCTTAAGCACACGGGTGCTAAAGTCTCTTGGGATCAGTTGTGCTCTCCTAAGCAGGAAGGTGGTTTGGGTTTCAAGTCACTTCAAATCTGGAACAAGGCTTCCATGACCAAGCACATTTGGTACCTTGTCTCAGGAGGTGAGCAATCCATGTGGTGCCAATGGGTAAAATCCTACTTACTTAAAGGGAGAAGTTTTTGGCAAGTTAAAATTCCTTGCAGTCCTTCATGGACTTGGAGAAAGCTGCTCCAACTTCGTCCCCTCATTCAGGCCGTTATTAAGTCCCAAGTTGGTGATGGATCCACCATCTCATTGTGGTATGATAATTGGCACCCCTCTGGCCCTCTTGTTGAGCAGTTTGGTAATCGGGTGATCTATGATACTGGGCTGCCTGATAATGCCTTAGTGTCCTCTATTTTAAGTTCCACTAGTCAGTGGTCTTTCCCAATTACACAAACTTGGGAGTTGAATGAGATTAGATCTCATCTTCCTACTCTCAACAACTCCATCCCTTCTCTTGCTGACTCCTGCAGGTGGACCCTTACCCAGGATGGCATGTTCTCCATCTCCTCGTTGTGGGAGCAGCTTAGACCCAAACTTCCCACTATTGGTTGGAGTCACAGTGTGTGGTTCCCATCACATATCCCCAAATGTAGTCTGATCAGCTGGATGGCTATCCAGAACAGACTATCTACTGAGGATAGGCTTGTCCGTTTTGGTATCAAGAGCACTTCCAGTTGTAGCTTCTGCCCTGCTGAGGAATCCCATGATCACTTGTTTTTTAACTGTCCATTCACTAAACAAGTGTGGGATGCTGTATCCCTTAAATCCCAGCTCATGTGGCAGCCTCAAACCCTCCTAAATCTAGCCAACCTTGTCTCTGCAAAAAGAGGTAAGGGCCTTAAGAGCACTTTGACCAAACTGACCTTCACTGTTTCTCTCTATCAGATCTGGGTAGAGAGGAACCTTAGGAAATTTCAGGATTTGCGTCATAGTGCTCCTACTTTGGTGGCTAAAATTAGCACTGAGATTAGGTGCAGGTTGTTATCACCTCAAAAAATACCATCTGGTCCAATGACACTTATGGAAGCATGGAACATCCCATCTCATTCTGTTACCTAGCATTATATTTGTGGTTATACTGTGTCTTTAATGATTCATTTGCTCTTAGGCACAGGTGGATGCAGCTTGGAGGATAACTTTGAATATTTATCTCCCACTTGGGATTAGTTTGTTTTGCAGGGTCCCTTGGAGGGATGTTCTACCTATGTCCCAAGGAAGGTCTTGTATTACTTCTACATAAGAAGGTTTGGTATTCTATACTCTCCAAAGCTCAGTGGACCTAATTGACTTACTCCGTTGCAGAGTGTGAGGGAACTACTAAATGTGGGTTTCCCAGTGAGACTAGATCCTCTTACTTTATTGTCGAGAGGAGTGCTTGCGAGGTTCCCCATTTCTCAGGAATGTGCGAAAAGTGAATGGGAGGTCAGGAATTAAGGGAGTAGGTGGTGAGGACTAAATCCTGAGAATTGGACAGTGGTTCTATCATACATTTTAATACTTTGAAACGTGCATTGTGTCCATTAGCTGACTGCACCAGCTTTCCTTGTATTTGCATTTGCTACTGTTGATAGTTGGTTACCCTTGCTACTATTGATAGTTGATAGTTGCTCACTGCATCTGCTACTGTTGACTGTTATGATCTGCCACTGCATACACCTGGCAGGTTCTGCGTTACCCCTACACTTCTGTTATGACCCCTGTACTTGTTGTGCTGCAACTGTATGAGTTCTGCTGCACCTGAACTGCTGTTGCACCTGTTTACTGCTGCTGCAGTTCTGTTGCATACTGCAGCTGCAGTTCTGTTGCATACTGCAGCATGCTGCTGCTGTTCTGTTCTGCTACTGCTGTTGTGTTGTTGTACTGCTGCTGTGTTGTTGTTGTTCTGCTGCTGTTGATAACTGTTGATGATAATTACTCTGCTGTTCTGCTGCTATTGCCCATGCATTGATGTTGTATACTGCTGCTGTTCAGTGTTTATGAACCTGTCTTTCATACTGTGACGCTACTGGATTATCAACATCAAACGGAACTCTGTTAAATTTTTTCCAGAATCTGGTTGCTCATGTGCTATATGCTTATTGCATTCATTTTGATTTGGCTTAGCCTTGTGGGGGCTGTCCTTTGGCATGTCTAATGCCTGTTGGGAGGGGGATGTCCTCCCTCATCAGTGTAGCCATTATGCAGGTGAATCCATTTTGCCTCACGATTGTCTTGATCTCATCAGGTTGCCCATGTATCCATCAATGCCGCATCCGGGCAATATACTCTGCTGCTGCTAGTTGCTGCTGCTAAGCAAGAGGGCCAGTTAACAGCCCGAGTGACTAGAGTGGTCCATGCATTGGCCCATGTTCATCTATTGTCATTGCCATCTCCAAGTGCTTCAGTTCAATCAATTTGGTTATTTTGTTGTTTCTCCACCCTCTTTCCAAGATGGTCTAGAAACACTTAGATTAGGTTTTTAGTCATGTATTCACTTTTGTTATCCCTATCCATATGTTGCCCTAGTGGCCATCCCTTTTTCCTGTTCTTTTGTTTTCTTTATTTTCTTTTGTCCTTCCTGGGGTATGCCCCTTGTAGGCTGTATATTCTGTTGTCTCCTTTTTATTTCAAGCTTATTTACCCAAAAAAAAAGAAAAAAGAAAAAAAAGAATACATTTTCGAGATTTTTAACTTCCAATGACATCTTGTTTCGTACTAAATGTAATTCCTTTTGGTGTTCAAATTTGGGTGCATGACTGGTTTAGATTTTTTTTTGGAACAATAATAAGGTATTTGAACATATATGTATATATGAGGTGTTCCTAACTTGCCCAAACTTCGGGTATGTTTGGAAGTTAGGGAAAGAAAGAGAAAAAAAGGGAAAATAGTTAAGAAGGAAAGTAGAGGGAAAATTGAAGAGAAAATGGGAGAAAAGTTGAATAGGGATTTGATTATTTTCCTTCCTCTTTTGTAGAACCAAACAAAGGAAGAGAATTTTTTTAATTTTGCTCTCCCTTTCTCTTCCTTTCCCTAATAACCAAACAGAGCCTTCATCTCAGCTAAAGGAATACTTAAGAAGGAAAATTTATTCATTATCCCTCGATATTGTCCCGTGGTGCGTCACCGCTATGTCATTGGTTTAAAGCGTTTGGCGAATGTTCTCTTTCCTCGTGCTCTAGAAGGCAAAGTGACAAGTAAATGCTATCTTTGGATGAAAATACTAGACTCCTGTTGAGTTTTGGTGTTTGTTAAGTACGTGTAGCCTCTTCTATAGGGGCGAGGTTCTGGGTTCGACTCGACGACTCCTATGGAGATGAGGTCAACTAGAGGCGGCTTCACCTTAGGGTGTGGGTGGTCACCCGAACACCCTGAATTTTTTTTTTGTTAGAAATACATGTAATTTTAAAATTTTTATTTATTTTTTTGTCATTTTGAACACCCTAGCCACAATTTTTGAACACCCTATCCAAAATGTTTTTGAACAAATAAGCCCACGACATATTTGAATACCAACCCAATTAGAGCCCATCATAAAATAAATAAGGAAAAGAGAAAATCAAAAATAAAAAGAATAGAATAGAAACGGGAGACATATGGGTATTGATCATTCCGGACCCCCTGTCCGACCTTGGTGCAAAGAAACTCGAAAAATAATGTAGGGAAGTAGTATATTTTTTATCCGAAAATTACACATTTTTTTCGTAGGGAAGTACTTTATTTTTACTGTGAAAAAAGGGTTTTTTAAACATGGGAAGTGGGGCTTCAACCCCGTTAAAGATCTTGATTAGTTCTTTAATTTAGTATTAAAAAAAAAACATGTACGAGAGTACTTTATTTTTTATAAAAAAATTACACATTTTTTCGTAGGAAAGTAATTGTTTTTGCTGAGAAAAAGGATTTTTTTTAACGGGGGAAGTGGGGTAAACCCTGTTAAAGTACTTCCCTACGAAAAAAAAAGCGTGTATTTTTTGAAATAAAAAATAAATTACTTCCGTATATTGTTTTTAAAGTTTCTTCGCACGAAATTAAAGATCTCGATTAGTTCCCTAATTTATTACGAAATAAATAAATAAATAAATCATGTATGAGAGTACTTTATTTTTTGATCCGAAAATTACAGGGTCTTTTTTTTTATTATCGGGAAGTACTTTATTTGGTGGCATTTGTTGATATTAGTAGATTTTTTTTTGTATGTATAGTTTTGGTTTCTCGACGACCTTAGTAGAATTTTTGAACACCCTCGCGAGAATTCCTGGAGCCGCCACTGAGCTCAACCATTGTGGTTTACTAACATTTAACAGCTAGCTCTGATGTATATCGAATGACAAAAAAAGAAGAAGTAAGAGAATGCGTTAAAGCATGGAAATCTGAGATGAGAATCATTAGCAGTTTTCATTTTGTGGAATGGAAGTCTGAGCATGTACGAAATGAAAGGCATGAACATTGCTTTTGCCATGAGAAAGTATGATTGCTCTCTTGAATGTTTAGTTGTTCTAACTACTAAGACAACTATAACCCGCTTTTGGTAAGCCTATTGGATATTTTAGTTGGGAAAGAAATGGGCGCGTATAATGTGGGATTTCGTTTTCCACTAGACGGTGGGTTCTTTGAGAGTGAATTGGCATTTTGATGTGTTTCAAAAATTGCTCAAATATATATGTTCACATATCAATTTCAACAATATTGGAAAAGTTAATTGGTTTACACAATTACGCCTCACAAGGTATTTTTTTAAATAAAGTGAATCAATTGAAATGCTATAGAGAGTATCCAGTGTATGGGTACATAGAATGCATGTCGTATTTAGGATAAAATTGTAAATTTCTGAGTAAAAAGTTACTCGATATTGGGTGAATAATTATGAATAATTATTCGATGCGGGGGTAGTTTCTTGAAACACGAGAGATAAAAAGAGAGTTTAATTGATAGTGTTTATGCCTTGTCATAGACTATAGAAATTATTTGGATAAATTCTAAATTAATTTTAGAATTGTGGGAGAAGCAATTATAATTTCCACAAGTTAAGCTATATGTTGCACAATAGACACTATGTATATATTTAAATAAGTACAGTGGTGTGATCTGGATGTCAGATTTAAAGACTTTAAATCCAAAGTTCGATTTGTTTTCACAATTGGAGTGCAACATTGATTCAAAATCCTCTTACATATATAGTGAGGTCTATAATGAAGTCTGACCAACTCATTGAATTATACAAAAGCTAGTAAGTGGACAGGATGTTCAAATGTGGTCCATTTCTATGTCAAGAGTTATATTAATATGGTGGCCACCAGCTGTTAAAAAGAAATGGAGGACCATATGTAACGGTAAGTCGAGACATATTCGTCACAGACATAGTACCGTTAAATACTTGCTCTCAAGTGGAATTATTTCCATTAAGTATGTAAAGTCGAAGGACAATGTAACTGATTCGTTAAAGACACTAAGTGTACAACTACTAAGAGTCACAGTAATGGATACCCAACCTAGTTGACTGGAGATCCCCAGATTGAGTATGTAATTTCATTGAGGGAAATGTGGATAAAACCTACTACTAAGAGTCACAGTAATGGATACCCAACCTAGTTGACTGGAGATCCCTAGATTTAGGTTCAAAAGGACAACAAGTTATGTGTGTACTCACTGGGATCACTCAGGAGAATCTCTCCTACCCTGTTCCTATGGTGAAGCTATATAAATATTGAAGTTGCATTGTGAGTAAGGTTAAGCTTCGTTTTTAATAATTCTTATATCTTGGAAAACCAAGTGGGGTGTAGGTGATGGTTCTTGTTTCTAGCCAAAATGATGAGCTGGAGATGTAAGAATAGTCAATAGTAAAACACAGTAGGAAAAAGAATGGAGTGATCCAGGGGAAGGGTGGAGAACAGAGAATGTGTATGCAGAAAGAACTAAGGCAGTGGATTGCTCTCAGCCTAATTCGTGTGATACCCTTGGTGACCTAGGAGATGGGGAATGATTTCACCAGAGAGAATGTTCTCCTCTCAATCAGTGATTACCCTTTTCTCTCTCTAGGATGACATGTGCCAAGATTTCACCAATCTCTGGGTATTGAAAGGGAATGTCCCATATTTATAGGCACCTTGGACCAATGATTAGGTGCCAGGCTGTCACCCCATAATGTGGTGACACATGTCCTTTCCGTACAACCTGGTCGTACGGGTGACGTCATCCACCGTGCAGCTGGCCCGCGCGGTGGCGCGCTATCCCCCGCGCAGCGATCCTCTTGTTCTTTATAGCCACCAAGCCACTAGACCTGTTAAGTCGCGCCTATACCACAACTAAGCCTCAGGGGGCCTCCGGGGTCCTGCCTTCAGACCGCAACAAGTTTAATTACCTGGGTTATGTTAGACTAGCTCCTCGCGTTCTCGCCCGTATCTCTGGGCCGCGCTAGCCGTTTGGGCCATGGGCTTTTCTCCTGTTCGGATGGCCCATGGTTGTCCAATCATTGCCCTTGTTGGGCCTAGCATGCGCGCCGTTGAGGCGCCTAGCAATAGGTAGTGCGGCGCTAGTGGCCCCCTGCGCGGGGTTCGGCCACGTGTTGCGCGGACACCGCGCCACCTGGGTGACATCTGTCATCATTTCGTTGGATGTCAACGTTGACTTTGGTCAACGGGGGGTCACGCACTGACCTCCCCTACAATAGCCCCCATGTGCGTGTGGGACACGTGGGCGCATGGTGTGAACTTCATGCGTTTTCCTACGCGCGCGTGACGTCAACGCATTATCCAATTTCTTACACCTTTTCAGGGATTCGTCCTTTCGACAGTACGAGGTCATAATTAGGACGGCTCTTCGAACTCCGCCATAATGGCACTTGATTGCGACCGCTGGGTCACTTTCTTCCCTTATAAATAATCAACCCCCTTCCCACTTCTACACTTTTACTTCTCGCTACTTTCTCCAGAGCTTCTCTCTCTAAAGCTTCTCCTTCCTCTATAACTTTTCTTTCCTTCACCAAACCTTTGTTCCATAAAATGCCTCATGGCGAGCAAATTACAGGAGGGAGACCCACCGTGCAGGGTGGCCCAATTCCACCTTCTGATCAATGGTGTAGGGCCCCCTACCTCAAGGGCAAGAGCGACCCATTCTAGAAAAAGGTGGAATCTTAAAACCCTGTGGGTAGTGAGTTAGACGATGTTCTGTGCATCTGCCCGGAGGCATCGCTCGAAGTGGGCGATCTACTTCCACCCTCCTCCGTCCTCCATCTCCGCATTGAGAGGGGTGATTTCCCGCACTCTTCAGTTCAATACTCCTCACTCTCCACAACCCCCGCTTACTGGAGTGAGTGGGTGGATGCTATAATCAGGGATGACGATCACAGGAGGCTTCTAGAGCATTCGTACATTCTGGAGGCTGTCAATATCTCACAGAGTCTGACGCTAAATAGGAGGAACGAAAACCTTGACTTTTTGGTGTCACGGTGGAGTGTTGATACACACACCTTCGTGTCCCATGGGGGGAATTTGGCCCCACCCTTCAGGATACCAACGCGCTTCTTCATCTTTCCTCGTGTGGTGTCCACGAATACGAGCCTCTCAAAGCTCCTTACGTGGACGAAGAGCTGGTGGGGAAGCTGAAGTTGGCCTACAAGTCCGCGAGTCACTTGGGCTCCCAATGGGAGAAGAATGGCAATCGGAAGGCCGCAACAGATCCAAAGAAGACCTCCTGGGCTCTTGGATAAGGTATTTCTTCAAAGACTTCTAGCCCGCGCAACCTGGGAATGCGGAGCGTCAGGCCATCGATGGCCTGGCGTACAATGGTGAGCTTTACCTGCCCGCCTTTATTTCCTTCTTCCTCTCATTTTTTATATTTCTAGACTTCCCTATCGATGCTTAGAGCGAGTTCACTTTTCCACTCGCGGTGAGGATTGCGCAGAGGGATCTGTTTCCACTGGGCCCATTGTTCTTCAGGCATCTCTTTCAGCAGTTGGACCGCATCCCTGCGGACTTCGAGCGGTCCGTGGGCCGATATGACATCATCTCCATGGTTCATACCCAGTTTTTTACGACACTGGTGTATGAGCACTTTCCCATTGTCTCCCCAATGCCCAAGAAGTTCCCTGCTCAAAAGTCTAAGCAGGTCCTGGACAACAGGGGTCGTCCGGTCAAGGAGGCTGACGGCCGCTACAAGTACGTCATGGAGGGCCCACTGTGGCCTATTATCCTTTGATGGAACAACACAGCCACAACCAAGCCCTGGGACGATTATATGGACGATGAGTCCCATTTTTACCCGCGCCCTTATACCCAGACTTGACCAGGGTTTGCAACTACAATCCGGATGCCTCCAAGGAGATCAATTTTTCTGATAGCAAAGCCCCAAAGCGGAACCTCCTCATCAACATATACTGCATGAGCCGTCTGGCCCACTTGCCTGCGCTGAGTATTGAGGGTAGGAAGATGATGTATACATGCTAGACCGGGTGGCGCACCAATTGGGTTATGACCTGGTGGTGCCTAGAGCTGGGCCAGAGCCCGTGGATTTTTCAGCCGCTTTCAACCAATTCCTCATCCTTTATACAGACCTGCTCTTGGATAGGGTTAGGCGTTGGCGCTTCCCAGAGTCCATCCGGCCTCCTCTGACTTCCACACAGTACTGTGTGTTTTGGCGCATGAATCTAGACTCCTCTTCTCCTTTGTGCAAGGTGAAGCCATCAGGGCCACCCCATGGGTTGTATACAAGCTAGACTTTTCACTTCACGTGCCCAAACCTCAATTAGACAACTGGCGCGGGGCGCGGAGTTGTTGGGCTTTGAAGGGAAGTGTAAGACGGGAAAAACTCACGAAGTTATTTCCTTGCTCTTATGCGATCAAATCCTCTTCTAATGGAGCGACCTCGATCCTGCAACATGAACGAATTGTCAGAGCACCCCTGCCTCTAGGCGGCAAGGGCCCTCCGATGGCTAAGTTAGTATTGACGAACTAGAGGATAATTGAAACGAGTGTGATGTATCAGAATGGGTTTTTGCATACCTCTAGTATTTAGGAGTCCTCTCCTTATATAGGCGATTAGTTTGTATTTGCATTCCTTGTGGAATTCTTCTCTGTATGGAATCCTTCCAAGCTTAGGATTCTCCCTTATTGGGCAGCGTAGTCTGCATGATTTCGTATCCTTATTCGATAAGGATTCTTGATAAGGTGGCCGTATGTTGCTCGTTCGGAGCTTTAACCTACATGGGAGTTCGCTCCTTGTTTAGTATGTTGACTTGCTTTCTATCTCTGAATAAGATTGTGCTTATCTTCGCAAGCTCATCTGATTTTGGGAATATCTCTGAATATTCCCTTCTTTCTTTATCCTTACACGGTAAGTCTGTTGCTAGGGTTTATCTCACTTTGGGCCGTACCTCCTGTGCCATCCGACGAACGGGCTGATTTGGTTTGTCACTAGATTACGGGCGTGGTGGTCGTCGGTGCACTATTCCGTGTCACTTTCCTCGTGCATGTCACGTGATAGCTCTGGACGATCAATTTTGTTCGTCTTCTGTAATCCTTGGAAAATACTCCACACAATTGCTCCCCAGCTCTTGGTCGTCCATGCATGTTCGCGCATGACGAGCAGTTGTTGCTGTCCCTATCCCTACGTACCGTCGCTTTGCTTCGTACCGGTGCGACTGCCACGTGTCAGCTGTTGCGCAGTGTTTCCAAGCGATAAGTCTGTGCGAGCGTAACTTCCAAGACACCTTTTCGTCCCCGGGTGGCTTTGAATCATTACACCCTTTTAATTACCAATTTGACGTTTCTTGGAAAGGCGTGAGGGCTTTAAACGTTGTCGTTTTGGATGATGTCATGGAGCACTATTTTGAATTTCGAGAAGGTATAAGACGTTTCCTCAACCCACTTCTTTTTTCTTTCCATATCTGTACTGCATTCGAGAGAGAGAGTTGTTCCGTTGAGAGCGCCATTAACCCCGTGCCTTTTGAGTTGTTCTCTTCAAAGTCTTCCCTTTTGCTGGAAAACGTCTTCTCCGGCCGTCTTCGGTTGCCTGTAAGTTTCTTGCAACCCTTTCCGCTCTTCTTGCATAGTTGCTTTAGGGTTTTTCTTGTACCTGCATCGCTTTCCGCCATGGGTAGGTTTAGGAGTCTCTGTGATAATGAGGCTCACATGGAGGCCTTCCGCCGCCGTTACGAGGTCCCTGATGACATTAATCTAGCCCTGGTACTGATACCCATGACCAAACTGGGGACAGGATTCACATCCCCCTTTTAGCCGTTGTGGAGGGAGGTGTTAGGTTTCCTTTACACCCGTTGCTAGTCGAGATCTGCAATATCTGTCGCCTGACCCCTCTTCAACTCTGTCCCAACTTTTATCGAGTGGTTATGGGAGTGGTGGCCCTGAATAGACTTTTGGGCACCAACCTGGGATGGTATGATATCCGCCGTCTTTACATTGTCTGCCCCACCACCCACGGGACCTACTATATCAAGATCCGGGACAAAGAGCGTCGTTTAGTGACCGATCTTCCCAATTCCTGTCGTGGGGAGAATGATGACTTTTTTATTGTGACTGGAAATTTCTTGCCCAGGGACGAAGGTGGCAATGTCGTGGGGCCTCCGTGCCCCCACACTTTTGGGCGTACACGTCGGTTTCCCTCTTTTTCTTTGCCCTTTGTCAATTTCTTCATTTTAATGACTTCTTTTCAGTTGTTCATTATGTTTACTCTTTCTATTTCTGCAGCGGAGAATATCAACGTGGGTCACTTGGTGGTGCACGACGGTGTCCATCTTCTTGATATTGAGAGAGTGCTCAAGTTCCCAGGCATTAGGGGGATTGATTCAGAAGGGCTAGGTAGGGCTTCTCATGTTCTACTGAAGTACAATCCCTCATACCGTGGTGGTGTTCGTGTAAGTGAGGCTTTTTCTTCTGCCAGGAATTTGCGCAGGGGAAGAGGTCGTATTGGGGTAAGACGTTCTTCCATTCAGAAGCTTTTTCTCCGTAATCAAGTTATCCACACTTCTCGTACAAAATATTATCTTGGAATTGACTTGTCTTGTGAAAATATTCAGAGTGAATTGTCTGGAGAGAGTACTAGCAGTGTTCCCGTGAGAGACCAATCCCCTGTTACAGCTATGCCGTGAATTGTACCCGACTTTTCTGACTTCATAACCCTTGATGATGATGAGTCTCATGTCCAGTTTCTTGACCCTTTGGGAGATTCTTCTTCTGCTCGTCCCCCTTCTCCTCCTCCTCTCCCTCCAGAGCAAAGGGAGCCTGATGCTGCTCTGGAGAAGAGGCCCAGAGAAGAGTCTGTCCCTGTTCCAAACCCTCCTCAGCAGCGTCGTCGTACTACCAGGAGTTCCTCTGCTCGGCCGCCTCCCCCAACTCCTGAGCCTGAGCCTGAGTCCGATTTGGCCGTCTAGAACCCTCCCCTGCGTCATGGCACCCTGCCTATCCTTGCCACTGATAGTTGTGATAATGCTGAGGTCGCTTTGGCTGTTGGACGGGCTGTTCTGCTTCCCGGTGATGTTGATAGAGAGGCTGGATCCAGTTATCTCAAGCTATTGAAAAATGGCTTTCAGCACCACATCAAGGTGTGAATTTTGTTGTTTCATCCTTATGGCATTTTTGTTAAGGGTTCCTTCTCTTTGACATGTTGATTTGTTGATCGTTTTGTGATGAATTGCAGTCTATGCAACATATGTACGTTGCTTGTGACCGTGTTGCGAAGGACAACAGGACGATCAACAGCGCCAACGCGCAATTGAGGACTGAAAATGACGAACTGAAGGTTAGTGCCAACCGCCTGATCAATGCCAACCACTTGATGACCACTGAGAATGAGAGGATGAAGGAAGAGTTGGCTTCGTTGAAGCGTCATGTGGGTGAATCATCGCAACTTTAATGATGCCATGACTAGACTTGGGCTTCTGGAGACAGAGCTATTGAATGCTCAGAAGAGCAAGGCAACCGTGGAGGCTGAATTGGCTGTTGCTCAGGCGTCTTCTGACCAGGCCTACAATCAAGGAGTGAATGATATGAAGATGAAGTTCAAAGCCCAGATGCCGCAGTTCGAAGACTTGTTCTTTGCAAGGGGCTGGAAGGCATGCCTGACCAAACAAGATGTTGACAAGAGAGATTTGATCTGGACTGAGATTGAGTACCCTAGGTGTAGGGATGCTGCTCCCCAAAGTGTTGTTGTGCCAAACCAGAGTGCAGTTGTTGACCCTAGCCAGAAGGAAGCTAGTGGCAACACATCCGTCCCTGACGAGCAGCGGGTTGAGCTCCCTTCCTCTGGTGCTGTTGAAGAATCAGGTAACATTTCTGCCACTGTGGTCCATGAGGCCTAGTGAAGAGGCCTTGTGCTTGTTTGATCCGTTTAATCACACTCCTTGGCATCCCCTGACTTTTTATTATCTCTTAACACAATTTTTGGTCCCATGCCCTGCGTGGCAATTTGGACGTGTTGACCCTGCGTGGTCATGTTTTTGAAACTTTAGTAATTACGCCCTTCGTGGTGTTTAGGTGGGCTGAAGATTTGGTAGCCCGTTAGCATGACTTTGACTTTACTATGGTAGTTTTAGCAAGTTCTGGATACTTGAGTTTGCGTTCGACCTTCCCTGTGTCTTGACTGGTCGTTGGCACTTCGAACCGTTGAGTTTTGCACTCTGGAACCCAGATGTTCCTGCATTTGATTGAATTTGTACAACAACCAATCTTTTGGAACTCAGGCATTCCTGCATTTGGTTAGAATTGAGTAGGACGAACACTTTGGAACCCAGATGTTCCTGTACTAGGTCATAATTGAATAAGACAAATATTTTGGAACCTAGATGTTCCTGCATTTAGTCAGAATTAAACAAGGCAAACACTTTGGAACTGTGGTCAGAATTGAATAAGATAACACTTTGGAACCCAGATGTTCCTGCAACTAGTCAGATGTAAATAAGTGAAATACTTTGGAACCTAGGTGTTCCTGCACTTAGTCAGATCTGTATCCCACCTTAAATAATTATGGGCGAGGCCACAAGCAAGCTAAGGCCTATTCACGCCTAATCATGGACGAGGCCATGAGTGATTTTTAAGGCATGTTCGCGCCTAACCATGGACGAGGCCATGGGGTGCAATATTCGCTGCAAGGTCTAGGCATGTTCACGCTTAACCATGGACAATTTTTAGGCATATTCGCGCCTAACCGTGGACGAGGCCACGGGGTGCAATATTCGCTGCAAGGTCTAGGCATGTTCGCGCCTAACCGTGGACGAGGCCACGGGGTGCAATACGCTGCAAGGTCTAGGCATGTTCGCGCCTAACCATGGACAGTTTTAGGCATATTCGCGCCTAACCGTGGACGAGGCCACAGGGTGCAATATTCGCTGCAAGGTCTAGGCATGTTCGCGCCTAACCGTGGACAATTTTTAGGCATATTCGCGCCTTACCGTGGATGAGGCCATGGGGTGCAATATTCGCTGCAAGGTCTTTGCATGTTCGTGCCTAACCATGGACAATTTTTAGGCATATTCGCGCCTAACCGTGGACGAGGCCACGGGGTGCAATATTCGCTGCAAGGTCTAGGCATATTCGCGCCTAATCATGGACGAGGCCATGGACGTGCAATTTTTGCTGCATTCTGATTGATTAAGTGTATCATGCCCCCAATATGGGTTTTGTTCGTACAGTTAAAGCCATATTTACTCAAAGTAAAGTAATGCACAGATTTGCAAAAGAAGAAATAAATGGTTTTATTCGCAATCATGATAGTCTTGCTACTTTATTCTCAATAAAGATAGAAAATTTTACTTTGATTAAGGAGAAAATCTTACTCTGCCTTTCGGGGCATTATTCAACGGACAGAAAAAATAAAAGAGTTTAAGGAAAAAACTTCATAAGGTTCTGGATATTCCAAGGGCGGGGGACTGGACTCCCATCTAGGTCTGCAAGTCTGTAAGCTGCAACTCCCGCCATGCCAAGTACTTTGTAGGGCCCTTCCCAGTTTGGCCTAAGTTTTCCATCTGATGCTTTCTTGGTATTCCCTACCACTTTTCTCATCACAAGGTCCCCCACTCCGAACTCGCGGGGGTGGACTTTTTTGTTATAAGTCTTGCAAAGTTGTTGTTGGTAGGCTGCTAATGTGACCAAGGCCCTTTCTTGTCGTTCTTCTGTGAGATCCAGGTTTGTTGCCAAAGCTTGGTTGTTCCACCGGCTTCTACCAATGCCGTTCTGTTCGTTGGTAACCCCACTTCTAGAGGGATCACGGCCTCGGTACCGTAAGCCAAAGAGTACGGGGTCTCTCCAGTTGAACGTCTTGGCGTGGTTCTGAATGCCCATAGCACTATTGGGAGCTTGTCGGGCCAGCTCCCCTTCTTTTTCTCCAATCTTCGCTTAATCCCTTTAAGGATTGTCTTGTTGGAGGCTTCTGCCTGTCCATTACTTTGAGGATATGCTGGTGTCGAGTAGTAGTTCCATATCCCATGTTGGGCATAGAAAGCTTCGAATTTGGGCCCGAACTCCGCTCCGTTGTCCGAGATTATACAATAGGGCACCCCAAACCTTGTTATGATGTTTTGCCAGACAAATTTCTCCACATTAATCTCGGTGATCTTGGCAAGTGGTTCTGCTTCGATCCATTTGGTGAAGTAATCTGTCCCCATTAGCAAGAACTTCCTCTTGCCCGTTGCCATGGGCAGGGGCCCAATGATATCGAGCCCCCATTGAGCTAACAACCATGGGCTAGTGAGGGGTTGTAGGTCCTCCACTGGTGTTCGGATTATCGGCTTGAACTGCTGACACTTTTCACAACTTCTGACGAACACCTTTGCGTCTTCCTACATGTATGGCCACCAATACCCCTGGGTTATTGCCCTGTGCGCTATTGATCTTCCCGCCGCATGTCCCGGCGTGTATTTCACGTAAGAACTTCTGCACCAGTGTGGGATGTATGCAAAGCAGGTAAAGGACCATGGTACGACTTTTTGTATAAGTTCCCCTGTGGTGAGAGCCAGAAATGAGCGGACTTCAATTTGATCTTATAGGCCTCCTTTTTGTCCTCTGGTAAGACTTCATCCTTTAGGTAAGCGATGATCGGGTCCATCCAGCTTGGTCCCAGGTCTGCATCCATATTGGTTTCTCCTTCTCGCCCAATGCTAGGCTGGGCCAAGTATTCAACGGCCACAGTGCGTTTGTATTCGGTAGGTAATGCTGAGGCCAAACAAGCTAACGAATCTGCATGGGCGTTTTGTCCCGAAGTGATTTGTTCGATCTTTGCTTCCTCGAAATCTGCCAACACATCTTGTATAGCCTTTGCATAGGCTGCCATCTTTTCATTCCTTAGGGCATATTCCCCAATGAGCTGATTACCACAAGCTGAGAATCACAGAAGATTCTTAACTTCTTGACCCCAAGGGTCCTTGCACTCTTGAGCCCGATTAAGAGGGCCTCGTATTCTGCCACGTTGTTTGTTGCGCTGAAGCCCAAACGAACGGAGTGTTCGAGCATCAGACATTCTGGGGCGAATAGCACTATTCCTGCCTTAGCGCCTTTGTTGCATGCTAATCCGTCAACGAACAATTGCCAGTTTTCCTCGTTTTGTTTGACGTTTTGAGGACTTGGTTCATGTTCGCGAACCACGGGAGGTTCAATCTCGGCTGGGGTAAACTCAGCTACGAAGTCTGCCAACACTTGGCCCTTGATGGCCGTTCTTGGTTGGTAATCAATGTCGTACTGGCTGAGCTCTACCGACCAGGTGGAGATTCTCCCAGAGAAGTCTGCTTTTCGAAGCAGCGCTTTCAGAGGAAATTCAATGTATACAGTGATGGGGTGCTCCAGGAAATAGTGAGGCAATTTCCGTGAAGCCATGATTAAAGCTTTGACGAGCTTCTCTAGGGGGAGGTATCTGGTGTGCGCATCCAAGAGAGTTTCACTTACGAAGTAGATTGGTTTTTGCTCTGTGCCCTCTATTCGGAGGAGGGCTGCATTGATTGCATGCTTTGAAACAGCTAAATAGAGGATCAGTCGTTCTTCTTTCTCTGGTTTTGACAGCAGCGGGGGCATTCCGAGATACTTCTTGAGGTTTTTGAAAGCTTCCTCTTGCTCTGGACCCCATTCATATCCTTTCTTTTCTTCAGCAGCTGAAAGAAAGGCCTGCACCTGTCCGACGAGCGACTGATGAACCTGTTTAGTGCCGCCGCCATGCCTGACAACTTTTGCACTTCCTTGGTTGTCTTTGGACTTTCGAGTCTCTGGAGGGTTGTAATTTGATCTGGATTGGCCTCGATGCTGCGTTCCGTGACCAAATGGCCCAAGAACTTTCCCGAGCTTACACCAAATGCACATTTTGAAGCATTTAACTTTAATTGAAATTGTCACAAAATGTCAAAGGTTACCTTTAAATCGGCTATGCGATTGGCTTTCTCCTTGCTTTTCACCACCATGTCATCTATGTAGACTTCCATCGTCTTCCCAAGCAAGTCTTTAAACATGAGTGTTGCGAGTCTTTGGTATGTGGCTCCGGCATTTCTGAGCCCGAAAGGCATGACCCTGTAGCAGTACAATCCTCGTGGAGTGATAAACGATGTCTTTTCCTCATCTGGTCCGTGCATTGCTATTTGGTGGTATCCCCTGTAGGCGTCTAAAAAACTCATTCGCTCATACCCAGCAGTTGCATCAACGAGCTGATCAATTCTAGGCAGAGGAAAACTGTCTTTGGGACAAGCTTTGTTTAAACTAGTGAAATCCACGCACACCCTCCATTTCCCATTCTTTTTCTTGATGACACCCGTATTAGACAGTCACTCAGGGTAGTTTACTTCCCTGATTGCTTTGGCTTCTAGGAGGCGGTCGACCTCTTCATTGACCGCTTCAGAAAGTACCTCTCCGGATCCGCTTCAGAAATGTACGAGCTCTTCTTCCTCCTGTTTGTCAAGTTTCTCTCCTATCAGAAAGTACCTCTCCGGATCCTGGTTGTCTAGCTGAACCTTTTTCAGTCCTTCCACAGCTCTCTGGGTTGGATTCCACCCAACGGCTTCTAATGTAGATTGATCGGATACTTCAACGGACTGAACGAGATGTGCCTTGGGGGCTCTGTTGATCGTCGAGACTAAGCACTGATTTGCCATTTTCTGGTTCCCCTTGATGTGCTCAATGCTCTCTGCCCCCAGGAATTTTATCATCTGATGGTAAGTTGATGAAATTGCCTTCATTTTGTGCAGCCACGTTCTACCAATGATGGCATTGTAGGAAGATGGGACATCGACAACCAAGAACTCTATTTTCAAAACCATAGACCCTGCTCGTATGGGTAATGTCACCTTTCCCATGGGCCAGACCGGCTGTGACCCGAACCCGATTAAGGGGGTATGAATTTTCTCTAAGTTCGTCCTGGATAACTCCATTTTCTTAAAGGTGTCATAGTACAGAATTTCTGTGCAGCTCCCCTGATCCACCAATATTTTCTCAACGTCGTATTCCCCCAAACGTAGGGTGACGACCAAAGCGTCATTGTGTGGCAGCATTACTCCGTCCAAGTCCTCGTCTGTGAACGTGATTGGCTGCGCCATGATCTCTCCTTCCCTAGGCCTCTTCACACCTAGCTTGTACACATGCCTCGCATGCTCACTCTGCCTTTGTACGTATCTGATCTCACTTTCGGTGTAGGGGGCCGCGTGTCCCTAAATCATTTGGATCAGACCCTTGGGTTTTGCCAAACAGTCCACTCCCTCGACTGGGGTGGCTTGATCCTTCCTTCTTTCTGCAACATACTCATCGAGGAGGCCCTCAGCTGCCTTCTCGTCTAGGAACTTTTTGTACTCGAAGCAGTCCTCTGTCATATGCCCCCAGGTGGTAGCTGCATTTCTTGTTCGTTGCTCTCCGTCTTTCTGGGTTTCCTGTCATTTTTGGCGGTTCACGGAACCATGGCTTGTCCCTGAGTTTGTACAACATCCTGTAAATTGGCACATTAAAAACTGTGTAAATGCTGTGGAAAGAACGGGTCTCCACATGCAGCAGCCTTATCCCTTCGGTTGGACGAGCTGTCCTTCCTGCTGGTTGGGTACTATTTCCTGTAACTTTTTTGCTCCGTCACCTTTTTCTCTGGGTAACAGGTCGCCCAACGTTTTCTTTCTTGCTTTCTTGCATACGGTCGTCCTCGACGAGCGCATGCTGCTCAATGCGTTGCATGAGCTTCGCCACTGTCCTGACTGGGTTCATCGTCAGAGACTTCCTCAGATCTGAGCTCACAGGCAAGCTCGTCTTGAAAGTTGCTATAGTGTACTCCTCGCTGCAGTCCTCAATCTCATTAAATGTTTCCCAGTATCTTTTGGAATATTCCCTCAAACTTTCTCCTTCTCTCTACCCCATGGCAGTCAGAATATCGAAAGTTTTTGGTGCCGCTCGACTCGTCAGGAATCGGGCCGTGAATTCTTCGGAGAGCTGCTTCCAACTGTTGATTGAGTTTGGTGCCAACTTGTGATGATACCAGCTCAGCGCCACCTTGCCCAGGCTTGACGAAAACATTTTACACATCAGGGCATCGTCCCTTGCATGCATAAACATCGCCTGCTGGTAGTGCTGGATGTGAGTTACCGGATCGTCTATAGTTTCGTATAGCACGAACGGATTGTGCTTGATCCTAGCGGGCGGATCTGCCCGTTGGATCCATTTGGCAAGCGGGGAAGCAGCCACATGGTTGAGGGCCTTTCTAGCTGCCTCCCGAGCTATTTCGCGCCCCTCGTAGTGTTCGTTCAAATCAGACCTTTCGTGTCGGTCCCTTCCATGCCGCCTTCTTCCCCCACTATCCGGGGATTCACTTGCGGCTCTTCTCTTCCGCTGGGGGCCCTTCCTGGCCGTGGAGTCCGCCCTTCTTGGCGGGGATTCCCTCCCCAACTGTCTCCTGTCTTGGGACTCGGGTTTTAGGTTTTTCTCTGCTTGTCGCAAGCGGTCTTTTAGATTTTTGATTGCGGCTTCTTCCTGAGTGATCTGCCGCGCTAGGTCTGAGACTTATTGTTCCCTTCGCATAAAACTTTCTGCATATTCCCTGTCTCGCCTCACCCTGGAGTTTGTCTTTTTTGAGGCGTGGCGAGGCGGGGAATTCCTCCGTTGATCCCTCCACGATGGGACCTCCGAATCTCCTTCTCGTGACCTGCCAAGCTGAGAACGTTCCACATGCTCCACCTGGCTTGCCAACCTCGCGGGGGGAGGCTTCTTTGGGGCGCCGGGCGACCCTAGAGAGTGATCCCCCCCAGCCCCACTCTTCCGTGGTGTGCGAAGATCGGGATCGTCCATGGATGATCTCAGTGGGGGTTTTCTCTTTCCCACAGACGGCGCCAATTGTAAGAGAGGAAAAACTCATGAAGTTATTTCCTTGCTCTTATGAGATCAAATCCTCTTCTAATGGAGCGACCTCGATCCTGCAACACGAACGAACTGTCAGAGCACCCCTGCCTCTAGGCGGCAAGGGCCCTCCGATGGCTAAGTTAGTATTGACAAACTGGAGGATAATTGAAACGAGTGTGATGTATCAGAATGGGTTTTTGCATACCTCTAGTATTTAGGAGTCCTCTCCTTATATAGGCGATTAGTTTGTATTTGCATTCCTTGTGGAATTCTTCTCTGTATGGAATCCTTCCAAGCTTAGGATTCTCCCTTATTGGGCAGCGTAGTCTGCATGATTTCGTATCCTTATTCGATAAGGATTCTTGCCAAGGTGGTCGTATGTTGCTCGTTCGGAGCTTTACCCTACATGGGAGTTCGTTCCTTGTTTAGTATGTTGACTGGCTTTCCATCTCTGAATAAGATTGTGCTTATCTTCGCAAGCTCATCTGATTCTGGGAATATCTCTGAATATTCCCTTCTTTCTTTATCCTTACACGGTAAGTCTGTTGCTAGGGTTTATCTCACTTTGGGCCGTACCTCCTGTGCCATCAGACGAACATGCTGATTTGGTTTGTCACTGGATTACGGGCGTGGTGGTCGTTGGTGCACTATTCTGTGTCACTTTCCTCGTGCATGTCACGTGATAGCTCTGGACGATCAATTCTGTTCGTCTTCTGTAATACTTGGAAAATACTCCACACAGGAAGAACTGTTGTTACCAACCCGGAGACTGAGGTCGTGGCACCCATATCCATTGTGCCTGTCACTAGGGCGCGGGCGTGAGCTCAAATGGCATCTTAAGACGAGGAGGAGGGCGTGGGATGACGCACACGAAGAAGACTAGTCGAAGTACGTTGTTTCCCTTTCGTCCTTCTATTGTCATTATTTGTTTCCCTTTACTCATGATGTGCCTTTTCTCCGTTTACTTACAATTTCTTTTCTCCCCTTCTCTTCTCTTTTCCTTTTAGGTTGGGGCCGAGCAGCCCATCACCATTGAGGAGTCAACCCAGCACTCTACTTCCCCTGGGGCAGGTAGTTCAGACTGGGATGCAAAGGCTGATAACGTGCCCTTGACTGCCCGTGCGGCCAAGCTGCTTGCTGAAGCATTAGTCCAGAGCCGGGTCGGAAGAGGTACCTCTACTCCCGCTGAGCAACACACAGGGGACGAGGACAGTGATAATGACAGGAGCCCGATCAGCACCCTCTTTGACAAGAGAAAGATAGCAGAGAAGGATAAGGGGGCTGATGCGAGGGCCACCTAGACTCCTCCAGTGCAACCGCCTGCGGAATTTGACGAAGAGCCCCTCCCACACCCACAAGCAGTAGAAAGACATCTTTTCCTGGAGATGCTCAAGACAGAAGAGAGGGTGAGCCCCCTATGGATGAGGTATTAACTCTACACGGAGAGGAGGGCTCCGGGGGAGGAGAGGTTAGTAAGATCAAATCTGGTAGGCGTCGTACGTTAGAGCCTCAGCCTTCTGAGGGCTTTGGCAAGGGCTATGAGTGCGAGTTTCTACGCCCATATGTTAACAGTGGTGATGAACAGAGTCATCTCGCAGATAAGGATTTTGGTGTGGGTTAGCCTTCTATCTCCACTAAGCTTCCCACTGAGTCCATTCCTCAGCAGCGTGCTTCACCCGCGGAAAAAGGTAAACATCCTGATTCTTCCAGCACATTCCAAAATATAGGAGGTGAAATTCCCGCGGGGCCAAGTTATAAGCCGCGCACTACTCATAGCTTAAGCGAATTTGTGCCAACTACCATAGACCCGGTTAGTCACGAATTATTCAAAGATGATTTTTCAGAATTGGAGGCTGCTGGGGACCCACAGGGGAAGGTACAAGAGATGCAAGCCATGTTGGAACAGCCCGCCTTAGAACAGCAAGAACAACCAGTCGAGCAGCAAGGATAAACAACTGATCAGCAAGACTGCTTCACTGCTATCGCTGAGGGGGACGCGCCAGAAAGGGATGACAAGAGCAGGGCAGAATCCTATAGTACCGCACAGGAGGAGCCTGGGCAGTTGGTTGCTTACGCTGAAAATGAAGTTGTGGACATTGAGGATAGCACGAAGGACCCTCCGTCGTGGGGATCATCTCCGAGTTCCTGCATCTGCAGCACAGTTCTTATCCTTCCGCGTCTCCAAGGAGAGCCTACCCGCCCTAGAAGCCATTCAACAGACATATTCGGAGACCTTCACCAATTTCCGAGCGGCATGCTCTTGGACAATCTGGCCACGGTGCTCACTTCCTTGCACGCCATCCCCCTCAAATAGAATGGTCAAATTTCGTTGGAGGATGGAAAAGGGGCTCTCGCAGACCTTCAAGACTATGGGGGACTGGAACTCGACTGGCTTATATCCCATATGGAGCGCATGCACGCGTTGCGTAGGGCCTTCAAAGTTCCGCGATGCGTTGAACTGAAGAGGGGGGAAGTTGAGCGAGCTCAGGCCAGAGTAGACATTGCGCGCACCGCCCTTGCCCAGCGGGAGATAGTCTTGAGGGAAAGGTAGGCTGAGCTGGAGGCTGCCCTGCGCGAGAAGGAAGAACTAGAAGTTACAGGAGGAGTAGCTCTTTCGGAGAACGACCTTGTAACCAAGGGCCTATTCCCCTCTCCCCCGCAGTGATTGTATTTTACTTTCCTTGTAATGAACACTCTTGTCATATATGAAAGGATTTTTGTTATGTTAAACTTGTTTGCCTTTGACTGCGCTTTCAGTTTATGCTTCTGTGGTTAACAAGATATCTCTTAATATTCACTCATAAACTATGACTTATCTGCCATCATATGAAATGAAACTCTATTCATAATTTTGCGTACAATAACCAAGCATTTCATTAACTTCCGTAATAACCTTTACAAAGCAAAGCAATTAGAACTATAAAGTAACATCCGTGAGACTGTTACAACTTCACACCATTCTTTTGATCATGTATAATACTTTTTCATGAATTTGATGTTGATGGGGCCTCTGAGGAATCCGTTGGAGACCCTAGAAAGTCTATAGTGGCCGCTCTACCCAGCATTGATGACTTGGTATGGCCCTTCCCATGTTGGGGTAAATTTGAGGAGCTTAACATTTCTCATCACATATGTGGTTGATTTCCAGACTAGGTCTCCAACTTTGAACTCTCACAGAACCATGCTTTGTTGTAGAACTTAGACACTGATTCCCAGTACTTGGCCTGGTGCTCCGCGGCGAGTTCTCGCCTTTCCTCTAATGCTTCTAGATATTCGCGCCGCTCCGCGGCTGTGACTTCTGTTGATAAAGCTAGCCGCGCGGAGGGTACGCTTAATTCTACTGAGAGTATAGTCTCTGCACCATAGACCAAGTTGAAGGGGCTGGTCCGCGTGGCTTTCCTTTTTGCCGTTCTATATGCCCAGAGTGCTGTGATCAGGTGATCTGACCACGTTCCTCCTTTCTCGTCCAATAGCTTGCTTAGAATCCGCACCAAAGACTTGTTCGTGGCCTCTGCTTGGCCGTTCCCCTGGGGGTAATAAGGTGTTGAAGTCTAGTGCTCTATAGAGTAAGATTGGAGTAGGTCGCCCACATCCTTATTGACAAACGGGGTCCCGTTATCTGACAGGATCACCTTGGGTATACCAAATCTGCATATGATGTTCTCTTTGGTGAACTGAGCCACTGTCGCGCCAGTCGCGTTCTTCAATGGTACTGCCTCCACCCACTTAGTGCTGACTTCAGTGGCGGCCAAAATCCACTGATGCCTGCGCGAGTGTGGCGTGATAGGCCCGACAAGGTCCATTACCCAAATGTGGAAAGGGTAAGGCGCGCAGATAGCGTGGAGCTCAACTGCTGGCCCGTGAACAAGGTTTCCAAATTTCTGGCATGCGTGGCATCTGCGCACGTGTGCCTTGGCGTCAGATTCCATCCGTGGCCAGTAGTACCCCAAGTGAATGATGTGCTCATATAGCTTCCGCACACCTTGGTGTTCCAACTCATGAGCCTTGTACAACACTTTCTCAGCTTCTTCGTTGGACAAACATTGCAAAGGGATGTGGTCTAGGGCTCTCCTGTAGAGGTTTCCATCTTTGACAAAGAAGCGTCCGACGGACATCTTGACTTGTCTTCTATACTCCTTCTCCACCGGTAGTGCGCCCTCTTGCAGAAAATCAATGTATTTCTACCTCCAATCCTGCTCCACAGAGAAGCAACATTCTTGTTTCGGGATGGCTAGCGTGCACCTCTCACACTTCCTTAACACCTCAGCGACGTCTGCTTTCATGTTAGGCCAATAATAGCCCTGTCTCTGAACCCTCTGGTACAGAGATATGTCATTTTCTCCACAGGTTACATCATAGATCTGATGCAACCTGGCCTTGGTCTCTTGAAGCCCAATGCACCGTGCGAGCCACCCCTGAGGCCCGTGGTTGTATAACTTTTTCCCAATCATCGTAAATTGTGCCAATTCTGACACGGGTGCATCACCTTCTCCAGTGGTTAATTGCTTTATCAACTTTTCTTGTCATTCTTCCACAGCTTGTTCTTTGTTCACCTCATCAATTATTGAAGGATCTGTTCTTTATACGATCTCAAATGCAATCTTTTCTTCATCGAACTCAACCTTTGCTCCGAGTGTAGCGAATGCGTCAGGGAACCTATTGTCTGATCTGGGCTTGTGATACCGCACTAGGTCACTTTTCGTGATGATATGAATTTTGAAGGACAGAAAGTAGTGGCGGAGCTTTTGCGCGGTAAAAACCAGCGCTAAGCAATGCTGCTCTACCGGTGTATAACGCTTCTCTGCGTCTTGCACCTTTCTGCTGATATAGTATATTGGCCTCTCCGCGTAGTCAATTTCCTGCACGAGCAGGGCCCCAATGGATCTAGGGGTGGACGTCAAATACAGGATAAAGGGCTTGCCCTTTTGAGGCGCGATCATGGTTTGCGGGGAGGTCAGTACAACTTTTATCCTTTCAAACGCGTGTTGGTGTTCCGCGCACCATTCGAACTTAGTTTTGCCTTTCAACAAACCATTAAAGGGCGCTGAGATTTCTGCCAGCATGGGGATGAATCTCCACAGATAGGAAACTCGACCAGGGAACTTTTTAAGGGTTCCGCTGAGAGTGGGGAGGGGGCATTTCAATAATGGATCTTATCTTTGCATCATCTGCCTCAATCCCGTGCCTATGGACCAGAAACCCCAGGAATTTTCCTGACGCGACACCAAACGCACACTTGAGTGGGTTCATCCTCATGTTAAACTTCCTGCATCTTTTGAATACTATTTCCAGGTGCTGGTAGGTTGCGCTAGCATTCTTTAGACCAAATGGCATGACGGTGTAGTAGAAGTTGCCCAGGGGTGTCCTGAATGCTATTTTCTCCGTGTCCTCTGCTGCCATTTTGATCTGGTTGTAGCCGCTGAAACCGTCCATGAAGGAAAACATCTAGTGCCCCGACATTGAGTCAACCAGTGTATCCACATGAGGCAAAGGGAATCATCCTTGGGGCAGGCTTTGTTGAGGTCGCGAAAGTCAACACATACGTGTATTTGGCCATTCTTCTTTTTTACTGGCACAATGTTTACGAGCCATAGCGGTTACTGTATGGGTTGAATGAACCCTGCCTTCCTTAGTTTCTCAACTTCTTCTTTTATCTTCTCCCCCAACTTTGGTTGGTACTTGCGCGCACCTTGCTTGACCGGCTTGGAGTTCGGGAAAACGTTCAAATGGTGCGCCACCAACTCAGTGTCTAATCCTATCATTTCTTCATAATACCATGCGAACACATCATTGTACTGTTGCAATTAGAATAAGTCATTTCTTCATGCCACTTTCGAGTGCTGCGCTAACGAAAACGGGCCTCGGAGTTCCTTCTCCTTCCCTGAGATTGACTTCCTCAAGAACTTCTGGTTGGGGCTTAGGACCATCTTGCATGCACTCCGGGGCTCGGGCTTCACTATCTCATCTTCTGCTCCCATTGCCTCTAGGCACCGCGGGTCAGACGCCCCTGTCTGGGCATCCAGCCCGCCGCCCCATCATAAGCAATACATGGTTTTTCCTCCTTCTTTGACTTTGGTAATCTTTCTTGGCCCCGACGTGCTCTCCGTAAATGTCTCGCGCTTGCTCGCAGAGGTCTCTTCTTCATCTTTAATATCTTCCCATTTTGGTAGCTTTACTCCGCGCGGCCTTGCCACCACCGCGCTCATCGTTTCTTCCATTTCGGTGAAATATACTGTGTTAGACAGATGGGCCTCATTTACTTCGAACGGCTTCTCAGATGCTGCGACGGTGACCTTCTTCCCAGCCCAAATTGCCTTCAAGCACTGATGGTAATTGGATGGGATCACCGCGAAGCGATGCATCCAACTGCAGCCCAAGATAATGTGATAATTTGTCTACGCATCAATGATGTGAAACTTCGTGGCAGTGCGGATTGGGCAGACTGCGAGATCGACAATGACATACCCCGGCGATTCCTTCTTGTCCCCTTGGAACCCAGTGATTCCTATTAATGATTTCACGATCCGCTCCTCCGGAATCCCAACCTTTTGCAAGGTAGACATTGGCATGATATTGATGGACGCACCTCCGTCCATAAAAGCTCGTTTTAGCTCCACGTCGTTGACGCGCGCAGTGACATACAGAGGTTTGTTGTGCTGGTGCAACACTTTTCTATCAGAGTCAGAGAACGAGATCGTATTTGACTCATCCTTGATCGTCCTGGGGATAGAACCCCCATCCGTAGCGCACACCTCATGGCCCTCCTGGGCAATAGCCAAAATGGCCTTTGTCATTATGAACCTCGCGTAGGGTGTAAACCCCATTCCGTCATAAAACTGTCTGAACTTTGTGCTGTTCTGCAAAATTTTGACCCACTTTCTAGATCGGGAGTGGCCACCGTTGGGATGTCATATCCAGCGATATCATCCAGCTCATCGTAAAAAGACGTCATATACACCTCATAATCATAGTCATGACTATAATCGTAATCGTCTTCCTCGATCTCACGCATAAAGTCAAAACACTCAGCCATATTGGCTGTTCCGTGCTCCGAGTAGGGGTGTGTGCGCACATCTTGTGCCTTTGTTGCAATTCTCAACTCGTTGTTATCCAATTTTTAAAAAAAAATTCTCCTCAAGGTCCAGCACTCACTGGTAGGATGCTTGGTGTGTTGGTGGAACATGAAGAATTGGGGCTTTCTCTGTCTGCGCGCGAGGGCGCGACCTCTATGTCTGGTAGGGTGAGCTCGCCATCTGCGATCCATTCTTTCACCAGCGCTTTCGCCTCCTCAATGCTGTAAGGGTACTCTAGGGTCCCTGTAGCATCCTTGTACACCTTTTGCTTCTTCCAACCTCCACGCCCATTACCGCTTCCGCCGCTACCTCTTCCCCCCTACAACTTGCGCGAGGACGGAGCGGAAGTTGCAGTTGCGGCCACAGAGTGAGATTTCCTTGATTTCCAGCTTTCACGCACGGGTGGTTTGACTGTATGGTGCAACTTATACGTTGCTTCCAACAACGCAACAAATGTTTGGATCTTCACATTCACCAAGAAAGGCTGGTATTCGCGCAGGAGGTCAGTTGTGCAAATCTCTACAAGGTACTCCTCCTCCACTGGTTCCAAAAAGTCAACCGCGCGGTCCTGAAACCGCTTGATGTAATCAATGATGTCCTCACTGTGGCCTTGGGTTTCCATGACCAGAGATAACCTAGTTATCTTTTCGCGCGTCTGGAAGAACTTGGCGTAGAAGCGATTGACCATATCTTCCCATGATGTTACAAAGTATGGAGTGAGGTTGACGTACCATGTGTAAGCCCTGTTAGTAAGGGACTTAGAAAATTCACGGAGTCGGAGGTTTGTGTCGCCAGAAAAGGCTCCCAGTGTTTCAATGAAGCGCACCATGTGTTCCTGCGCGATACCCTCTTTGCCATCAAACTTGATAAATTTTGGTGGAGTGTACCCTTCTGGATATGGCATTTGAAGGATGGTCATAGGGTATGGTGGTTGAATATCTGGGCTTGGGAGGGAGGGGAGAGTTGTTTTTGTTTTTTCCTTCTGTAACAGAGCTTGTACCTCTACTAGTGTCACTGCCTGTGGTCCACCGTTTTCGCCAAGAATTGCCCTCTGATGGACAGAACCAGTTCCGGTGGTTTGGAGACCAGGGTTCTCTAGTAAGGAAGGATGAATAGGAATCAGAGGTTGACCAAGAGCTTGGGTGCCTGGGCCACCAACTAAAGGAGCAATACCCTGAGTCCCATGGGCTTGTTCAGCCAAAGCCAGCGGAATCACAGGTGGTTGTACTCCTCCCCCAGCATGGATCTGCTGGGGTGCCGTTGCTGGCTGAGCCCTAGGCAAGGCGGTCATGACCACCTTAGTGAGACCAGCAATAGCAGCAAGCAACTGTGTCTGTGTAGTTTGCATCTGGTTAATTCTGGCCTGTATGGTGTGAATCATCTCCATGGTTGAAGCTCCCTGGTTTCCTCCTCCTTATTCCCCGCCTGACTGGATGTAGCATCCTCTATCAGTGGTGGACCATCAAGGACAAGATTGGCTTGGTTCGCTGGTGCTGCCATGCCTGAAGTCTAAAGACCACTTCTCGTGTTTACCATCAACTAATCTACCTCCCCAGCAGAGTCGCCTGAATGTAGGTGATGGTTTTTGTTTCTAGCCAAAATGATGAGCTGCAGAGGTAAGAATAGTCAACAGTAAAGCACAATAGGAAAGAGAATGGAGTGATCTAGGGGAAAGGTGAAGAACAGAGCAGGTGTATATAGAAAGAACTAAGGCAGTGGATTGCTCTCAGTCTAATCTATGTGATACCCTTGGTGACCTAGGAGATGGGGAATGATTTCACCAGAGAAAATGTTCTCCTCTCAATCAGTGACTACCCTTTTCTCTCTCTAGCATGACATGTGCTCTGCCAAGATTTCACCAACCTCTGGGTATTGAAAGAGAATGTCCCATATTTATAGACACCTTGGACCAATGATTAGGTGTCTGGCTGTCACCCCATAATGTTGTGACACGTGTCCTTTCCGTGCAACCTGGCCGTATGGGTGACGTCGTCCACCGCGCAGCTGGCCTGCGCGGTGACACGCTTTCCCCTGCGCAGCAATCCTCTTGTTCTTTATAGCCACCAAGCCACTGGATCTCCCTTATTCCCATTAGGGCAAACTCGTGACCTGATTAGTTGCGCCTATACCGCAACCGAGCCTCAGGGGGTGTGAAGGACCCATGTTTTTAAAATAATTTTTCGAAAATAATGTTGGCGAAGTGTGAGAAATGTTTTAAAATGCAAAATGGGGTCAATGTGAAGTAGGTTTATGCACTTGGGTGTCTTTCCAATGCATTAGAAACATGAAGGGTGAAGTGTAATTAGTGGGGTGTGTTTCTAAAAAGTGTTGGCTGATTTTTTTGGAGAGAAGAACACCTCTCTTCCTCCCAAAACCCACCAACACACTCTCTCTCTCTACTCCTCCATTGAAGCTCCCCTCCATCCCTCTCACCAACCTCCATAAAAAACAAGTCTCCAACTAAAACCCCTTCATTAAAATCTTCCTAAAATGATGTGATCTACGCATTGGTGTACTTTTTTTCCTACCGGTGTTTGAAGGATTCTCTTTTGGATTTTGAGCTTGGGTTTGGGTTTCAAGTTCATCACAAGAGGTAGGGAAATTTCTAACTCTTCTAAGTGTAAATGTTGTGTATGTGTGTGTACAAGCTCTTGGAAGGTTCATGTTCTTGTGTCTTGTGTGTTTCATTGAAAAAATCATGTTTTATTCTCAAATGGAGCTATTATGTGCTATTCCTTGGTTCATATACGATTCCTCACTCAATTTGGATGTTACTTGGTCTTAATCTTGCAACAAATCCATGTATTTGCTTGAAATTGGAAGAAACCCAATTGGAACCCCATTGTCCACTCAATCTTTGAGTAAATGCTTGATTCTTGTTGATTAATATTTCCTTGATCAAATTGAGTGTTAAATTATCTCCCTGCATCCAATTCCATTGATATTTGGCTTTGGAATCATCCAATTCGGAGTTATAGAGCAAAATCCCCAAAAATCTCATTTTTGGGCCATTTTCGGCCCCTTCTCTGGAAAACCCACCCAGGCGGGATTTGTGGCCGCCTGGGCAGTTTTGACTGCTTCATGGGCGATTTTGTTTGTGTTGTTTTGGCCCACCCCATGCACTTGTTTGGTCCCTAAACATGTTTTTCACTTGTGTTTAGACATTTTCCACCTTGGTAGCACTTTGGTACCTAATGATAATGGGGATTGATTGGTGTTACTTGTTCCTTGCTATTTTGGTGAATTTGGTGAGGTCACATTACATTTATTAACACTTGGCGTGTATTCGGGTTGAGTGGGAGGTCCGGGACACATGTAAATGGATAATCTGACTTGTGAATCATATATGGGACTATGTTGAAACTGTATCTTGATGATTGATGATATGAATGTAAGATGATTGACACCGGGCCCGAAAGGGTATGCCCGGAGTGACACGGGGCCCACTAGGGTATGCCCGGAGTGACACGGGGCCTATATGGCATGCCCGGAGAATATTCAAATGTCTAAATGAAAAGTGATGAATGTGATGACTGTTTTGGGATGTATGTGACGTGTCGTGTGCGTGTCGAGTACGAGCCGGGTACGAGTGATGGTAATTGATAGCATTTGGTGGCTTATGTGTATTTTTCATGTTCTTAAACTATTGATCTCCCCTTGGTTCTTGTTCCTTGATCTAATCATTCTTGGCTATCACTCATGTACATTTCATTGCATTTGGAATTGTTAGACTTTTCTCTACTGGGCTAGTGTAGCACAACCTATCAATTTTCAGGTACCCATCAAGGAACATAATCATGGAGTACTTGGAGTGCATGCATGCATTGTTTTGAAAGCTTATGGAAGAGTTATATCAACACCTCAGAAGTAGTATTTTTGCCAAGATGATTTTGTAACTTGTTAAGTCTTCTCTTTTGATAATGGGTTGTAAACTTATTTAAAACATATGTATGTGTATATTTTGGGATCGGGTACCCATAGACATTTATGTACCATGTTGTTGACTTTGACTATTCTACTTGGACTTTGATGTGGCCCGTGGACTGGTTGACCGTCCACGTGGATTTTCTTAATGAGTCTTTTAAAATTTCGAGGGCGTGTCAGGGCCCCCCCGGGGTCCTGCCTTCAGACCGCAGCTAGTTTAATTATCTGGGCTATGTTAGACTAGCTCCTCGCGTTCTCGCCCGTATCTCTGGGCCGCGCTAGTCGTTTAGGCCATGTGCTTTTCTCCTGTTTGGATGGCCCATGGTTGTCCAATCATTGCCCTTGTTGGGCCTAGCATGCGCGCCATTGAGGTGCCTAGCAATAGGTAATGCCGCGCCAGTGGCCCCCTGCGCGGAGACCTACGCGGGGTTCGGCCACGTGTCGCGCGGACACCGCGCCACCTGGGTGACATCTGTCATCATTCCGTTGGATGGTCAACGTTGACTTTGGTCAACGAGGGGTCACGCGCTGACCTCCCCTACATGGGGTATAGCAGGTACTCTTAATAAGAATCACCTATATGAGTGTGAATTGGGCTGGTTCTTTGATTGAGAAGGCTAAAATCTCTGGAGCACTCATGAATTAACCATGCATTGTTCAAGACCAAAAAATGAACACAACCGTGAGAACCAGGTTGTGTCGGGGTTATTCTATGTGAATTTGATTGTCTTGGTTTACACCAACGGCTGAACAGTTCAAGGCATCCGTCAATTGATTAGCTAATAAATCCGATAGTCTTTCACAAGGGAAGGTTCAATGCCAACAGCTACCTATCCTATGTAGGATTTCTCCTAAATTGTACTCTCTCATCATCTACATTTTGCTGCATTCTTATTCATCAATTTTATTCATGTGGGGGATTGTTAGAAAAATATGGTTTGTATGACCATGTTTATAATTGAATTGGAAATTGTATTCAATATAAACCATTGAAGTGGTTGTAGTTTATTTGTATTAAAAAAAAAGAAGATAGCTACTCTAGCTAAGTTGTGTGTTTGTGTTTGTGTGTGTGTGTGTGTGAGAGAGAGAGAGAGAGAGAGAGGCATTGGTTGGTTAAACATGAAGGATTTATGCAGCTTGCAGAGTTCAATGGAGCCACGAAAAGCAAAACCCAAAAGACAAGGGAATGCTTAAACATGACTACAGTTACAATATTTTCTTTTCACTGTTCAAATCTCAAACAAGGTTAGAGAGAGGGGGAGAGAGAGAAAATGAATGAATCTAAATAATCAGACACCTAAAAAAAACATGAATATAATCCAAAAAGAAAAAGGAAAAACTGATGGAAATAAGAGCCACCACAGATCAGATAATAATGTAGTTCTGAGCAGCCACCACCCTCTCTTGTTATTTTTTGCCTCTCCTCTGTTTTTTTTTTTTTAAATTTGCGTGCTCCTCGCTTACTTTAGCCAGTGCCAACAGTTGGCCTCTCTATTCCACAGCCTGCAAGCAAACTGTATGTATAGTATAGTAATAATATCAGTTAATTTTAAAACTACTACCGTATATAAAACAAATACAGTAATATTCAGCTGATTACAGTCACAGAACATAATTAATACCCATAACCCATGTGCATGCTTCAAAGATTCCGTTAGTACTTTTCCACCATCTATTATTGGAGCATGACCAAAATGGGAGACATAACACGTGGATGAATTATTATTATTATTTTTTTTGGCACTGATTTTTTTTTTGTGTAGGTAAAATTACCATTAACTGAGGCACAGAATCGACCCAATAAAGTGTACTGACGAATGCCTTTATGTTATTTGTGGGACTCACTTTTGAAATTTTTATGTCCATCTATGATCAGAGATTTAACATAAAATGATGTATTGAGCTCAGAAGTCTAAAACTCAAAAGAGGGGATAAACTTGAGATTGTATCTCTCTTGAACATTAAAAATGCACTTGGAAAATTACTGTATTATTAATTATTCTCAACGCGTCACAAATATAACAAAAAATATATGTTTTGACAGGCCGGACCCAAAAAAATAAAATACAGTAAAAAAATACTAGCAATGTAGAACGTATGAAATACAAATATCTAATTAAAGATTTGGCCAAAAGAATCCGGAAAATAATCTTTGACACCCTGTCCCTTCTGTTAAGGTTCTCCGTCAGACATAGTATAAAATAAAAAAATATAAAAGCTGACATATTATTCCTTAAAAACAAACAAAGCGCATTTTGTGTCCTTTGACCATGCGGGTCAGTGTAACCCAACCCCAACTGGCACCCAACCCAACCAGATCCAAATCACAGTCTCAATTATTAGAATGTAAATTATGAAATTATATTTTATTTTGTGGAAAAAAAAAAGGGAACTTATTTGTAGTAATTCTTGTCAGAAATACAACTCCATAATTATTAACCTACTACTCCGTATGAATGAATGTAGTAGTACCTGTGGTAGGAGGAGGAGCCATGGGTGTGGGCTTTGAGATGAGGGCCGGGAGTGTGGGCATTGGGCCTGCTGCAGCAGTTGGGGAGTAAATGTGAGCTGGGAGGCCCATGATCTGTGATTGGTGGTAGTGATACAGAGGGTACATGGGCATCAATGAATTACCACCCACCATAGCTTGACCCGGATACACTTGAGTGAATTGCCCTCCGTTCACATAGGACCCTCCGCCACCGGTGTACCCTACTTTCTGCATCCCCCACATTGGAGTATATTATTATTATTATTATTATTATTATTATTATTATCAATACAGTACTAGCTAGTATTAAAAAGCATAATTACAGTGTTAGTTTCAAAATGAAATTCCTTGAAAATAAAAATCGATCCTCTCCCTCCCTATGATGCAATTTGAGATGTTTGGGCGCTTTTTTTTGGTTATCAGATCATCGAATTATGCATTCAAGGCCATCCAAGTGAAAAACTCAGATTTACTGGAGTAGTAAAGACTCCTCAAAAAAGATTGGATGTTTAAAACCAAATATAGCTATGAAAATAAATTAGTCATTCATTTTTTTTTTCCCTTTCTTAAAATTACTAACAATAAACCACACAATTTAATTCTTCTTGTAACCCAGTTTTTAAAAAAATAGACGGGTTTTGATCACCAACGTGGACTTGGCACTCAAAAAAGCCCCATCTGAACTATCCAATCCTATTTTGATACTACTAATTGTTTAAAAAAAAAAATCATATGAAAATGATAGGGAGGGTTTTGTTCACCCTCTTTTGGTGAAGGTGAACAAATATTTTTTCCTGATGTGAGGGGTACATTTTGCAATTTCTCATTTTCAGTGTAGAATTAGGTAGCAGTGGATCAGTGCAGTAGGTACTTGTAATAGTAGCATACTCACAGGATGATTGTAACTCATATCTGAGCTGGTAATGTAAGTCGGAGAGTACCTGCATGTACGTGGACAAGGAATAACAAAGGAGTATTGAGTTATTAGCATAATTATAATTATAATTATATATTCTTATACTAATATATATATATATAGGAGGAGTATATTTATACAGTATGTTACTAATTAATATTAATAATCAAGTGGACGTACGTACCCGTAGAAAGGAACGGCCTGATGGTGCTGGTGACGAAACGGTGGCGTGGGTGTAGTCCCAGCCTGAGCCGGGTAATACCACTGCACGTGACTCGCAGGTGCCACCGGTGACACAGATCTCGCTCCAACATTGGATCCTACGTACGTACACCCCACAAACAAAACAAAACAAAACATTATTTATTTATTAATACAAGTAGTACTGTTTTTACTAGAAATTGGAGTTGAAGACTAACTAAAAACAACAAAATAAATAGTACTAACTAGTACGTAGTAGTATAAAAAATGTAATAACTCAAATCGCCCCTTTATTAAAAGGAAGGAAAAAAAAGATGATTGAAAATTTGTTTTTCCTCCAGACATGGATCGATCGATCTCAGATGGGACTGATCGATATATATATCTCGATGTGGCAATTATTGAATTCTGTAAAACCGTTGGACAGACGTACGAATGCATAGCGGGTTCCAATTCTATACCTTGTGGAGGAGGAGGTGGTGGCTGCGGCATGGTCGTGGCCGCTGATCTGGGGCGTCGAGCTCCGAGCGAAGCCAAATTGCAGTTGGCTCGGCGCCCATTGATGATTGGCGTGGCGTCCTCACAAGCCTTCTTAGCCGCCTCACTATCCTTAAACGTAACCTGCATATTGTATAGATATACGTACAAAATTTCTCGTTACGTATTTGAAAGCCAGCCTGCAGCAGATTATGTTTGCTACTACTCCAGTATATATAGTAGTAAAGTAGTAGTAGTAGTAGTAGTACTTACGAAGCCGTAGCCCTTGGATCTGCCAGTGAGCTTATCAGAGATGATGACGGCCTCCAAGATCTCGCCGTACTTCTCGAAGTGGTCCCTCATGGCCTCCTTCGGCGTTTCCCATGCCAATCCTCCCACGAACACCTTGGTCAACGTTGTATCTCCGAACTGACCAGTAGTACCCACATTGTTACTCATTGTCATCTTGGATACTTACTAGCAGTAGTAGTAGTAGAAAAAAGCAAGCTAGCTAGCTGGCTTACAAACTGTTCCTGTTATAAATGTATGTACGTAGAAGTAGTATCAGTCCGATCCGTCTGTCTGTGTGTGTGTGTGTGTGTAAGAGAGAGAGAGAGAGAGAGAGAGAGAGAGAGAGAGAGAGAGAGAGAGAGAGAGAGAGAAGGGGTGGAGGCTTGAATTGAATTGAAGTGGGGTTTGAATAAAGGAAGGGGAGGAGTGAATATAAGAAGGGAGAGTGACAGGGTGGCATTTTTTCTTTTTTATAATCACGCATCCGGACCAATCTACTCACACCTCAAATAGTTTCAAGGTTTTGATATTAACGACCGGACATGAACCCTTATGGTCCAAACATTTGAAATGGTTAGCCTCTGTCGGATTTGAACATGCGATATCGTCATCAAACACTTATTTTTTTCTCATCTCCACTTTTGCCAACCCTTGGATGGACAGGGTGGCCACTTTGAGAATATATTGTGGTAATTAATACATGTATGAATGTGTGTATGTACTTACATATTGTTAGTATATATAATACTAGTTGTACTTGTACTAATGACGAAGAAAAAACAGTGGGACAGAAGTGCAGTCAGATAGACGTTGTATGTTAGAAACTGTCTGTAAGGACTGCAATAGGATTTTCATTCGGTACTAACAAAAGTATATAGCATTAACAAAAGTAAATTTTAGTTTTGGGCTAGGCTATAACATTTTGGTTTAAATTTGGATTGAATTTCATTTATTTTAACCCTGAACGAATAACCCAACACTGACTTATCCTAAATTAGATTTTTAATTTAAATTTTATTTTTTTCAGTGCGTTTTTTGAACCCAACGACCTATCTGTATCAGAGTAGAGCCGCCCTTGGCTATGTGGGATTAAAAATAAATAAATTTGAATATAAATATTAAGGTTCCACAATAAAAAGTATATTCGGGCCTACGTAGTCTTTTGGAAAGTCTGAGACCTTCAAGAAATAGAAGTTCGCCTATATTCATTTAAGGATTCATCACGAAAAGAAATACAAAGAGGTTACTTATTGAAGTTGGCACTAAAATCAATAAACAAAGATTTTACAAGTAGTTCGAATGGCTCTAGGCCAAGGACTTGCGGACGAATGTCTTCTCCTCGCCAGAATCAAGCCATGTACTGAGGCAAAAGAGTTAGGGTGTCCGAGCTCGAAGAAGAAACCAAATTGGATAGGAGAAGCTACTTTTCAACCCGAGGAGAGCGATGCCGAGCCCAACTAGGATAACCACCGCCAGTCGAGACTGCAAGGACAGAGTCAAAAGTTTGTGTAGTGGGGGCGGACTATATATGTGGAGGGGTGGAGTGTTATAATTTGATGATATACAAATTTTTTCAATGTAATAGTAGGATTTTTTCAAGTTGTAACAGGGGCAACACCCCTTACTAGCCACCCCCTGGCTCTATCCTTGGTCGAGAGGTGAGATATAGGCAGGGACGGAGCCAAGAATTATAGTCGGAGGTGGCACCCAAAACTACTAATTTTTTAAACACTAACAAAAAAAAAAATGCATTGTTGTAAATTAAGTGAACTTTAAATAATACACTTTCATAGTTTAATCATCCGTGAACATAAAACATACATAGTTAACCTACTAATTCCGTCTCAAGTTGTTTGTCCGGTTTACAAAACGAGAACTTAAAAACAAAAATTTAGTTTAGAAATATTTGAAACTTTTTATATAACTTAAAAGAACTCATTGATATCTAGTAAATTATTTAAAAAGAGGTCAAATTTTGTTGAATTTTTTTGTAATTAATTGTAAGTCTTCGTTTCAGGACCGAACAAATATTTTGGAACATGAGGAGTATCGATTAGCTTGATTTTGGAATTCGGAAACATGCATGCATTATTTGTAAATAGAATTTTAGCATTTGAAGGGCAAATAAGTAATAAACTAAATGTAGGTGATGGTTCTTGCTAATGTGATGAGCTGGAGAGGTATGGATAGTCAACATTAGAGACACAGTGAAAGAAGAGAATGAGGCGGTCTAGAGGAAGTGTGAAGAACAAAGCAGGTGTGCACAGAAAGAACTAAGGCAGTGGATTGCTCTCAGTCTAATTCGTGGTACCCTTGGTGACCTAGGAGATGGGGCAAGAATCCACTAGAGAGAATGTTCTCCTCTCGCTCAGTGATTGCCCTTTTTCTCTCACTAGAATGACATATGCCTCTGCCAAGATCTCACCAACCTCTGGGCATGAAAGGGAATGTCCCATATTTATAGGCACCCTGGACCAATCATGAGGTGCCAGGCTGTCGTCCTATAATATGATAACATGTGTCCTTTCCGTACAACCTGACCGTACGGGTGACGTCATCACCGCACAGCTGACCCGCGTGGTGACAAGCCATTCCCCCGCGCAGCGATCCTCTTGTTCTTAGCCACCAAGCCACTAGATCTCCCTTATTCCCGTAAGGGCAAGGTCGTGACCTGTTCGATCACGCCTATACCGCAGCCAAGCCTCAGGGGACCCCCGGGGTCCTGCCTTTAGACCGCAGCAGATATAATAACCTGGGCTAATTTAGACTAGCTTCTCGCGTTCTCGCCCATGTTCTGGGCCGCGCCAGTCATCTGGGCCATGAGCTTTTCTCCTGTCAGGATGGCTCACGGTTGTCCAAGCACCGCCCTCACTGGGCTAGGGGTGCGCGCCGCTGGGGCGCCTCGCGCAAGAGGGTCCCGCTTTAGCGGCCCCCTTACGTGGAGACCTGGGCCCGCGCTAGTGGACCCCCCTGCGCGGAGGATTGCGCAGAAAGCGCCACGTGTTGCTTGGGCATCGTGCCACCTGGGTGACACTTGTCATGATTCTATTGGCGGGTTAACGTTGACTCTGGTCAACCGGGGGGTCTGCGCTGACCTCCCCTACACTAAACAACTGTCAATATTATCTATTTTTACTCATAAAGGTTTAGAATTTCAGGTCTGTAAAAGGAAGAAGACTAGAAGAGGAGTTCTGGCAATGGACTTAGTCTCAACGCACCAGTTGATCGGCGACTGACGGACTTGCTTAGTGCAGAAATTGATCCAAATTCAACTAAGAGAGTCAGAGTGAAATCAACATGGAGCCACAGACAGTATATCGGGATTTTTTTGTAGTTTTTTTATCCATGTCCGGACCATTAATTCACGTATCCAATTTAAACGTACGATTCGGTTCGGACCGGATTCATGATTCATATGTTTTTTTAGAAAGCGATCCGCACGGTGAATAAAAATTCGCAAATGATAGGTACACATCTATTAAACACACCCATCTCATATATGTACAGAGTCCATCCTATATGGGCCTCATAAATGTGAGAGGAGTGTGGTTGTTGGCCCGTATGTATATAGCATTGATGAAAATAAATTAGAAGTGGAAATTAAAGACGGTCTTTTATATCTCAATAATATAATGGTAATAGAGAGACAAAACACAATTACTCATCAATAGAATGTGTATATATCGAAAAAACAACTACATCAAGATAATTGTGGAGACCTTAGCGTGTGTATTACGTTGCTGATGTATATCGAATAAACTTTTATGAATTTTTCCTATAGTTACGCAGTGATGGGCCGCCTCCTCTTGACTCTCTTGACCCACGGTAAGGTTGGCGAGTCTTCTGCACTTCCCTAAGAGCAGCTGCCCAGACTCAAACCAAACCCAAATTTGAAATTTGAGTAAAAATCTCCAAAATCAAGCTTCAGTCTTTGAACCAAACCCGTATCAAACTGAGTTTTATTCAACATTTTACCCAAATCAAGGGAGAACCAAACCTCTACCTAAATTTCTAACGGCTACTTTGTGGTGGTCGGGAAGCATTCGTCCTCGTGGTCGTCGTCGGAAAGCGGTGGTTTCAGAGCTGGTAACGGTGGACGTTGGTGGTGTGGTGGTTGGCGGTCGTCGTTTCAGATCTGGTGGTTGGCGGTCGTGGTTTCAGATCTGGTGACGGTGAATGTTGGTGGTGGTTTTGACGTCGATGGTGGTTTCAGATGACGGTGGTGATAGGTGGTGGTTTCAGAGCTCGACAGCGGCAATCTTGGTGATGGAGGCGATTGTTTTTCTGGTGGAGGAAGGCGGCGTGTGCCAGCGAGCAGCAGCTAGGGCTTGAAATCTGAGCAAAGGACTGGAGAGGGTGATTACAAATTGAACTTTTATTCAGATTTTTTAACAAATTTGAGGGAAAAAAGGTTCAGGGCTGGAGTTGCTCTAAGCTATATTCGTAATGCTTTATTTTTTTCTTTTTTAATTTATTTTCTTTTTATCCCCGAGTATTCTAGTCAATAAAGTTCCATTAATTGATTAAACAATTTTGGATGGAAAGGGAAAAAATAAAAAACTTGGTGAGACATTCAATTATATCAAAACCTGGTAGTTTCGTTCGATAGTATTAATACTTTTAGTGACCAGTTTGATTTTTTTTTTCTTTTTCATTAATTTATCTAAAATTGAACGTACCTTCTCTTAGTAATTTTTATCCATTAATTGGAGTTGGGTCATCAAACTCACAAGACATGAGGGAAGGGGGACAGCTAAACAACGACTGCCGCACGTTATTATGATTGATGATTGCGAGTCTTTGGATTCTACGTACGAAGGAAACGGCTAAAGAAGCCCTCGGTAGTGCAATATAACGGAATTAATGTACGAAAGGATTTTAATACCCCTCTGATCCAGCATCCAAACGAACTCTGAAGGGGATAAAAATGAGAGGATAATAATAAATAAGAGGGTCTATGGTGGATTGGCTCAGATTAGGGAGAGTTTGAGCTGAGTTAAATTAAGCAGGGTTAAGAGGGTTCAGGCCGGACCATTTTTTGGGAGGGATAACTCATCCACCTCCTTCCAAAACCAGCCAAACCAAGACTGAAGTGTGTGTATGGGGAATAGTCATCCAGGCCGAAACTTGTCTCCCTGCACATCCCCCATTCAAGCGGCTCCTAAAGACAAAAGCAAGAAGGGACTTGTGTGAGCATTTTGACTCAATTGCAAGTCTCAAGCGTATTTGGATTCTAAATTTCTCGCAAATTTTACTTGTGAGTTGGCTTTCCTCAATAATCCAAATCCATGAATAACCATCTACTTTTCCCTTTCCTTCCCTCCTTGCTCCCCTGATCTAATTTTCATTTTTCTTTACATATTCTATTCCTTTTTATTTGGTCAAAATTCCGTCTAAATCTTCCTATTTCCTGACCACCACAGTTACTTTTGTCTTCAACCTTCATTGTTAGCACACAACTCTTGACCTTCCTTTCAAGGGAATGTCGCATCTGGGTGAAACCAGTCGATTGTTCATTCGTAATGCACTTAGGGTATCCCCGGCCCTTACTCAATTTTTGACTCAGATTTGATTGAAAATTTGAGTAAAAACTTGATTTGGTATGAGCCTTTCCAACAATTAACTAAGATTTTGAGAAGCTTCTCTCGTTGCCGCCGCTCGTTGTTGTTCACCGCCAGAACCACCCCTTTCTCTCTTCCACTACTCCTAAACACCACGATTGACCACCGCATACCACCACCCCAAACCACCGTCGATCTATCTTTGTGTTCGTCAACCTTTGTAGGCTCACGATCTATATTCTGCTACTGCCACCAGACCACCACAAACACCACCCACCACCAGCGACCTTCGTAGCCTCACGATTTGTGTTCTCCTACCCTTGCCAAAGTTGACAACGGCAGAAGCGGAAGGAGTTCCGACAGCAAGCTTCAGGCAATGTGCACCACCATAAAGTTACCATTGGCAATTAGTCTCCCTTAATTTGTGTAACAATTTGAGTAAAACTCATATTGGTGTGGGTTTGGTTCAAGGACTGAAGTGAGATTTGTGGGGCTTTTACTCAAAATGTGAATTTGGTTCTGGTTCTGGTTCAAGGCTGGAGATGCTCTAACAAGTTACGACCTTATATTTTATTTTTTTTTCTTTTCTTCCGGTACTCCATGGTTGATGCAGCTAACATTAGAGCATCTTTAGTAGGCTCTAAAACTGAACAAGGTTAATAAATACTCCAATTAAATTAAAAAAAACACAATCATTGCACTATTGAAAATATGTTTTTCTTATTTTAACCATCAATTATTATTTTTCCTTACTTTTTTAGTACTAATAATTCAAACATGGAAGGGTAAAAGAAAAAAATTCATTTACTATTACCAAATTAGTTTTGAGGTGGGACAATGTATCTGGGACTACAAAAAGTGCTAACTGAGACTATAAAATGAAGACAAAAGGAGTATTTCTTTATTTTTGTGCTACGTCATGGTACGAGATTATTTGGGCTACAAGATCCAACCAGATCCTAGAGCAAGATTTGATAAGTAATAGTCAATAAACTAGTATTCATTTATCAACAGGTTTTTTTCTTCCATTTGAGCTTATTTCAATAATTCTTTTAATTGTTTTAATAGGTGTAATCACTGTAACTCGTCAATACTAAATCTTTAGAACGAGAAATCCAAGGTAGGCTCTCAAAGTTAGTGTGTTAAGTATAGGAAGGGAGTTTGGAGTAGGGGTGCAGATCAGCCCAAAAGCCCACCCAGCTCGCCTATCCCAACCTGTGTTTTTTTAAGGATTCGGAATAAATATTTAGGCTCATAGGGCTGACCTGGGTTAAGATTAAAATAATATTTTTACTTTAATAGGATATGTATATATATGTAGGAGGCGTTTCTACTAAGGGCTCCCTTAAACTGCTACGGTGCATGATTTTTAGTTCCGGATCGAATTTCGACGATCCGAATTGTTAGATGTGTTTAAAACGTGTTTTTAAGGTCTAATGAGGATTCGTCAAAAAAATAAAAAATAAATAAATAAAACCTGAAGGGCTTGATCTAAGCAGTTTTCGATAAAAAAGTACATACACATTTTATCAAAAACTGCTCGGATCAAGCACTTTTGGGTATTTTTTTTGTAACGCCCCGATTTTCGGAAGCATTATTTAAAATAATAAAAAGATTTATTCAAAAGAGTTTCATTTATAAAGCAACGGAAAATAACATAAGTATCTTAAGTCGATTACAAACAGAAATAGTGCTTTGTTGGGAAATTAAATTACATTGTTCCAACACAAAAATAAGAAGACTTGAGGCTTCTAGAGGTTCAGATTCAGATTCTCCTCCTCAAATTGCTCAGCAGCAAACTCCTCCGTCTGGTAATACGGCTCCTCTTCTGTACCTTCAACACCTGGCGTAATATGCCAGGGCCATAACAGCACCATGAGCGAATAATCACTCAATAGTAAACCCTACCCGAACCCATAACTTACAGATAACAAGATATAGCATGCAATCAAAGTAAAGAACAATTCAATTTAATTACTAGCCTTTACTTAGTGAATTCTAGAATCTCATCCGTTGAGAAACATCCTCCCGTATTAACCACTAAGTCTAGGCCATTCGTGATTCAACTCCCCCTTGCTTGCCCTGACTGGGAGCCCAGATGAATGGTCTAAGTTATCTACTTAGTCGGATTCATCAAACGCCTCACAAGGATGAATTCCCCAGGGACTGACTGTACCACTGGGCCCACGAGGAACTGACTGTAACCTCGGGAGTATATAGTCGTAACTCGACTATAATACAAACCACCCTTATATCACCAAAAATTCAATACGGAGTAATCACGCAATGCCATAACTTAGGGTTCCGAAACCCAATTAATCCACCAATCCGAATATCTCCTTTTTCCAAAAAAATCAACCGACTGCCTGCCGTTCATAAATCCTCAACTCATCAACATCATCCGAAACCATCATTTCATTTATCCATTAACCTAACCGTCTAGGTGATTTCTAAATACGAGCACCAACCCGGGAACCTACTTGTCCATTCTAACAATTGACATTTTCATACAAGTTTGCAATAATAAAGTAGGGACAAATTGATATTAACAACACAAAAAAAATGCAATCGTGGAATAATAAGAATACAGTCTAACATTATGACGTTCTGAACTTCCTGACAAAACTTTGATTAGCACTTGTAGGAAACTATCACTTTAATAATATAATTATTAGTCACTTATGTATATTTACTAGAGACTATACCGTGTATTAAGAAAATTAGTTAATTTTAAACTCGCGTTAAGATAAGAAAATTAGTTAATTTTAATTTCGCATTAAGTCAATGAATTGAATAGACTTTATTATCATAGGGCTTTTAATTGTGACCAAACATAACCTTGTTTTCATAATTTTGGTCGAAACGTAATCTTCCATAAACTAGGGGGCTAAAGTTAAATATGGTTTATAAAATACTTAGGGTCAAAACATAACCTATACTAACTGCAAGGGTTAAAGCGTAATTATTATAAAAGTAATAAAGATTGTCAGTGGATCACTCTTTGGCCGACCAACATGGTCTTGGCCGACCTACGTGGGAAAGGGTACAGTTTTGGCTGAACAAAATAGGGAGGTCACGGTTTTAGCCGTGGAACGCTAGAATCCGATTTCTCCTACTCAGTAACGCCAAAAATTTATACCGACATGCTTAATATACACAAGATTAGCAAACCCATTATCTTTCTCAAGAACATTGTTCCTCTTCTTCTTTCTTGGCGCTAAAGCACACCATTTTCGTTTGGGAAAAATAATACCCACAGTTATACATAAAAATAGATATATTTAGGGAGGTAAATTTTAACTACCTCTCCTCCGAAGACAAAGCGGTAGGTTACGGTTCAAATGGGAGAGTAGCGGGCTTGAACGCGTGATTGTCACAATGCTAATGGTGGTTGTTTTCAGTGTGGAACAGAACTGCTTTTCGGACTGGATTCTATTTAAAGTGTGGGAGTGTATACTTGTTACCCAACCAAATCCAACTCTCTCTTTCTGACTTCTTCCGAAAAATGGAAAAAAAGAGAGAGGAAGTAGCTGTGTTTTTAAGGAGGACTTGGGTTGGTAGGATAATTGGAGGGGGTGAAGCCACGTATGAGAAAACAAAATGAAAGGGTGAGAGATGTTAACAGGTCATAGAGTCAGCTGGGCATACTCGTAGCTCTTAGGTTATCATTAGGATTTTCCTAGGTTGTATTGTCAGGAGTTATGTGAATAGGTTGGGGTAGTTGGCTGGTGCACATACAAAAGAAACGTATACTAAATTTTACACCTGAATACTTTGTTAACTAGGTGTCATGTGCACATAAGACCCACTCATGCACTCACACAAATAGACGCGTAAAAATTTGGGGAGAAGATATATATAAAAAAATATGTATAACTATATGAAATGAAAAATCTAAAATCAAATGTTATATATATAAAATAAAAATAAATAAATAAAAATTCAGACCATTACATTTTTTGTTTACAAATCCTCGCAGTTAGACCTTAAAAACATGTTTTAAACACATCTAACCGTTCGGATCGTCGAAATTTGGTCCGGAACCAAAAATCCCACACCGTAGCAGTTTAAGGGAGCCCTCACCTGAAATTTCTTTTGCGTGTGTGTGTGTGTATATAATGGCCCATTCTTATGAGAAATCCCACACTTTGCTAAAGTGTAGGACTCACCATTTCCGATTAAATTTCGACGATCCCGAATCGTTCAATGTGTTTAAAATGTATTTTTAAGATTTGTGCAAGTATCATAAAAAATGATCGGAAAGGGCTTTATCTGAGCAGTTTTCGATAAAAACTTTACATGTATAATTTTATTGAAAATTAATCGGATAAATTTGTGAAAACTTAGAACTTGAACTATAATTATTACACTTGTGAATTCTAATTTGTGATTGTTATGGTTGATTAGTTTATTTTTGTGATACGCTTTAGAAATTTAAATGAGCTTGTTGAACAGGCTTGAGAAACTAATATTTTAATTGGGGTGGTCTTGGCCTTATTAAATGAAGCCGGTTATCAATGGGTCGGGCTTGGACTTGCACAAATCCTGTTATTATCTAGTATAAGTTTGGACAAAAGCAGGCCCAACCCGGTGTATCTGGACCCCTAGTTGGGAATGAGAAGAAGAAAGACAACGTGAAGGGAGATTGGGAAATGAGGGTCCCACTTATATTTTTTATTAATATATAAAATCTAGGACAAAATTTAGAAACTAATTCTAGAGAGCCTGTTGAAGGACCCTCTCACTCCTAAATTAGCAAATTCTTATCAATAAAATTGGACCCCACTTTTACTTGCGTGTCAATTTTAGGAGTTATTTTGGAAGCAAATTTTAGGTACTACATTGAAGATGTTCTGATCAAGGTTGAATCTGGATTTTTTTTAGTTTTTTGGTCTACTTCTTTTTTATTTTTTATTTACCTCCGATTCATCCTAGAAAAATTGAAAAGATAGAAAAAGGGACATTTACCATCAGGTCACCCTTGGATCCCATAATTACCATTAGGTCAAGCCGAACTCCGAAAAATTCCCATCAACTCCTCAACCCGTATAAAAATGCCTAAATCATAGGGTACCCTATGAAAGTGCTTAAAATCCTTGGGTACCCTATGAAAGTGCCTAAAATCCTAGGGTACCCTACGACTAGGGGTACCCTATGAAAGTGCCTAAAATCCTAGGGTATTCTACGACTAGGGTACCCCATGAAAGTGCCTAAAATCCTAGGGTACTCTATGAAAGTGCCTAAACCACTAAAACCCTATAATAAAAAAGTGCACCCTAAACCTAAACTCTAGGGTACCCTACGACTAGAGTACCCTATGAAAGTGTCTAAAATCCAAGGATACTCTATGAAAGTGCCTAAACCACTAAAATCCTATAATTGGAAAGTGCACCCTAAACCTAAACTCCAAAAAAAAGTGACTTACCTTAGTGGTAATTAAAAAAAATGACTTACCTTATTGGTAATTAGACATCTCTTTTCTAGACCTAGAGGTAATAATCCCATAGAAAAATTATACTGACGGAATCTACAAAAATTTCCCTCAAACAACAAAGGATAATGGCAAAATTGTTTTTGCTAATTTCTCAATGTCAACTCACATAACAAAATTAAACAGTTTTGGCATTACATTTTTCAACACCGAATTAATACGAGTCATTATTCAACAAATAAATAAATAAATAAATATATTGGATACGAACCTGATCTATTTCGAAAAACCTGAGGGTATAGAAAAGACGGGTATCGAAAATGTACCGACGACTTGCAGGGCTCACTTTTGAGTTCCCTACAAATGATCCCAAACCTTTTAATAATTTTAAAATAATGTTTAGAGTGCCGCTGCAAAAATTCAGTTCAATTAGATATGCGTAAATATGTGTAAATGAGTGATCCAATATTCTAAATTCTCATTTAGAATTTAGGATTTTGAATTCTGAATGAAATTTGAAGTTTGGATCGCCTACTTACACATATCCAGTTGAGCTGAATTTTAGCAGGACTAAAAAAATTATTGAACAATTCGAATCATTCGTGTAAAATCTAAAAGTGGGTCTCGCAGGCCATCGGTACATTTTGAGTACTCTCATTTCTGCGGGAATAGTTTGGTCCAATTTACGATTATAGTATATATGAGGACAGAGCACTTATTGTTGTCGAAAAGAACATAGGCCACGTGAGGATGGGCAGGCAAGCAGAGATGATCGATGTTCCAAATGGGAATGTAACGTGGCCAGCTGTAGAGCAGAAGGGGGCGTTTTGGATTAGAAAAAAGAAAAAGAAAAAAAAGGATTGTTGAATTGGGTTTGACCGAGAGAGAGAGAAAGAGAGAGAGAAATAAAAGCTGTATCTATTTCCTGTCATTTGTGTGTGGCCAGTGGGGGGTATTGGGTTTGACCGAGAGAGAGAGAGAGAGAGAGAGAGAGAAATAAAAGCTGTATCTATTTCCTGTCATTTGTGTGTGGCCAGTGGGGGGTGGTGGTGGCCAATAGGCAATTTGGCATTAATAATCCCAAATAAAGGAGAAAATCATACGAGGACCGACTGACTGACTGACTGAGTGAGTAAGTGGTGTGGGAAGGGGGTTTCATCATAGTAGTGGGTTGAGCTGTAACCCCTGCTTGGTGTGAGTTGTCAATAAAAAGCTACTCGTTTTTGCACCTGTGACCTGCCTCTTCTCTCTCTCTCTCTCTCTCTTAACGTGACCATTTGTTTCTCATTGGGCAGGCCAACGAGGCAGCCGCTTAAAGTCCCTGATTTTTGGACTCAAAAAATACCACCACCCCTAGCTAGCTAATCCAAAACAATTACATGGAGTGGCAGGGGCGACTCTACCTTAGAAGCAGCGAGCTCACCTCGCTGAATTCAAAAAATGCACTGAAAAAAATTTAAAAATTATATATAAATTAAATTTTCTTTAGCATTGTCAGCGCTAGATTACTCGCGCGAAGTTAAAATAACCCTTTTTAAACTAAATTTGAACCAACTTGTTATAGCCCTAGCAAAACAAAACAAACTTAAAGCCAAATATAATATCACACACATTAAACCCAATATATAATGAGATAGTGGATTTGGTAAAAAAAAGAAAAGAGGATAGTGGAATGGATGCTTCTCTGTAACAGGGATTCGGGGGGCCTGTGGTGACTTAGTAATAATTGTTTTTTTTACACCTATCGATGCCCGAACAAGATTATTTTTTTACTGGATGCTCTTCTCAACTAGCCCTACGACCCTTATAGTTCAGATCAATAAATTTCTAAGCCCACAATTTTATAATTTTTTCTGAAGATTTTTTCAAACTGGTAGGGACCTGAATTTTGAATGAAAATCAAATAATAGATGAGTAACGTAAAAATATCCAATGGGCCTGATTTTCTCCGAGATCACATTAATAATTATTTTAAAATTATTTAACGGTTCGGATCGTTTGTATGGGACCCGAAAGTGGGCTCCACAGAATTACATTTTGCAAAGGCTTATAAGTCCCACGCTTCCCACATCAAATGTTGCCGTTTGATGCCCACTACACACCTTGTGGTGACTAAGTCACCACAGACCCCCCGAATCCCTGTAACAGATATGTAAAACGATGTAATGGATATGTCTCTTTCGCCTAGTTGGAGTTTTTTTTTGCATATAGCTTTTCATTATGGACACGCTATGTATTTTTGTCAGTGCCGAATGAAAATCTTGGAGTCGCCACTGTGGAGTAGTATATTTTAGTAACTAGTAAGTTCAATTCTCTTGTTGAATTAATTCGAGGTTAAGCCCATGCTTCCATATAGCAGCAGGTCGCAGCAGTATTGATTCTCCGTCCTTCCTCGTGAGATACTGATCGATGAGTCTCTAACCAAGGCAATGACCCAAGGGCGGAGGCATACTTGGGCCGAGGTGCGCTATAGAGGACTTGCAAAAAACCAAAAAAGAAAAAATATATATTTAAAATTGATACCCAACAAGTTTTAGCCCACCCCAAAATTTTCAGCCCAAACCATTCTAATATTGGTCCAAAATAACTGCCCAACCCAAGAACCCACAATCCAGTCCAATTTGTAATTAATCAAAAATCAAACCCAAAAAAATAAAGAAGACGAAATGGATCTGCAATTTCACTCCCCAAAATCACTTGACAGTGTTTAAGCCAAGAGGATCTCAATTTTTGATATTTGATTTCATCATCTAGGTAAGTTAGGCTTTTTATGAAATTACATTTAAAGACTTGAGAGTGGGTTAATGTGAAATATGAGTTGAAATTGGGCCAAATGGTAACACACATGTTTATGCAAGGGTGTATAGTGTAATAATTTGAATTAGTAGTATATAAGGGATGAGAGAGAGAGAGATCTCCCTCCCACCGTAGCCGGCCCCCTCTTTCCTCCCTCTCTCTCTAAAAATCTCACCAAATCACTCACTTCACCTCCCTCACTCAACCAAAGCATTGATCCACTCTCCCTCGTGTTTATTCTCTCTAGTAGTGATACCTGAATCCTTATATGAAAAATACCTTGGTGACAATTACCTTTTGTTCGTATAGGTAACCATATCCATCATGCTCATCTCATGCACATTCATTTAGAGTTTGTATATATATCTCTACTGGGCTAGTGAAGCTCACTCTAATAATTTCAGGTACAACGCATGGAGCATGAGTTGGTTGATTGGAATGCTTGAATGGATCGATTTGATGAGAATGCATTGAAGAGTTACCATTTTATCTCATGAACTTTATTTTTGGAATATAAATATGTAGCTCTATTATTTCATTTTCCTTTTGACATTGGACTAATGTAATGACTTAAATACTTTGAACTTATGTATTCATCATGGGATATGGGTATTTGGATAGAAAATATGTGTAATGAATTTGTGACGAAGTGATGAGACTTTGGAATGTTAATAAATGAAGTCATGGGGTTTATTATATTGAGAAATGTATATTTATTGATGTTGAAAATCGAGGGCGTGACAACAGTGGACACTTAAAACTAGACAAAACAATTAGTTTATAGAAAATGAGAAGATAGTTAGGCAAAAAGCTTGCATGGTTTTGAACGCTAGCATATTATCCCTCATCTGTCCTACAAAAGCCCAGACAACTAGGCTTCCTGTCAAAACAATAGGTATCCTGCTCAAATCTCTAAGGTTCTCCAACCAACATTTTGAACTCCCATTCCAGTTTTTCTACACGTTTTTTACCTTATGTTTTGGGAGAGAAAATTTTAACTATACAAGATTGACTTCCAGTTTTTCAAGAAAACAAAAATTAGATGAGGATTATGCAAAACAATAAAAAAAAGACAAACCTTTACCTCTTCAACTCCCTCTTTTTGGTTTTGTCACTTTATAATGAGTTGGGAGAGAATATAAATGCCTTTAAACAATCGAATTACTTTTTGGAAAAAAGAAAACATTATATCAATATTGGACAACAATAAAAAGTTGGCAAGCTTATACCCCCAGCCGCCAATTTTATAATAATGTGTTACAAATAAGTAATCCGAGACTCCAACACATCTTCATACAATCCTGAACCCCCATCCAACAATCCTGAACCCCATCCACCAACATTAACATATCTAATCTTGGAGTGCATTCTATGTGGATTCTACCAACTGCTATTAATTTGCAACAACACAAAAACCAAAACATAACCCCAATACAACACCAAAGATACAAAAAAAAAAGGTAACATAAACATGTTTCCCCAAGTCGATAGGAACCAAAAGTTGAATTAGCAGCATTTGTCTCCTCCGCCATCTGATGAGTGTAACCTCTCAAGCATGTAAGTTGCTTCACCCAATCTTCCATGCACAACCTAAGTAACATAAGAATTATTAGTACCATACAATCCTAGTAGTAATAAATTTCATGTTTACAATGTTACACAATTTTGGGTAAATTAAACTCAACCCCAAAATCTATATACATCATATTACTTGGAATTGTGGCGATGTGGGACTTTGCTTCACACCCTCCCTCAAGCACAACGTGCTTACTCGGCAGCACCTGCTGCGTGCAGGAGAGAGACGCGCACCCGCTCTGATACCATGTTACACGGTCTTGAATCTTGAGTAAAACTCAACCCCAAAAGCTAGCTCATGAAGTGAGGGTGCCCTCACACTTACATACTTCATATTTACTTGGTATCGAGGTGATATGGGACTTCGCTTCACATACAAATCCCATGACTACACAAAATAATGGTCAGTCACGCTTCTATTTCAGGTGAATGGTCAAACGAAATTCAGATGCACAATTACCTCCTCGATACAACAAATAACTTTCTCTCTCTTGGCACCTTCCTCCTTGCTTTCGTACAATCCAACATTAGCAAATACTTGCATACAAAAACTTAGTCCAAGAACATCTATTTGGCTACACAATTCCGCAAGACAAAAAAAACTTGATACAAGTAATAAACAAAAACTTGTATACAAAATCTCAGACCAAGAATATCTATCTGCTAACCCAAATCCACAAAAATAACATGACACTACTAGTAAAGAAACCTTCTCCGATTCCATCGTTCTCTGTAATTCAAACTCAGTTGGCCCCGCAGTAGATTTTAGATTTTTAACACCATACTGCTTCGGCGAAGTAACGCTCAAATCCCCTAAACTCCTCATCATAGAAAATAGCAACAAACCCGCCAATTAACTGCAAGAAACCTTCCACTATGTCCTCTAGGACAGAAAGGGATAAGATCAATCATGCCATTCTGACCAGGCTTTTTGTTGATTGACTGAACCCGGACCTCTTTTCCAATCCAAGCAACCTATGTGATCAAATCTTCACGTAGTGAGAGAAACGTAGTTCCTTCTCTCACGCGCTTTTCCATTATTCGCCTATGGTAAAGCAACTCTACAAAATCCTTTCGAGTGAGGTTTCAACTATGCTAGGAGGGGTTAAAAGGTAGGAGGTTGGGGTTCTAGGTTACAATACGAGAAACTATTATCCTACCTCTTATTACTTTGGGTTCTATACCCCTTTTCTCCACGTCAAAATAGGCTAGGGTTTGTCTGTTAAAAAATTAAAAGAAATAAAAATTTGAAAAGTGAATGCCATAATGGGTTAATGACTGCAACCCTATTTTTATAGCCGAATCAAATCAAACAAGGAATAGTTAAACCCTAAAACACAAGGTTTAAAGGGAAATCAAGACTTTAAATCTAAAGACTTAAAAAGGAAATCTCAAGAGGGATTGATGTTGAATCGTTATTTTTTTCATGAAGAAGGAATCGGGTGAATCGACAATCGAGTACTAATCTCTGAAACTCCAATTTCAGTGACGATTCAAAATGAAACGAGAGAATGTAAAACCCTAAAACGCTAGGATATCTCTCACTCAGATGGAAATCTAGAGTTTATATGGGATTTATAAGAGGGATTGATGACTGAAACCCATGATTAGAATAGAGAATGGCATTCACCGACGAGATTTATTCTTTTTCATAAAGAAGAACAAAAGGGAATTTGAGAAAATCGACGACAATGGAAGGGCCCACGACGAGACTCTAAAGATCCCTAGACTAGATTGCTGTGTCGAGATTTCATCCAAACAAGTTTTGGATCATCGTGTGAGAGAGAGAAGGAGGAATCTTGTTATAAGGAGAGAGTGGCAGGTTCAGTTAAATTCAAAATCCGATAGAGAGAAGTGAGCATTGGAAGTACAGGAAGACTCTCCCGAAGTATCACAGACCAATACTTGTCAAATTTCTCCACCATTCTTTTGGCCATTTCCCTTACCACCACATTCTCATAAATGAGTCAATCTCTCAGAGCAAGTCTAATCTCACATATATTTGGAAAGCATTGATTAGTAGTGGGGTATTTAGAAAAATTACCCAGAAAATTGCATTGAATGACTCAGATTCACTTGGGAGGGAATCTTAGCCATACGTTGCAGTTTTCTGGGTACTTTCCGGGCTCCTTTTGTCACAGAAATTCTTCAAATCTATTTTGGTTCTTCAAATTTGAACAACCAAAATAAATTTGAAGAACCAATTCTCAAAAAAGGAGGATGGGTCCCCTTCATGTTTAGGATCCAACGGTCGTCACACATGAAGATTTAATCCACTGGTGTAAAATATACCAATCTTAAAGTTGTTTGTTGTCGTTTTAGAAAATTTATATGCTTCACTATTTCATCATCCGTAGTTTTTTTGCTCTCACTATTGTTTGGATGTTATATTGCATACCTCTAATTCAAAAAGTAAAAAATTTGTTACTCCCTCCGTCCCTTTTTAAGTGATCCCCATCGGAATACGTGCAATTTTAAACCACTAAAAAACATATTTCTTTATATAATTTTAATTTTTTTTTATACCAAATTAAAGTTCTGATTGAGTACTTTAATTTGGTACAAAAAAAAATTAAAAACATGCTACGGAAGTGCATTTTTTAACGGCTACAAAAAATACACGTTTCCCAAAGGTATCATTTAAAAAGGGATGGAGGGAGTAAAATGTTAGAAAAATTGACTAAGGGGGTGTTTCCCAAATGATAAAATCTGGATAAATCAGTTGATTTTATCATCAAAACTGATTTTATCAAATTCTGATTTTATCATTTGGGAAACGCCCCTAAATACAAAAAATTATGCAACTTTATATGAAACTTATTATCTTAAAAATTTATCTCAAAACTACCAACCAAATGAAGATTAGTCCCAAATACTAATTTGTTGCAAAATTAATTGTCCATGACACCATATAAATTAATAATTTATTCGAATTAATCCAAAAACCTATACTCCAATTCACAATCCATGATGCAATATGCAAATAATAGTAGTCTCCCAAACGGGCCATGACTATTTTTTTCACACAAAATTCTAACCCGATCATAGAGAATTTAAAATAAATAAAAAAGGACGTGAGAGGACTACTGAGCATCCCCAACAAGCCTAGTTAAACCCACTGGAATTATACCTAGTCAAAATCTCATAAACCTCCCACAACCGCCTAAATAAACACCCCAACAATTTACATATTACTTCAATGCCTCAACAAATCTCTTCATTTTGTTGAGGTAATATTCATTCGTTTTAATTATTTTATTGCTTTTCTCCTTCTCTTCTCTCTCTATTGCACTTATTAGTAGCAGATGATAGGTAAAATAGATAGTAAAGAGACATCAATAGTTAAAGTAAAAAATGTGCGTTGTTAAAAAGTAAGGGGGTATTTCTCAAATGATAAAATCTAAATAAAATCAAAATTTGATAAAATCAACACTTGACTTTAAAACACTTGATTTTATCAAAACTCTTTATCACAGTATTAAATTTTGATTTTATTCAGATTTTATCACTTGGGAAACACCCCTGAAAATGTGCGTTGTTGATCAGTTGTTTTTCCTCAATTTTGACCTAGGCTGCTAGTGGGTTTGCTCTCGCCCCATCATCAACTCATGTGCCACTATCGAGTTTTTGATCAAAGTAACCCCTTTCTTGAAACAATTTTTCGAGATATACCACACTTTTGAAACGTATTGTGAAAATAGCGTTTCACATATGATCAAAATGCGTTATAAATGTTAACTGCCATGTGGCACGCCAACTCAGCGTATATGCTAACCGTATGTATACCATAATCGCTTGTATGAAGAATGTGCAATAAGGTTTAATTATAACGCATATGCAGAATGCACAACATGTTTAAACCAAATAAACCCTTCCCCTGCGCAATCGGCCTCCCTTTCTCTCCTCGTCCTTACTACGTGATATGGGAGGTCCTACGCGATTAGAACTCGCGATCTCCACCCACGATTGTAAAGTTTAAGAGAAAGAAATATGGAGAGAATAATACTTTCTTGTGTATTGATTTACAAAGATACGTGCCCAATATATACAGAAAAGGGAAGCTATACTAGGTAAGAAGCTAAACTAGGAAAGAATAAATTTACAATATTCTTATACTACAATCACGGATCTTCAATCAATCAGTCAACCGATTCTTTCTCAATCACAGATCTTCAATCAATCAGTCAACCGAATCTTTCTCTTCTCAAACATAATTTCCTTTAACACTCTCCCTCAAATTGGAGAGTGAATATCATGAAGTCCCAACTTGCCACTTAAATATTGAAATTGTTCATTTCTCAAAGGTTTGGTAAAGATATCTGCAAGTTGAGATTTTAACTGAACATAGGATGGTGCAATTACTCCGGCTTGTAATTTTTCCCGAACAATGTGGCAATCAATCTCCATATGCTTCGTACGTTCGTGAAAAATAGGATTTTTGGCAATGTGGAGAGCTGCTTGGTTGTCACAAAATAAAGACGCCGGCTGGTTTTGTGAAACTTTGAGATCCTGCAAAATATGTTGTATCCATGTAATTTCCAAACATGTCGCAGCCATAGCTCAATATTCGGCTTCAGCAGAGGAACGAGCCACATTGGTTTGCTTCTTTGGTTTCCAAGATATTAAGGAATCTCCTAGAAATACACAGAATCCTGAAATGGAACGTCGAGTTGTCTCACAACCCGCCCAATCTGAATCACAGTAAGCCGTTAATGTAGGATCATTGAAAGAAGAAAAAAATAATCCTTGACCAGGATTCCCTTTAATGAAACGTAAAACTCTTAAGGCAGCTTCCCAATGTGGTTTTCTAGGATTCTGGATAAATTGACTTTGCATTGCACATAATAAACCAAGTTTGGCCTTGTTACTGTTAGATAAATCAATCTCCCAACTAATCTTCTATATTTGGTAGGATCATGTAATGGTTCAATTTTAAATATGCCTCCATGGGTCCATGGGGAAAGAATTAGGACGGGATCCTAATAATCCCACGTCGTTCAGAATATCCAATGCATACTTTCGTTGGGAAATAAAGATTCCCTTTTGGGACCGGGAGACTTCAATGCCAAGAAAATATTTAAGATTGCCAAGATCTTTGATGTGAAATTGTTGGAAAAGAAAGTCTTTGAGAGACTTGATTGCCTGTGCATTATTGCCAGTGACAATAATGTCATCCACATAAATAAGTACTGCAGTAAATGTGCTGCCTTCAGACTTGGTAAATAGGGAATAGTCGGCTTTTGATTGGGTGAAACCTGCCTTTAGAATAACACAAGAAAATTTGGCAAACCAGTTATGGGAAGCTTGCTTTAAACCATATAATGATTTATTGAGCCGACATACTAAATTCTCCCCCTGTCGGTGAAGACCAAGGGGAATATCCATATAGACAACCTCATCAAGATCGCCTTGCAAAAAGGCATTATGAACGTCCATTTGATGGATGATCCAATTGCGGGATGCAGCCACCACTAAGAGACAACGCACAGTAGTAAGTTTGGCAGTGGGAGAGAAAGTCTCCAAATAATCAACTCCTTCTACTTGAGCATAGCCCTTAGCAACTAGGTGGGCCTTGTAACGCTCAATAGAACCATCAGAGTTGTATTTGATCTTATAGACCCATTTGTAGCCAATGGGAGTGACCGGTAGGGAGGGAAACAAGAGACCAAGTATTATTGCGAGCAAGGGCATCAAGTTCAGTTTGCATAGCATCCCTCCATTTCGGGTCAAGAATTGCCTGATCATAGTTAGTGGGCTCACGGAGACTAGATATAGAGGCAAGAAAAGAATAATGGGTGGGAGAAATACGTGAATAAGATAAAGAATTAGAGAGAGGGTGCCTTGTACCTCGGGTCAGACATGACGTTGGAGACGATGACGGTGGGGAGGCAATGTGGGCAAAGTTCATTTGATAGTCGGCATGCCACACCGGTGGGGCACAAGGTCGGGTTGAGTGACGAGGAGCAATGGGTGATGGTGTAGTAGGAGTGGAAGTGGGTAAGGGGGCAGGTGATGGGTTTGGTAAAGTGATTGGGGTAGGATGGTCCAGAGAAGCAGGAGGGTTAGTAGGGGTGGGTGGAGTCGGGATATCTTGGGCAAGAGGGTCAATAGTATGGGGTAAAGATGGGGTGTAGCTAAGATCGGGTGCAGGCACAGGGATAAAATTAGGAGAAGAAGTCTTTTTATAGAGAAAAATATGCTCATAAAAGCGGACATCCCTGCTAAATTTTTTTTTGTGTGAATCTAAGTCTAACAATTTATAACCCTTTTGTCCTATAGGATAACCCAAAAAAACACAACACTTAGCTCGAGTAGCAAATTTAGAAACAGGTTTGACAACAGTAGCATAACATGAGCACCCAAAAACACGAAGATGGTTATAAGATGGTGGACGACCATACAAGCGCTCGAAAGGTGAAATGTGAGAAAGCAACTGATTAGGCAATTGATTGATTAGATAAACAGCTGTGGACACACATTCACCCCAAAAACGAATAGGCATATTAGACTGAAAAAGGAGAGTGCGAGCAACTTGTAATATATGACGATGCTTCCGCTCGACAACTCCATTTTGTTGTGGAGTGGAAATGCAAGAACCCTGAAATTCAACACCTTTAGTTGTAAAAAATGAATGGAGAGAAGGAAACTCACTACCATTGTCATTGCAAAAGAATTTAATTTGTGAGTTAAATTGGTTGTGAACAAAAATAAAAAATGATTTAAGGAATGTAGAAGCATCGGATTTATCGGACATAAGAAATAACCATGTGCAACGAGTAAAGTCATCCACAATAGTTAAAAAATAACGAGCACCAGAATGTGTTGGATGTTTATGTGTACCCCAAATATCACAATGGATTAATTGAAATGGTAAAGTAGAAGAAATTGAACTTAGCGGAAATGGTAATCTAGTCTGTTTGGCCAAAGGACAAACATTACAAAAATTGTCAAAAGGGGTATAAATAAACTTATTAGACTTCGAAATAAGGCATAGACAGGTAGGAGATGGATGGCCAAGACGATGGTGCCAGGTAGTATCGGGATTGGAAGTATGGCAAACAGTTGGTGAGGTGTGAACTGGTGACATGTAATAGAGGCCGCCACTTTGCTTACCCCAACCAATCATCTTCCCCATAGCCAAGTAGTCCTGCAAAACACAAAAATCCGGGAACAAAATCACACAACAATTGGAGGATTTGGTAACTTTACTGGCGGACAAAAGATTTAATCGAAAAGAAGGCACATGAAGAACATCTTTTAAAACAATGTCTTTGTTAAAGAGGAGTGTGCCAGTAGAGTTGATGGGTACGGTGGAACCAGTGGGTAATTTTACAAAGGGTGCATGAGGCGGATGAGAATGAACAAATAAAGAAGAATCAAAAGCAATATGGTTTGTGGCACCACTATCTAAAACCCAGCAATTCGAGGAAGTGGAATTAATAAAGGGATGCTCAGACAAACCTGCGACATTTGCATAAACATCATTATTACCCTTGGATAAGTGTGACACATTTGCCATGGCAGTGGTCAATTGTTGATACTGCTCGGTGGAAAGTCCTGAGAGAGATTGAGTAGAACCGTCGGCAGATGTGGCATGTGCATTACTAGGATTGGATCGGGGACCATGCTGCTGATTTTGCTGTCTGGGACGGTTGCCTTTTGGTTTAAAATTGGGATCATAACGTGGGTGCCCAGGTGGAAACCAATGCAATTTATAACAGGTTTCAATAGCATGTTTGTCCTTTTTGCAATATCTGCAAAATAATCCTTCATTATTGGAATTGGAAGGAAAAGAAGATGGGTTACCAGAGAACTTGTTCGAATTGGAGCCTTTAGGAAATCGCACAGCCGCTGCAACTGAGAAATTTTCAGTGAGAGAATTGTTTCCAATTTCTCGCTGTTTTTTTTTTTTTATCCTGGGTCACCATGTTGTGGGCTTCCCGAATGTCCGGCACCAGTTTTAGAAGTAGTATTTGACCACAAATGGGATTCTGAGTATCGTTGAGTCCCATGAGAAACTGCATGAGACGATCCTCATTATGATGTGCAATCCTCTTACTTCCTTCACCGCATTGACAACAAGCGCACGTGGATAAAGGGCGGTAAGAATCCAACTCATCCCAAAAACCACGCAACTTTGTGTAGTAACTTGCAACTGACATGGTTCCCTGAACATGCGAACCAATGGAACGTTTGATTTGGAATATTCGAGGTAGATTACCTTGAGCGAAACGGGCTTGAAAATCTTCCTAAACGTGTTGGGCAGTGGGAGCAAAGAGCACACTTGGAACGAGATCCGATGAAACTGAGTGCGAGAACCATGAAATCAACATATGGTTGGCTCTTTCCCATAAGTCGAACTCATCTGGATTTTTAGACTTGGAAGGCTTTTGGAATTTCCCAGTAACAAACCGTAGTTTGTTCTTAACGGAAAGAGCAATTTCAACAGATCTACTCCATGTGGCCCAGTTTTCGCCATCCAATAATTGTGAGAAAAGTTTGGTGGCAGCATTACCAAAGTGGTAATTGATAAACACCGTAGATCTCTATACAATGACCCTTGGCATTTTCTTTAGGTATCTTCATAGGAGTGAGATCTCGTTTGAAATTTAGCAATATCATTGCTACTAGCTCGTCTTGAACATTGGTTGAGGTGATCAAGTTAGATATCATCTATTGAGAATTCTCGGCTTGCTTTCCTTGTTGGATATGTGGAAAAGGCAATGAAATTTGGCAGGCTTGCTTGTTACCTAAAGTTTTAATCAGAATTTGATGATTTGTTTGGACTTTTGTGAAGACCGACTTGAGAATGGTCCAACGAAACTATTTGGATGGTACGGTGTAAGAAATGTAGTCAATTCGTAGATCAATCAATAACAAAATGTGATCTGTTGGGCCTTAGAGCTTGTGATACTGTGATAAATGTAAATATCTTTGAGGATCAAGGAGTTGCATAGTCGAAATTTGGGTTTTGTTTTAGACTAGTTGGCTAGTAGATTTTAATTACAGATGTTGAAAGAGCTTGGTTTGGCTAGAATTAGATTGTATTCTTCCATAACTATGCTGATTCCAAATTTGATTGATGTGGTTAAATATTTTTATTTCTAGTTTTAACTAGTACTTCTTGGGTGAAGTTGGATTAGAATTTCAAGTATATGCATGTGGATTTACTTGTGGAGGGTAGTAAGAAGTTTCACGAAAAAAAAAAAAAAAAACATTTTGGAAGTACTTAATTATATTTATTTTCAGAATTTGTTTGTTATGGAGTTGGCTGTAACTGAGGATCTCATAGCTAGAAAATGGATATTTGAACTTGACGTATTAGGATGGAGTAAAAAATTTGACTCCATGAATTGTGGTCGTAGTATCTTTTATGGTACTAACGGAGAATTAGATTTGAGAGACTGAGTCTTGGAACTAAAAGAAATATTAATATCTTCAAAGTGTAAGGAGTTTAATTATGGTGATTTGATTTTCTAATCTTGGTGGATGATGCTAATTGAATATTGTAGTCTAGTGATCAATAGAGCTTGTTTTACTTGCATGTTAGGTTTATTAATTTGGACCTAGGATTATGAATCTTGCTTATGAGTTTGACCACTTTCTTGTTTGAGCTTTTAGTGAGTTTCGTTTGGTAGAGTCTGTACACTTATAATGAGCGAGATTTTATTTTTTGTGTGTGGCTATACTCTTTATGCTTGGTTGGGAGTAAGACGTTAACGATATTTTAAACTTTGGCGTTGCTTATACTACATTGGAGAATGGATGGTTGTAAAGAAGGGATAATTTCTATTGTATGACGTGCATATTAGGCCAAGTGGTACCAGTTGTAAACCTTTGGGCATTCATCTATGGTGCAGTTAGACGAATTGGATTTATCCTGTTTTTATTAGAGTAGTAGTTAATTGGTAATTCTAGGTTACAATTTGAAAATTTTGATTCTGTTGGTTGACACTGAGTGAGGAATATGAGAATTGGATTTCCGCATGTGATTTGGTATAGTTGTACACTGGTGGATTATTAAGTGTGTAACGGAATAGAGGGATGCAAAATGAATTGAAATATTGCTTTTCGAGTTGGAGTTTGGCGAATATGACAGTAGTGGTTGTAATGGTTATCATTTAACAATTTCCTCGATTCGTGACATGCATGTTTCGGTTGCCTACTAGGGGTGAAAAAAAAAGAAGGGGGGTTGTGAATTTGGAAGAAGACTATTGGCTTGAAATATTGAGATTTTGAACTTTTAGAGAGACATGATGCAATTGGATAAGGAGATCTTTTGTCGAATCGTTTATATTGATGTCAGATTGTTATATGAGAGGATTTTAAGTGTACTACTATTTACTACTTAAGGCAAGAAGCTTTTGGAGTTCGTTCATAGTTGAGATTATCAATCTTATGGAGACCATTTCTTTTGGAATCATAGATGATTTTACGCATTTAATTGGATGTTGATGTAGTGTATGGAGTTGTTTGGAGATTGGAACTCATGTAGTAATGTCGATCGAGTTTGGGGCTATAGTTATCGGCCCAGTAGATCTACACACTGTGTCTAAGTTTTGGGATGCATTGCAAGCAACGAGGGGTACTAATTTATTTTTATGTCTCTGCTTATCACCCGCCAACCAGTGGTAAGATTTAGAGGACTATACAAACTTTGGAGTTTTTACCTTAGAGTGGAAAGGAATTTGTGATGATCAAGATACCCATTATGTAATTTGCATACAACAGCAGTTATCATTCGGATTTGGAAGTTGCACCATAAGGAGACCTTTATGTGTGAAAGTGTAGATTCCTATTTGTTGGTATGAGGTTAGAGAAAGGAAACTTTTGGGACTCGTTTAGGTAGAGCATGTGACTCAAAAATATTGCCACTACTCGGGTGGGACTTGTAATCGCTCAGATCATAGAAAAAGAAAAAAGAAAAAAAACTACAATGATAATTGTTGATGGGATGTGGAGTTTAAAATTGGAGATATTGTGTTTCTTAAGATGTTCCCATGGAAGGTAGTTGCTCGGTTTGGCAAAAAAAAAAGGGGAGTTGAGTCCTCGCTATAGTAGACCTATTGAGGTTTTGGACATGATTGGTGAGGTATCATATCGCTTGGCATTACCATTTAGTCTGGCTAAAGTTCATAATGTTGTCTTGTATCGATGTAGAGTCATGAGACACTTCATGTTCAATTCAATAGGTTAGAGTATTGTGGCGCAATCATGCGGTCGAAGAAACCACTTTAGAGCTTGATGAGGAGATGCATGAGAAGTATCAACATTTGTTTGCATGAGGTTAGTATGCAATTTCGAGGACGAAATTTATTTTAAGGGGGGAAGGATGTTACGTCCTAGCACTTTTTTTTTATAATAATTATCTTTCCACTTATAATCGGTGTCATGGTCGGGTCCTAGTTAATTATTTTGTGCGCCTTGTGGGTAATTTTGGCACGATTGTAATTTTTGTAGTGTAAGATTGATTTTTGTAAATTAGTGGTATTGGGTAAATCAAGTAATTTTGTATTACGTTAGCTTGGGTTGTATTATAAGTAAGTTGTTTTTCATACTTATCTGCATAGGTTCTAATTACCTAATTAGCTACAATTTAGGGAATAGTGGTTAGTGGTTGGTTTTGTTGGGCGCTGCACTTATATAGTAGATAGTTATAAGTTTATTAGGGTTATCTTAAGGGTGTTTTTTTTTAGAGCCGCAGTACAACAACAATTAAGGTTTCATAGGTGGTCTTCTTCGTCATCTCTGAGGTAATATTTTGTCATGAGTTCTTTCTTCTTTTCTCCTTCGATTCTAAGTTCATTAAAATAATGGAGACTGGTTTTCTAGTTCATGTATTGGGTCGTATTGTGTACTGTGGAGAAAGGGGAGGAGAGAGAGAAGTAGATGGGAAGATGGATGAAGTGGCATTTTTTTTTTTTTACACTGTGGAAGAGGGACTGAAAATTAGATCGTGTATGTGTGTAATTGGACCGAGTGAGGACAGAGATTCATGCATGTGTGCTAATTGGACCGAGAATGGATGAAATCTCTCTTTGGTAATCACAATTGTGAACTTCCGTCATTATTTCCTAAAGGAGGCCGGAGACTTGGAATCATTATACATGAATTATTAGTTTTAACGTAAAAGATTATTTTGGTACTAGTGGCTACTCCTAGTTGGGGTTAGCATAAGTTTTAGATTTTAGTAGTAGATAGCATTTTAACTCATACGGTTTACATTGGGATTAGCTTGTCATTTGGTTTGTTCATTTATTTGATTTTATTTTATATTCAGGTTAGCTTAATTTTGCGTGTTCGAGTTGCATCATTTTTGGACCCAGATGAGTGGTTAAGCATGTTATGTATTTTCGAACTCCCCGAGTCTAATAATTTATTCTTTTAAAAATTTATCATTGGATTATTGAAAACGCGAATTGTTTTATATTTCATCATTAAAATTGGCATGCGTTAAAAAGATATTCTTTTTGGTGAGAACTTGGTGGATATTATTGGGAACATTTATTATTGGAAGTCCAGGGAAATTAATCCTCTGTGTGTGGGTGACTCTGGCCATTAGGGAAGAGACCGTGTTCTGGCCGGTGACCCTAATGCTCAACGACTGACTTTTGCCGGATCGTTCTTAGGGAAAAGTTCCACGGGCTGCCTACTCGTGGTGACTCTAAGTTTCGATATTGGATCCAATTTCTGAGATTTTTGTTCACTGGCACTTGGTACTATTTGGTATTGGTTGTGGTTCCCCATTGTTGTTGAATATCGTACTGTGATCACCATTGAGGCTTGTTAATTATTGGTAAAAGGATTTATTGTTTTGCTATACACCTCGCATGCCAAATTATATTTACATGATAAAATATTTTATCCCTTCTTTAGAACTTTATTTATTATACATGATTTGCCATTCACTGAGCTTGTCAGCTGATGGATTTATTCCAACACCATTTTCAGGAAAATCGAGTCAATAGGTGAGGACTCTGGCGGCATCTTGGGGAATTCTTTGTGTCGACCTCCATAGGATATTGCATCCTAGTTTTAGTATTTTATTTATTCGCTTCCGCTCTTTGTTAAACCTTTTTGATAAATTGCCTTTTGTTATCATTGGTGGAAAATTTTATTGTTGGGTTCATGGAACGGTTGCTCCCCATGCTGATGTTGAGACAAATTTGGTTTTGATTTTGCTATTCAATAAAGAATGGTTATTTAGTTTTATGGTTTATTTTATTTTTAGGCTTCGTGTTCCATGGGTTTGCCCCGTGGCACACGGCCGGTCATTTCTCATTTTGGGGCGTGACAGGACAAATCTTCAACAAACAGAAAAAATGATGCTTGGTTTGTCCTTTGGCAGTTAGAATTGTAGTTTTAGGAATTCGACTTAGTTCAAAGTAGATTAGGAAGTAGATGTTAGTTGTTCTTGTAACAATCAAGTGTTTGAAGTTCTTGTTATCTTTCTATTTGAAGTTGAAGACGATTTTGAAGTAAGTCTAGCTTTGATTTATCAATCCAAGTATCTTGTTTCTTTATTGTTCTTTGATTTTCTAAGTAAATTGGTTTGTATTTCTTCACTTTGAAGGAAAAATCCTTTTAATTGAGGTACTTGAACCACTTAAACACAATCATCTGATTAGATTTGGTTTTCCAAAGTTAATCTGAGAGAGAAGACTTAAAGGCTTTCTCTGGCACGCTCGCACACAATCATTTTCCATATCAAATAAGTAAAAGAACCAAACACATTTTTGGCATGCCCGGTGGGACCCAAAAGTGTTGAATGGCTCCAAAACTTAGGAAGCAAGCAGATGATTCTCAAGTTGGCCAAACGCCAGAAGATGAGAATAATGTTAATCCTAAAGAGAATGAAAAAGTTGAAGGCCTTCAAACAGGCCCAGAAGTTCGTACTGGTCAAGATCCAAATGTGGGGATTGGCCAGGCTTCTCGAATGAATACTAAGAATAACAAAACGGTGCAAGTAGATGACCCTAAAAATCCAGAAGTTGGAGGAAGTGTGTCATCTAGTCAGTTTGCTGAAATGATTGCTACGTTTAAGGAATTGGCTCAAACCCAAAGACTTATGTTTCAAAAGTTAGAAGAGCAATCAAAACTTAGCAATGAGCCTTTGCCTTCATCTGAAAGGATAAAGGAGAGGCTAGTTCAAGTAAGTTTAAGTCAAGGCCTGGGAAAGAGCCTATAATTGTAGATGATATACTAGAATCATGGTATGAACCAGCAAAGACTCATGACTATCAAACACCCAAGCCCAAAAAGACATTGCAAACTATACATGTCTCATTCGAGCCTAACTTTGAAGGATTAGATGGAGATAAGAGTTTTAAAAATGATACCTATGGTTTTGATGAGTATAATTTTACTCCAGTAAACCATTTTCAAGATAGGGCTAATTTAAGAAGGCCTATACCACTAGAAACTGGAATTCCTAGGTATCCAGGGGTACCAGAAATGGGAAGGGTACATTCGAACCTTCTTTATGAGCCTTTTAGGAGGCAGGAAGAAGGTTTTAGACAGGCCAGTCCAGTTGATGGTCCTTTTGAAAGGTTTCCAGATGATCATATGCATAGAAATATGAACTGGGAACCACCTGTTAACCCAAGGGTCCATCTCGGAGAAAATCCTGCCATTCGAGATGAAATACTTGGTCTTATGCAAGAAGCTTATGGACCTCTAACTCGGGGGGTACAAACTCAAATATATAGAAAACCCTATCCGGAATGGACAGATAGGCAGTTCGAAGTCCCTAGAGGATTTAACATCCCAGATTTTATTCTGTTTCATGGGTATGAAAAACAGTAAACAACTGAACACATTGTTAGGTTTACTACTCAGTGTAAGGAATTGGGTAATAATGGGTTCATCAAGTTGAAGTTATTCTCTAATTCCTTGACAGGAACAGCCTTCGAATGGTATTCTAATTTGCCACCAGAATCAGTCCCAAATTGGCAAAGGATGGAAGAATTGTTCCATGCTCAGTTTTATCAAATTGAACCTGAAGTTACCATGGCTGATTTTGCAAGGTTAAAGCAAAAGCTTGATGAAAAGGGTTAGAAACAAATGTAAACTTCAACTACCAGAAGTTGAATTTGTTAGAATATCACAAAATGGATTAAGTGGGGAACTTAGAAAGAAGTTTGACTCTACTGAATTTAGGGAATTGGCTGATCTAACTTATAAAGCATCAAGATATGAATCTTTGCTAGAAGAGGATGTTGATAGAAACAATTCTTCTTATTCAACATATTATAGGGATCCTAGTTATGAAATTGATGCTGCTGAGATTGTTGAGTAGTTTAGTTCGAAAGGATTCTTCTATAGCACCAATGACTAATAAGAAAGCAACCAGTAAAGTATATTCATTTGATGTTTCTCAGGCAGATGCCATTTTTTATTATCTATTAAAGAAGAAGTTTATTAAACTTCCTGAAAATGTTAAACTTCCAACATTGGAAGAAACCAAAGGGAAGAACTATTGCAAATGGCATGCTTCTTGGACTCATTCAACTAAAAATTGTAATGTTTTTCGTGACAGGATTCAAGAACAGATTTAGAAAGGAAGGATTATGTTTCCAGAAAAGACTATGGGCATAGACACAGATCCATTTCCAAAGATTGAAGAAGTGACTGCTAACACTAATGTGCCAACATCTTTGGCCAAAAAAGTTCGAGAAGTGTGGCAGAATAAGCAAGTGCATGTTGGGATGAATTCTGTGCAATTTGGTAGAGGAAGACCAACAATTGGTCAACTTCGAAGTGATATTGGAAGAAACAATAAGCAAAAATATGCACCAGAAAGTTCTTCTCAGAAAGGCTTTAAACAATCCCATCTTCCTATGCTTGAAGTATCCTTTTTGGAATACTTGTGTATGAAATGCAGAGCCAATTATTTGATTTTCAAAGACCTGGACAGGCAGGGGGTTGATTTCTTTCCAAAAAGAATGGAAAGAAAGGCTTTGGATCAAAACAATGAAAGGAAGCCTTGGGTAAGTCCAAGTCAGGGAAGAAATGAGAAACCTTGGTTGGTTTCTAAAAGGACTGTTCCTTCTAGCCCAGTTCCACCAACTTCGAAGAGGGATTATCCTCCTTCAAAGAAGGTTAACACTAGAAAAGCTCCAATGGATCAGGAAAATGAAGTTCAAAAGGAGCAATTTACCTTGGTTAAAGGAGTTCTTGATTGGTTTTTGAAGAAAGTAAAACTAGAACTATTCCAAGGATATAAGGGGTTTTCCAAGTTTGGAAATAAGATGGTCAAACCTCCAAATGCTCCTACTGGTCAATGGGTGTTGGTTCGAGATCCAAAGACTAAGACACCTCAAATGGTTCCCATGTTGACAAGAACTCAGAATAGGAAGTTGTAAATGAGGTATGCTAGTTTCCAAATGGAAGAATATGCTTCAAAGGAGAATCCTAATGGGGGTAATAAGTTTAATCCAAGGTTTGACAGGCTTCAAAGAGAAGATTCAGAGGAATCTCTTCGAAGGGGGTTTACACAATCTGAAAAAGAAACATTGGAGAGTTTGGCTGCAAGAATGGACAATGAGGTGCATGAAAATAGCCCAGCTTCTCCAAATTCCTTGGCAAGGTATCAATCTGGCTTATTAGAAGCCATGATAGTGGAACAGGAAGAAGGAGGAGGAATGAATTCCTCTCCCGTGGAAGCATTTTCCCCTATGGAAACTTCTGCAATGGAGTCTACTAATAAGATAGATATTGCAGAGAAAGAATCTGAGCAAACTCATGGGGAAAGAATCATTCAATTTGGAACTTTACCTGAAGTTCAAATTAATATGGTTTTTCCTTCTTCTGTGAATTTTGGACCATTTGGACCAGATTGCTCACTAGTTCGAAAGACTTTACAGCCAGAAGTTTGCCTAGTGGAGATCATTGATGTATCTAGTGATGATGAATATGATCTCACATATGATAATGGCTGAGATAATGGATGGGCTGCAATAATTTCAAAGATTCAAAAGGAAGAAGAACTTCTTGTCATGGCTAATGCAATGGAGGAACCAATAGTAACTTCCAAGGAGAAAGCAACTTTTGTTCCAGAAACAGATTCAGATTCAGAGTATCCTTTAATTGTTGATTTAAATTGTGCTGACATCTCTTATCCTTTCAGGCCACCATCAAGTGATATGAGGCATCATTTGAAGCCTTTATACATTTCTGCTTCATTTGATGGAATCTTGTTGAACAGGGTTTTGGTTGACAATGGTGCAGCAGTGAATATTTTGCCATGCAGGACTTTGAAAAAGTTGGGTAAAGAGAAGGTTGGATTGATTCCAATAAGCACTTCCATTGCTGGGTTTACTGGTGAAAGTAAAATCCCCAAGGGGATTATATCCATACGCCTGAAAGTTGGCCAAGTGAAAACTGACACAACATTTTTTGTTGTGGATACTTTCACAAGTAAGTATAATGCTTTACTTGGAAAGGATTGGATTTATGTAAATGGTTGTATTCCTTCTTATTGCATTAAGCCTTAATGATTGTGAACTATGAAAATGGAAAAGAAATAGGGATTGAAGAAGTGAAAATAGACCCTCACCCATTTAGTACTTCAGCAAATTATGCAGAGGCTAAGATGTACGAACCTGAAATCATACCTTTGAGTGAAATAGCACAACCTGCCACCCCTCCATCCAGTGTGTTGGAAGTTGGAGAATTGGCAGAGTTAAAATCAAGGCTTAAGCAAGCTGTTGATTATGAATTAGACAACCCACCAGATGAAGCTGCTTGGATGTGAGTCCAAGGGGGAGTTCGAAGAGGCCAACTCTTTGGCTTTAGTTAAGTTTATGGCTCTAGAAATGGAGCAGCAGTTGCAAGAAACAAATGATTGGGAAGAATCATTGGCTGAGAAATCTGACTGGGGGTTGAGGCCAAGTGAAATCGAAGAAGCCTTTATAGGCTATGTGGATTCCCAAGATCCCTTAGAGGAAGTAGAATTGGGAGATGGAGTTGTTTCAAGCACTGTCCAGATCAACAAGGAACTTGATGCTACTTCAAAGGCCAAATTGATTGCAGTGTTGAAAGAAAACAAAGATTGCTTTGCTTGGAGTTACAAGGAATTAATAAGTTTGAGTAGAGATTTGGTTGAGCATAGATTGCCTATCAAACCTAATTGTAAACCGTTTAAACAACTTCCAAGAAAAATGTCTCCTGAAACCATAGTATTGGTTAAGAAAGAGATTCAAAATCGTTTAAATGCTGGTTTTATCAGAACAGCGAGATATGTGGAATGGTTATCTAACATTGTTCCTGTTATCAAGAAAATGGAAAGATTAGGGTTTGCATTGATTTTTGAAATCTAAATACTGCAACTCCTAAAGATGAGTATCCAATGCCTCTAGTAGACATGCTTGTCGATAGTTTTGTAGGCCATAAGATCATGTCTATTATGGATGGACATCTAGGATATAACCAAATTTGTATAGCTAAAGAAGATGTTCATAAAACTGCATCTAGAGCCCCTAGAAACATTGGAACCTTTGAGTGGGTTAAAATGTCATTTGGGCTAAAAAATGCTGGTGCTACTTATCAAAGGGCAATGAACACTATTTTTCATGAAATAATTGGGGGTTTTCTAGAATGTTATATTGATGATATCATTGTGAAATCAGAATCTATGGATGATCATATAGAGCATTTGAAGACAACCTTTTCAAAGATGAAGCATTATCAACTGAAGTTGAATCCTGCTAAGTGTGCTTTTGGAGTAATGGCAGGAAACTTTTTGGGATATTTAGTCCATAGCAAAGGTATCCAAGTTGATAAGAATAAAACTAAGGCTATTGAGGCAAAACCTCCTTCGAATAAGAAAGAATTGCAAAAGTTTCTTGGTCAATTGAATTTTCTTCGAAGATTTATATCTAATACTACACGGAACCTAAAGTATTTTCTTCTTTGTTGAAATTAAAGGATGGAGAGGACTTCAAATGGACAAAGGAGCATGATGATGCTTTCAAGGCCATCAAGGAGTACTTGATCAATCCACCAATTTTAGTTCCACCAAAGAAAGGAGAGCCTGTGAAGTTGTACTTAGCAACAAACTATGACTCAATAGGAGTTTTGTTAGCTCAAGACAATGATGAAGGCAAGGAGCAAGCTATCTATTATCTAAGTAGGTTTTTAAATGACTATGATCAATATGTTTGTAACCCCGATGTTCTGGGCCTCTCTTTCAAGCTTTCCTATGTACTAGAGAACCAATCTAGTTGCTGTTTCAAGATTTTCTTCCTAAATACTCAGACTCTTTGCTGGACAGAGTTGCTGCATTTAAACTATGAGTGCTGCCCTTTATATTGTGCTATACATTGATACGTCCTAGCCTTGGGGGGATGTCCCTTGGCAACATTTGATCCCCTTATGGGAGGGGGATTTCCTCCCACTGTGGTGCTGCTGCACCCATTCTCGTACGCAACTTATCGCTGGGGGGTTGTCCCAGCATAATACAGGACATAGGATAGATCCGCATTGTCTGGTGATATCATGCTGACTTATTTCCAACGTCCAGAAACTTTACAATGTTATTCGGTCAATGCTTGGGCTGCCGTGTAATCCATGATCACCTGAACCGGCCCAAGTAGCTGGGCCTCTTAAAGGCCGTTGAAATGCCAATTTGGGCGGCCATATGCTCCATATGTATCTTAATCAGGCCTAAGTGTTTTGTTTAGTCCAATCCCAATGTGGGCTGTAATTTTTTGTTCTAGTTTACTTGTTTAGTCCAACATTTGCGTATCTCCCTTTGTTATTACACACACCCCTTTGTAGCCATTTGGCCTCCCCTATCTTTTTGTTTCCTTTTCTTTTCTTTCTTTCTTTTCTTTTTCTTTTGTCCTCCCTGGGGTATGCCCCTTGTAGGCTGTACATTCGGTTAGCCCCTTTTTTTTATTTCAAGCTGATTTACCCACAAAAAAAAATATATGACTGTAAAAGTAGGTACTCTGTAGTAGAAAAGTTGTGTTTAACTTTGTTCTTTGCTTCGAAGAAACTCAGGTACTATATGATGCCTAAAGTAGCTTATGTAATTTCCCAGACTGCTGTTATGAAGTATATGTTGTCTCAACCTTTACACAGGATTGGGAAGTGGATTGTATCTTTAATTGAGTTCAGCCTTGAGTATGTTTCTCAAAAGTCAGTTAAAGGTCAAGCTTTAGCTAACTTTTTGGGAGATCATCCAAATGGAGTTGAAACTCCAGAAATAGCAGATGTTGACACAGTTACAATTAAGCCATGGAAAATGTGGTTTAATGGTCCTAAAACATGTCAAATGGCTGGAAATGGAATTGTGCTGGAATCTCCTCAAGGTCTGAAAACCAAGTTTGGTTTTCAAATAAATGAAGGAGAATGTACAAACAATCAAGTAGAATATGAAGCCTTAATTATGGGCTTAGAAATTCTGTTAACTTTACAAGTAGACATAGTTGAAGTCTTTGGAGATTCTCAATTGGTTATAAATCAGGTAAATGGAGAATTCAGTTGTCATAGTCCTGGTTTAAAACCTTATCACCAGTATGTAAAGCTATTGGTGAAGCAATTCCACATGATTACATTCACTTATGTTCCAAGATTCTTTAATGGAGAAGCGAATGCAGTAGCACAAAGAGCATCAGGATTTAAGTTTATAATTGATGAAAGCAGAGAATTCTGCCAATTAACTTTAAGGAAATCTCTACCTATGCTAAAGGATAGGAATACTGACTTCGAAGTGTGTGAAATCACCACTTCTTCTAGTCAAGTTGATTGGAGACAACCATTAATTGATTACTTGACAAAGCCTGATGCCAAAACAAATAGAGCCACAAGGCTTAGATCTGTTATTTACATTATGTATAATAGAGAGTTATTCAAAAGAGGAGCAGATGGGCGTTTGCTTAAGTGTTTGAATAAGGTTGATGCCTTTAGACTAATGACAGAAGTCCATGAAGGCATTTGTGGGGCTCACCAGGCTGGAATCAAAATGAGATGGTTAATTCGAAGGTATGAATATTATTGGCCTGCTATCCTTAAAGACTGTATTGATTATGCAAAAGGATGTCAAGCTTGTCAAAAGACACGACCTCTCAAATGCTTACATGTTACTGAATTACAGTATGTAGTCAAGTCATGGCCTTTTAGAGGATGGGCAATGGACATGATTGGCATGATTTATCCTCCTTCTCGAAGTGGAGATAAATTTATCCTAGTTGCAATTGATTATTTTACTAAGTGGGTTGAGGCTCAAGCTTTTGAAAGTGTAACTCAGGAACAAGTTATTGAGTTCATTAAAGGTATAATTTAAAGATTTGGATCTCCAGAAACCATAACAGTGGATAATGGATCCATTTTTGAAGGAAGAGCAGTAAAGGCTTTTGCAGCAACTCATGGAGTCTCTTTAATCAATTTGACTCCTTATTATGCTCAGTCAAATAGCCAAGCAGAATCAACCAATAAAATTATCAAAAAAGGAATTCAAAGAATGGTTGATAGAAATCCAGAAGAATGGCCAAGTATGCTTTTAAATGTGTTATGGGCTTATTGAACTACTAAAAGGACTAGTACATGAACTACTCCTTTTGCTCTAACCTATGGGCATGATGATGTATTGACAATGGAGATTATAGTGATATTACAAAGAGTTGCTTCTCAAAATGATTTAAACATTGGAGCAAACCAAGCAATGTATATGGAGCTCGAAGAGATAGATGAGGAAAGAATTAAGGCTCTAAATCAGATTTTGCTACAGAAAACAAGAATAGCTAGAAGTTATAACAAAAAAGTGGATGTTCGAAGCTTTGATATAGGTGATTTAGTATGGAAAGTGGTACTGCCTATAAAAGAAAGAAAGCAAGGATTTGGAAAATGGGCTCCAAATTGGAAGGTCCCTTTCAAATACATAGAGTGCTTAAGAGGGGAGCTTATCATTTAAGAGAATTGAATGGATTTTTCCATAGGAGGAAAATCAATGGAAGATATCTAAAGGCTTACGCCCCAACTATTTGGGAATCCTTTAGCAGAAGATGAAACTATATGTAGTTTATCTTTTGGTCTGCTTGTGTTGTTCAAGTTAAATCATGACAATAAGTAAGTATTGTTAATAATGATAGCACAAAATGTGGTCTTTGAGATCAATAGTTCAAGCAGTTCAAGCAACTACAAAATTGAAATAATAAAACATTTCATTCACTAGTTCAAGAACTGTACACTAGTGTCTTTTAAATTGCTCAACACTTGAACACCCTTGTTACAGACAAGTTGATAAAATTCTTCTTGGTCAGTAGTTTGACGTAATTGAGATTCAATTTTCTCCATATCCTGCACAGTTAAGGAAGCTATGCTCTCAAAGGATTGCAGATTCGTAGTTGATTGGACAATCTCATTTCTGACTGAAGCTTGGGCTTGCACCAAATATGCCTCTTCTTCCTTCAATTTTTTTAGCTTGATGGTTTCAGAATCATAAGAAGAAGTTACATTGTTAGCCTCTTTGTAGACACCCCAATTTTGATAACTCGTGCATCCCCGATGATGAAAAGAACGTGAAATATACCTTGGAATGATCCCTCGGGCCAAAACAAACCAAAAAGAGTTTGAACTCTACCCATCTGAAACGTACAGCCTCATCTCCCCAAACCGTGCGGCTTGAATTTCCATGTACACCGTGCGGTGTTATTTTTTGAACCGTACGGTCCATTTTAGACACCGTACGGCCCCATCTGTCAAATCCCATGATTCCCGGGTCGCTCCAGCAGCTCAGAACGAAGGTGTAACACGCCACGAGCTACAACAGTAGCCCACCTTTCTGCCGTAAGAATCTCACCCATGGGAGGGAACTACGGCGCCTTCTCCCTATATAAATCTACCTCCATCAAATGGTTTCGAGCAGCTCGACCTCACCCGCACAAGCCAACTAAAAATTCCCAGTGAATTCTTTCCTCCCTCAAAGCCTTGTCACTATACTCACCCTCATCCGCAGCTCTACAAACCACATTAGATCTTGCCTTACAAGTCCAGAAAGCTATAAACCCCATTTTTTATCCATTCGGTTCGTTTCAAGGTATAAAATCCGAGTTCTTACTTGAAGTATTATTCTCTGAGGGGACTCTATTGAGTCGGAGGAGAGCTCTGTAGCTCTTTCTCAGGCTTGAAAGAGTATCGTCAACAAACTCGAACCTCTCTGATCTTGCATTACGCAATCTATTTTTGGCTGTGGAAATGCCGTTCATAAATGGAGGTACATCCCTTCATTGAAATCTTTCTCAAAAGTTTTTCAAAATTGTCCAAAAACCATATTTTCATGAGAGAAGCAAAGGTAACAGAGGCTGTCATTCTTCTGACGAAATTGAAAATTTTGAAAACAAACTGGGCAGTGGCACCGTACGGCCTTAGCGGTGCACCGTGCGGTATAAACCTTGGTGACGTACGGTAATGGCCAAATCTAATTTTGATGCTCTGTTTTTCGATTCTGAAGCTCTGTTTTTGAAAAAAAAATTACAGGCTTCTCATTACATTAACCCCCCTGAACTTTTGATTGCTACTGTTATGTCCCTCTTTCTTGATTATTTATTTCATTTAATTGTTTATTTGCATAATCATGTGATTCGTTGTTCTTTATCTCTTTAAAATATTATTTTCTTCGTTTATTTATTTAATGCTTATGTGAATAAAGTTTTTAATAAAATCTTTTCAGAAAAATCCCACAAATATTTAGTAGAGACCGGAAAATTCCGGGCACGTGGGGTGCATTTTTCGAACAAAACCTTCCCCGCGGGTAACCTGGCTCCCGAACCCAAATCTCTATTTTTCGCAGACCCAAACCCTTTTTCAGCGGCAAAAGAGTCATTATTTTTCTAAACGGTTTCTCGGGTACCTAACATTTTCCGAAAATTAAACCCCAGGTGGCTACTCTAAATTTTCATTTTTCCCAGATCACCCTTTTTAAAAAACAAACAAAAAAATGGCACCGTCCACACTCTTCTTCTAGGCTAGATAATTCTACTTTCAAATTTTGCCTTTGAAGATGATAATATGATTCTCCTTTATGTCAGAAAGCTGCTTGACCTTAGCTTGAAATTCATAAGCTTTATCCAAGAGTTGTTTGTACAGTTCTGGAGAAGTAGGCTTTAGGCTGAGTTTTCCGTTTGATTTTAGCAACCCAGTTGCTAAAATTAAAGTTGATTTTAGCAAATGAGTTCACCAGGTGCTAAAATCATGGTTGATTTTAGCGCTAAAATCATAGTTGATTTTAGGCTAAAATCAACCATGATTTTAGCACCTGGTAAACTCATTTGCAAAAATCAGGGTTGATTTTAGCAACTGGATTGCTAAAATCATTTGAAAAACTCAACCTTATGTAGCAAGTAGCTTGACAACAAATCTGTAAGTGCATCACCAGGTCTTCTTGGGCAAGTACTTTGAACTCCAAGTCAAAAAATTGCTTGAAAATTTCCTTCCGCTCCTGAGCCTCTCTTGGGGAGAAAACAGGTTTGATCAATGCTCGAGGAGATTGAAGACTACGTCGAGCTTTGATCTTTTCAATAGGAGATGCAGGGATGGTTGGTAAAGCTTGTCTCACCACAATTCCTTGACAGAAGTTGTTCACTCCAAGTTTGAATTGCTCTAAAGAGGTAAGAGCACCAATGGAAGTGCTACTATGAACACTTGTAGAGTGCAAAAGAGTTTCCTGCTAAGGAAAGATATGTTCACCATTTAGCTTCAATTTTCTTAATAAAGTTGTAGTTGCAAACTTAATAAGGATAATAAAGAATGTAATACCTCAGTTGGATGGGCTTGCTCTATGGGAGCATCACTTCTTTGAGGTTGATCAAGGCTAGTCTTCTCAGTTATCACCTCAGTTTGTTCAATGGTTTTGGTAATAGGAACACTTTGCAAAGTCTCTTTGGTCAAATTTGCATCATCCTTAGAGGTGGAGGGTTTTACAACAGGATCTGCAACAATTTGTGTTGGAACTTCAATATCTTCCCCTCGAACACCTTCTGAAGCTGGAACCTCTGCAGCAATATTAATAATAGGGGATGGGTTGAGAGCTTCTCTCTCTAGAATCTAGAGAGAGAATGCACTCCCTTTCTCCCCCCCCCCATCACAATTTTTACAAAACCCCCCATATAATCTGTTAGATTAGCTCATCTGATGTGGATTCTCTCCACCCAAAAAAAAAAATGAATCCAATTGTTCAAGGAATGTTCTATATCCAAGGGGATCTAAGTCCCACTGGGGTTCGTCTTCACCAAATCAATTGGTTGGAGTTCATCCTCAACTGGGTAAGTTTTTCCCAGTCACTCAACTGACCGTGAGGTCGAGCACCCCCCAAATTTGTCATGGGGGTTAATTTCCGCAGGGTAGCCTGGGCTTCCATTGGCCATCAGCCACAAGATCCAGATCCCTACATTAAACCCCCTCTCTGGATCGTGTCTTAAAGGTATGCAACACAGCAGGTTCTCTCTCCAAGGGCGTCTAGTTCTCTCAAATTCTAGATAATCCATCCTTCACCAACAACCACACCTAGTTTTTTTTGTTTAGCCCTAAATACATGGGTCCCCTACCCTCCAATCCATACGGGATTTCATTTACATGGTCCCCATTCAAGTTGACTAGTGTTCTAGATTTGAACAATCAGAAATCATTAGTTCTAAGGGTGTGTTTGGTTCGCTGGAATTGAAAATGGAACGGAAAAGAAATTCCAATGAAACTCTATTCCCATGTTTGGTTTGTAAAAATTAGATGGAATACCAATTCTAAATAGAATCGCTATTCCTCCTAATGAGGGAATTTACATTCCATAGAAAAAGTAAAGAATTCTAATTCCAGAACTTATCCAACTCACGTCGACATATACCGAAAAGAAATTTCAGCTCGACTGTCCCCGATCGAAGAGCTCTCTCTCCCCACAGCCGCGCTCATAGCCCTCCTCCACTCTGCCCCTCCGATTGCACCCCATCGATGGCCCCGCCACAGCGCCGCCGTCGTCTCCTCAAACGGCCTCACGGAAGCCGCCGCCGTCGAATATTTTCTAATAAATAGAGTCAAAGAAAGAGGACGAAAAATCAGTGAAAAATACCCACGGGAGCCTTCCGAGTTCCGTCCATGGTGGACCGACGACGGCTGCAAGGGCAACTTCCCTCCACCATTGCGTCTTCGCTGGATGGTTGGAGAAAGAAAGAGAGATAACCTCTATTTAAACGCAGATCTGGAGGCGAGCTTTAATTCCTTCCTTGCAAACCAGATTCTTCGAGTTATTGGGCGGATTCCTTTCTTGAGAGAGAGAGAGAGAGAGAGAGAGAACGGGTAATGAGAGGAGTAGGAGAGAGAAGAAGCTTCTGGTGTTGTAGCAATGAATGGGTAAGAGGGGTAAGAGAGAGAGAGAGAGGAAGAAGTTTCTGGTCTCCCAGCCCATACCCACCAAACGATGTCGTTTAGAGGGTAACTGAGGGACTGCTGCACCAGCGTGCTTTATATATATGGATATGGAAACTCATTCCAGAATCGTTCCATTCCTAGCTACAACCAAACATGGGAATGGCAATGATTATTCCAATCTCAATTCCTCTAATTCCATTCCATCATCAATTCCATTCCAATTAACATTCCATTCCATCCAACCAAACGTAACCTAAGAGTTCAGAAGTTGATCCTTCAAGGGAAAAGTTGATCCAGTGCTAGTCTGATGTGGTACTAATGCGGGTTGGTACGTAGGTAACCCACTGGCTAAGCTTAATAGTGATTAATTATCTCTTGAATTTTCAGTCCTTTTGGGGGTTTTTGAGATGCTAGTTTTTAATTTTCTTAACTGGAAGTGTTCTTATTCATGGGGTGAGTAACCACATTCATGGGGTTGCAGAACAATTTGTTGAATTTCTGTTAATGAAATTTCAATAATCTACCAGATTCAAGGGTTTTTACGTACTGAAATTTCTGAGAACTGGGTTTCGGAAATTTGTTCTTGAGCTCCCATGTTTGGGAGAGAAGAGAGTGGGGTTCACGGTTCCTTGTCTGAGAGTGGGTAATCCACACTTGATACTGCACGTGATTTACATCAGAAAAAGTGGGTTGTGGTACAGCTGTATCCCCCCACAAAATGGAAGTGTGCCTCTTTTTTTTTTGGGTAATTCAGCTTGAAATTAAAAGGGGTTAAGCGGATGGAAGTGTGCCTCTTACGCATCATTACCCCAACAAAGGATGGGTGGTCCTCCGGAATTATGGTGGGCCCATTTATTCTATAATGGTCTTTTTAGACTAAAAGCTCACTGTTTTTTGTGGGCCTACAAAGTACAAACGGCAAATTCTAGGCCGGTCCCGTTTTTTGTGTTTTGTCCCATCTAAGCACTTTAATGCCTTTTCCTTCCATAAAAACCCTCACACTCACACGCGCGTCCCCATCCTTCAATAAAAGCCGGTACACTTAAGCCCTGCACGCGCATGATGCTGACATTGGCAATTTGCCTGCCGAACTTCGATTGCAGTCTCTCCCTCTCTCTCTCTAATTTATTGCCCACTTATTACTCTCTCTCTCTCTCTCTCTACAATCATAATCGCCACTCACTCACTCTCTTTATTGCCTACATATTCTCTCTCTCTCTCTCTCTCTCTCTCTCTCTTATTTTTTAAAACATCAACTGTTCATAACTTTTAAATTACATATCCGATTTTGGAAAAAAATAATAATTTAGAACCTACTCGACGAGATCTATCAAACAAGACCCACATTGAATATAAAATTATGTATATATAAAAAAAAATTAGAGTGTGAATTGTGTCAATGATGTGTGAATTCTACATTTAAATGGTGTGAAATTTTTTATTCTAGAGGGTGTTAATTGTTCAAAAAGGTTGTAATTCTATCATTTTAGAATATGTGGATTCTACATTTGAGGGTGTGAATTTTGAATTTGAGGGGTGTGAATTTTTCTATTTGGAGAGTGTGAATTCAGCATTTGAGGGGTGTGAATTCTTTCATTTTGGAGGGTGTGAATTCTACATTTCAGGGCATGAACTCTTCTATTTGAACGGTGTGAATTGTGGCATGGGTGTGAATAGTGTGCATTTGCGGGTTGTGAATTATTTAGAAGTGGTGTGAATTCTGCATTAAGGGCTATGAATTCTTCTTTTTTTTTTGTGTGAATTGTGTATTTTGGAGACTGAGTTGTGATGTGTGTGAATTCTGCATTTAAAGTCTGTGAATTCTTTCATTTTGGAGGGTGTGAATTGTTTAGAAGGGGTGTAAATTAGTATTAATTAATGGGTATGAAACAACGTATTTTACATGTACAAAATTTCATATTCAAATAGGACTTATTTGAAAGATCTCATCAAGTAGATTCCAAATATATAATTTTTATAAAAAATAATCGTGTATAATAAAAGTTATTTTATTTTTAAATCGAAAAATAAAAGAGAGAGAGAGAGAGAGAGAGAGAGAGAGAGAGAGAGAGAGAGAGAGAGAGAGAGAGAGAGAGAGAGAGAGAGGGAGAGAGACTACACGCCTACTGTAATTTCCTGTTGACTGCACCAATCAATGCCACTGCGCCAAGCAATGCCATGATGTGGATTACTGGTGATGTGACCTATCCCATATATTAATGCCGAAGACCAGTACTTTTGAACTTCCAATGGGCGCGCGCGTGACAAGGGACGCCTGACTACACGCCTGAAGCCTACAAACGCCTACGAGCCTGACGCCTACGTGATGTGATAGCTGTACTTATTAACTTCCGCGCATGGGAATGGGTTTAAGGGAAATGTGTTTGACATGAGGTGGGCTTGGAAGGAAAACTCTTGACAAAATAGGGCCGGCCAGTAAGAAGCCCAAGTACAAAAGGCAGTGTGCCTCTCGTAGCATTTTGATTGAAATGTTCAATTCAATTTGCTGGTCCAAGTCTGTACCACATGATCTAAATGGCCAAGTCTTTTTCAACGTGAGTCCACAATCAGTGTAACCACAAATATCACACCTTTGAGTGTATTCAAATCAGGTAAATTTTTTGTCCATTTTATCCCTATCCTAGCGGGTTGTGCTAGGAACACCATTTTGCTAAAAACATGTTTGATGCACTTTAAGCTGCTTGAAAATGATACTTTGATGACTAAGCAGAAAGGTATGACCATGTTAACATAAACTTGAAGCTTGATGATGAACCAAACAAGGCAATAAAGGCATAAGGAGTAAGAATAGAATACTGTGAGACATTCCAGAATGCCCAAAACCCTGTTAGACAGCTCAGATGATGAAAACATTTGATGAGTATGAAGACAGTTTGAGCGCTCAAAGCATGGAGTTTGAGTGCTCAAACCATCTTCATGGTTTGAGCCTTCTGGACCCTCTTGCCTCTGTTTGACTCATCAACAACATCAAAACAATACACAATGACACAAATGACTATGATATTCCAGAAACATCAATAAATAAGCTTGAAAGACTTGCATGTGTAAGAAATGAGTATTGGGCCATGCGTAAGCATGATTAGAATGAGAGGGAGAAGATATCAGGTTGGCATAGCCAAACATCAACACACACACACTTCGTAATTAGGTTGGCTTAGCCAAACATCAACACACACATCAACACACACACACACACACACACACACACACTTCGTGAATAGGTTGGCTTAGCCAAACATCAACACACACACACTGCAATGAACATATAACAGGATATTGAACTAAAATATACAAGAAACAAGTGCAAAACAGAACAGAGTTTGAGCGCTCAAAGAGGGTCTTTGAGCGCTCAGACCCTTTTGACTCAATATTTTCAATAGTTGATTTTCTTCATTTCTTGGACCTTGTAAGCTCATACAAGGTACATAAAACCTCCATGAACTTATTGGTCTCCCTCAGGTTGACCAAAACGTGATTTTTCACATGATTTTCTACCTTTTGGCTTTGATCAAAGCTTGAACTTGGGGTTTTGATGGATGATTGAGTAGTGTCTTAGAATATAGGCTTGAGTTGAGGTATTTTGGACAGAGGAGTGTGAGTGTAGGGCTGATTGGATGATTGATTGAGTGGATGGGGGTGTATTTGGGTAGAAAATGATGATTTTTTAGTGTTTGAGTGTTTAAAGTGAGATGATCAGTGAAGAACAAGGACTGATTGAAGTGGGTTTATGGATTTGAGGAAGGTTTGAGGGCAGTAGGCTTGGTGAGAGATGATTTCTTCAAAGACCCATGGAGTTTAGGCCTTTTAAAGAAGGTTTTTGGGTGTTTTGGAGGTTGAAGATGATGGAAATGGATGAGAGAGAGTGTAAAACGTGATTGAAGGATGAGAGAGAGTGGTTTGGTCTGATGAAGGGTGTGAGAGTGTAAGAGATCAGCCAAAAGGGTGGGGGGTCCCTAAACAATGGGTGGAGGGTGGTTTATATAGAGAGAAAATGGGAGGAAAATGTAATTTGCAATTCAAGTTGGAGAGGGAGTGTTATTAGAGCGATTCTGGCGTGAAAACGAAGCTTAGAAACCAGGGGGAGCCCATAGTTTAGGTGGAAAACCAGCTGAAAAATGCTTTGAAAACCAGCTCAAAGTGGGGGTTTGAGCGCTCAAAGGGCCTGCAGGCCAAACTTCACGGTGTTGCCCCGGGTGCTACCGAACTCTGTTTTGTGCGTGGCTTGAAGCGTTGGAAAGCTTATTGAGTGTAATTTTTAACCCAAGTGGTTTGAACCCAAGATGATTTGTACATCAAAGTGTGTGACCATTTTACCCTCAAAAGGTCGGGAAATCAAGTCATTTTGGTAAAACGGGCACATCTCCCTCATTTCAAAATGGATTGAGACGTATTATATATCAATAAAGAGGGTTTTGAATGTACTAGAAGATGGTGTAGGCTTGGGTTTATTTTGAAGAGCATTTTGGATGTTCTGAAGGGTATTTTGGTCATTTTGGTTGGTTTAGGGTTGTTCTAGGAGGGTTAAGAATGGTTTAGGGTGGTTTGGTGAGTTCAAGCCTTGTTCTTAGCCTCAAGGTATGCACGATTGGTCTATTTCATCATCGGGAATGCTTGATAAGTTTCTCGGGTCAAAATCGGGGTGTCTATAGATACCATGTAAAATATATAAAAGTCATTAAAGGACTTATTGAAACATATAGTACCTGGCTTCGAAGATGGGAAAACAGAAGCTTCAGCAGTTTCTTTCTTTGACCTGGTCTTCTTGGTTGGAGGAGACTCTGTATTTAAACAATGAGTTAGAAACAAAAGTATCTTGAAAGCAAAATTGATTACACAAGAAGTAAAGGCTACCTGTTGGAAAGGGTGGAGTAGTTTTCATCTTCTGAGATCTAGTGATCACAGTTGGTACAGCTTGAAGGGGTTTGACATCAAGAGCAATCCTGGGATCCATAGGCATTAAAGCAGAGGATTGAGAGGCAGATTTGCCCTTTTCTTTCTTCTTACTTTGTACCTCTAATGTCTCTTTTTCTTGTTCCCTTTGAGATTTGCCTTTCGAATTGGCTCCAAAGCCATCATCTGATATGGATAGAGAGCTAGATTGGGCTGCACCTTCAGATGTGAGAGGCATTCCAATGTGCTTTGCAAAGTTTTGGACAGTTTCAGTTCCATTATACAACTCCATGACATTGTGCCACCAATTTGTGAAATTAGAGAGAAGAGGGCTTTCAATGACAAACTGGAACGACTCAAACTTTGCCCTAAATCTCTTGAATAGACATTAAGGCGTGAGATTTGGTCCTTATCAACTTTATGCCTCTCAGAAAGGGTAATATTCACTTCTCCAGGGTAAGGACAATGGATAGCTTGCACCAAGCCAAACTATTTGGCAAACTGTGCAGGACAATAAGTCTCAGCATGAGACTGCTTGCAGCCTCCAATAAAAGGCCCTATAAAAATTTCTCTTGGAAGGAGAATTCTTCCCAAGCATCACGATAAGTAATACTACCTCTCTGTTCCATCATTTTTCTTATCCATTTGGGACCAATATCCCAATCATTGAAAGGAAAGAATTCTTCTTCATCTTTATCTTCTTTCATGGTATAAAAGTATTGCAAATATCCAACCAGAGCAAGGGGATTCGAAGCCAAAACTATGAACTTGTCCCCATAAATAGTAAGATGATGTTTGGCAGCAACTTTGTGGTATGGAAAATAGGCTAAAAGCCAGAGTTGTAGGAACCAGAGAGGGCCACCTAAGTTGAACATAAGTGGTTTTGCATGATTATCAGATCCCACTTTGTAAACATAGCCTAAAAAGTATGAGGCTAGGTCGATGGCCTTACCTTTGGAAAGGGTATAGGCTAGAGGTACTAATTTGAGCATAATTTTCTTACCACTGTGACAAAAAACCATTTTGCACAGGGTGTACCAAAGATATGCAAAGAACTCTCTATCAGATATTTCATGTACATATTTCCTCTCAGCTTGTAAAAAGTTGCCATATGAGGCATGAGTACCAGAATATTTGATAACTCTTAAAAATGGTACGTCAGTAGATGCAGAGATATCAAAGACAGGACCAAATGGTGGAAACCCAGTGAGAAAAGATACATCTAAAACTATGGGAGCCATCATCCCACAGTTAAATCGAAAGCAATTAAAGGATGGGTCCCCAAAAGCCAAAGCGGTGTGTATAAGAGCAGGGTTTTGCTATACACCATTTTGAAGTAAGCAGATGACATATAATAGCCCAGTCTGTTCTAACTCTTTCTTCTTGGCCTTCAATATATGTGTAGTCCAATCTTCCCATTCTTCATCATAATTTGGCCAACAGACAAAAAATTTCTTCGCCCAATTTGAGAAATTTAGAGACCTATCTTTTACGAGGTCACTTTCTTCAAGGATGGGGTAACATGTAGTAAAATTGAGTGGTAGTTCAAGGAATGCAGGCCCTAAAATTTGGATAAACGCATGGTTCTTTAGAAGACCACCATTGGGTTTATTGAGTTCTAACTCAATTAACTTTCTAAGAACAAATGAAGCAGTACATTTGGGTATTGAACTTTCAGCGTCCATGGTTATGGAGGTTTGAGAGTAAGGAGGGAGAGAAAGTGGTTGAAAATTCAGAGTAAAAGTGATAATGGAATGTTTAAAGCCCTAGATATATACGTTGCGATGAAACGTTATATCGATTCGGGTCAAACACCGGGTTAAAAATTAATTGGGCTTGAAGTATGTTCAAGCCCAAACATAATATTACTTGGAAATAAAATTGAACCCTTAAAATGTGATGGGTTTAATTTTAAGATTATTATATCTTTTAAACCATTATTTATTGGTTTTCTTTTTAACAGATTCATTTTTTCTGAGTTTAATATTTGGTTTCGATGCAAAAATTGAATTGGTTTGAAGAAGTTAAAATGCTTCGAACACAGGACAAACCATAAAGAAACTAAGTTTGCATTTAACATAAGAAATATTACATGCTACATGAGAGTCCTATTACATTGAAGAAGAAATTAAGCATCTACTAGTACTGGAGCAGCAACTGGAGTTGGAATAATTTGAAAATAGTGAGGGAAACTCCAAGTCACCAAGGCATGAAACCTTACCCAAGTAAAGGTAAAGAATTGCCTCTCCATTACCCTAACTCTGTTCTCTTCATCCAGTTTGAGTTTTTTCTCAATCAATGGCCTGATTTTCAAAACCATTTTTTTTTTTTTTGGGTAAACCAAGCTTGAAAATAAAAGAGGCAAAAGGAATATACAGCCTACAAAGGGCATACCCCAGGGAGGACAAACAAAACAAAAAAGAAAGCAAAAAAGAAAAAAAAAATTACAGGGATAGCCACGAGGCTACTGTAGGTGAGGGATGTAACAAAAGTACATACATGATGCAAAGTATTCCGTAACATAGAAGGATACAAAGAACTGCAATGGGTAACTAGCTTAGCACACTAAAGAATTTCCCAGCGACATCCCCAGTTGGGTAGGCACTGGCAAACCATCATAGCTGCCGAAAAGTAACCAAAACGAGTAAAAAACATGAGTAGACAGAGCAGCAAGTGAACAATGCAAGTGAAGCAATCTATCGATAGATTTCATGTGACTTTTCAACTCCGGATATCATGCTAACAAGCAATAGTACATGGTAGCAAAACTGGGCAGTGCCTATCGAGCAAATAGTACATGCTATCGAGTAACAGTACATGCTATCGAGCAACAGACATGACTACACGGCATGAAACAATCTGGGCAGTAAATCTGGAAATAACAGAACCAGATCTGGGCCTTAGGACGCCCTACAGAACCAACAAACCAAGCATAGGCAGCATATGCATCAACCCGAACTGGGCCTGGGCATATGCATATTGGAACAAAGTCCAGCAGGACCGACTAAGCAGGTAATCAACTGAACAAGTATCACATCGGTAACATAGCAACAAAGCAACATAGCATAACATGACTTGTAAATCACTGAGGACAGCAACAACACAAGCGTGATATCCACAGCAACACTAAGTGTAGCAATAGAAGGGCACACGGCTAATAAAAGGGCCCAGCTGAGTGGCAAGAAACTCAGAGGCACACAACTATTAGAAGGGCCCAACCTAGCAGATTCATAAATAAAACTGCATATAACAGATTCGAATAACAACAGCAGCACGGGGCAGTGGCAATGAGAGGGCTACAGGGACTATGTACTCACACTGCATACGCCCTCGAAAACCTCACTCTCCCACTCTTCTTTTCACACTACCCTGCAGTCCAGGACCTAACTCCCTCAGCTCACATTCACCCTGCAACAAAATATTTCCCCTCTCAAGAAGTAGGGGCTCAATCTCTCTCTCACTGGAACACATATATATGGGAATGTAGGAATCTGTGCTATAGTGACAGTAGTCTGAATGACAGCCAAAATGTATCAACCATCCAGTAGCATAGCATCCAATGCAAGCATTAACAAATAAAAGTAGTTAGAGTACAACCTAAGACTCTAGATTTTCAGAGATTAAACTAACTACTTGTGTAATAGTAGTAAAAGCAGAACCTCTTACACAACAGGCCCAATATGTACAAATTTAGGAATATGCCTGTAGCAGACTGTCCACATGCAATGGGAGCTTGCTATTTTTAATCCTGAAACCACCAACCAATAATTCAGGAGCACAATATCTTAGCGAGCTAAATAAATCAGATAACACCCCAATTGGCAAGCAGCCTTGAAGACTGGGAACCTTTAGGAAGCTTATCAAGGGATAACAATCTATATCTCACCATAGAATGGATCTTGCTAACTACGACAAAGATAGGGCAAGTTTTATTTTGAAATTTACGAGCATTTCTCTCTATCCAAATTTGGTATAGTGTTGAAGTGAATGCCAATTTAAGTAACAGTGATCGCAATGATTTGCCTTTGATTGAAGAGAAATGAGCCACCCAACTATCCCAAGTTTTAGGAGCCCATTTAATGAGTAGGAAGGACAGAACTTGATTCCAAACTTGAGTAGTGAAGGGACAATTAAAGAACAAGTGGTTGTGGCTCTCCTTATCAAGATAGAAAGAGCAACAAGAGACAGATTTGGTGCCAAACAACACTAACCTGTCCTCAGTGTATAGTCTATGTTGGATAGCAATCTAGACAATAAAACTACACTTAGGGATGTGTCCTAGGAACCATATGCTCTTGCTCCAAAGGACTTTAGGAAAGGAAGTTCTGAGTTGATTCCACAATGATGATATGGTAAACTTCCCATTTGAATTAAGGGACCAAATATGCTGATCCTCCACATCCCCACTGGGGGTAGGGATGGTATGAAGGCTGTCCCTAATTTCATTGAGGTCAAATGTCTGAGTGATGGGGAAGGCCCATGATGAACCACTAATGATGCATGAGACCTTGGCATCCTTTGGAATCCCAGAATCATAGATAACTCTGTGGCCATACCTATGTTCAAGAGGTCCAAGAGTGGACCAATTATCATACCAAAGGGAGGTAGATTTACCATTCCCAATGGAAACCTTGATGTGGGGGTGTACAATGGATCTGAGCTTGAGAATTTTCCTCCGCACCCATGAGGGGCTGCTTGGAGTTTTGACTTCCCAAAGGCTTTTGCCCTTCAGTAAATAGGACTTCACCCATTGACACCACATAGACTACTCACCTCCAGAGATAAGAAACCAAATATGCAAATATGCTTGGCCACATCAGCTTGGTTCCAAATTTGGATAGCCTTGAAACCAAGACCCCCTTCTTGTTTGGGGGAGCAAAGGTGCTCCCAGGACACTTTAGCACCAGATTTTTTAAGATCTGGACCAGACCAAAGAAAAGATCTAAGGATAGCTTCAACCTCCTTTGTGACCTTTTTGGGTAATATGAAAAGGGATGACCAATATGTTTGCATAGAGAATAGAACATTTTTAATCAATTGCACTCTCCCAGCGTAAGTCAAGTCCCTATTTGTCCAGGTCTTGGTCCTAGCAGTTATGTTTGCTATCATGTTCTTGCAGTCCTCATGTTTAAGCTTGGTGGTAAGAAGGGGGACACCAAGATATTTAATAGGTAAGACACCGTCCTTAAAACCAAGTAGGAGGAGGATACTATCCCTTGTGGAGTAATCAACTCCGGAAAAGAAGGCATTACTCTTCCCAAGACTAGGTGATAGCCCAGACAGGGCTTCAAACTCAAGAAGGGCAGCATGAACATGCTTAATAGAATTCAATTCACCTTTGCAGAAGATCATAAGATCATCAGCAAAGCAGAGATTAATAATTTCATTCTTACTGCACCTCCAATGGAATTGGAAGTCAGGAGAATTAGCTTTCTCCTTTAAGATATAGGTCAAGACTTCCATAACAATGACAAAAAGCTAGGAGGAGAGAGGATCTCCTTGTCTAAGCCCCTTTTTGCCCTTGATATTACCTGTTAATTCTCCATTAATGCTTAAAGTATAGCTTGCAGTAGTAACACATGTTTGCACCCATTTTATCATCTTACAATGAAAATTCATGGACTTAAGGATGTCCCACAATATATCCCATCTCACATTGTCATAAGCCTTCATTATGTCTACTTTTAAGGTACATCTAGGGGAGGGAGAGGACTTGTGATACCCTCTCATTAGTTCTTGAGAAAGAAAAATGTTATCAGCAATTCTCCTACCCTTTACAAATCCTGACTGAACAGGATCAATGAGTAAAGGGAGGGCATTCTGAAGTCTTTTGGCCAAAATCCTAGCAATGCATTTGTAGATTGTATTGCAACATGAGATAGGTCTAAAATCCCCAACCTTGGAGGGATTGGAAATTTTAGGAACCAGAGCTACCACTGTTGCGTTAGCTTTACCTAGAAGCTTTCCAGATCTGAAGAAATTTTTAACAGCTGATGTGGTCTCATGGCCCACAATGGGCCAGGCTTTTTGAAAAAACCCAGCATTATATCCGTCGGGACCAGGGGCTTTATGGGGATTAAGCTCCCACATAGTGTCCCTAATTTCCGTGTCTGTTACATCCTGGATCATAGCCAGGCTTTGAGTACTTGTCAGTCTTCTACTAATGAGTTGGTTAACCCTATTACTCCCAGAGTATGAAGTATTATGAGGTTTACCCAACAAATCAGAGTAGAAATTAACAAAAGTAGCCTTAATGACTTCAACATCATGTGTAATGGTTGAGTCACTAAGAACATGACTTGTGATCTTGCTCTTATTTCTATTATTATTGACTGATTTGAAAAAGTAGGATGTATACTGATCACCCAACTTCATCCAAGTGATCCGAGACTTCTGTCTAGCAAGACTCTCCTCGGCTCTAGTAAGCGTGAGGAATTGTTTGTAGACAAGTTTCTCCTCCCTTTGTGTAGCAACATCAGAGGGATTGAGACCCAACTTACTTTGAAGGGAATCAAGGGTGTTCTGAGCTTGCACCACTCTATCAGAGATAGCACATAACTCATTCTTATTTAACTTCCTGAGTTCAGTTTGTAAAAACCTCCTCCACACACCTTGAACTATGGACAAAAACATTGGGTGGTCTGCTAAGAAGTCAAAAAAACCTGAAAGGCTTTGGTGTTGGTTTGGGAGGAGGTGCTATGTAAACAATAGCGGGAGAGTGGTCTGAAACCCCAGGAGGGGGAAAATGAGCAGTTGAGTGGGCATGTGCTTGTATCCAACTATCATTGACCAATACTCTGTCCAACTTAGAAGATATGTAGTTAGGTGCACCTTGCCTATTAGACCGGGTATAAAGACACCCAGTGAATCTAAGATCATCAACCCCACATGAGTACAAACAATCATTAAACTCATCAAGCTGATGAATCCAATGATTGTTACCACCAATTCTCTCCCTGGGGTTCTTACAACATTGTAGTCACCAAGAATCACCCAGGGCTTATCAACAAAAAAAGAGAGGAACTCGTTCCACAAAGTTCTTCTCTCAATATGGTCATTGGCACCATATACAAAAGTGGCCAAGAAAACATGCCCCTCCTGGATGGCATGAATCTCACAATGGATGCATTGACTAGACATATGTAGTACTGTGACAGATAAGACATTAGGATTCCATGCCAACAAAATCCTCCCAATGGGGGCATGTAAACTATTGTTTGTGGAATGCCAGTGAGGGAACATATAGTTAACAATTCTCTTAATGTTGGGCTCTTTAACCTTATGCTCAATTAATCCAATCAAAGACAATCGATTGTTATTCACAAAAACTTTAGCAGCTTTTTGTTTAATAGGATCATTGAGTCCGTGTAAATTCCAAACACCAAAATGGATAGAGGAGCTAAGCATAGGAAACTAGCAAAAGGATAGACTTATAATATGTACATAAGTAAATACATGTAAGTAGAAAGAGAATTAGGAACTGCCCTGAGCAAGGAGCTCACGCTCCTTTTTCAGCCTCCTTTTCCTGGAACTATTGGATTCTGGGAGCTGTAGCCTACTTGAAGTGTTGGAGAGCACTGGTTGATCCCTTCCCGCTTGGGCTAGTGAGGGACTCTTGTGGTTACTGGGGACTGAAGATCCTATCTCCCCAGATTCTGAACCTGTAGACCCACTATTGGAAAGAGCACCTCCAACCTTTCCTGGTGTGGATATTGGCTCTAAAACCTCTCTGTCCTCCACAACAATCTCCTCATCCATTGCTTCACCATCAGATGGAAGGTCAGGGGATATATCAATTGGTTTAGGAATAGATATCTGCGAGTGGACGGTGTGTGGATTTGTGGATGGGGAAGACTTCAAGAGCCCTCCTATAGGGTGGGAAGAGCTGGTTGTAGTTTGCAGAGGACTACAGAAAGGGGCACTAACCTTGGTAGGCATATTTCCTGATTCGGAGGAAAGGGGGAGAGCAGATTCTTCCTCCTTTTTGTCTGATGTTGAAGTAGATAGCTTACCCTTACCTACCCATTCTTCTTCTTGGGTAGGGGACTTGGGAATGGTTCTGGGACTACAAGAGTGTCCAAAAACCTTACAGCTCTCGCACTTGGGAGGGAGCCACTGGTATTCAATCCCTACTAGTACAGACTCATCGTTTACTGAAATTGCAATATCCATAGGTAGCTCATCACCGGCATCAATCTCAATGCATATACGTGCGTAATCCAACCTTCTCTTCTTGGCTGTAGCCTCGTCTACATGGATAGGTTTACCTATAGCACTCGCAATTTTACTGAACCCCACATTAGTCCAAAACTCCAAGGGCAGACGATGGAGCTTAACCCAAACAGGAATGGTAGATGGGTGGTTTTTACTAGGAACCAACATCCTTTTCCATTCTTTCAAAACCAAATACCTACGGGAGAAGAAGTATGGGCCCCCTTTCAAAACCCCCAATTTGGCTGCCTCATCCTCAAATTCAAAAAGATAACAGGAACCCAATTGTTTGACAGTAAAATTACCATGGTCTTTCCATAGAGCCCTTGCGGTAGCACTGAACAATGGCAGAGGCATTCTCCCGTCAAGAAAGTGTCCAACCAGACAGTGCTGTCCGACCCCATCGTCGAGCTGAGTCTCATCAAATGCTACATGAGCATCTTTCCCCTTTTGATACTCTGGAAAATGTACCAATTTCATGGACTTGGAAGGTGCTTAAGCTTTGAAAAGGGCATTCCAATTTTTTGATTGAGTACCTTGGGTTGTGAGAAAAACCTTAGGCTCTGAAGGAGGAGTTGAGGCTTGTTTTCCTTCCACCGAAAGAAAATCCCCTTCAAGTTTGAATGGCTCAGATTTAGGCCCTGCCTCTTGAAGTTGGGTGAGATGGTCTTTGAATGTCGTGAAACTTACGTTAACCCCCAACTTACGCATTTCATCTTCCATGGATTCTACTAAGGAGGTGAGATGGGTAGCTCTATCGAGATGATCCCCCGCCTATTGGAATACTTGCTGTAGTTTACGCGACGGGCTTGACTGAGGTTTGATAGGACTATGAGGTCCGTCCTTGGGTGTGGATTGAACAATGTTTTGGGGATCGGCACCAACTGAAGGGTTTCGTGCTGGGCTTGTGATTTTGGGATTAGGGATTTTCGAGAGAAGGGTTTCCTAGTTTTATGCACTCAGATCTGAGAAACTATGGCTACTGGAGATCCGATTGATCGTGTAAGATGGAGAGAATTTGGTGGGTGTAGAGTACGTAATACCTGGGGTTAACCTTCTATTACGAGCTTCATCTTTGACTGTTGCAGATATCGAGATGTTGTGGGAGTTATGGATGAAACCCTCTTATTTCTTTCTAACCTCAATGGAATCCACGACCTTAGAACCAAGATCTTCCATGGTAGCTGCAGACAAACCTTTCATCACTAGGGTTTCTCACAGGGAATGCGAGAATCGCCTGAATCCTAGAGGAAGCTGACGTCATTTTTTTCCTCAGTCAATCCCTTTGTAAAAAAAAACCAAATTTTTGACTTTGACTTCGAGCTTGGCCAATTTGAAAGAGTTCCTCTTCATGCGCCTTTTGAAGTAGTTTTGAAGCCCCAATTGGGACTTCAAAGGAACTTTCTTTCAAGTTCTCCATCTTATTATAAAGCCTTGTGACCTGATCATGAACAATTTCATAATCATGGAGGTCCTGGTTAAATCCAAAGGCAGCACTGCTGGTTCTCATCCACATTCGAAGAAGAGGGATTTGCCTCTGAAAAGAATGGATAAAGAACCAATTTGCTCAAAGACAGCACATTGAAGGGTCTCACAAGCCCACAGAAAGTTCTTGTAAGGGACATTTTCTTCCAGAATCCCCATATCCAGAAAGGCAAAAGCAGCCAACAGCTTTTTGGCTTTTATAGCATCAGAATGAGGGAAAATGGTATAAGAGTAGTCAGCATGAGAGGTAGTGGGATCAAACTTGATGTTAACCAATCAGGATTCTCTAGAAGGGCTCGAAGGGAAGGAGAAATAGGATTAATGAAGTTTTCAAAATGAGGCCTTCGAACCTCATTTAACCAGTAGATATAGTGTTTATTAGCCCTTTCTTTGAGCTCAGCATAACCAACAAAGCCTGATCTCTCTGGCTCTTCAACCTTAAAGAATTGAGGAGTAAGACAAGAGGCAATGAGGTTGTCAAGCAACGCCATGTTTGGATCATCTCTACTGAAAGGAGAAAAATACCTACTCATGGCTAATGAGCGGTATTTACTCCAACCTTTGACAGCAGCAGGGTCATCCATTTTAACCACTACTATTTCAGAAGGCAAACCCCATAATGTTGGTTTTGGAGTAGGACTAGGAGGTTCCCATGGATTGATAGGAGTATGCTCTTCTATTTGAGTCACCATGTAAGAACAATTACTTCGAATTTCACCAATAATGGGTGAAACCAGGTTTTTAGTTTGAACAGGAGTGAAACCGTTAAGATCCATGTTTTCGAAGGCGTTTTGAGTAGTGGTAACATCAGCCATTGATACAAGTTTGAAGAGAAAATTGGTGTTGAATGTTAACCAGTAATTGAATTCATTTATAGATGAAATTTGATGATTGAAACGATTCAAATTTTGAAAATGGAGAACGTGTAAATTAAATGCCCATTACCCATAAATTCCTCATTGGAAATAGAAGAAATGCTCGTGATTCTCTCATTGGAAGTGGAAGGAGCTGCCAATAACTTCCACATTGGAAGGTTGTAGGAATTCGAAGAGGTAAGGCACATTAACACATATTCAAATTCTTTGAGAATCGATGTTAATGCCGGGGGGGGGGGGGGGGGGGGGGGGGGTATGTTTACGTATAAAATTATCACATCCAGTCATTTATTGACACGTAATTAAGAATGCCAAACGTTGGCGGCCTGTTGTTAATAAAAAAACACTGGATTAATGGGTTATAAATGGATTAATACGATGACGTATTAATATCCAGTTTGAAAGCAGTTATTGGCAGTTATTAGACAAAGGATAAATAAAGAAATTGGCTTCGAAGCCACACTTTTAACTGCTAAAGGCATGAGTTCCACGTGTAAGCGTATAAAACAAAATAGTTGACAGTTGAGACACGTGGAACAAGTCGTGCATGGCAGTTACTTTCTAAACTAATCATTTGTGAATATGATTTGTAACCGTGCAGATTCAAATTCAAATATAATGATGGAGTTCGAAGCAAGTCAAGTTCAAATACTTTGAGCGGAAAGTTCAAACTGCAAGCAGCAAGCAGGGCCTATAAATAGAAGAAGTTGAAGAGTGAAAAACCCCCAAACAAATCTTCAACAAAATGCAAAAATGATGCTTGGTTTGTTCTTTGGCAGTTAGAATTGTAGTTTTAGGAATTCGACTTAGTTCGAAATAGATTAGGAAGTAGTTTTAGGAAATAGATGTTAGTTGTTCTTGTAGCAATCAAGTGTTTGAAGTTCTTGTTATCTTTCTATTTGAAGTTATAGACGATTTCGAAGTAAGTCTACCTTTGATTTATCAATCAAAGTATCTTGTTTCTTTATTGTTCTTTGATTTTCTAAGTAAATTGGTTTGTATTTCTTCACTTTGAAGGAAAAATCCTCTTAATTGAGGTAATTGAACCACTTAAACACAATCGTCTGATTAGATTTGGTTTTTCAAAGTTAATCTGAGAGAGAAGACTTAAAGGCTTTCTCTGGCACGTTCTCACATAATCATTTTCCATAACAAAGAAGTAAAAGAATCAAACATGTATCTAGTACTATATTATTTATATAACAATCACCAAAAATGGACAAAATTTGATTGTGTTATCCACGTCCAAAGTTGAGTAAAAATCTCAAATTTTTCACCCATAGCCAGTAAGGACGTAACCCTAGCACATTTACTTAAGGCGCTAACGTTTTAATCGTATTGCGCATATAGGTAATGCGCCACTGGTCATTTTATAACCATATCACATACCAAGCCCATGCCTTCCCTTGACTCGACACGTGGCAAAACCCCTCATATGCCACGTGTCGTGCTCTGAAGTACTGCACATAACCCATATGCGTTAGTTTCATAAAACTAAAATTCTACTAACTGTTAAAAGCTGAAATATTGGAATTGGAAGGAGTTACTACAGCGCATAACCCATGTGCGTTATTGTAAAAATGCAATTGATTTGACTGTTAACAGAAGGAATTGGCGTACGGATTTTGACTGTTAACAAAAGGAATTGGCATACGGATTGGACATATTAACGATACTGCATAATGGATATGCGTTAAAAATTGAATTTGATTCATTCGTTAAAAGATGGAAAATCGGGCATGGGGTGGAGGGGATGGAGGTAACTACAACGCATAACCCATGTGCATTATTGTAAAAGTGAAGATGTGTTTTAATTTAAACTGTTGCACACCTTACAAATGCGCAGGGGCGGCCCCGCACAAGGGCGGGCCCATGTAGGGGCAAGGGGGCAGTTGACCCCCTGAGCCGGAAATCCTTCTTGGGATACGCATATTTTTTTGGTTATTTTTGTACTTTTGCCCCACGAGAGTATATTGTTGTATTTACATTGTATTCCTTGCCCCACAAATAATTCACTTGCCCCAAATGTGCCGAAAATTTGCATGTAACTTCATAGGGAACCATCAAAATGAAATAAGGGGAGTAAATATTGTAGATTCTTGACCCCCTAATAATAAATCCTGCGTCCGCCCCTGCAAATGCGTTATAATTTTAATTATTGCACATTCGCGAGATTGTTGTATAGATACGGTTAATGTATACGCTGAGCTGGTGTGTCACATGGCAGTTAACGTTTATGACTCATTTTGATCATGCCCGAAGGGCTATTTTTATAATACCTTCCAAAAGTGTGGTATATCTCGAAATTGTTTAAAAAATAGGGTCACTTCGGTACTTTGCCACTATCAGCGTTCAACAAGAGAGTGAAAAAGGGACGCCAATTGTTCAATCAAATCCACCTAAAACCCTAGCTCGTCGCCTCACAGATTCATAGATCATCATCTCTCCAATCACTATAACACGTCGAAAAATAGAAATCTGAATATTGCACTTGGGAAATCACAGATCAAAATCTCTGCTTTGAAGCAAATCTAACCATGCCTCCGAAGCAAGCATCGAAAACCGATTTAGCTAAGAAGCAGAAAGTCGTAGAAGACAAGACCTTTGGGCTTAAGAACAAGAACAAGAGCAAAAATGTCCAGAAATACGTGCAGAGCCTCCAACAGTCCGTACAACCCAAGCCCGACTCATCTAAAACCGCCGCCAAGGTATGTGGATATTTTATTTGATTTTTGACTGCTGGGTTTTCTAGCTATTTCAATTTAATTGCTCGGTTTGAGGATATTGTAATTTGGGTCGCTGGGTTTTGTGGATATTGCAATTTAATTGCTGAGTTTTATGGATACTTAAACTTGATTCGTTGTGGGCAATTGGGTTTCTTGTGCAGAAGAAGAAGGATGAAGAGAAGGCCAGAGAAAAGGAATTGAATGACTTGTTCAAGATTGCTGTTGTTCAACCCAAAGTACCAGTCGGTATGTAGCCTATTAGGTGATCACATTTGATGAATAGGTGAAAAAATTTATGTTAGCTTCCTGAAGCCAATCTGAATTCCCTAGTTAGCTCTACGGAAAGAATAAGATTGAAGGTATGGAATAGAACAAAGATGTATAAACAATATACTGGTTTATATACATGGGAATAGGCTCTTGGCTAATGCCTGGAACCTTAACCCCGGATTTTTTTACAATTTCAGCTCTGTGAATTCTGCCTTGTTTGCTTCTTGTTGCTTTACCTACACTACCTTCCTTGGTAGTTAGGCATGTTTTGGTTTGTATTACTGGTTGGAACTCCCTGTGTTTTTGGTTTGTTTTGCTTTCAATGAATGCCTAATTTACCGGGTGGGAAAAACACCTGATGTCTGGGTTTACCATCTATATACCTTGTCTAGTACCACAATACATACATCTCAATAATTTTGTGAGTCATGGAAAAAAAATGAATGATCTCAGTTCAGTTACCCAATCTAAGTTGTATCGCCTCTATTTTCCTCCCAAAGAAAATGAAATCTAGGTTAATTATATCCGCTATAAATGTTGTATTTACCTGTGCAGCATACTGCACGAATCTTGCTATTTCCTGTCTCTTATACAAACCCTTAGATTTAAGATTCATGTCTTGCAGCACAATTATTACGGCTCTTTTCCCGCATATTGGTTGGTTAGGTTGTAACAAAAATTGAGGTTTTGGTTAGGTGTTGATCCCAAGTCTATTGTATGCGAGTTTTTCAAGGTGGGTCAGTGTGCAAAGGGTTTTAAATGCAAGTTCTCGCACGATTTGAATGTGCAGAGAAAGGGTGAGAAGATCGACATTTACAGTGACAAGCGTGACGAAGGTAATTCAGTAGATTTGTTGATTTATTCTTTGTTTGTTTTAATCTTGTGGTTGGTGTTGATATTTTCTCGTTGTCTAATTTTACGATGGTTTCATGTTGGCTCGACTCCTAAGATACCATGGAGGATTGGGATCAAGAGACACTAGAGAAGGTTGTGGAGTCTAAAAGGACAGAGTACAACCAGAACAAACCAACAGAGATAGTACGCTTTCTTATCTCATGGTCACTTTCTGCTGTGCAATGTTCAATTGTATTTTTAGGCCATGACCTATATAGTATGTATAGGAAAAGATATTTAATTATATTATTCTTATTTTGGGTACTTCGGAAATGTGCGTACATAGTTAACATAGTTAGAATAAGTATGTTAGAGAAAACATACGTGTTGCAGAGCAAACATTAGAAAATGTGCATATCATAGAATTTTTGTAGTTAATAGCATCCGACACCTTAATTGCCGTAGAACGGGCCCTATGTAGGTTGGTCTACTATGATCCAACATGGTTTTTAAGACTAGAGGCGGAAAGGAAAAGGTTTGAGGCTGTTTTGGGCTTAGTTGAGAGGTGATGACTGCGATGCCTTTCTGGATCAAGTTTTTAGGAGCAGAGGAAATATAAAAATCATAAGGCTAAGATGGTTTGGTGAAGTTAGACTAAGGTTCTGGTATAGGATGAAATCCAAAGGTTTAGTTTGCGGAAACATATGGTTGGTGTAATGGCTATATCGTGGACACTTATGAAAAAGAGGCTGTTTTGAAGGTAATCCCCCTAGTCAACACATTTGATACGTGGATGGTCCATGGATATTGTAAGATGTAGGCTCGTATCTACTGTTTGTTGAAAACCTTTTAGTTTGCTTGAGTTTTTGCTACATTTTTAACTTGTAAGTTCTTGCTTTAACTGTTTTTTTTCCTTGTATGTTCTGTATCAATTGACTGTTATCTACCGGTGTGTAGGTTTGCAAGTACTTTCTTGACGCAGTGGAGAAGAAACAATACGGTTGGTTTTGGGTTTGCCCAAATGGCAGCAAAGAATGTCACTACAGGCATGCTCTACCTCCAGGGTATGTGTTGAAGTCTCAGATGAAGACACTTTTGGAGGAAGAGGCTGAAAAGATACCTATTGAGGAAGAGATTGAAAATCAGGTGCACACATATTACCTGTTGCATTGATTATTGACCATGCTTCAATAGTGAATCTGAAGAATCTTTGTTCAGTTCGAGATTCCCCGCACAACTTCAATATTTCCTAGTTTCCCCTTTGATGATTTTCGGGTCTCATAATTATTGAACCCAAACCCTTGGTAGCACTTCGGTTCGCGATTTGTTGTTTTTGTAAGCACAGGACAATATGCTTTAAATTTTTGGGTGTAATTTTGCAAAGCTGTTCTTAAAATTAAGGGCCCTAATTTTGACAAAAAAGGTGTTTTCATTTGTGCGCTTTGACCATAAATTGATGCTCATTCCCGATTCATCTCGCTTTGACCATAAATTGACGCTCATTCCCAAAAACATGTTCACTGTGTTCACTTCACATTTTCAAAAAAAATTCCAAACAGATTCTTTTACCATCTCCCATCTCTCCAATCATTTATCACATTTCTCTCTCTACTCATACCCCTCTCTCCAAAGTCCAATCATTATTCTCATTTCTCTCTCTATCTCTCTCCAATTATTAAACATCTCTCTAATTATTACTTTTTCCAAAAACCCATCCAAACACTATCTCAAAAATATTTCTCAAAATATTCTTCTCAAAACTCTCAACCAAACAAAGCAGTTATGTTTTAGAGAATAGAAATATGTAGCACTACTGCTAGTAGCAACCACTCTATTTCTTTTGTTTTTTTTGTTTGGTCCCTCTTTGTTTTTGGATATGTCTGGTGATTTTGTATTTTAATTATTTCAGCGTGCAAAAGTGACAACTACAACTCCAATGACTCCTGAGTTGTTCTTTCAATGGAAGAATAAAAAGATTGAAGAAAGAGAAGCAGGCTTGGCTGCCCAGCGAGCTGACAGGGCTAAGAATGATCGCATGAGGTATTCTTCTTCTTTATGATAAAATTCCTGTTTGATATGCTTCACTGGACGTATCATTGACCCAATTCTCCTCTCTTCAGTGGCCGCGAGTTGTTCCTTTCAGATGCTAGCTTGTTTGTGGATGATGCCGAGGCTTATGAAAAGTACAATAGAGAAGAAGAACCCAGTACTACTGAGCAGAAGGTAGTCATGCTCTCTTTTTTTTTCCTTACACAACGTGTTTCCAATGTTTGCCGTGTTTTAAGTCTCTAGTTCTTAGTACTTCGACATATTGCTATAATTGTCCTAACACTAAATAAGTTCCATTTGAAACTGTGGCTGAAAATTTTGTTTTGAGGATGATATGCTTGAATAAATCTCTCTGAATTGTGCTCTCAGTTTGATATATGATACAACTGTAAATGCCATGATTTTGCTGGAGGTGTACTCTGATGATGATTTTGAGATGTTTCTACTTAATGCAGCATTTCGTGTATTGAATTTACGGACTTGTTTTGCCTGTGGTGTTAATTTGAATGCTGACAATTTAAAATAGGAAGAGAAAATTTGCTGATTATGACATTTGGAAGCTTGATGAAGTTATACAACAGTAAAAAGGTGCAGACTTTCATTGTGTGGCTATTGAACTGGTAGATGCATGCCTTCTCCATCTCAGAAAGCTTGTGGTCCTAAGCACTCCTTGGGGAAATGGAAAAAGTTATTTTTTGAATTCTTAGGATCTTTTAGGCTTGTTATGTTAGTGCGAAGTGCCAAAGAGTTGCAGCTCCTATGCTTTGTCTCCATTGTTTTTTGATTACCCACTCCTACTTTCCCTAAAGACAAACTATGCAGACCATAATCCCCAAAAAAAGGGAAAGCATTGTCAATGGTTGGTAACTAAAGCGAATCACTGTTTGTTTGGTATGGTGTGGGTCCTTTAGTAAGATATGCTGTTTGGTGCCTTTGTTCCACTTTGTTTATTTGACTGGATAGAAGTCTCAAACTTTTTGATGTTTTAGAGAGATCTATGCACAGACGGCAGAGCTTTTTTCTCATTCTTTTGCATAGTCTGGAGTGTGTTACCTCTCCACTCTTAACCAGATTCTGGAGTCGTACCGTTTTTCATACACAGGGACGTGTATAGCACCATTTGGTTGGTTAGTCATTCATTCTCCTATACAGGTGGATTTGCTTTTATAGCTGTCTTTTTCATTCATAACAGACAGAAATTAGTTTGTTTGCAATTAAGATACGTTAACATGATGGACCTTTTGTCAGACACTCTCTAGAAGACTCTCCAATTGAAACATCGCATTGTTCACATTTGAGTTCGTAAATTTCTTGGTTTTTGAGCTGAATACCTTGATGACCATGGATCATATTATCTTTACCAACGTTGCACCATCCTATTTGAGCAAATATGTAATAGCATTTCTTGTGATGCTTCTTAAGGGATTGAAACTAAATAGCTCAAAGAAAACCCTTCATTTACAGTGCCAATAGCGCTTCTGAAACTATTCAAGATCTTTAATCTGTAGAAAGACCTATATGGCATGTTGAAGTTTCACGGAAGAGACCAACTTATTTTGGCACATTCACATGATCTTTGTGTATTGCATAGATATGTGAAAACCATTTTTAGCATGAAATAACTCGGAATATGTAATGATGTTCAATTTCAGGCACAGGAAAATCCAGGTGGTGGTCCAAGCACTTCAACAAGTGCAGTTGCCAATTCTGAAGAGGATGGGCCTGATATTGACGACGACGATGAACTGGATTTGGACGAATTAGAAGAGCTTGAAGCTAGTTTGTCAAGGACATCTATTCAAATCAGAGAGCCCAGTATAGACACTTCATCTTGAGAGAGAGAGAGAGAGAGAGAGAGGGGCAAACAATCCTAATTTTGATCTCTGATGCGCACTTTGCAGCTCATTGCAATGTGGTGGATTGCTTTGTTTGTATGAAGCAGAATCTATACTATGATTCAGGTTTTTGCCCGTCTTGTAAAAGCCAAATCCTCCCGTGAACATGGTAACTTACAAGAGTACTTTGTTTTTACGACGGTCCCAGTTTATTTTCTAAATATCTGATGACTTGAATTTCCGATTCCTCTTTCTTTGGAAATGGCCCTTGCCTCGCCTTTCTTTGCTTAGTAATATTTCTAAGCCTGCGCGCTCTGGATTTAGACATTGAAGTTGATTTCGTTCAGATTTCAATCATTCTGCAAATTTATGGTGCCATGTTGTTTTAGGCGCTTTATCATGTGCGTGGATTCTAAAATTATTAGGTTCGACATGGATTTTCGTGAAATAGGTGATGTAAGTGTGAGGATTTAACGTCTAATGTGTACGTACTTTGTTTGGAGCTTTCTATTGGTCGCTGGCAATAGTGGCATCATTGCATCTAATGTCTACTCCAAGTCATTTGAGGTTAAACGTGGCTCTTGAAATCCTACACTTGTAGTTTTTAACTTTAGTATTGATGTTAGGCTGAATAACACTGTAAATATCCCAGCGCCACCGAACAAAGGAGGGAAGAACAGTGACAACAAAAGCACCAGCTTAATCTATTTCTCCTTGTATCATATAGAGTACAACTTCCCTTTTTTATTGCCAAATTAGTACATGGGAATGAATTCAAGGAAGGCAAAGCAAGAAAAGATATCAGATACCACCCCAATGCAATTGTTGTTGACCCCTAGTTACAAGATTATGTACAAACAAACAAACAGTAGTAGGTCAGAAATCAGATTCCTTTTTTTCCATCTGGAATATAGGAGGAGGAGATTAAGGGATGGGTTATTGAGGAGGCTGAGCTTCCACTATCAACCCCTCCTTTACTTTTCCCCTCTGAATTGTTCTCTCTTCCCACTGCACCACCGATCACCTTCTTTGCCAATTCACCAAATATCTTTTCTTTGATCCGACCTCTCCTTGGAGGCAATTGAACCACATTCTTTTCATCTACAATCTTCTTGGATTCTTGAGTTCCCATTTTTAGGGGTAGCACAAGTAGGAATCAATTAAAGTGGTGACAAAACAGAGAGTCTACAAGGAGAAACAAAGAAGAAAATTTTACTCGTGTTCTTGACAATTAAGTGTGACAGACAGACAGACAAACAGAAAACTTGTTTGGAAGGATAACAAAAAAGACTACTGGGGAGGGAGATGCCACTTACTGCCAAATGCTTTACCTATTTTCTCTATATATACATAGAAGAGAGAGAATAGATGATATACAGAGTAGATGTGTGAGTGTGGGTGTGGGTGTGGGGGTGGGTGTAGAGGGGAATAAACTTCCAGTCAACAGGATTCACACAGTGTGAATTACTTGACTTTTGAAGATTAATGCCCAATTTTCAAGGTTTCTTGGTGTCGAAAAGCGCCTTCAAGGACAGCTGTCCTGTCTTTCCCAAAATCCCTGTTTATTTTTAGCCAATTAGCTACTCTCTTTTGTTTTTTCGGTCTTAGTACAGTACTATGACAGTCTCTAATCTAACACTAATGCTAAAAGGCACCGAAGTTTCGAGGTACAGAAATGTACAAATGCTTCTCATAAATGGTTGATCCATCTTTCGATTTCTCATTCAGAATTTAATATCCTCAATTTTGAATGAAAACTTGAAATTTATATAAAAAAATTTACGCATATTCAATTGATCTAATTTTTTGCAATGCCATTTAAAAAATTAATTTTTAAATTAATGAACAATTAGAATTATTCGCGTGCGATCTAAAAATGAATCTCACAAGCCATTATACATTTTCGATATCCAAAACTTGGGTACCCATAGTCGTCAGCACTATTGTAAAGTTGAGCTCATGACCCTTTTTTTATTGTAAGGTTGAGCTCATGACCCCTTTTTTTTTGTGAGTTACCTCAACTAATTTTAGAGACCTTACCCCCACCACTCAATTGCAAGAAGCCCAATTAAATCCATAACAAACTTCGTATGGACTGGTCTATAGGAGTTAATAGCACATTAAAAGTTTTGAATGACCTTAGGAGGAGCAAACTCATAAATCTCACGACTTTACTACCAGGCCAATGTTACAGGGTGGCACTTGAGGCAAGATTATGCTCAAAATACACAACGTGTGGCGTCCTACCAAGACTCCTTTACAGGCATGCCAGACTCCGAGAGTCCAAAGTGAGTATCCACGGACTGTAGTCAAACGAACAAAAATGAAGTAACAATATAACTTAACAAGATGAACGACAGTGGAGCAACTCAAAGGAAATATATTTCATTGATCACTAGAAATCAAACCACAAAATACATGACTAGAAAAATAAGCACAAGACACTATATTTGGCATAGACCGATGGGAAGGAAGCTCCACTACACGTGAATACTCCTATAATATAGCAAAACTAACATTTCCCCATGTGACACGAAGAAATAACCGTCAACTCGCGAATCCTTTGCAAACCACTCCAAACAAAATGGTTTGACTCGGTTTTTTAGTAATATGGTTTGGTCCCAATTTAAAAAAAATTAGAATAAACACTTTTTTCAATAGTCAACTAATTTCATACTCTAGCACTGCATTCCACCACCATAGTCCTTCACTTTTAAGATTAGTTCCATAAACTTCTACATATGACAAGTTAATTATATACTCCAATTTCAATACACTGCACGACTTCGACATAGTTAATTGATTTCCTAATCTTTTCGCTCAATAACTAATTTTCTAATATAATACTCTATTCCTAAACCAATTACTGGTATTATACTTTGTTTTAGTTAGTTGACGTTTGTGAGTTTTGATGATTTTAATAGAAATAGTTTTAATATAAGTATTGTTGGTTTAGTTTATCTATGCAATATTAATTTCATTAAATGAGTTACAAAAATGATATCTCATAAATAATTTATATTTATGAAGACAATATCTCAATTTCAAACAAACCGTGATTCAAAACCGAAACCGAACCACATTTTAATAGTTTAGATTGGTTTGGTTGTATTAATTTTATGGGTTGGTTTGGTTTTCCAAATTCATAATCCGAAAGTAGTGGTTTGGTTTTTGGTTTACTACAAAACCGGACCAATCCGGTCCATGCTCACCCCTAGATCATAATGGAAATACAAGGACCAAAAGTGTAAAATACAATGACTCAAAGTGCAATAAACCATAAGCACCTAAGCTAGGATCCAAACATACAATAGGTTTATAACCGTTTGGAACCTAGATGACACGACAAAAAGTGCAGGGTCATTAGCTAGCCCGGTATTAAAGTCGTTGACACGCTGAAACTTGACCCGTTCTGCACGTCGACTAGGCACGATCCTAAAACATGGTCGAGTCATCACAAGCCACAAGGTGCTCTTGGGTAACCTGTGACACCAACCTTGGTTCCAACTATTTTAAACATTACTCCTTTTTGAATTTCTAGCTACTAATGCTTGCATAATTAAGTTCTCCCATCATAACTTTTTCAATAGACAACAATCAATCCATTAAATCTCCTAATCAAATGTAGGTTTTGATTGTTGTTCCAGTGTCAGTGGCTTAATTAAGATTTTTTTTATTGTCCTTATTTATTTTTTATTTTTTTTGCGTTTGTTAGTTTTGCGTCAAACTTTTGGTGATTATAGCTTCGTCTCAACGAGAGGAATCGGAATTGGGGAAAATCATAACTTTTATCCAATTTTTTTGAATACCTCTTAGCCAGTGACACGGGGACTTTAAATTCGAAAAGCTTATGTCCCTTGAGGCAACAGTAACCGGAATAATTAACAATATTTGTACACTATCCATGCATTTGGAAAACAGCCATCATTTGCCTTCAAGTAATTGAACACATCAATGGACTTTCTTAGTTCTTTTGGTGAAATCTCTCCCAAAAACTTTCTATTCGGAACATTTGATGAATTACCATATGGGTTCACCCCTTGAAATTCAATCTTGACAGGTGATAAAAGAAAAGTCTCACTTCCACTCCTAATTTTGTGAATAATAATGGAGTGATCACATTTAGCTGAAATGCTGTCCATCTGATGGAGTAGTTCAATCTCTCCTTCCAATATTAAAAAGCCCATCATCTATTCTAATATATAAAGGGAGAATACCACTTTGGTGCCCTTTTTTTTGAGAGTGTGTGTACTTTTTATATTCCAAAACTATCCTACCAACTTTTTATATTTACACTTCAAATGTTATTTGTCTTTATAACTGCTTGGGGTAAAATAGTAAATGTATTTTTAAGTTTCTAACTGCTTTCGACAGTAACCGTAAGGCATGATGGACAAATCAAGAAAGAAGAAGAAACCGGCACTTCCACGTTGGAAACCCAACTCTCCCTGCATCTTCCATCATAACCCACATCCAATTCCTTGATTTCAACTGGGTCTACGAAGCATGCGGTGTGGCAGCAAAGGACAGATTTTGATAGAAATGTGGCTTCATAGTCTCCACTTGATTAACCTCCTGGTGACTCTGCTCGCTATTTGTATTTTAATTTTCAGAGTCTTTCACATCGTGTGCCCCAGTCTCTAGTTTATAGAAAATCTAAAAGACTTGCACAACAATATACCGAAGTATCTCTTTTTGGAGCTTCTCACTTTGGTCTAACTTCAATTAACTTGGGCCCATAAAATTTTCAGCCCAGTTAGTTAACCTAATTTTTATGCAGACCTCAATTACAAAATGCTCCTATAAAATTGGGGGCTCCAAAATTAGTTAAAATTTGGGGACCAAAGCCGGCCCTGCGCATGCATGTGGATATAACTATATAGCAGGTCACCAGTTACCATTTATTGATAAGGGATAATTCCCTGCCAATCCAATTGGCAGAATGTAATTACCAGCAAGTCAACCACATTTCCCAGACTTCCGCTTGCGCCGCTTATCAGTATGGGAAACTAGAGGGAGGGAAATACGGTCAGATTTACCGACTTACCTGACATTTGTCTCATTTTAAAATTTAAATTTTAAAATCCCCAAAACTAAATTGTTGGATACCCTATGAAAGTATTTAAACCTAGGATACCCTATAAAAGTGTCTAAAACCCTAGGGTACCCTATGAAAGTACATAAACCACTAAACCATATAATATGAAAGTGCACCCTAAATCTAAACCTAAACCCTAGGGTACCTATGACTAGGGTATCCTGTGAAAGTGCCTAAAATCCTAGGGTGCCCTATGAAAGTGCCTAAACCACTAAAACTCTATAATAGGAAAGTGCACCCTAAAGCTAAACCCCAAAAAAGAGTGGCTTACCTTAATGGTAATTAAAAAAAGTGACTTACCTTAGTGGTAATTAGACATCTCTTTTCTAGACCTAGAGGTAATAATCCCTTTCTCTCTCTTCAATTTTGGGGGTGGGTTCAATTTTAGGGGGTTTAGGCTCTTTGAGGTATGGTATAGTGAGTTTAGGCATTTTGGGTTTAGGCACTTAGGGTGCACTTTCTATTATAGAGTTTTAGCTGTTTAGGCATTTTCATAGGGTACCATAGTATTTTAGGCACTTTCATAGGATACCCTAAGGTTTAGGTTTAGGGTGCATTTTCCAATTATAGGGTTTTAGTGGTTTAGGCACTTTCATAGGGTACCCTAGGGTTTTAGGCACTTTCATAGGGTATCCTGGGATCTTAGGCAATTTCATAGCGTACCCTAGGGTCTTGGGCACTTTCATAGGGTACCTTGGGGTTTAGGTTTAGGCACTTTCATTAGGTTTGGCGGTTTAGGCACTTTCATTAGCTAGTGGGGACATTTTTGAAATGTGTAGGTGATTTGTCCTTTTGGCATTAAAGAAAAAATTGATGTCCTTAAGTAAAGACCCTTTTACTATGTCGTTCCCAAAAACGGACCCTATTGATAATTGCATGCAGTCAACGTTCTCCACTTAAGGTTGGTTTGTCAATCGCTAAGACTTGGGTAGAGATTGGTCATCGCCAGTGATCAAGACCAGTGTCTACGGATCATCCTTGAATTGCTCGGAAGGGACCCTCGCATCGTCATTGTTTGCGCCGCAAGACTATACGTTCTCATCACCAGGCATTTTTTTTACGGGTTGTCATGTTCACCAGTTCATGTATATATTCTAATCGTGGTACTTTTTACGGAGGCGACTGCCGTCTGCTAGAGTATCGAGATCTTGTAGTTGCATATTTGAAGGCAATGGGTTATTTGTGATCTGGTAGCATAATCGCTGCATACAATGGGGTGTTCATTAGATATTGAGTATATTGAACTTATTGCCATTCTCTACCAAAGAAAAAAAAAAGAGTTGCTAATCAAACAGAACCTTCATATCACAATGCAACAGAGGAAAAGAATCGCACCTTTCAGCAAAAAGGATTTTCATTTAACATAATTGATTCATGTTAACACAGCACCCACAGGACCACATAAAATAACCAAAACAAGAAGTTAGACGCATCAGTCAGAAAAATAAGACCCAATTATTTTAGTTTCGAGGATTCCACATACGAGATTTTACAAGTGTTTAGAGAGGATGGACTCGACAACACCTTGAGCAATTGGGTGATAACTGTCACGAGCCTCTGAGAAAACCCTTTTCGCGAAAACCTTCTCTTCCTCGTTTCCAATGCCTTGCACAAGAGCAGTATAGAGTGGACGAAGGTACTTCATCCTACCAACTTCCTTCAGTGTTTTCTCCACCTCACTGTGGTAATCTCTGCACCTAGATGTAATGGCCAGTTGGAGGAATGCGACCTTGACTTCATAATCTTTTGATTCTGCCAGCGTATAGCGTGCATCCAAGGCTGAGAGCTGCATCACTAAACACATGTTACAGAAAAACTAGAGCAGATCTCTTCTTGCAATCCTGTAACAAAAAACCTAGAATTTGACTCAAGACAACCCATGCCAGCTTAAATCAAACTATTATGCACCTAAAAAGAAATGATTATAATGTCTTTGGTTTCAGAAATTGGAGAATTAAAAATCCATATACCCTTTTCCCATGAGGACAGGCCCGAACATCTATGTCATATACTATTTAAAGTAAAGGAAGAGGGGCAAGAAATGTAAGAGACGTCATGGTCATTGGTCAGGTTTACTGGATATCCTGGAGACAGACTTTGATGATACCTCAGTAGACATGAATGATGAATGGAGACACAACCCTATTCTGAGATTCCCTAGTGGAGGACAGAACCAAGATATGTCTGAAGAGGATGATGAGGAAGAGCCTGATTTTTAGACAGAGGTCTAAACTTTTATGCCCTTATATGACAGGGTGCTTCATGGTGTGAATCTTATGAAAGACTAGTAGTAGGGGTCTTTTAACATTGTTGACCTAGAGAGAGGCTACTTCACGGTGTGCTTTTAGTTCAAGGATGACTATCTCTGGGTTTTTATTTTCATGGGCATAAATCAAAACTGTATATACATACAAGATATTTGGTTTTAAGGGTAGAGGATTCAATAACCTGTTATACAACTAACCAGACAAGTTTCTTTCCACAAAAGGTAACCCAAATGCTATGCCATCTTGTAGATCATAGTCCTAATAATCCAGTATCTTTTGGACAAAATGTCGATACTCCATAGTGTGGATGTAATAGGATGGGACAGTCCACATTGCCAAATGTAAATTATCCTGCACCAGCACCCAGCTGCAAATGCACCCATTGCTAGCATTCTAATACTCGTAACCCTCCAAACCCCATCTTAAATCTAGCAATATTCTCCTTCATGAAGTAAAAACAAGTAATCTGAATACTGTCAATATACCAAACTTGGCTTGACTGCCGAGGCAGTGAGACAAAGTGAACCAATATTCTCCTACATGAATAACACGCTCCTACAGCTCAAATTTCATAAGGAATGGAATGGCTAACGATTTAATCCAGTACGAAGATAATATTCACTCCAAATCATTTCTTATCATATACGTTTGAACAGGGGATAAACTATAGCTACCAAGGTTAATACTATTATTTTTATTTTCTAGCAGCATTCAAGAGCAAATCTGTGTGCTCATTAGTGAGATGCTTTGGATCATGAATGAAGGAAGCATTGTAATGAGCACAAAAGTTGATTTGGGTCTCTAGGCCTACCCCCCTTATACCTTTCGGCTTTGATTTGGGGGTATGGTTTTGCAGCAAAACGTCCCTGTAGCTCCTCAGTTCTTGGAGGTTTAAGGGGGGGCACTATTTCAGTGGTATTCTGAGAGCAACCACTTTGTGCATATTGCCAAAGGTTAGGTCCGTCTCCAATCATCCCCCGCCCATAGCCCTAATGATTGGGGACTAGATGTGTTCTGTTATTGTTGTTGATTCAAGAGCAAATCTAAAAATTAAATTCATGATAAGTAGTACGTACACACTCCTAAAATTGTTGAACACTAGACTACCTTACAAGTGTAACTCGCATGAAACCTGATACCAGAGATTACATAGCAAAATATGAATCTAGTCGTTCAACCATTAATAATAAAGTCATAGATAGCAGAGAAGGAACATAAAATGTAACCTGTGAAGCCTCAACAGATTTAGGCAAGTTCTCCAAGTAAAGCTCCCACTCCTGTCCTTGCCAATCGGCAACTTCATCCTCCCTTGGCATCCGACCAAGCTTAAACTCATTCGCCAGTGATACAATCTTTGAATATATATTGGAAACTGGCTCCATGGCATCTGACGGGATGCCAGTACCCTCGGTCCACACTTGCAAGTCAACCTCATTCTCTATTCCAGGTAAATTTGCTTTAAGGAAATTGAGAAACATTTCAGTGTCAATGGATTGGAACTTGAATGTGGCAATATATTTCTTCAGGAATTCATCAAATGCAGGCCTTCCGATCTGAGTATGTATGGAAAAACAAATCCAATCATGCTTTTCACTATGAAGAAACATCCAAAGCCCAAACTGTAATGAAACCAACATACCTGTCGTTCAATGCGCCATAAAAACTGGAAGCCTTTTTCATATGGAACTTGAGAATATACGTCATCTGGATCAACTCCTTCCTGATTTGTTTTGAGCTTCGTGAACTCCACATTGTCCTTGAATCTCTCCATTTCTTCTATTAAACCCCTCCAACCAATTCCAATGTTCAATGCCGCTATGTCTTCCCCTTGCACAGCCTCAACAATCCTCCTCTCCGCATATGTCGTAAAACCCTGGAATTTATAACAAATACCGTAAATTAATATATTACGACATGAAACCCATGCAAACCATGTCGGCACTTGTATTTCCGTCATCTATTTCACTTCATTCATATTTTCCCTTCACCACACACTTAATCACTGCTTTTTAATCCAAGCCATATATTCAAGACATATAATGACTTAGCAGGAATATATGTGATTTCCAAAAGAAGAAAAAAATGGTTGATCAAAAGACAAAAAAAAAAAAAATTTAAAAATTGATAGCAATCAAAACCTCCAGAAAGTAAGGCCTTCACCATAAAAATTGATAGGAATCAAAACCTCCGTATGCCAACCCCTTCCTATTGTCTAGAGATGAAAATGTTTTGTGAAACATACCGAGTTGTGAGGTTCTACTATTTCTTCTCAAGCAATTTCTGTGTCACCAGTGATGATTTCCTTTTTAATGTTACGAATCCTTTCAAGAAGTGAAACAACTATAACACTACACAATATGTACTACAGTCATGGTTTTCCTTACGGTGGTCTAAAACATAAATTTCGACTATCAAGTATCAACCATATTTAGATTCTAGTGAACACTAGACTAAAGACACAAAATACGGTTGAAAATAAAAGCAAATAATTCCATGTATACCTCATTCAACCAAAAGTGGTCATTGGTCTTGTTAGTAATCAAATTCCCAGTCCAACTATGAGCAAGCTCATGGGCCACCACCTGAGCCCCACTAGCATCCCCCTTAATCACCGTTGGCGTCAAGAAAACCATCCTTGGATTCTCCATCCCGCCATATGGAAAACTCGGCGGCAACACAAGCAAATCAAACCTCTCCCACTCATATCCCCCAAACAAACTCTCCCCCACCCTAATCATATCCTCCGTTCCCGCAAACTCCCTCGCGGCGGCATCTAACACCGCTGGCACTGCCTCCGCGTAAACCCTAGTCCTCGGCCCTACCTCCCTCCACCCAATCTCCCCAACCCCAAAGGCAAACAAGTAAGGTGGCACGGGTTGTTCCATCACAAACTCCTCCACCACTCTCCCTTCTGCGCACCACAGCGCGTCGTCGCACGCCATGGCCGCCTCACCAGAAGCCGGGGGCCTCCGCTCAACGTGACGCGCTGCCATTACCGCTGAGAGCTGGCGCGGGACGTTCAATTTGGCGGAATAGCAAACCCTAGCGGCGGGGGTGTCTTGACAAGGGAAAATGGAGCGCGCGTGGATAGATTGGCACTGGGTGTAAACGAAAGGGAAGGATTTGTTGAAGGTTTGGGGAGGGGAGAGCCACTGGAGGGCGGAGGAGGAGGGGGATGTGGTGAAGGAGATGAGGAAATTGGAAGTGTTGGAGAGAGAAAGGGTGAGGGATTGGCCATAGATGGGGTGGGTGGGGGAGGAGAGAGAGAAGGGGATGGGGTCGGAGGTGAGGGGATCGGTGACGGAGGAGATGGAGAGAGAGCGGGCGTCGAGGGAGATGGGGCCGGAGTGAGGGGTGGGGAGAGAGAGGAGAGCGGAGGCGTGGATGGTGGAGGAGGAAAAGTCCAAGTAGAGAGAGAGGGAGATGTGAGTGGTTAGAGGATGGGAGGAGTCGGTGAAGGAGTGGGGGTCGATGGGTGCCATTATTATTGCTTGGATGGATTTGGCCTTCGGACTCTCGAGGGAGCTTATTAGTTTTCTGAAGTAGTTTTCTAGTTTTAGGGTTAGGGTTTACAGACGCCTGCAACGCACGCAGAGTGGAAGGGAGGACGATGATGATTCTGAAGAGTGGGATGATGACATGGCTCAAGATTCTTTGGACGGTAGTGATACGCATTTTCAATTGAACGCTGCTACGTGCACAGACGTGTGTGCACCGACGGTGCACCGACGGCGTCGGGGACGCCGTTGTGGGTCCCAAACGGTCGATCCGAGCCGTTCAATCTTCTCAAAATCAAATTCCGAGTGGGCCTAAGCGGGAATCGAGGCAATCGGACGGCTGTATGAGCTCGATCCAAAACTACCCCATTTCGATCAAAAAAATTTGAACGAAATGGAGTAGTTTTGGATCGAGCTCATACAACCGTCCGATTGCCTCGATTCCCGCGTTGGCCCACTCGGAATTTGATTTTGAGAAGATTGAACGGCTCGGATCGACCGTTTGGGACCCACAACGGCGTCCTCGACGTCGTCGGTGCACCACGGTCGGTTCCCATATCTTTACCGTTTTCAATTTTATTACTTCTTCCAGGGGAGTTCTTGAACGAATTATTTGATTTTATCGTTTTTGATTTTATTATCATCTTTTACGAATAAATTTTATCACACTAGATTTTATCAATCATTTTTGAAACTCATAGTAGTCCACAACTATTTTATCACCTAGATTTTATCTATTGGAAAAACAAGGTGATTTTATCACCTTTCCATAAAACACCAACTAAAATCAACTTTTCCATTTTATCTCATAAAATCCATTCAAAAACTCCCCCTAATAGTAATTCATAAAACTGACTAGAAATTGAAAAGTTATACAATGAGAATTATTTTGAAGGTTTAGATACTCTAAATGATAACAGCAATTTGATATTAATGCAATTCGACATCTTATGCCCCATTCAACATTGGTTATGTAAAGTACTATAAGAAAAAATACTTAAGAGTTTTTTCTTCGACAAGGACATGGTATATGAGTTAATCATGGAAATAGGACACAAATTAACTTCTTAATGCCAAGAGGACAAATCACCTACACATTCCAAAAAAGCTCTTGCTAGCCCATGAAAGTGTCTAAACCCCCAAACCTAATGAAAGTGCCTAAACTCCCAAACCTAATGAAAGTACCTAAACCCTAGGGTACCCTATGAAAGTGCCTAAAACCCTAGAGTACCCTATGAAAGTGTCTAAAACCCTAAGGTACCCTATGAAAGTGTCTAAACCACTAAAACCCTATAATTGAAAAGTGCACCTAAATCTAAACCCTAGACTACCCTATGAAAGTGGCTAAAATTGTAAGGTACCCTATGAAAGTGCCTAAACCATTAAAACCCTATAATTGGAAAGTGCACTCTAAGTGCCTAAATCCAAAATACTTAAACCCACTATAATCTACCCCAAAGAGCCTAACCCTCATAAAATTGAACACAATCTCAAAAATTAAAGAAACAAAATTAATTTTGTCCCACCTAAAACCCACGCATGAGAGAGAGAGAGAGAGAGGATGGGGCAGTAGCAATTAATGAGAGAGAGAGAGAGAGAGAGAGAGAGAGAGAGAGAGAGAGAGAGAGAGAGAGAGAGAGTGAGTGAGTGAGTGAGTTGAAAGTGACCCAATGATAGTGGGAAAGTGACGGGATGGTCGCCTATGACCCAATGACAGTGAGCGCCTTTTTTTTTTTTGCAACGCATAAAGAAGGCGCGGAAAGACTTCTCATTAAGAGTATTTTTGTTTAATGTTGTCTTTGAGCCCTAAAAAATTTCACATCAATGTATTAGAGGCCTTAAAATAATTTTAGTTGGACTAAACACCCTTTAATGCCGCAAACTTGTCTTTTTGACCAATTGTCTGAAAAAATAAAGCGTACTCCACTACTATAAAACCAACTTTTAATAGGGGGATAGTCAAGGAGAAAAGCTCTTTTATGGTAGTAGTATTTTTAATTAACTATGCTTCATTCGTATAAAGTAATTTATTTATTTAATTAATCAATCACTCACAATGATTAGTGAATAAATTAACAGTTACCTAAACAATTCAATTCTAGATCTATATTCCATTCATCTTATATATTACTGCAGAATGACTTTTCGTAATGAGAGCTCTAGATGTGACGAGTGGCAGGAATTAATTTGTTTGTCATTAGACTTTAGAGTTGCTCTTGTGACTTGTGACATATTCAATTACACTCTATACTTTTCGTAGTACTTTCATTGTTTTGTTTGTTTCAGTTTTCTAATTTACTTTTTGCATGCATGTCTTAGGTCTTTCATATATAACTTTGTTTTTAACCCGTCCTTGCGTGTTGCTGTTTCGACCTTCCTCTCCCTTTTTCCCTTCCCCGTCAAGCAGCTTTCCCCTATTGAAACGGCCCCTATCTCCGTTGCGATCGTTTCACAGTTGTGGTTGAGGTAATGGTTGTTTGTGCATTTCCGTATGCCCTTTCGTAGTACTCTTTTTTTGAAAATAGCATAGTTATCCTTCTATTCCCATCATGCATGCTTGTCGAGGGTCTTTTATTTGTGTTTCTTTCACACACGTGCAATAGTTTAGGTTTTGTATCGGTCCGTCCAGTGGCTCAAACGGGTTATCTTATGGCTCATCTGGCTATGCCGGGTGTTATGATATGGTCCGCAGAATCTTTGGTTTTCAGTTGAAGCTGCGGTGGTGGTGGTTTTTGTTTTTTGGGTTTCTAGGCATCACTGTGTATTTGTTTTGGACATGTGATGGGTTGGGAATGCTTGGAAGTGGGCTATTCGGTTGGATTGTTGGGCGTATTTAGTATGGCTGAATGGGAGTTGCTTTAATGATTTTTGTCTGGCTCGTCGACGTTCGGATTGGCTTGTTGGGCGGTGGACGTTTTGGGGTGGTAGGTTTCATTTTGTTAAAGTTAAGTGCAAATAAGCTCAGGGAGACCACCACAGATGAATCGGGATTCTCCGTAGCAGTTTCTTCTTTTTCCATGGTTGCATCTCTTCCCAGCAGTTTCTCTACAGGTTTTAGAGCACTATAGTTGGCGTCGGTCATCTAGTTACACGATGTCCAACCGTGTCGCAGTACTCTCTACCTGGGGTAAGATGTGACTCCAAACAGTATCAGACAGTTTCTGCAGGGAAGCCTCGTCAATTGTGGAACTACCAAGATAGCTATTCATTGACTTTTTGTATGGCAAGATCTCTCGCAAAAGGCAGCCGGATCAATTAATGGCTGGATATATCCTTCATTTGGTTTGGTGTTGTTTTTTGTTATCTTGTCTGTTTTCGTTTGAACTCGGTAGATTGTAATAGTCTTTATTAATGATATTCTTTCTATTTCTCCAAAAAAATTACACTCTATACAAAATTTTGAATTAAAAAATTAGTCTTTCTCACTCTATCCTTACTTCCATAATGAGAAGAAAAATCTTATCTACCTTATATATATATACTAGCATGAACCCGTGCTATGCACGGCAATTGAAAGTATAAAATGAAACGAAAAAAAATCTAAGAACATTTTTTGCTACCGTAATATATGAGAATCATGATAATAGATTTGTTTGACACTTAAGGTTAGTTTTCACTAAGGTATTTTCAATATTTTTGGCATTCTCCCAAAAGTCTTTCTCTTCACATATATCAACTATTGACAACTTCTAGTTGAAAAATACCAAAAATACCACAGTGGAAACTCGCCTTTAACTATTAAGGTTGTTTAAAATTCTAAGTTGTCTTATTACTTGGACCAATTAGATTTAAAATAATTAAAACATAAATGCACTTAGAAGTTAGAAACATAATTAGGTAACTCACTTGTCGCAATCAAGAGCTTATCACGAAAGTACCACTGCAAATAATAAATAACCCAATATATCCGGATCCTGCTATGCATGGAAGAAAATAATATAACATGGAATTTGAAACTCTTCGATAACCACTCCATTCAAGACACATACAAATCTCGCTATCCTACAAAACCAAGTACTAAACATTTGGGCAATATCCAACACATGAGAAGCAATTCAAAATTGTGACACTAATTATTATTTGCCCATGATCTTCCCACAACACAAATATACAGTTACATCATCAGAACATCATCTTTGTTTGGATTGAAACCTAGCCCTGCAAAGAGTCAAATCTTCTTCTCTGGTGTTGATACAACTACTAGAGGAAATATTCTGAGTGTACTTGGTTTTAAAGAAGGGTTCTTGCCTGTGAAATACCTTGGTGTCCCCCTTCTTTCCACCAAATTGACCCAATTGGATTGCAAACCTATGGTTGATAAAATTATTTCTAAAACAAAGTCCTGGCCAACAGAGATTTGACCTCTGCTGGGAGAGTTCAGTTGATTAAAAATGTGTTGTTCTCCATGCAAACATACTGGTCTTCTCTGTTCATACTGCCCAAAAAAGTTGTTAAGGAAGTGGAGTCCGTGTTGAGAGCCTTTCTTTGGTCTGGCCCTGACCTTAAGAAATCTGGTGCCAAAGTGTCTTGGGAGCACTTATGTGCTCCCAAAGATGAAGGTGGCCTTGGTTTCAAGGCAATGCAAGTTTGGAACAAGGCCGTCATCGCTAAACACATTTGGTTTATTATCTCAGGGGTGAACAATCAATGTGGTGTCAATGGGTTAAGTCCTACTTAATCAAGGACAAAAGCTTTTGGCAACTTAAGATGCCTAGCAGTCCCACCTGGACCTGGAGGAAGCTCCTCAATCTTAGATCTATTGTCCAACCTTTCATCAAAACTGTCATTGGTAATGGTCAAAGCTCCTCTCTCTGGTATGACAATTGGCATCCATTGGGTCCTTTGGCTGAGAAGTATGGTGATAGGATCATTTATGACATTGGCCTTCCTAAACATACTAGGGTTTCCTCAATTATCAAAAATTCCAAGTGGGCTCTCCCTGTCACTCAAACTTGGAAAATTAATGAAGTCAGAACAAGCCTCGTTAATTTCTTTGACCCTATTACTGGTGTGGAAGATCTCCACAGATGGTCCCTCACTACAAGTGGTGATCTTATAGTGAAATCCCTTTAGAACATCCTTAGGTCACCTTTCCCTAAGGTCCCATGGTACCATAGTGTTTGGTTTTCTGGCCACATCCCCAAATGCAGTTTTATTACATGGGTTGCCATTCAAGAAAAGTCACTGAGGATAGGCTTGTTTTGTTTGGCACTAAGTCCCATTCTTGTTGCAGCTTCTGCCCAAGTAGTGAGAGTCATGATCATTTGTTCTTTAATTGTTCTTTCACTTCTCAAATTTGGACTTAGCTACTTGCTAAGCTTAATGTACATTGGCCTCCCAGACCTTGGACCAACTGGATTGCTTTATTAGCAACAATCAAAGGCAAAAACCTTAAATCAATGCTAATCAAATTAATTTTTTCCATAGCAGTGTACCACATTTGGATTGAGAGGAATTTTCGCAAGTTCCAAAATGTTGCATGCCCAATTTCTGTAGTGGTGAATAGGATCCACTCAGTCATAAGACACAGGTTAATGTCCTTGGGGAATGTTACAATAGCCCTCAAGCTGATAGGCTTTTGGCTCAGTGGAACCCTATTCCAAGCTGAACTGCATAGTAGAAAGCTTTGATTCTCAATTGATAAATGCTGCTTTGTTGCTATATTTTCTACTGTTATGCTGTTATGGTGTGTTTCTTAGTGTCAATTCCAGGTTTGGCTATACGGAGAGTAAATCAGGAAGCCTTGGTCCACAGGTTGGTCTTCAGAAGCCACAGAAAGGTTAGGGTGCAGTGTTAAAGCAAGCTCATATATGGTAAGTATCTTAAATCCCTTTGCGACCTAAAAGGGAGTTTTGACTGGCTGTATGAGTTCTTCTCTATCCTGTTGAATATGAGTTGTGTGACCTACTCATAAGAGTGTTTACCTTGTGAGGTGTGTGATTGAGCCTCTGATTTTCCTTGTGAGAGGAGGTAATATTTAGCGGGGAAGTTATGTGAGGAGTAGGAGAGGGTGTTTGGGTCCCTAGAGAGAGCAAGAAGTGGTGAGGATCCAAGGAAGTAGAAGGGAGAGCCATATATTATATAGGATTGTTGGTTCTTTCATTGACATCTTCGTGATATATGTGATCAATTAAGCTGCAGTATGGAGTTACTCTTTGTATTGAGTCTGTTTAGTTGGGTTATTCATGCCATCAATGCCATTTTATGCTGCCTGTGTTGTGTCTATTCCTGTTGAGGACTCCTGTGTAGTTTCGGAATGTTTCTGGGTAGTGAACAGTCCAGTCCAAGGCCACTGTGTTATGCTGATTTTTCTGGGCAGCCAAATCTGTTCTGTTACTGTTTTTTAAGATGTCTTGCATGATTTGGTTCAGTTCATTCTGGACTGAGTATCATGGTTGCCCCTCTGATTGGGTGATACTTGTGTAGAGGGGAAAAATCTGGGTATGCTATTTCCACGCCTCTATGAGATCAACAATATGCACTCTTCGCCGGAACCCTAGCACTGCAAGACAATAGACGGTTAGAGCACCTTTGCCTCTCGTCGGCAAAGGCCCTCTGATGCTTAAGTTAGTATCACGTACTAGGAGGAAACCATAAAACACGTAAAGCATGTAAACACGAATTACTGCGTACCTTTCTTCATGGGTATTGCACCTTATTTATAGATGCAGGGTGTTTGTTGTCCAAGGATCCTATTCACATTAGGAGTCCTTTCCTATATGGGACTCGCTCCATATAGAAACACAATCTTTATTCTACAAGGATTCCTTCCACGTTAGGAATCCTTGCCATTATCGGAATCCTCTTTACGTTAGGAGTCCTTTCTCTTATGGGATTCATCCCATATGGCAATACAATCAGAATTCCCTTCTCGTAAGGATTCTGTATCTATACTGGACTTCTTGTCCAATATGGAAGCCTAATGATAATCCCTTAACTCTCAGGATTTAACCCTTATCACGTAAGAGGCTGACCTGCCACCTTATCACGTAGGCAGTTAGCTCGGCAACATACTTGCCTATTCTCATATACTGTTGCCGACCAGATACATAGCTCGGCATTGGCCTCGTGCACCTTCTCATGGAACCGCCACCATCCCGTGGCGCTATCCTGACTGCACACTTGGCCTACCATGCTCGGCCATAACCTGGGGCCCTTTCTTATGGTCTCCCCAAACTGAGCCACCCTCACGTAGTGTCCAGGCTAAGCACGTGTTTCGTACGTGCTTGGGTATTTCCCAATATAATTGGATTCTTCCCTCTCCAATTGCTCCCCAGCTTTGATCACCATTGTTGTTCGTGAATGATGGTCAAAGCTTACTGCTAATTGTGTTTTTCCTTGCCGTAATACTCGCGTTTAACTTTCTAGCTAAGAATTTTTCGTACTTAGCAGACCACAAGTAATGATTGTCGCTTATTGCCCAAGTTTCCACGGACTTAGCAATGTTCAAGCATTATTCATTGCTCACTGTCCGAGTTTCTTCGTACTTGGGAACGTTCGAGCAATATCCGTTGTTTGTCTCCAAGTTTCTTCGTCTTGGGAGAGTTCAAGCAATATTCGTTGATTGCCTCCAAGTTTCTTCGTACTTGGGAGAGTTCAAGCAATATTCGTTGCTTGCCTCCAAGTTTCTTCGTACTTGGGAATGTTCAAGCAATATTCGTTGCTTGCCTCCAAGTTTCTTCGTACTTGGGAAAATTTGAGCAATATTCGTTGCCGGCCTCCAAGTTTCTTCGTACTTGGGAAAATTTGAGCAATATTCGTTGCCTATTGCATAAGTTTTTACACTCTCCGCTCCCCAGTTTTGAGGCAAAGAGTCTTTGGGTCCAAACTTAGCTTATTCATGCTTAGACCATACAGAAACAACTTGTTTCAAGTCAAACAGAGATTTATTCATAACTCTCACCGTATTTAAAGCAATTCGTAGCTAACAAAACGAGAAAAGACGGATATCGCTAATGATTTCACTATAGCAACTCATAGCGAATAATAATTTCTATAGGATTTGTACGGGGATAAAATCCACGTAAGGTCTTGATCACGTGCTTCCTCACTGGAACCCTCCATCTTTCTTTATGTAGGTTTCCTTTCTATATGCAGCGTCTTCCTAATTGCATTAGGGATGCTTATGTTAATCCTTTTATACACGGGATCGCTCCTTATCACATAAGGAGCCGATTTAGAACCTTCTGGAATGTCTCACCGCCCTATATTCTTAAGGTGGTGCCGTGCTTTCACTTAGCTAGGCCATGTCTTAAAACATCCCTTCGTGGTACTGCCGGGCTGTTAAATCTTCACTTGGTACTTGATTTACTATCTTGACTCTACTCATGGTCATCATTGCTCGGCATAGGGTTAGGGAGCCCCTATACAACTGCGCCGAGCTAACTACCCTCATGTGGTGGTTATTTTAGAGCACGTGTTCTGCCTTTTCTGAGGGTAACTGTATTTTATCCACTCCAGAATTCTGTTCATAATTCCATCATAGCAATTTGTAGCTAAACAATAAATAAATTGAAATAAGTAATTTGACTACTTATCTGTGTATTCCATGGCAATGGCACTGGATTCCCATCCAAGTCTGCTTGGGGATGAACTTTGGTTCCAGTTATCCCTTGTATGGCTCTTCCTCGTCTAGGCCGAACTTCCTTTTCGTGGAATTTTCTGTGTGACCGAGCACTTTGCACCTTCACGTGGTGCGTCCAACCAGGGTCATCATTATCCCCAGAATGTTGCTTGGTGAGCTTATGGTTCTTCCACTAATGTTACTTCCATATGTCCTTTCGTGAATCTTATATAGAAACTTTTGCTCCATCACGTGGTGCGCACAAACAAGCTGGTCATGATCCGGTGCGTTTCCTTTTTATCACTAGGACGTGTACCCTCTCATGGGGATTCCATGATTGGATCCATCTAGCTTGGTCCTAAATCCAAGTCCATTGAATTTATGTAGACACTTTACCCGAGCTACTTTATTTCACATAAACTTCCTCCTGTTTATTTAATTACCGAGCAGCACATTCGTCGGATAGCTGGCTTTCGACCAACTATGAGCCACAATAGACCCTCAATCTCTTAGCGAGCAGAGGCTTATACTCGGCTTTGTTCGAACCGAGCCACTTGCTCCCATAGCGTGCAAGATCTTTTCTTGTGATAGAACTCCTTTCCATATAGGTCTCTTTCCTACATGCTTATGCAATGTATTCTTTAGGAATGCTCCACCGTCCTATACTCTTAAGGCGGTCCTGACCGTCCTCCCACATGGCTCGGCATGAACCGTATGAGACCCAGTCCACACATGCCGAGCTGTTCCTTGCTGAATCAATGTAGTCCCATAATGCTATCCCAGCTGTATTCGTAGCTCAACCAGCTCGGCCATGTCTTAGGACATCCCCTCATGGTTACTTCCGAGCTGGTACACCATCACTTGGTGGCCAAATTATGCCTTGACCCTTACTCGTGGTCAACACAACTCGGCATAAGATTAAGGAACCCTTTCACAGCAAGGCCGAGCTCCATACCCTCACGTGGTAGCAATTCCAAGTCACGTGATTTGTTCCTTCTACGGGTAATTGGATCTTTACTCCTGACCCCTTGCTATGTGCAGACCCATCCACGCATAGCCTCCATTCTTCAAAATCCTGCACAACAGATTCCCCTTTTCGGAGACCATGACGATCGGCTCCTACATGCCCCTGAGGTTGTGGTAGTGTCATTACCGAAGAGAAATTATGCTCCCCATTATTTTTCTCATCATGGGTCTCCTTGGCCGATCAATGTGAAGCCGTTGTTTTGCTCTGACGATCTCATCCTTGGATCTTTGTACATGGTCCAAATCTGCTGCCTTCTTGTGGCCGTTCGACGATATCCTTGTTTTACGTCAAGGAAATTAATCCTCATGTTCTTTTTTAATTTTGCTCAAATCCTTTTCTTCATAGGATTTGTGCTCGGTGTGCTCGGTATGAACCTCCACCGCCCTATATTCTCAAGGTGGCCCTGGCCGTGCTTCCATATAGCTCAGCAAGGTCTTTCCAAGGCTAGCTCCCCATATACCGAGCTATACCAAGCTGGACATGTAATCCATAATGTAACTCTGGCTATATTCGTAGCCTGACTAGCTCGGCCGTGTCCTGAGACACCCATCGTAGTTGATGCCGAGCTAGTTCACCTCCACTTAGTGTCCCTTTTAACACCTTGACCCTACTCGTGGTCAAATCTGTTCTGCATGGGTCTAAGAAACCCCTTCATAATAATGTCGAGTTAAGCACCTTCTCGTGGTGGCTACTCCAAGCACGTGTTTTGTTGCCTCTTGGTCGAGCTACGTGCAATTTTCTTTCTTTTCTGAGAGCTGTGGCCGTCCAGCCACAATCTTTCCTCCAGCTTGCAGGATGTCATCCTCCACCCGTGCGTGCTCCTGGATTCTCTCCATAAGTTTAGCCACAGTCTTTACTGGGTGCATGGTAAGCGATTTTCGTAGCTTACTGTGCATAGGCAAGCTTGTCTTGAACGTTGCCAAAGCGTATTCCTCACTGCAGTTTTCAATCTCGTTGAAAGTTTCCCAGTAACGTTTGGAGTACTGCCGCAGAGTCTCATCATCCCTCTGTCTCATAGAGGTCAATGCATCAAAGGCCTTTGGGGCCGCTCGGCTTGTTAAGAACCGAGCAGTAAAGTCCTCGGCCAGTTGAGCCCAGCACAGGATTGACCCCTCTGGGAGTTTGTGGTACCAACTCAAGGCCACTTTCCCTAGACTGGATGGGAACATCTTACATAGCAAGACATCGTCTTGCTCATGCATGAACATGGCCTGTTGGTAGTGTTGAATGTGGGCCATTGGGTCCGTGCTGGTTTCATAAGGGACGAACACTGAGTGTTTCACCCTGCTTGGTGTCTTTTCTGCTCGGATCCAGTAAGCTAGTGGTGACTTCGAGATTTGGCCTAGGGCCTCCTTAGCTGCTTCTCGTGCAGTCTTAGGACCCCCATCAGCTCGGCCAGTTTCCTTTCTTATCACATACCGCTCAGGAGTACGTTCATTGGAGCCAGATCTCTCGTATCTGTCTCTAGCATGCTTCTTTCTTTCTTTTTTCTCGACGGAGGAACTCCTCTCCCTCCTTTTTCGTGGAGAGGCTCTTCTCACGGTAGAGACATCATCGTGGTGATGACCCCTTCTCTCCTCTACGTATTGCACATATCTCGTCCGTGAATGTAAATCCTTCTCCTTCTCTTGGAGTTGTTTCTTTAGGTCCTGAATCTCTCGCTCTCGTCGAGTGACTTCATGGGCCAATTCTTCTGCCTCCTGTTCTCTTTGGTCGAGGCTGTCCTCTCTTTCTTGATCCTTCGTTCGCCTTCGATCCTCCCTTCGTGGGGGGCTTCTCCTCCGGTCACGTCGGATGGAGGCTTCCCTTCTTCTTGGAGGCGTCCTTGAGCGTCCTCTCCGCTCGCCTAATCTTGGAGAATCATGGGTCAGCAGGTGTGTGTTCCTGAATTTCGGAATCTCAGGAATATGCCCTATATTGATCCTTCTAACAACAGGCTTCTTTTGAGGCGCTTTGTGGGCCTGCGGAGTCTTGTCCACCCTCGTACTCTTTCTTGTAGTGTACACGAGGGTGGTTCCTCCATCGTCTTCCACGTCCTCTCCTCGCGGAGTACATAAAACAGGTTCCGAAACCACCATTGTTGATATTTGTTGAAAAGAAAGGAGCTTTTCGTAAGCGTTTCCCACAGACGGCGCCAATTGTAGAGGGGAAAAATTCTGGGTATGCTATTTCCACGCCTCTATGAGATCAACAATATGCACTCTTCGCCGGAACCCTAGCACTGCAAGACAATAGACGGTTAGAGCACCTTTGCCTCTCGTCGGCAAAGGCCCTCTGATGCTTAAGTTAGTATCACGTACTAGGAGGAAACCATAAAACACGTAAAGCATGTAAACACGAATTACTGCGTACCTTTCTTCATGGGTATTGCACCTTATTTATAGATGCAGGGTGCTTGTTGTCCAAGGATCCTATTCACATTAGGAGTCCTTTCCTATATGGGACTCGCTCCATATAGAAACACAATCTTTATTCTACAAGGATTCCCTCCACGTTAGGAATCCTTGCCATTATCGGAATCCTCTTTACGTTAGGAGTCCTTTCTCTTATGGGATTCATCCCATATGGCAATACAATCAGAATTCCCTTCTCGTAAGGATTCTGTATCTATACTGGACTTCTTGTCCAATATGGAAGCCTAATGATAATCCCTTAACTCTCAGGATTTAACCCTTATCACGTAAGAGGCTGACCTGCCACCTTATCACGTAGGCAGTTAGCTCGGCAACATACTTGCCTATTCTCATATACTGTTGCCGACCAGATACATAGCTCGGCATTGGCCTCGTGCACCTTCTCATGGTACCGCCACCATCCCATGGGGCTATCCTGACTGCACACTTGGCCTACCATGCTTGGCCATAACCTGGGGCCCTTTCTTATGGTCTCCCCGAACTGAGCCACCCTCACGTAGTGTCCAAGCTAAGCACGTGTTTCGTACGTGCTTGGGTATTTCCCAATATAATTGGATTCTTCCCTCTCCAACTTGATTCTATGCCCACTGTGTGGGCAGAATCTGTTATGGGCAGAATCTGTTCGTTCTGGGCATGCGATGTTCAATTTAGTGCTTCATTGAAATATTGGTTGTTATGTGCTAGATTTTGTGAAATTTCAGTGCTACTGGATAATTGTGTGTGTCATGCTTTACGTCCACTGTTATTCTGGTGTTGTTACGGGCCAACTGTTGTCCATCCTTGGCAAGTTAATGTTGGTGTATTGTTCGAATACCATGTTGGTTGTAATCCCAAATCTAGGCCTGTGTACTCATTTTTAGGCAGTGATGTTGAAGCAAAGTGTTGCACATGATCTGTTAGTCTTTACTAGTCAATCTATTGAAGGGTTTGTCCCCTTGAATCTCTTGTTGCCTATTCCTTGGGGGGCTGGCCTATTCCTTGAGGGGCTGTCCCTAGGAATTTGATATCCCTCGTGGAGGGGGATGTCCTCCAATCTGAGCTAGCATTACGTTAACTTAGTTCTTTCAGTCAAGCTGTGAGGGTCTCTACAGGTTAGGGTCTTTTCAGTCAAGCCGTGAGGGGTATATCCTCCAATTTGATATACCCAATGTTGGTTGCTACATTCTATGGACATTGGATCATATCATGCTCATCCCAGTTTCTTGTTACTTGTGTTGGTTGCACTCATCAGCAGTTTCGGCATCAGTTAATTTGTAGAGTTTCAGGTCCATCTCCCTAGATGGATTAGAAACTCTTTTTGAATTTAAATGTTTGTTACTATTTTATCAGTCCTTGTATAGGTCGCTCTCCATCTCACCCCTTTGTAGCCATTTGGCCTGTCATCTTCCATATTTTGTAGCCGTATGGCTATTTTTTCTTTCTTTTCATTTTTCCTTTTCTTTTCTTTTCTTTTCTTTCCTTTTTTTCCTCCTGGGGTATGCCCCGTGTAGGCTGTATATTCGTTTAGTCCCTTTTATTTTCAAGCTGTATTATCCAAAAAAAAAAAAAAATCCCACTAATCAAGTTTAGCGTCATCATGGACAATAAATATATATATATAGGGGCCGGTTCCCCTCACACTTATAAAAACACATAAAAAAAACACATCACTCTTCCGGGCCTCATTTTGATGTTCTGAATCGTTGATCCTATTTAAATGAGTAAAAGAAAAGGTCCTGCAAAATTTCAGCTCAATCAGATATTGGTAAGTGCTTGATCCAAACAGCTTTAAAAACACTAGTTCCTGTCATAGTTTTTGCAAAACTGTTTGGATCAAGCACTTACCGATATCCGAATGGAATGAATTTTTGCAGGACCTCTTATTTTACTCATTTAAACAAGATCAACGGTTCAGAACATCACATTAGGGTCCAGAACAAAATCTTGTGTTTTTTTATGTGTTTTTTTAAGTGTGAGGGGAACCGGCCATATATATATATATCTCGATACCTAAGCATTGTATTGTTATCATGCTAAAGTTCAATTTTACCTACAAACAATAAGTAAAATTAAGGGGATGAAAAAGTCATAACCATATAAAGTAGTGTCAAATAATTCAAACATTCAGTCTACGGAGAAGAAACAAAAAGAGATGCTTTCTTAGCCTGCCACATAAATGTTATTTGTCTGTGGTTTTACAACAAAATGAGAAAAAAACTAAAAAAATGTTAAATGTATGTGCCCTTTAGGTGTTGTTTTCTGGGGTTTGGGCTTGGCCAATTAGATGTGTTGGGCATCGCCCATTTGTTGTGTCATCCAATTTTTTATTGGAGGCTTGATGTACCCTTATCGAGTTTAATAAAGTTTCTTTTTGCCGATAAAAATAAATTCAAAGAAAAGATTCGAAAGTGGTCAAGTTTTGGGAGTATTTTCTTTTCAGAAAGAACTAAAAACCATTTTCAATTGTGTTATTGTTATCAAAGAACATAACCTAGACAATTTGAAAATACTAATTTTATGGCAGTCAAACTAATTTACCTCTCTGGAACCATGTCATTTTTTTTTTGTTTTGTTCATCATCATAAGCAAATACCAACATCACAACAAAGAATTCAATTGTGCATAGTTAAACAAATATTTTTGGAAATGACTAAAACATGCTAAGATTTGTTTGGACCACCAAAAGACTCCCATATGGAACATGTAAGATTCTATCTAGTTTTAGAACAATTAAAGCTAAATGATGGGGAAAAAATGAATATATTCATATACAAACCCAAAAATTGCAGGAGGAAAAAAAGAGTCAGAGAACATCTACCATATTCATAGTGCCAGACTGCCAGTTGGTTTCTTTTAGTGTAGTTCTACATCACCAGCAAAAATATGAAGGAAAAAGTAATTTTTTTCCGGTTGACACTCGTGCACGGGGTGATTTGGGAAAAAAATCAAAAACGGATTATTGGTTTTTTCATTTTGTCCTTATTCAATTTTTTTTTGCATTTGTTAGTTTTGCGTCAAGATTTTGTGGTTTCTGGATTCCTCTCGACGAGATTAATCTAACAAGTATAAAATTATGGTCAAAACTCAAAATTTTTAATAAAGCCAAAATTGTACCAATAATCCAAGTATTTCCGCTTTATTCAAATAAATATTTGGTTTGACCATAAATTTATACTTGTTAGATTAGTCTCGTCGAGAGGAATCCAGAAACCACAAAATCTTGACGCAAAACTAACAAATGCAAAAACAAATTGAATAAGGACAAAATGAAAAAAACAATAATCCGTTTTTTGGTTTTTTTTTTTCCAAATCATAAAATTTGTCCGGCAATTGCAGAGGGAACATGTTAGGATTCTTTGCTGTTGTTTTGGCATTGGATATATGCATGCATATGTGGCTAGAGGTTTTGAATTTATGAGATAATTTCCTTTCTCGTATAAATCTTTTTTTGATCAACTTCCCACATAAATATTGGTTTGCTTTAATTCTTAACATAAATATATCTCAAACCTACTTTATTGTTTGTATGCTTCCTTCTATGTTGGAAATTTCTATAAATTCATCATTAGCAATTTCCTTGATTTAGTATGATTCCGAGTATAAAATGGAGATGATGGTAGATTTGTAGTTTTTTTTTTCTACCTTATATAAAAAAAATTCTTCTAGTTATGGAAATATATGAATAGAGGGAGAACGTGGAATTTTTCAATTTTGAATTTTGAAAAAGGATAATTGAATATCTCACACGTGTTGCTTTAAATTCCAATGACAAACAAATCAGTTCTTGCCACTTGTCGCGATAAGAGGCCCTCCTCACGAAAAGTCATTATGCAAGAATATATACTAGCAAAAAACCCATGCTATGCACGGGTGAAGTGATGGTGTTACTAGTGACGGAGCTCGGGAGGCACTTGGCACCCCCTGGTGTTAAGGGAAAAATTATTTTTGTATCGCAAGAGCAGTGCTATTCTTCATAATGCATGTAGTATTTCTCCTATTAAGCATATTGTGAGTGATTAATTGATGAAAGTGTGTAATTTTTTAGTATTAAGCACGTTGACGGTTGATTAACCTATGAAAATATATACTTTTGGGTATTGAAAATAATTAATCTGAAAACACTTATACCTTTTTTATACTAATTACTTCTGCTGCTCGTAAAATTTAATTGGTTTAACCATACCAAAATTTTGAATGTACATCATCATTTGTAGAACATGAAAAATACAGGAAAAAACATAGCTAGGATATATAACTAGGGGCGACTCCAGGATTTTCATCCAGCGCTGACAAAAATACATAATGTGTCTATGATAAAAAGCTGTACGAAAAAATAAATAAAAAAATTTACTTGGCAAAAGAGATACTCCCTCCGTCCCATTTTAAATGTCCACTATAAGAATATATGCAATTTCAAACACCTAAAAAGTATATTTCTCTTGGTAATTTTATACTAATTTGTTTTCTATCAAATTGAAGTGCTCATTGAGTACTTTAATTTGGTGTCAAAAAATTTAAAAATATTCTACGGAAGTACATTTTTAAACATTCGCAAAATAAACGTTTCCCAAATTGGACATTTAAATTGGGACGGAGGGAGTATATACATACACATCGTTTGACAAAAATAAAATTTAAAACTAAGAGAAATGAATTTTTAAGTAGGCTAACTAAACACCCTTAATCAATTGCCCGAGTCTATTTCTTCTTTTTTTGACTTGTTCTTTTTCTTTTTTTTCCATTACAGAAAAAGAAAAAGAAAACCATCCACTATCTTTATTATTAAATTATATATTGGGCTCTCTTGGGCTAGGCTTGTTTTGTTTTGTTAGGGCTATAACAATTTGATTCAAATTTAGTTGCAAACACTTATTTTAACCTCGCACGAATAACCCAGCGCTAACAATAATAAAGAAAATTTAATTTATATGTAAATTTTTTTTCAGTGTATTTTTCGAACCCAGCAAGGTCGCTTGACCTTGCTGGTTACATGCTAGAGTCGCCCTTGTATATAACAGAACCAATATAAGTCTTGTTTCCATTAAACAAAAGAAAAAAGTAGAACTTGACATAAATTTACCGAATTGGTAAAGTTTAACAAAGTTTTGTTTCTCCGCAACACACCATCTTTTACACAACTTTTTGGCCAAAATGGTGGTAACGTAAATTTGAAAAATTTACAATACAATTTAACAACACAGATTGAGAAGATCTTATGGATCTTGCTTGAGATGAAATATAAGGATACAAAATCATATACCTATGCCTTTGAGAAGATCTCCTACGGAGTCACTGGTAACATGAAAAATGGCAATAAAACAACACAGATTGATCAAACATTCATAAGAGATGAAATTATAAATACCACATGATAGAAAAGAAACTCACTTTTTCCTCAATCGGATTCTTTGTCCTATTCATAACCATATGGTTTAACTGACGCAACCGCACCAAAATTTCGAACTTACATCATCACCTATAGAACACAAAAAATACAGGGAAAAACATAACAAATATATATATAACAGGGCCAACATATCTCTTGCTTCCATTAAACAAAAGGAAAAAGTAGAACTCGATACAAATTTACTGAATTGGTAAAGTTTAACAAAGTCTTGGTATTAATTCTCTGCAACACACAATCTTTCATTATCAACTTTTTGCCTCTTCTCTATTGAAATCTCATCTGCATGTAGAACACTTAATCTGTCAAAGCAAAGCATAAAAAAATAAAAAAATAAAAAGTATCAATTAAGCACCACAAAATCGACATGTACCTGCTCCATGCACAATACCATAATCTTGTTTGTTGACATCGATTTCCAGTAATGGAGAACAAAAGTGATGAAGGGCTAAACCTCGCTTTTTTATTGTGGAACTTGCCTTTCTTTTCTTAATATAATTGGCTTTCCCTTTTTACAAATTACAACAAAGGAAATACAGAGGTAAACTTTCGAATATGGCTCCTCTCTTTGGATTCATAAGGTCAAGATCACGTTACGCAAATATGGATACACACTTGCTTTAACTTACTTTTTTTCCCGTAAGTAGTTCTAATGTAATTGGTATTTTATGAATTTGGGTTACAAAATCAAACTCGAATGTAATATCCAATAGGATTCTTTTAATTGTACTCGTAATATTTTTGAATTTAATAGGAAATTACCCACTTCTACTATTTCTTTTGATATAGTAATCTGGTCTGGACATCCGGTTATCTAGATTTTTTTTTGACCATATAGGCTAATTTTTGTGTGAATTTATAATAAAAGTTGAATAATCATTTGAAAGAATAGGTTTATTTAGAGTAAGTCTATTAAGAAATAATTTATGTCATACGATTCTAGACTGTTTTATGAACATTGTCAATGTTTCTGTTTTGAGCATCATTTTTGGCATTCGTATATCATTTTTTTGGTATTCATGTATTTTAAATTTATCAATTTCCCCTTTAGATCTGCACATACGCGTGATTTATTATGGAAAGTAAATAAGAAATTCCATAGATATTCAATTTTCAATCTCTTCTTAGCTCTGTATACACGTGCATGTTAACATTAGAATTAGAAATTCTCAATCTTTCCATAAGGGTGCGAAAATGAAAAGATCATCCTAACGTAAGACTTTTACTACTCTCGAAAGGCAAGGTCATTGATTTCAGAATTCTATTTCTTAACTTTAAGGCGCCACTTGTCGCGCCCATGGCTCTTCTTACGAAAAGTCATTCTGCAATAATATATAAGATAAGATAAGATAAGAACACAAATGGCTTGGCACATTTTGCCATTTTCAGACCAAAATGCCATTGGTTTTGGTTTTGGTCGTGTTTTGTTGGTGGGGTTAGTTTGGTCTTCATAATTTAAAAACCTTCTGCATTTTTTGTTCCCTCAAGATCCCACAAATTAAGGGATCTCTTTTGTATTATTTTGCAAGACTTCTGTACCTTTCACTTCATGAAGAAGATTTCGGGTACAAAAAATATAGTATTTTCTTTAAAAAATTGTTACAGGGTCCATTATAGCTTTTTATAACACCTCTAGTCCACCTAATGTTTTCATAATACCTCTAGTCCAGCAAATCACTTTTTTTATTCTCTTAGGTCCATTCTATTGTTTTAATTGGACAAAATTACCCTCTGGTTTGGTTTAATCCCTTTGAGAGGTTTAACGCCTAACGAACGAATATAAACGTTGCTGTCTGATTCATCGAGGGAGTGAGCTATCGCTCTCGCGAGAGAGAGAGAGAGAGAGAGAGATAGTTCGATCGATCTTGGTGAGATATCTCGTGATAGATTGCAGATTGCTAGAATAGAAGAGGTACAATCTCTGTTTTTGGTGAGCTCTTTTCAATTTTGTTGTTTGGCAGTCGAATTCTTTGTTTGCGAACAAAATTGGTATCCGTTTGTATTTGATTTCTATCGGTTTTTGGTTTGAGTTTGTGCTGTGAGGTGTAGTCTGTGGTTTAGGTTTTGGCTTTTGAGTTTTTAGGTTTGATCGTTTGATTTGATTTATATTGAGATGCTTGGATGAGCTCTGTACGAATTTGAACACCGAATCTCTCTAATTAAAGAGGAAAGCTGTTTTAATACTGAGAATTAAGCACATTTTTGTTGTTTTTCTTCTGTGAATGTTTGTTATTGAAATATGTCTGTAATTAAGCACATTTTGATGTATGTAAAGACTGATAGTTAATCATGTTTTTGCACTTTTTGTGTGTTGTCGATGTTCATAGCTGAGCAAATTTGTTTTGCTGTACTGTAAGTTGTTTGCAGTGTTTTTGTTCTTTGAAATCTGTTTAGATGTGGCTATCACATATGTCCTCCTGTATGAAATCTGTTTTGATTGAATTTGTTTTGCTGTGCTGTAAGGTATTTGAATCAGCACATCTTGCAGTGTTTTTGTTCTTTGAAATATGTTTAGATGTGGCTATCTAATGCCAGGTAGTTTTTGGTATGGTTGTGCCTGTTCTGCAAATAGATGTGTGTATCTAAATCTCGGTAGATGATCACCTCTATGCTTTGCTGTGATATGGAATGTTCTCAATTGTTAGAAATCTGTTTCCATGTATGAGTAGGCAAGCTATGTAAGCATTGACAGTTAGGCACATCTGGCAGTGTTTTTTCAGTACATAACCACATGTTTCTATTGTGTTTTTGCAGGTTTGTGATGGATTCAATGAAAATTTTGATTTGTAGGTATGGATCGGAGGTTCTTGTTGTTAGGTTGGTTGGTGGCATTAAGTTGTTTGATGTTTTTTGAAAGATTTGTGATAGGTGGGACACTTTATGCATTGGTAGATTCTCATTGTCGTATGTTTTGGAAGGTTGTAATTGCAAACTTGTCGATGAAGAAGATTTTGATAATATGCTTTACTTGTGTCCTGATTCTAATAGAATTTACGGTACAGTTGAGGAGGTAAGGCCTTCTATTGCATTAAGTGGTGGTAGTACTATTGATGTCACTGTTGGAGCTACTGGTGTTCTACAAGATGTGGATATGGAAGAGCCACTGAATGAGTTTTGTCGCCATACCGAGACTAGGTATTTGACATCTGGTTGGGCAAATTTGATACACAGTGTTGGGCAAGTTTTTCGAGGTGGTGTGATGGATTTCAGGGCAGTGTTGCAGCGATATGCTATTGAAAACGGGTTTATGTATGATCTTGTGAAGAATGACAAGTATAGGGTTACCGCAAAGTGTAAGTTTGAAAAGTGTGAATGGTGTGTGCATGCCATCTTGGATCGTTCAAGCGGAGAGTTTGTGATTAAGGATCTGCTCAATGAGGATCGTTGTGGTTCGACGTATAGAAGAAATAAACACAAGCGGGTGACCTCTAGTTTGGTTGCTAGTGAGATTGCGAGCATGGTGAATCAGAACAACAACACATCTCCGATGCATATTTTGGAGTTCTTTGCTGACAAGTATGGGTTGGATCTGCCATACCACCATGCTTGGTTAGGAGTGGAGAAGGCTCGGGGGAAGGTATTTGGGGACTATGAGAGTTCGTTTGACAAGCTGAGGTGGTATGTTGAAGCTGCGAAAATTGCAATTCCTGGCAGTGTATTGAAGCTCGAGGTTGATGCTGAAACGAAGGAATTCTCGAGGGTGTTCGTGGCGTTCAATGCCTGTATTAGTGGCTTTAATAATTGTCGACCGTTCCTCTGCCTCGATGGTGCACATCTGAAAGGGAGACTCAAAGGGACGCTTCTTGCTGCAACCGGAAAGGATGCAGATCAAGGTAATAGATGTGGTTATTTTTTTGTTAATTGCCTATATGTTGACTAATAAAGGTAATAGATGTGGTTATATTTTTCCTATATATGTGGATATCTAATTGGAGTTAGTGTTTGGAATGCCTGTGGCCTGTGTTTTTAAGATAGATGTGGGCATCTAAAGTCAGTTTTTGGTCTCTGTAGTTTTTGGAATATCTGTGCCTGTTTTGAAAATAGATGTGGGCATCTAAATCTCCGTAGATGATCACATCTATGCTTTGCTGGGATATGGAGTGTTCTGCATTGTTGTTAGTTTGGTTTCTTTTTTGCTGCAGGTTTATTCCCGTTAGCTTTTGCGATTGTGGGTGCTGAAAATGATGATAATTGGTTGTGGTTTCTGGAAATTTTGAAGTCTGTTTTGTCTCCCCGTCCTATAACCTTTATTAGCGATCGAAATCATGGTCTTGTGAGCAACATTCCCACTATGTTTCCTCATTGTCATCACGCGTATTGCTTGTATCATCTACAGTTCAACTTGAGAGATCATTTTCCAGGTCATTTTCGAAAGGGATTTCGTAACAAGTTGGTAAAGTTGTTTAATAAGATTGCTTATGCTCCATCGGTGGCTTCTTACAATGTTTGCGTGACTAAGTTTTGTGATCATGGGGGAGCAAAGGCGAAGACTTTTCTTGCAAGTGTTCCAAAAGAACACTGGACCAATGCGTACTTTAAGGGGAAGCGATACGGGGAAATGAGTTCGAGTGCGATTTATGAACTTGGTTGATTGTTTGAGATCTAAGATTATGGTTCAGATGTCAAAGAGAAGAGAAGATTCTGCTACGTGGATTTCTGAGATTGATCCTGTGATGGATGCAAAGTTGAAAAAGAGGATTGAGAAAGGGAGGGCATGGAGGGTGCAAAAGTCTTCAACTGGGGTGTATGAGGTGAAATCCATGCCAGTTGTTGTTGTGGATCTTGAGGAAGGCACTTGTTCCTGTGGATCTTGGCAATACAATGGTTTTGTTTGTGCTCACGTAGCAACAGTTTTAGCGAAGACGTGCGGTGAGGAGGAATCTATGGCTGACTACATTGATCCATTTTGCCATGTTGTTGCTTACCAACAAACTTATGAAGACAAAATTCATCCAGTTCTTGCCATGTATATTCCTGACTTCACTCAAGGAACTGTTCGTGAAATCAAACCACCAAGAAATAGGAGGCCTCCGGGAAGACCATGTTTAAAGAGAATTAGGTCAAGGGGTGAAGAGTGTACGACGAGGCCAAGGAAGTGCTCAAGGTGTCATCAACTTTGCAACCACAACCGCAGGACCTGCACAGATGCTAGCAAGGATTGATGTTCTTCGAATATCATATTCATTTCATTTGTTTTTCTGTCCAGAGTTTTTAGACTGTCATTTGTTGTTCTTTTGTTTGGTTGTCATATGTGTTAGATATCCATATCTGATTCTTTTATTGTCATTCAGAGTACATATTTTTTGGTGATTGGTATAAAATTCAGCCCAGATGAGCTTTTCTTGTTTTTTGTTGTTGCAGCAGTACATATTTTGTTGTTAAGTTATTGACATCTGGTTCTGTGGTTTTGGATACTACGTTATTTGTTGCAGCAATTTATGTATACTTTATATAGATAGCCACATCTTTTTGTAAAATTGTTTGCAGAGACGATCTGGATACCCACATCTAATTCTAAAACAGGGTTGTGGATATGTTTGTGTTGCCCCTGTATTGTTATGGCTTGAGATATGTTAGTGGATTTGGAACATGTTAACCAAATACTGGCACAAACACAAAAAACTAGTGTTTTTGCAGCGGTTTTTTGATAAATAGATATAAATAGCCACATCTATTCGGATATTTGGGTTTAATACGCACAACCATTTGGAAACATACTTTAGATATCCAAATCTATTGCAAAACATACTTCACATTGTGGACGGCCCACCGAGATTGCCCAAAAAGGATTGTGATTTGTTAGAGTCGCCACCCGGGTTTGAGGTCCGAACCCGAGAAACCGATAAAAATATGACTCATTGCCCATAGAAAAAGATTTTACTGATCATGGCGGAACCACAGATTTCTCGGATTCGGGGGTTTGGTTACGAGAGGGGAAGGGTTTTACGGCACCCCTCTCGCCCGGTCCGTAGACCGGTCTCTACTCAACATTTTGTGGGATTTTGGAAATGTTTAAAATTCGATTTATTCACATAAATGGGAATCGGGGACGGGAATCACATAGCAACAAAACATGCAAGAGATGCGATTTTACTGTGGATGCTTGTGCGCGCGATCTACATGGATGATGAACATGATACTACAAATGTTCACAGAAATAAATTACAACAGAAATCGTACAATAACCCAAGAAATCATGAACATAAGACTTGTTAAACTGTTTGCAATCTGGATTCCAGAATGGGGATTGAGCGCTCAAGGGTTGTGACTTGAGCGCTCAACCCTCATTTCACCCGAACATTTTTCTTGCCGGTTTTCAATATTTGATGCTGCTTTAAGACTTAAATACACCACAGAAAGATCACACAAGCATCACCTCTCTTTAGACATCACCAGAAAATGCTTAAAACAAACTTGCTTTAGAACCAGCTTGAGCGCTCAAGGCTCATGGGTTGAGCGCTCAAACCAATTCTGCAAGATAGAGGGATCCAGATCACAAACACTATACTGACAACTTATACACACTAACAAAGAATTAAACCATAAGCTATCACCCAAATTGCTTGAGAATTGCAAACAAGGCCAAGAACAGCTTGAGCGCTCAAAGATCTGACCTTGAGCGCTCAAGCCATAACATGGCTTTCCACTGTTTAACCTTTAAACTGATTTTATTACTTCCTCAGGACCACCAAAGGCATAAAATAAAGTTTCAAAATGACAGACAGCCACTGTTTTGCAATCAAACATGAGAAATTTGAAGTTTTTGATGTTTAATCACTATGAAATGGTTAATTTACATTCATGCATGTAATTTTGTTGTGGAAATAAACTGTTTTGAAAGCTACATGAACACAATTAACTTTCAAACAATGATCAAACCAAAAGAAAGCTCAGAAATTAGCAAAACAGAGGCCTATTCAGAACTGGGCTTGAGCGCTCAAGGCCAGAGGCTTGAGCGCTCAAACCTGTTGTAACTGCAGATTTGAAAAATGTTTTTAAGCAACTTTCAGGCCTTTGTGAGTTCAATGCAAGTATAGAGAACTTGCTTAAACTCCCTAGCCTTCCTCAGAAAGATCAAAACAGTGAGTTCATCACATGTTTTTACTACCTTTTGGAAAATGTTTGAGACTTGAGCTTGATTCTGGACTTTGAGAGGTTGATTATGGATGTTCTTGGCTTGTATTCTGTACGAATTGGACAATGTAGGTGGTTGATCGATGATCAAGGGTCGAATTTCTGGGTTTTGTGGATGGTATTGTAGGTGGTTTTAATGGTAGAAGGAAGGTTTTGAAGAAAGAGAGAGAGAGCAGTGGTTTTCTGGTAGAAACTGAAGGTAAGGAGTGGTAGAATTTTTTCTTCAAACCAGGGGGCAATGGGTGGTTTTATAGAGTGAGTGGGAGGGAAGAAAGGAGAGAGAGAGAAGTGGGTTTATGTATTTGGGAGCTTTTTAGGCGTATTTTAGGACTTAGCGGGATGTATTATACGTATAGGGATCGTATAAGATCAACCACAGACGCTCCCATGCAGGAAATCTCATGATGAGATACTCTGCAAGTTGCTGACTGGACGGGGGTTGAGCGCTCAAGGCTGTGGACTTGAGCGCTCAAGGTGCTCCTCAGGGGTTTGAGCGCTCAAAGCCATGGGCTTGAGCGCTCAAGGCTATGGATGGCAGATTGATGGTTTAGCTTGGTTCAACAATGCTTGGGTTGGTTTGGCACATTTTGATTGCTTGGGTAGTGTTTGGTTGGTTTTGGTCAAACTCAAATCGTTTTCACCAATTGTGATTGATCCATTTCATCATCGGAGATGCACGAGCGTATCTCGGGTTCAAAATTGGGGTGTCTACACACATACACACTTCAGGTTCAGATATGTAACTAATGATTGACAAGTATAACAAAATTAGTTTGCATTTCAAAGGGTTAAAGATGATATGTAACTAAACGATTTTTCTTTCATTCATTTCAAAGGGTAATTACATTGTAGATTTCCCAAAACAACACTGTTCATTTGGGGCTTCCAAAACAGCAGACTGATGATGTGGATGTAGTCAAACTAACCTAACCAAAACAAAACAACTGATAAACTTCTTCTTTCTTCCTTCTTCTTCTTCCTTTTTTTTTTTTTTGGTGGGTCTGCAGATGTCCCTCTATTTTTTTTTGAGGGGTCTGCATACCCCGCTTTTAATTAAAAAAAAAGATAAAAAAAAAAAGAAAACCCTTCATTTTCATTAAAGAAAAAAAAAACGAAACCATTTTTCATTACTGGCAGAGATGGTGCTGAAACCCTAGTTTGCTGGTTGTGGTGATGGTGTTGCATCGTCATCCTGTCCCTCCTCCTCCTCCATTTCTTCTTTCTCCTTCTCATCCTCATCCGTCTCCATTTCAGACTCCCCATCCTCATCCTGTCCCTCCTCCTCTTCTTCCTTTTCCTCCTCCATCTCTTCTTCCTCTATCTCTCGCATCTCCTCGTCTTCCAGGAACTCTGCATAGTGTTCATCCTGGGAGACATGGATTTTGCTGCTGCTGAAGTGCTAGTGCGAGGAGTTCGTCGTTCGCTATAACTGTGGCCATGGAGATGATCAAGTCGTTGCTGGACTTGATCTCCTTCAAGTCCTTCTTGATGGCGTTGAGAGGGACGATTGGTTGAGACATTTTAGTGTTTCTGAGAGAGGGTTTGGAGGAAGGATTTGGAGGGTTTCTAAGAGAGGGGAGAGGAGAGAGGACAAGAGGGATGAGGAGTGGAGTGAGTGGGTGCGTTATGTAAATGATTGGTCCTGAAAAGGTTTCTAGAAACGTGGAGGGGTCCGACGTTTGGTTTTTGGCACCCGAATAACGTTGCCTCGAGAAATGAACCGTAGTGTTTGGATGGATGCATATAACCACATCGGAGAGTTGAATCGTTTGACATTTGGGTCTTGTTTTTATCTCATTTTATTATTATTATTTTTTTATTATTTCTTTTGATGTTCTCGAAAAATCAAGAGTGACAGTAGGATAATGGTTCTAGAAGATTACCACATCTGAGTGAAATTGTTAATTCAAAAAGAGTCTATTTTTATCCGGATAACCTCATCTATTGCAAAAATTAGTTTTAGATTTTTATTTTTTTATTTTTTTGTTTCTTTTGATCTGGTTTTTCTAGAACCAGGAGCTTTTCGCTTGTTTTTGATAATACCAGAAGCAGGTTTTCGACTAGAGCTAGACAATAGACATTCAAGATAGGTGTTTGTCTTTTGCTTATACAACAAAGCTCAAAAACTTATCGAACATCTACTGAAAAAACAACAATTTAAAGACATCTACTGAAAAAACTGGTATTTGATAGCCACATCTATTTCCAAAAATGTGATTAAACATTCACATATAGTTCAAAAACATCCATAAGATGGCCACATCTTTTTGGGAAACTTTGATTAGTAGCCACATCTATACAAAAAATGGCATTAGATATCCACATCTATTTCAGAACCAGTCTGTACATAATCACATGTCATTTCATAGCATACACCATATCTATTCTCCTAAGCATGTTACCTCATCAGTACTCTTGTTCATAGCATTTTCTTTTTCCTGCTCTTGTTTCAATAGCAATAATGTTTGCCAATCTTCAAGTTTCCAAGACTTGTCGGCATCATTGAGAAATTTGGATACCAGATGAACTCTGAATTCCTTAACACTGTGCTGTTTTATTGAACTGGGGATTTCTTGTTGAGATTCCAATAGAGAAATTATGTAACAGACAAGTATCCCGCAATCAACCCTGCATATTTTTGAAGAAAGTAGTTAAATGTTAAGAGATATTGCATAGCCATATCTATTCAAAAACCTGCCTTTTAATAGCCATATGTAATACAAAACCAAAAGTAAAACAAGTCATGTATGAGTTTTGTTGCATTACATAGCACAATTACGGAAATCAATTGAACACAAAGACAATGAAAGCTTACGATGTTGGCATTTGTTGAGGGGCATTCTTAACCGATATGATTGGAGCATCAAATTTGTGTGCTTCAAAGACAATCGGTGAAGATGATAGCCGGAATTTTGGCCTTGCATTGAAGTTGGTCTTTATGAAACCTTCCACATATGTTTTCTGTATTTACAAAGCAAATGTTAACCTCATTGCCAATATTAGAATATGGGTTGTCAGATATTTGGAATAAATGTGTATTTTTTTGTACTACTTGTGTTGCGTCTAGGAGGTATGCACAGTTTTTCCTGGACAAAGAATTGTAGTGCTTCCATATCTGCTCTTCCATGTCATACAACAAAAGAGTCCAATGGTATGGTGTAACCCCTTTTGTTACTTTCCTGTTCCCCGTGGAATTCATAGGGTTCAAGGTAGCGATAGTAACCAGTTCCATACTCCAGAATATTGTCATAGACCTTTTGAAGTTTCTGATCGATGAGACACTGTCTGACACTCTCATGGTTTGAGGTGGTGATTAAACTCTGCATGTTCGAAGAAGGAGAATGAGAATTTAACATCTATTGCAAAAATTTATCCAAGATTAGAAGCAAACAAACCATTTCAATTTGCAAGAAGTAAAACAACAATTTTGAAGACATCTACTGAAAAAACTGGCATTTGATAGCCACATCTATTCCCAAAAATGTGATTACATAGCCATATATATTCCAATAACTACCATTAGATAGCAACATCTATCTTAGGAAAGTCGTATTACATAGCCACATCTATTCTTACCTAGCACATGCATGTGAAATAGGCATTATTTTCATTATTTGCTTGTCGTGCTTCCTGCTGCCTCTCTAGCATATTGGCAAATCCATTGATTACCTGTATAGCATCCTCTTTACGTTATATTATCAAAGTAAATGCAAAAAAATTTCTCTGTAACAGCATAACATAGATTCTTTTACCGCGTTTGCGGTGTCTCCTTCTTCCAGAAACCGGATTATGTCTTGTAGTGCAACGGTTTCTTGTGATTCCATGTTTGTCCAAACCGCAATACTATGTTTAACAATAAGGCAAAGCATTATTTTATAAAAATGAAATGATATTTTAAAATAAAAAAAATTTGTTTCATGTATGAGTACTTACGCATCATCTTGTCTCTCGCAATCACATATTTGATCCAAGAGATCCCTATCTTCTTTTGGGAGCATGTGATATAATCTTGATTTTTGAGGTATCCATTTTTGTTTTTCTTCCTTTTCCTTCTTCTGTTTCTCCACATCCTTCTTGTTATTCTTCTTATCATCCTCAACATTCTTCTTCTTCTTCTCATCCTCGGTGTAGATGTAATCCTGTATCCTCTTTCCCGATCTTGTCTCCCTCTGTGTGATTCTTTTCACCAGCGATGACGGGTCTATTTCTACCTTTTGACAGTGTGGCTTCTTTTTCTCGGTTTCTTCAACTCCTATTCCCTTGCAAGCAGCAGTTATTGTCCATTCCAGATCTTCATCTGTAACCATTTCATGGTCGCTCTATTTTGGTTCTGTACTGTCATTATCCTCTTCTTGTTTCTTATCACACAGGCCCATGATCTCATCCCTGTCTTCTTCATCCTTCTCATGTTCAACTGTAGCTTCATTCACAAATTCTGCTTCCCTCTTATCATTGCATTCTTCATTGTTCTCGAGTCCTATGGTACACTGATTCTGCGATTCTGGTTCCTTGTCTTCATTGCTCTCGTGTCCAATGGTACCCTGATTCTGCGATTCTGGTTCCTTGTCTTTTTCTTTTTAATTTTGCTGCCATCAGAAAATTGTAAAAGTAAAATCCACATCTATTCAAATTGTTCAGAAACAAATATACATCCAATCCAAACAATCTATTTTACCTTAACATGACTACATCATCTAGTGAAACATGGAGAAATAACGCAAAGTGTTAAAGTACCTCAAGTTCTTGGCTTAGTTTGTGAGCCTCAATGTCATCAATGGTGTCCAAGGCATCATCTAGTTTTTCCTTCACTATGTCATTCTCTACCATGATGCTCCCAACTTCCACTTCCAAGTTGATGTTCTGTTTCCTCAACCGCTCTTTTTCCTCACTTGTAATGTCATTTTGTAACACCATTTTGGCAACATACATTTCCAAGTTGATGTTCCGTTTCATCATTATGTGCTTCTCAAGTTGTTCAGCTTCACATACAAATCCATAGTCAGCAAGCTTTTTTTTTTTTTTTTGGGTAAATAAGCTTGAAATTAAAAAAGGCTAAGCGAATGTACAGCCTACAAGGGGCATACCCCAGGGAGGACAAAAAAAAGAAAAAAGAAAAGAAAATTGCGTGAAATAAAAGGGATGGCCACAAGGGCTACATGAGGGTAAGTAGGGTAAAATACAAGATACGCAAATACATACTAATCAACAGATTACAACGGTAGCAGGTCTAACAGAAGCAAATCTAACAGTAGCAAATAGTGGCAGCAGATTGCAACAGCCCTTGCAACCCACTTAACAACAGATTACAATAGTAGCATGCAAATTAACAGTTGCAACAGCCCTTGCAACAGCAATGATCAACAAGAGTAATATCAAATTGCAATAGTAGCAGTAGATTGCAACAGCCCTTGCAACCCACTAAACATCAACAGATTGAATAGAATGAGATAAAGGAAAGAAGAAACTACCCTTTAGTGGTTGGATTTTGAGGAAGACCTTTGCCTGGCAATTTTCTTAGCCTTCTTTTGTTGCTTTTTAGATCTTTCAGACGTTGGGAAGTCACTCTGATGGCACTCAATGGAAGTAATGACTGGAGAGGAGGGGCTTTCATAGTCAGCTTCATCTTCAGGATTGATATCATTGATGCCTGTAGAAGGAGGATCCTTATCTAGAGGTATCGCATAATCTAGTAATTGAGCATCTTCCTCTTGGATCTCCTTATCAGGAGGGGTGGTCTCCTCCAATACATGAAAAGAATTGGAATATAGCTTGTGCAACATAGAAGAGGCCATTTTGGAAGTAGTTTCACGGTTAAGACTTGAACCCTTAACCTTAACAACCCAGTTTGTAGGTAGGGATGGGGCAGCAGCTTGGACATCTAAGTCTGTCGGGACAGGAGTTGGGAGAGCAGAATTATTTGGCACCACAACCAAAGTTGGAGTTGAACACATTTGCTGGAGAGTAGGGGCAGTACTCTTGTTAATTGAAGTAGGCTTGGTTCTGAAAGGAGTCACTGAGATAGAATGGGAGTGTAAGACTGGATGCTTGGGGGTATTCTGAGTAGAGATTAAGGGGGGTTTAATGATTGATGGGGATGGGATATGGGCTTGTTACCAGAGGTCAGAGTAGCATTTGATTGGAGTTTACCTTTGCCTGCTGTTATCCAATCAGCTTCTCCAGGAGGAGGGGGATTAGGGTCCTTTTTTGGTTGACAAGTATGCCCAAACACTTGACAAACTTGGCAGCTTGGGGGTAACCATTGATACTCAATCCCTACCACGACTGATTCAGCACCCACTGCAATAGTGACATAAGTTGGGAGATCATCTGCCGCGTCAACTTCAATGCAAATACGAGCAAAGTCCAACCATTTTTTCTTTGCTGTAGCCTCATCAACATGGATAGGTTTCCCTATGGTACTGGCAAGCTTGCTAAATCCCACTTCAGTCCAAAATTCGAATGGAAGCCGATGAAATTTGACCCAGACTGGTATTGTAGGTGGGTGGTTAGTGGTGGGAACTAGCATTCTCTTCCACTCTTTGAGGACCAGAAATCTTCGAGAGAAGAAGTAGGGTCCTCCTTCCAAAACCTTTAATTTGGATTCCTCATCTTGGAATTCAAATAGAAAACAAGATCCAATTTGTTTTACCGTAAATGTTCCATGATCCTTCCAGACCGAGAGGGCTGTTGATCTGAGAAGCGGCAAAGGCATCTTCCCATCTAGGAAGTGGCCAATTAGGCTATGATTCCAATCACCATCATCCAACTGGGACTCATCAAACTCTACATAAGCATCATTGCCCACCTGAAGTTCAGGGTAGTGGTGAAGTTTCAGGGACTTAGAGGGGGCTTGAGCAGTAAACAGGTTAGCCCATTTGTTAGGCTTCCCCTGATTTTCAAGGAATTGAGGCTGGGTATTAGGGTTAGAACCTGGTATACCTATAGCAGTGGGAGTTAGGGGTTGGGTTGAGTTTTCCCCTGTGGAGGTGATGGAAACCTCTTTCAGATGATTAATGGAAGAATTGTACCTGATCTGCGCTTCATCCCTAAGTTCCTGATGAAGCTTCCTCTCCTGATAGTTTCGTGCAGGACTCGTTGGAGAGTTTGTGGGGCTATGAGCATCGAACCTGGGTTGTGTAGGAATAGTACCCATTCCTCCTGTAATGCCAGATTTCTCACGGAGAGGGGATTGTGGGTTGTTGAGACTCACCTGTTTCCTCCTGACAATGTACGAGTCCATAGCCTTGGATCCGATGTCTGCCAAGGATGAGTTAGGGTTAACTGGTTGAGGAAGATTTGGGAAGATATCTGGGTTTTGCAGATCAATAGGTTTAGAGGGTACGAAGTTGATGGCTGGATGGGTTAATCCAAGTTTTGTCTGTTGTGTTTTGGATTCAAGACAATCTGAGATGGAGCCGTCGGCCATGGTTGATCGTGATGCGTTGGAGTTGTTCTTTGGGTGGGTAGAACTCGTATGCTTCCTACGGACTACCTGCGAGTCCACGGCTTTGGATCCCAGATCGTATGTACCCGTGGTTGAATCCTGTTCCTTAGCTAGATTTTCACCTAGTATAGGTCCAAGATCTTCCATGGAAGAAGAGGTCATGCTCACCACTTCTAGGGTTTTTCACAGAGAACTTGTGAATCGCCTGAATCGCCTGAGAGAGATGCTGACGTCATGCTCACCACAACTGCTGATACAGTGGTTCCAGTTCCTTAGTCAGCAAGCTTCTGTTGATAGAACTCAATTGTTTCATTCTTTCTATGGTTCTGTTCCCTCAACCACTTGTTTTCTCTTCTGAGCATTTCTACTTCTTTTAGGAGATCTGAGTTTGGGTCTTGAGGCTGCCACTCCTCATTTGCTTTTTGCTGCTCCCCTAGATCAACTATTTGCAACATCTCCCTCTCTATTGGAGTTGGCTCCAACACAGAGTCTGACACCTTTTATATGAAACAGAAAGCAATTACTTCATAGTTAATCATACATTGTGGTCGTCTTGAAAGAAAATTAAGATTACTGTATTTACCTCATCCAATTCAAGAGACTGCAATGTGGTATTTTTCAAAGACTCGTTGAGGTCAGTTAGTTTCCAACGCCTAAACCTCGGGAATGCTGTTGTTTGTCCTTTGTTTGCTAGTTGCGTGTGCTCACACAGCCAATATTGTTTTGATGGAGAGTAAAAGTTATTGTACATTGATATAGATAATCACATCTTAAATACAAGGCATGGTGAAGAGATCTTTACCAAAAGTCCCACGGTGCATCCCTGAACATTGTTTGGAGTCTTGGTCTTAAGATCTTTGATTTGTTCATTGGTAATTAACTTTGACCATGCATAGGATTTGCTCTTTTCCAAGTCACAAACATATTCAAGATAAGACCATGATATCCTAGAACCTGTGTTTGGGCAGAAGACGGTAGCTAACACAAAGAGAGTTAGAACACGTGCTACATCCTTTGCATCTTCATCGGTGTTCTTTTTCACAACTCGATCAAAGTACGATTTTAGGCTTTTGATGCTTATTATCCTCTGACCTTTTGTATCGACTTCCATAATTTGATCGGCAAATCTTGTTTTTGGTTTTATTGGATGGATGGACAATGTAATTGGAGTAGGTCCAGAGCAGATTCCAAATATTAGTGCCAGCTCGTTTTCTTTCAACTAAACAGATTTAGCCCCTAGTTTGAACTCCCCTCCAGTGCCTTTCTGGTATCGTTGAATCAAATGCAAGATGTCAAGATCATTTTTCCTCACATGAGTCTCATAAGGCTCTTTGACAGCATTGTCTTCATTGTCGCTTTCATCGTCATCTTCATCAAGGTCATCAATTATACCCAACAGTAGATAACCAAAGGGTGATTTATGGATCTCTTTCTTCTGTTTTGTTGTAATTGTTGTATTGTTGAGGAGCTTAACCATAGGAACAAGATTGGACCTGCACAAGATTACCACATCTAAGCCAAAAACAGGGTTTACATAGGGACATCTATTCAAAATACATGCTCTGCATAGCCACATCTACTCCATAATCAGTCCTTCCTTAGCCATTACAAGTATTTGAAAAACTAAAAAGATGATTTAGATGGCAACATCTATTTTTAAACATGCTATTCAAAAAACTAACAGGCATTATAAAGGCACATCTATTCCAAAGAGAAAAATGACATCTATTCTATAAATTCAGATACTCTTGTAGTTTGCGAAAAACCATTGTTACCTGTACTGCAAATAACCAACATCTGGTTTTTGCTCTTTTTTTTTGGCTTCTTTGCGATCTGAACCTCTGGCTCTTTCTTTTGCTTCTTTGCGGTTGCTAAAGCTCCCTCTTTCTTTCTCTTCTTTGTGATTGCACCCTTTTGCTCTGTCTTTGGCTTCTTTGCATTTGCTTTTTCAAGAGAAGCACTAGGCTTCCTCTTTTTTGCTATTGTTTTTGGAGCTGGCCTTTTGGTTTTTGTGGAAGCAGTAGGCTTTGATCTGATTTTTCTAGAAGCAGGAGCTTTTCGCTTATTTTTTATAATACCAGAAGCAGGTTTTCGACTAGACCTGGACAATAGACATTCAAAACAGGTGTGTGAAAAAACAAAGCTCAAAAACTAATTGAACATCTAATGAAAAAACAACAATTTAAAGACATCTACTGAAAAACCTGGTATTTGATAGCCACATCTATTCCGTAAAATGTGATTAAACAATCAAATATAGTTCAAAAACAACCATAAGATGGCCACATCTATCTTACATAAATTTATAGTTGACCATACCTCTGTTTTGAACGGGCATTTTTTTTGGGTTTTGATTGCAACTTTTGCTTTGCTTCTTCTTTCTCTTCTTGTTGCTCATGCTCTTCCTCGTCTTCTTCTTCATCATCATCTTCTTCTTTTTCATCATCTCCTTCTTCTTCATCATCTCCTTGGTCTTCATTATCTTCTTCTTGTTCATCATCTCCTTCTTCTTCTTGTTCATCATCTCCTTCTTCTTCATCTTGTTCTTCTTGTTCATCATCTCCTTCTTTATCATCTCCTTCTTCTTCTTCTTGTTCTTCTTCTTTTTTATACACTTGTTGTATTTGTTTCTGTAATTCTTTTTTGCTAAACTTGTGCTTCGGCTTTGGTTGGGTAAATGAGCTCTGTGGTTGAACTGGAATTCCTACCTTCTTTTTGTGCTTTCTTTTGTCCTCCTTTTGTTGACTTTTGGGATCTTTTTGTATGGGTGATTGTGTACTTTGGGAATCTATTTGTATAGGTGAAACTTTAATGGTAGATCTTGTTCTCCTCTTTGAAGATTCTTGTTTTTCTGGCCAAACCCTTTTTGCAGTTTTCTTTTTCGCCATTGCTGTTGAAACAAGGAAAAGTCATGATGAGTACTGTCCACATATTAACGTAATTAAGGGGCAAACAGGTTGACACTATTAATAATTAGCAGATATCCACATATTGACAACCACAATTAATAGATATCCACATCTACTACACAAGATAACCACATCTTATCAAAATAATAACGATTAGGAGATATGTATTTGACACCATATAACCACATTTTTTTGGGTTTGTTATGAGTGTAAAGAGTACTATTTGACAGCACATAACAATAATTTATCAAAATGTTTACCAAAAAATTTTTTTTTTTTATCAAAATGATAAGAATTAGCAGATAACCACATTTTTTGTAGTGCTTTTAAACACAGATAAACACTTGCTATGAAAAATGATAACGATTAGCAGATATGCACATCTTGTAGTATATAACCAAAAACGTGGCAGCAAAAGGAAAAATTGGCAAAATTAACACAAAAACGTAATTAAATGGCACACAGGTTGACACCATTAACGATTAGCAGATATCCACATATTGACTACGACATTGCTCGTCTATTATTACTTTATTGCAACAGCTGACGACATCTTCTAGGTTTTTTTTCGTTTCGGAGAGAGAACAGAAATTGAGTGAACAAATAATCACATTGTGTAGTGTTTTTTGACAGTTTTCGACATGTCTTTGTGTACAATCACTAGAACAATCAATTCATTTGGCATAAAACTGATACATTTTTGTCAGAAAACAATGATTGGAGTGTAATACCTTGAATGACGACGCCAATTCAACACTTCGGGTAGAACGTTCGGTTAATGACCTGGACACCCCCTGTAGGTATACGTTTTCCACCATACACCCCCTGCAAGAAAAAAACCTACGACGACATCCCCTCTATCTTTCAAACTTTACCCCAGGACCCCTTCCGTTACCCTTCCGTCTCGAATCTCAAATTTCCGGGTCATGTTTTGATGATCCAACCCATTCAAGTTGTTTAAAACATGGTTTTAAGGGTCCTCGTAAGATATCGGCTCAAGATATGATCGGGAAGTGCTTGATCCAAACAATTTTTCATACATGAACAATTGTTTGGATCAAGCACTTCCCGATCATATTTTGAGCCGATTTCTCCACGGGTACACTTAAAAGCATGTTTTACACAAATTGAACGGTTTGGATCATTAAAAAAACTGATAGTTCTAGACGATTTTAGACGAAAGCGTGACAGAAGGGGTCTTGCGGTAAAGTTTGGAAGATAGAGGGGGTGTCGTCGTAGGTTTTTTTCTTGCAGGGGGTGTTTGGTGGAAAATGTATACTTACAGGGGGTGTCCAGGTATATAACCCTAGAACGTTTGTTTGATATCGATGGAGTGGAGTAGCTGTTTGCCGGTCGTTGGAGTAGAGTAGTTGTTTTCCGATCAATGGACGACGTCTACGCGAGCCCTAGGTTTTCGGAGTGAAGTTTGCAGAGTGAGGATGGCTCTAGAAACTGATGGAAACGGAGAAAGTTCGCTTCATAAGCGTTTGGGGTATTTTTGTCTTTTGGTTCCGCGTGTGGATTTTATGTCTTAGGGAATTATGGTGTGGACCATAGACTTTATGTAATAGTTATATTGGACCCTATATCAACTCTCCCTATTTTCTTTCCATATTTCCTTCTTTTCCCTATTTTACTCACTAACTCTACTCTCTCTTGTACTTATCAAAAAAGGGATCCACCGCCATTGGGAACAAAAGTTTCCTCCAAATCGATTGCATTGCGCTATGTGTCCAAACAGTGGTCCCAAATAGTAGAACATGGATACGTGGCACAATGTATTTGATTTGGAGGAACTTTTGTTTCCACCGGCGGTGAAAATAACTTAAACTCATTAAAAAAAATCCCAAGAAAACATGTACCAAAGTCCGGCTCAGAAGGAAAAAAATAGGTACCCAAGCCTTGCTTTCCCCTAATTTAAGGTAGTGTTTGGAACTTGAGGAAAGTGAGAGAAAAGAAAGGAAAATTGAAATTTTTCCCTCATCTTGTTTGGTTTGGAGGGAAAGAAGAGAGAAAATAAAAAATCTTAGTATTGTGAATAGTGAAATTTTCCTCCCACTTTTCTCTCACTTTCCTCTCATTTTATTTTCTTTCACTTTCTCTTCCCTTCCACATGTTCCAAATTAGGGATAATCGTACAAAGTGCAAACATCTGAGGAAATTATAAAAAGCAGTGGTCTGCCTCTCTCCTCTTTCCCTCGTATATCAAGCCCCCATACCCCTTCCCCTCTCTCTCTCTCTCTCTCTCAAAAATCAAACGGCAAATTAGTTCAAACTGGCAATTGACAATCAAGAAACCTTTGTTCACAAAATCAAGCCAAAGAACTAGGCGAATCATGGTAAGAAAAACTGTTTCCTCACCTTTAACTCACTTACCCTCTGTGGACGGTGCCACGGAAAAATATTATTTATTCGGAAAATAATTTCAGAGTCGCAACCCGGGTTTTTAATTTTGAAAAAGGATTTATTCCCTGAAAAACCATTTAAAAATAATTTGAAAACTAATGACTTGTGGGATTTTTGACAATATCTTATGGCCTAATTGTTATAAAGCCGTGAATAATAATAACCAACTAAACTTTAAATGAAGCATTAACAGGATTTGAATGGAAATTGACTATGATCAAACAAATGCAGAAAATGTTTTCTTTGACAACCCGAAATTTTTTGAAAAATAACTACCATACGGCAATGAAAAATGCCGCACGGCATTGTGTTGCTCAGAAATTATTTATTTATTTATTTAGATGACTAACGAGAAAAGATTTAAGGAACAACACATTAGTAAAAATGATAGAAACTAATGAGACGCGAAATCATAGCATTCTGATTCAGCAAAAGAGGTATCAAGAGTTCAAATTTCCTCTTGGTGTTACTACCGCACGGCAGTGTTGATGACCATGCTGCAATATCACATGAGGAGTGACCAATGGTTTTTGCAAAATTTATTTTAAACCCATTTTCTTGTAGCTATGGAGAGAAGTTGCTACTAAAAGAGAAATGTATCCAATTCATCCCTATTAAACTTCCAGATTATATCCTAATCGAGAAGCTTAGAGGTTTGGAAAATATTTATTTTTTTTGTAACAAGAACTGCCGTACGGCAGTATGAACTCCAGTACTGCAATTTCGCGGAAGCTAAAAATTCTTTTCGTAAATAAATATCAGCCAATTGGATCAAAGACCCCCTCAAGTTTTCGAGACCGACGTTTGCGAACTTAAAACCATACCTTTAAAACAAGAGATCTCCTTGTAAGAATAGTGAACGTATACTCCCCTCCTTCAAACCTTCAAGCAACTGGAAATCGAAATCTTTTGCAACGAGCCGCAACCATACCTTTAAAACAAGAGATCTCCTTGTAAGAATAGTGAACGTATACTCCCCTCCTTCAAACCTTCAAGCAACTGGAAATCGAAATCTTTTGCAACGAGCCGCAGCGGGGCCTTGGTTGTAAAGGAAAAAATTATGGGATAATTTTTTCTTCGCTTCTGGAGGCTTTCAAGAGGTTTGTAGAGTGAGTTTCTTGGATGAGTTTTGCATGGGATTTTGGAATAACGGTTTGAGCAGGGCCGGCCCAAGGGTTTGGAGTGCCCTAGACCTGGCCTAAAAAATGTTCCCCAAGAGTATAACACTTAAATTTTTTTTTTCAGTAATAATCACAATACGACAAAACTAAGACACTATAAAGTTTTACTAATCATTATATAGTAACAAAAAAGTCAAAACACAAAGTCTTCAAATACATATATAACGCACGATTATCACTTAAATATTACTCGCGTTGCGTTTTTAGAAGCAAAAGTATCAATTACACTTGTATAATCTACCTCTTCTACCAAGTCATTTTATCATGGCATCGAAAAATGAATTCATCGGCAAAGAAAATTCCATTATTATGGCATCAAAAAATGAAGCTATTAAACTAAAAAAATGGAATCCATTGAGACAAGTTCAAAGAGTATAAAACTCTTCAACATATGACAAATCCACAAGTCAAATTAGTAAGAAACAGTAAACCCACAACTATGAAGATGATTTTTTTTCCTCTTTCTGGATTTTGAAAAATTGAAGCATTCTAATTTTCCTTTAATTAATCAATCACATAATCATCCTTCAATTAACTAATCATTTTTCAAATTAAAAAAAAAACCTTTGCTAGGATACAATACAATTTCGGGATACATTCAACATGGATTTTACAAACAAAATCAATGTTGGGTCTTTTTTTTTTTAACTTATCTTTGGGTCTTTTTTTTTAGATTGGGCCACAATGGTTTGAGCTATTTTGTAACTAATAATGGGTTTTTTTTTCTTTATTTGGGTAAAAAAAGAGTCCTAGTCTAGCCCATTTGTAAAAAATGTTGGAGTGCCCCAAAAATCAGCACTTTTTGGAGTGCCCTAGGCCCAGGCCTTGGGCTTGGGCCGGCCTTGGGTTTGAGAACAAGTTATTCGGAATTTTTTTTCATGGTTTTCTCTCTTTTTTCTCCTCCCTCCATGGGGGTTTATATAGGCACAAACATGCTCAGGGAGCAAGAAAATCCAGTCAAATTACGAGTCAAGAACTTCGGGAGCAAGAAAACTTGGCCGACAAGGTACTTTCTGGACTGTCGTACGACATTATGTCATTGCCATGCGGCGTGTTGTAAAACGCACATTATGAATGCGACTAAGTTAGGAGAAAGCAAACAAAACAAGCAATCACATGAGACAAAAGATTTACGTGGTTCCCCCAAGATTGAGGTACGTCCACGGGCGAGGAGAGAGAGAGAGAGAGAGAGAGAGAGAGAGAGAGAGAGAGAGAGTTCACTATCAATGGTGAAGAAGAGATACAAAGAGCCGACTATGATCCGTAACTCTGGAGAGGCCACAATATGAGAGATAGCCAAAAGGATCCCCAAAGTCTCTATTTATAAGAAGCACAATCTATAGGAAATCCTAAACACAATAGGAAAACCTAAACACAATAGGAACTCCTAAACGCAATAGGAAATTCTAAACACAATAGGAAATCCTAAACACAATTGGAATTCTCCAGAAAAGGAAAATTCAAGGCACAATTCCGACAATTCTCCACCTTGACTTGAATTCCACTGAACCCAAATCACTAATTATAGCAACCCTCTTCTGCCTCTACCTCGCCACACTACCCCCAAGGGGCGATCAACTGCAAATACCAACCAAGCCCAAACAATGCTTGAACTTGACAACCGGAATCGGTTTAGTTAACATGTCCGCTGGGTTATCTGCCGTTCCCACTTTGTTCACCTCAACTTGCTTCTGTGAGATGATCTCTCGAACAAAGTGATACCTGACATCAATATGCTTGGTCCGTTCATGATACATCAGATTTTTAGTCAGATGCATAGCACTCTGTGAGTCACAAAATACTGAAGTGACCCCTTGTACAACACCAAGCTCGCAACGAATTCCCCTCATCCACAATGCCTCCTTTACAGCTTCGGCAATGGCCATATACTCCGCTTCCGTTGAAGACAGCGCGACCGTCGCCTGCAAAGTTGCTTTCCAACTAATGGCACTTCCGGATAAAGTGAACACATAACCTGTCAGAGACCTCCTTTTATCATGGTCACCGGCAAAATCCGAATCAACATATCCAACTACTTGATTACCCAGATTAGAAACCCCATACAAAAGACCCATATCTGCAGTTCGTTTCAAATACCAAAGTATCCACTCACAGCCTCCCAATGTGCCTTTCCCGGTCGCCCCATATAGCGACTAACGACACTAACTGCATGTGAAATATCATGACGAGTACATACCATGGCGTACATAAGGCTCCCAACTGCGCTCGAATATGGAACCTGAGACATATACATCTCCTCATCCTCCGACTGTGGTGACAATTCTGCTGAAAGTCGAAAGTGTGTTGCCAAAGGGGTACTGACTGGCTTCGAGTTCTACATGGCAAAGCGCTCAAACACTTTGAGAAAATATGACTTCTGATTCAAGAACAACTTGCCATCTACTTGATTTCTGCTAATCTCCATACCCAAAATCCATTTTGTTGCACCCAAATCCTTCATCTCGAATTCACCACCCAACTGCTGTTTCAACCTGTCGATTTCTGATACACCTTTGGCAGCAATAAGCATATCAACAACATACAACAGTAGATAAATAAATGAACTATCTAAAAGTCTTCGTAAATACACACAACTGTCATATTCACTCCAAGAATATGATTGGCTTATCATAAATGTATCAAACCGCTTATACCACTACCTAGGAGACTGTTTTAAGCCATATAAAGACTTACGAAGCAAGCACACATGATCTTTCTTACCAGAAACAAAAAATCCCTCCGGTTGACGCATATAAATCTGTTCCTCAAGCTCCCCATGCAAAAATGCCATTTTGACATCAAGTTGCTCTAACTCAAGGTCATAACATGCAATAATAGCAAGTAAAGTGCGAATAGAACTGTGCTTTACAACTGGTGAAAATACTTCATTGTTGTCAACACCTTCTTTCTGATTGAAGCCTTTCGCCACTAGCCGAGATTTGAACCGTGCCTCTTCAACCCCTGGAATACCTGGCTTGCACTTGAAGACCCACTTGCACTCAACAATCCTCCTATTTTTTAGCGGTTCCACCAACTCCCATGTCTGGTTCTTCTGAAGAGACTCAATCTCCTCACTCATAGCAACACACCATTGCGCACACTCATTGCTCGAAACAGCTTCTGTATTGCTAGAAGGCTCATCATACTCCACTATTTCAGCAACTGATAAAGCATAGGCCACCATCTCAGAATAAGCCGAATATCTTTCAGGAGGCCGAATCTCCCTCTTTGGCCTATCTTTAGCAATAGTGTGTGGTTGCTCTGCTGGTACATCATCATCTGTGTCTGAACTATTGAACTCCTCTTCAATTGGCTGATCACTGTCATTCTTCCCTAAGCTAGAAGATTCACATAACAACTCCACCAGCTTTGGAACCCTCGGTTCCTCAATTGCATCTTCAACTTGCTTAGACCCCTTAACCATAAAGTTTTCATCAAAAGTAACATCTCTACTAATTAAAAAGTTAGAGGTTTTCGGACACCATAATCTGTACCCTTTCACACCTGCCTGATAACCCAAGAAAATACACTTCTTGGCACGTGACTCCAACTTACCCTCATTCACATGAGCATAAACTAGACACTCAAACACACGCAGTACGGAATAATCAGCCTTATGACCCGACCATAACTCAAACGGAGTCTTACACTCAATAGCAGTTGACGGAGACCTATTCACCAAATAGCATATTGTGGAAACGGTTTCTAAAAGGAGCCGTAAATTTTCCAAGATATTTAAAATTTTGATTGAGGTTTCATGTAAAACACATTTAAGTGGTCGGTGTGGGTCTAATGCGTAAAATAGTTTCATCTGGGACTTAATTGTAGCACCCTAACTAGTTGGGGGGGTGTGGGGTGCATTTTGCACCACCTATAAATATAATTGAAGAGAGAGAGCAGCCCACTTTTTCCCTCCCCCTCCCCAGCTGATTTTCATCCTCTCTTTCCCTTCACCTCTTGGCTCAACCACTCCCTCCACTACCCACCGAAAATCAGTCCCAAATCAACAACACACTCTTAGATCCTTCATCAATAAACATGTATTCACTGTTTCAAGCACGGGTTTCGCGTGGCTTCGCTTGGAGACTCATTTTTGGGTGGGTTGCAAGTTGGAGAGGGCTAGGGTTTCGGATTTAAAGCTTGAAGGAGGTCGGATCCATGAGGTAGGGGATTTTTCTGCCATTTCTGAGTGATTATCAATAACTTGTGCATAAATACTTGTATTGAACTCATCTCCTTCATGATTTTTGTTGAAATCCATTAAAAATCCACTTAGCTCCATGTTATAAACTTCTTGTTCTTTGAATTGATTGGAAACCCACCTTACATTTTTGTTTAAGTTATTTGACATGTAAATTTTGCTCTGAGAGTAGCCCAAATTGGTGGCTTAGTTAAAGAAACCCCTGAATCTCTGTTGATTGTTGCTACTGCCCCTGTTCACTGTTGTTCCTGTCCGGACGGGTTCATGGCTGTCTGGACATATTCTATAGTTTTGACCCGCTGTCTTGTCTTAACTCAGGTTGCGTGTTTAGTCTTTGTGTGACCTTCCTTTATGCATTTCGTAGTAAGAACTTGTGAATACACATGTGGAAGTAGCCTATACTTATTAAGTTTTGCTTCAAAAATAATAGGCTCATCTAGTGATTTGCTTAAAGTGTGTAATGGTCTAAAACTACTTGAACACTTGTCTAGTTGTCTTGCTTGTCCTAACCTTATGAGTTAACGTCAAACTCACTTTCTAAACGAGGAGAAAACTTGACAGATTAGGTGAATTATGAGTTGAGAAAAATTAGTGCATAAAAGGGGAACATACTAGGGCTCAACAGCTCGACATGGTACTAGGTCCTTTTTCGAGTGCGTTGCTAAAGTCGTTTCTTAATATGATGTGATCAAGGTGAATTTGGGATACATTGGATACGAGTTGAACACAAAGGGGATAATTGGGTAATGTGTGGAAACTGGACTGACACGGGGAGTGATAAAATAAAATAAAAATAATAAAATAAAAAGGGGATATTATAGTTTTGTGGAAACCAAGACTTTTAACTTCGATTTACTTGTGACAATACGTACACGCATCAAAATTAATGAATTCTAGGCAATTGGAGGGACAAGTGAAACCTTATGGATATCTGTGGGATACGGGGAATGCATGATTGAGTGCTTGTAGGACACGTCGATACTTCTGGGACACACGAACATTCATAAGAGATACGGATACATGGAAAAAGAAATTGGGGATCTATCAAATGTTTGTTAAGATGTGTGAGGGGTTTCCTATACCCGAAATGGTTTAAATGGAAGTTACGAGGTACGCGTTGTTGGAAATGTCGATGAAATTGTTAATGGAAATAAAGTAAGAGAACCATTATAGTACTAGATGTTTAAAAGATTAACTCCTGGCATCTTTGTGACAACTTTAAACGTGTAGCTAGATTCAATGGGTCAAAGTTCTAGAGAAGGCTGAGAGAGAGAGAGAGAGTGAGTCGTAAATTTTGGATATGTTACAGTGAGTCCTTTGATAAGAGGGAAGTTAGGAAATTGATGATCTGATTTTATATCGTGTAAGTATGGGTAGAATTGTGTGTGAGTAGAGCTACTATTTTAGGGTGGGATGAGGTCATTATGTTTTTTTTTTAAATATTCGAATGTCTAGAGTGCATCATGTGTATCATTTTCTTTTACATCATGTAGAAGACTAAATAAAATAAATAAATAAATAAATTTAATCAAAGAAACCCCTACTGGGCGAAGTGAATGCTCACCCCTTTGTTTACAGGTATCAATCTTTAAGCATGAATTGGAGTGCTTGAAGTGCTTGGATATCTTGAAAGCATACTTGACAAGCCATTTGATAAATTCATGTACATCCTTTTGGGAAATAAGCTTGTAAAGAAATTTAATTTTTGTTCTCTCTGACTTGGAAGAATGTAAATTTTTAAAGAAATTTATTTTCATGACTATTTCATGGGACACGGGTACGTAGTTTGGGCTTATTATTAATCTTGAGTATTGAACCTTGTAAGTAAATTTGTGGGAGAGGACTTATGAGATTTATGTATATTCTTCGAGAGAAAAGTCTATACTTTAAACTAGTTGAAAATCGAGGGCGTGACAGTTTCAGCCCAAAACTCTTTGCCCAACCCGGCATTGGACAACATACAACGCACCTTCTCCAAAAGAATCCTGTTCATTCGTTCAGCCACACCGTTCTGCTGAGGGGTTTTTCTCACTTTGTGATGCCTCACAATGCCCTCATCACTGCAAAACTTATCAAATTCGCCAAGACAAAACTCCATACCATTGTTAGTTCTCAATCGTTTTATTTTCTTACCCGTCTGATTCTCTATCAAAATTTTAAACTGTTTGAATGTACTCAAAGCATCACTTTTATGTTTTTGTGGTACATTTATTCAGCGATCATGGTAAATTGAATAACTCATGATTTTCCAGAAATCATGGTAAAATACGATAGATTCAGATTTATGGTAAACTTGCCAAATTTAAATATATGGACATCGTGCATCTTATGATCTTGTTTATTTTGGCATTTGTCATTTGTTATGTTTTATTTCATTACAGGCTCGACAACGTCATCTGTCAATACTTCCACGATGAACCAATTTCACGAAGGCTATCGAAAACAACATGCCGGCAGTTTAGAGCTGACATGGTGCATCAATTTCTTAATGACGAAGTCAATTCCTTGAGCTTGGAGAAAACAACTACAAGATGATGAAATTAAGACAGCACAAAAGGGTCTGAAGACGAAACCCAATTGGGAATTAGATTGGTCATAGTTACCATTTGTTGTATGAGTAATTTTACCATGTTACTTTGTTGATTTTTTTTTACCATTATCAGTGGAATATATTTTGGATACGTGTTTTACCATTATTTGAATTTACAAGTCGTCTTAATTTACCATTTTTTTTAATCTTGGACTTTTTTTACCATGATAATTGGAAGATGTGGCTATATATTTCACCATGATCCAAGTTGCACATATTCACCAAAAATTACTATGGTGATTTTTCAATCAACAAATGTAGCTATAATGGACAAGTAGTTTACCATGACACAATGTGTAAAGACCCGAAAAATCATATTTATTTTTTCGTAAATAACATCAGAGTAATGTGAGGAATTGCGTGAACGATAAAATGACTAAGTGTTGGAGCATATAGTGTATAGTGTGAGGTGGGACCACTTTGGTTTACACGACCCACTTTTGAGCTTTTAGTGTAATTTGTTAAGTGTGTGGTGTGTATAGCTTTAAGTATTGTGTGGTGTGAGTGAGAGGAGAATAACACCTCCCTCCTTCTTCCCAAAATCATCCATTCTCTCCTCCCTCTCTCCTCCATTGAAGCTTCACTCCATTTCTTTCACCAACCTCCATCAAAACAAGTCTCCAACCAAAACCCCTTCATTAAACCTTCCCAAAATTGCGTTATCTACACATTGGTGTATTTTTTCCTACCGGTGTTTGAAGGATTTTCATTTGAATTTTGAGCTTGGGTTGGGGTTTCAAATTCATCACAAGAGGTAGGGGAATCATCCTTCAATTCTTAATGGAAAATGTTAAATGTTTGTGGGTGTCCCTTGTTTGAACCATTTCATCTTGTATCTTGGTTAATCACTTAGTAAGCATGATTTCTAGTCACTCTCTCATGAAAGTATGTTTGTTATTTAGTCTCTCATGTGACCCCTTAGCTAATTTGTTGGCCATATATTTCAATTCATCCTATTCATGCCTTGTTTGGTTAGTTTGAATTTGGGGAAAACTCTCAAATCTTGTAAATTGGTGATATGTTGTGTTATAATGTTGTTTGAACCGCTCTTGCATCTTAACATGTCCATTTGGAACCAAGAAAATGCCCAAAAAGAAGCCCCGTTGATCACTCCTTTACTTGAAAATTTTTGGATCTCGTATTGTCCTATCGATAGGACTTCATCCCCTATCGATAGGAGCCTTTCCCCTTTCGTTTTGGCCAATCTGATGGCTGTCCTATCGATAGGAGCCTCTGACGCCCTATCAATAGGACTTTACCTCCTACCAATAGGACTTTACCTCCTACCAATAGGACTTTACCTCCTACCAATAGGACTCTCTAATGCTTCAATAATGGCCAATCTAATCTGCGTCCTATCAATAAGATTGTAGACACCCGATTTTGACCCGAGAAACTTATCAAGCATTGCCGATGATGAGATAGACCAACTGTGCATACCTCGAGGCTAAGAACAAGACTTGAACTCACTAAACCATCCAGCACCACCATAAACCTTCCTAGAACAACCCTAAACCAACCAAAATGACAAATATACCCTTTGAACCGCCCAGAAACCTCTCCAAAATAAATCCAAGTCTACACCATCTTCTAGTACATTCAAAACCCTCTTTATTGATATAAAATATGTCTCAATCCGTTTTGAAATGAGGGAGATGTGCCCGTTTTACCAAAACGACTTGTTTTCCCGACCTTCTGAGGGTAAAATGGTCACACACTTGGATATACAAATTATCTTGGGTTCAAACCACTGGAGTTCGATAGCACCCGGAGCAGCCCTTTGAAGTTTGGTCTGTTGTGAAGACCCTTTGAGCGCTCAAAGCCCCCTTTGAGCGCTCAAACCCTTCGCGAACCAGAAATTTTCAAGGCATTTTTCAGCTGGCTTTCCACCTAAACTATGGGCTCCTCCTAGTTTCCAAGCCTCGTTTTCTCTTCAAAAATCCCTCCAACAACATCTCCCTCTCCAATTTGAATTTCAAATTCAAAACCCATTTTCCCTCTCACTCTCTCTCTATATAAAGCACCCTCCACCCATTGTTTAGAGGTTCTTGGCTGATTATCTCTCTCACACACCCTCCATCAGACCTTAACCACTCTCTCTCATCCTTCAATCACGTTTTAGGCTCTCTCTCTCATCCATTTCCATCATCTTCAACCTCCAAAACACCCAAAAACCTTCTTTAAAAGGCCTAAACTCCATGGGTCTTTGAAGAAATCACCTCTCACCAAGCCTACTGCCCTCAAACCTTCTTCAAATCCACAAACCCATTTCAATGAGTCCTTGTTCTTTTTCAAGCACTCAAACACTCAAAAATCCCATCTTTAAGACCAAATACACATGGGTCTTAAGATACCAACTACAACAGTCCCTCTCTCATTCTAATAAGTCATTTATAGCCCATACATTCCATCAATTTCGTCCAAACCCAGCTCCTCCATCAAAACCCACTTCATCCAAGTCAAAATCACCATTTTAAGCCCAAATACAACTCATCCATCCAAACAATCATTCAATCAGCCATACACTCACACTCCTCTGTCCAAAATACTTCATCTATAGCCTATATAACCAAGCCATTACACTCAAACTTCATCAAAAGTTCAAGTTCAAGCCTTGATCATAGCCGAAAAGGTAGAAAAACATGTGAAAAATCACATTTTGGTCATCTTGAGGGAGACCAGTGAGTTCATGGAGGTCCTTTATACCTCCACCGAGCTCACAAGGTACTAAATATCCAGAATAACAAACTTCAAAAATCTCAGCTCGAAATGGTTTGAGCGCTCAAACTACACTTTAAGCGCTCAAACTGTTTTGGCCCATTTTATGTTTTTGTGGTTTCTGGTCTTCTCTTGTGATGTAAACACCTTTTTGTGGCTTATGGAAGATTGATACTTCATAAATCAGTTTATTGTTCCTTTGATCATAGTTTGATGAGTCCAAAAGCCATGAAAAGGATGTTTGTCATTATCTAGTAAGAAGTTAACATGTTTTATGAAGCAAACAGAAACATCTCACTCTTTTGAACAATGATCAGATGGTTTGAGTTCACAAGAGTATCAAAAGAAGTCAGAAAATCACGAAAACTCTCATCCTATGAAAAGGGTTTGAGCGCTCAACCTTATTCATTGAGCGCTCAAACATTTTCCTAATTTGTCTCTGTTTGTTACTTATTCTGACTCTAGATCATGTTACAAGTTTATTCCAGTGTGGGTGTGTGTGTGTGTGTGTGTGTTGTCATGGAAACAATACCAGTCCGATCCTCTCTATCTTTCTCACTCAAACCATGTTTATGGTTGATTCATGACTTATAATCGACTCATAAAAGTTTATCCATGGATGTTTCTGAAAGATCATGTTCAATATCATTGTTATATGTTGTTTTGAGGTTGTTGATGATCAAACAATGGGCTGAAAGGCACTGGAATACATAGATCTCGGATAGGGTTTGAGTGCTCAAACCTACATTGAGCGCTCAAACTGTTTCTCTGAAAGTCAAACATTTTCATCATATAGTCTTCAAAGGTTGTGATCTGAGTATTCTAGGGGCTCTCCAGTGCTTCATTTGCATTCATTTTATCTCTATTGTTTTGTTTGGTTCATCAATGACCATGAAATGCATGTTAGCATGATCATTCTACTCTGATAAGTCATCAAAACATCATTTCAAGCAAGTGATAGTGTTCAAACCATGTTCTCAATAAATCAGAATCATCAGAGGCATGTATGGGTGAAAGGGGCTTTGAGCGCTCAAACCCTACCTTTGAGCGCTCAAACTCCTGTCAGAGATCAGAGTGGTTTTTATTTCACAGCAGCTTGTAGTGTCATTTTAAGTCATTCTGCAACTGTTCATGGTATACTAACATTGTTGTTTGTTATTTTTGTCTCTATTAGTTCATACCTACATTCCATCATCACTCATGTAGATCACAATGCACATGCATACACCATAATCCATTGTTGTGTTTATTATCATTCTGTGGCTTCCCATCCCTCATTCCCCGTACTTGCTCATGGTTGCATTGCATGCATTTCATATGATCTCACAAAAGCCAAGTAGAGACCGGTCTTCAAACCGGGCGAGGGGGGTGACGTAAAACCCTTCCCCTCTCGTAACTGAGCTCCCGAACCTAAGATAATATGGTGGTAATGGGCCAGTATCCAAAAGATGAGGCACGAGTCAATCGAGTTCGGTTCCTCGGGGACAATCCGCTAAAACTCGGGTGGCGACTCCGAATCGATGAGAAATCTCCGGAGGGGCGTCCACAAGGACCTAACCTCCTATCGATAGGACACCTTTTTTTTTTTTTGAAAAACTTCTTGAATCATGATCCATTCTTTGTGTCTCGTGTGTGTAAGTTGTTAGTCACATATTAGGGTCCGGGAGGGTCACTTTGACATACTTGACACTCGGGTCGAAATTACCTTTATGGACATATTCGGGTGACATGAAACACAAGGTTGGCGTGAAACCAACATATGAAATTAAGATGACGAGACACATGGACACCGTAACGATATTAATGAGTATGAAATGAAGTTTAGAATGTGGTAATGATGACATGAGGCCCGATATGGTATGCCCGGAGTGACACGAGGCCCAATAGGGTAAGCCCGAGGTGACACGGGGCCTTTATAGTTTTCCCGGAGTGACAAGGGGCCTATATGGCATGCCCGGAGTATAACCAAATGTTTTAAAGGAATGAGATGTATATGGTAAACGTTTAGGATACATATGGTGTGTTGGGTACGTATCGGATACGGCGGAGTGGTAATTGACCTAGTTTGATGACAATTGACCCTTATATCATTCTTAACACTTGTCATTGATCTTCTTGACCTTCTTATATGATTTTATCTTCTTGTTGTACTCATAAGCACCTCATTTCCATTTAGAATCGATAGATGTTTTCCTACTGGGCTAGTGAGCTCACCCTATTAATTTTCAGGTACACAACATGGCAATGGGTTCCTAGCCACGGGGGGATGTCTCTGGCATTGTTTGATCCCCTTCTGGGAGGGGGCTTCCTCCCTCTGTGGTGCTTCTGCACCCATTTTCATTGACCTATCGCTGGGGGGTTGTCCCAGTGTACTACAAGAATTGGATTCATATATGGATCCCACTTATTTCAGTCCAGCAGATTACTTGAGCTGGGCCGAAGCAGTCCATGAAGAAGTCCAGTTTGTTACTACTGGATTTATGGACGTATGCATTTATGGAATTCACTTATCACTTGGTCCAGATATGGTTCAGTTTTGATCAAGCAGTTGGAATGCTCGGTTAAGCAGTCTTCACCCTAAAGTCACCTTAGATGTTCAAGTCTCTTTTGAATGTTTCTCCTCCATCTCCTTAGATGGACTAGAAACATTTAGTTATCAATTTATGTAGCCCTGTTGGCTATCCTTGGAATGCTCGGTTTAGCTAGGTTTCGTTCACTTTAATCCTTCCCCATTGTAGCTGTGTGGCCATCCTTTTGTTTCATTGTTGTTTCTTTTCTTTTCTTTGTTTTAGTTTGTCCTCCTGGGGTATGCCCCTTGTAGGCTGTATATCCGTTTAGCCTTTTTTCTATTTCAAGCTTATTTACCCAAAAAAAAAAAAAAAAAGGTACACAGCATGGATGATCATGGCTTGGCGTGTGAGAGTGCATGCATGACTTCATTTTTTGAAAGCTCATTGGACTAGTTAGGAGATCATCTTCGATTAGTAGTATTTTGGAAAAGATGGACTCTTAACTTGTAATTCATTGCTTTTAGTTGTGAAATTGAAAACTTTAAGACTCATGTAACCATATTCGGGTATGTTAGACTCTTTAACTTCCTTTTGACTATCGGGTTGTATTTGACTTTGACTATGGATGGCGTTGACCTCCACGTGGAAAAAATGTATTTATGTTTATGAAAATCAGGGCGTGACACAACGTGCGTGTTAGGAAGGATAAATTTACCATGTTTACTATGACCTTTCAGAACTTTCAATTAATTTTTACCATGAATATTCAAAATTTTACCATATTTTTCTATAACCCAATCTGAGTGTTTAATTACCATGGTGGCGGGAAACAAAAACGTGGAATCCTTTGTAACAGGTTGGATCATGGTAAAATATTTGTCCACTACTAGAATGAGGTTTTGATGTGGCTTGTGATTTTAGGATGATGATAGAATATATAACGGCAAAGAAGTGTCCCACCATCTTCCACTCCGAATTTATGGAACTATGATCACTCCGACAATTTTGAATTCCCACACTTTTTTCCAAAAATACAAGATTTTTGTTAACCTCTTTAAATGAGTTATAATAGGGAACAAATCATCCCTCAAATTTGAATTTTCGGGTTCTCCTTTATTTTAGGGAATACAGTAATCACCACTCATTTTGAAAATCCCCACAATCTTAATTAATTCATGATTTGTGATAGTCCCAAAATCAAATCCCAACAAATTCTGAAATAAATATGTTTTGTTATATATATGTCAAAGTAGGGGTAAGAATGGTAAATCACATCTAAAGAGGATGAAAACAAAACTCTAAAAAGTGAGTGAGATGAAAACTTTTGTAGAGTCCAAAAATAGGATGATTATTTAATTACCTCGAAAAATAAAGGTAAAAGTGGAATTTCATTAACTAATGCTCCCTTAGTTTTTGTAGGTGTTGGTTCTTGCTTTAGTCAAATATGATAAGCTGGACAGGTATGGATAGTCAACAGTAAAGACACAGTGAAAGAGGAGAATAAGGTGGTCTAGAGGAAGGGTGAAGAACAGAGCAAGTGTGCACAGAAAGAACTAAGGCAGTGGATTGCTCTCAGTCTAATCCGTGATACCCTTGGTGACCTAGGAGATGGGGACTGACTTTTAGAGAGAATATTCTCCTCTCGATCAGCAATTTCCCTTTTTCTCTCTCTAGAATGTCTAGAATGGCACATGCTTCTGCCAAGATTTTCACCAACCTCTGGGTATGAAAGGGAATGTCCCATATTTATAGGCACTTGGACCAATCATACGGTGTCAGGCTGTCATCCTATAATAAGATAACAGGTGTCCTTTCCGTACAACCTGACAGTACGGGTGACGTCATCACCGCGCAGCCGACCCACGCGATGACGAGCCATTCCCCCGCGCAGCGATCCTCTTGTTCTTAGCCACCAAGCCACTAGATCTCCCTTATTCCCGTTAGGGCAAGGTCGCGACCTATTCGGTTGTGCCTATACCGTAGCCAAGCCTCAGGGGGCCCCCGGGGTCCTGCCTTTAGATCGTAGCAGATATAATTACCTGGGCTAAATTGGACTAGCTTCTTGCGTTCTCGCCCATGTTCTGGGCCGCGCCAGTCGTTCAGGGATAGTGGGCTTTTCTCCTGTTCGGATGGTCCATGGTTGTCCCAGCATCGCCCTTACTGGGCTTGGGGTGCGCACCGCAGAGGCGCCTTGCATGAGGGGGTCCCGCGCCAGTGGCCCCCTTCATGCGAAGACTTGTACCTGCGCTAGTGCCCCCCCCCCAGCGCGGATCCCTCCGCGGAGAGTGCCACGTGTCACACGGACATCGTGCCACCTGAGTGACACGTGTCATAATCTCAATGGCGGGTCAACGTTGACTTTGGTCAATGGGGGGTCTCGCGCTGACCTCCCCTACAATGGCCCCCACACGCATGTGGAACACGCAGTCGCGTGGCGTGTCATTCACGCGCGAGTGACGTCAGCGCGTTATCCGTTTTCTGACAGCTTTTCGGCTAATTGACGCGACGGTTTGGGGGCGCCTTTTCAGTCGTCCGAGGTCATCATTATTGCTGGCGTTTTGTTTCAGACATGATGGTTGATTGCGACCGTTAAGGGGTCCCTCTTCTCCCTATAAATACTTCACTCTTCCTCATTAATTCACTTCTTCTTCTCTCGATCAAACTCAAAGCCCCTTCACACTTCCATTTTCTGCAACTCCCTTTCTCTGCAACTCTTCTCCTTCTTCTAGTTCATCACTGTCACAATCCTCTTCATACCAAAAAGAATGACTCGTGGTGAGCAAGTGACTGGCGGTAGGCCTACTGTTCAGGGAGGTCCAGTCCCCCCTTCAGACCAGTGGCGTAGGGCCCCCTACTTCCATGGCAAGAACGATCCTTTCTGGAAGAAAGTGGAGTCCTACAATCCCATGGGGAGTGAACTAGACGACGTTCTATGCATTCGGCCGGAGGTGCCAGTCAAGGATGGAGACGTGGTGCCACCTTCTTCTGTTTTCCATCTTCGCGTGGAGAGGGGGGACTTCCCTCTTTCATCGGTTCAGTACTCCTCTCTCTCTGCACCCCCCATCGGCTGGAGTGAGTGGGTGGATGATGTTGTTGGGGATGCTGCTTACAAGAAGATTCTAGAGCGTTCTCATGTACTGGAGCCCATCAAGATTTCTCAAGTCTTGACACTGAACAGGAGGAATGAGAACATCGATTTCTTGGTATCTCGGTGGAGTGTAGACACCCACACCTTCGTGTTTCCGTGGGGAGAGTTCGGTCCCACTCTTCAAGACACTAGTGCGCTCCTGCACCTCTCTCTTTGTGGCAAACAGGAGTTTGATCCCACTAAGGCTGGGCGTGTTGATCACGAGTCGGTGGCTAGACTGAAGTTAGCCAACAAAGCCGCGGGCCACAAGGGGTCTCAATGGGACAGGAGTGGTCATAAGAGGCCTATTACAGACCCGAAGAATTCTTGGGGTTCATGGATAAGGCACTTCTTCAAGGATCTCCAGCCCGCGCCACCTGGGGGTGCGGAACGCCAGGCCATCGATGGTCCGGAGTACAAATGTAACCTGTATTTGCCTGCTTTCATCGCCTTCTTTCTGTAGTTCTTTATATTCCCAGATTTTTCGATCGATGCACCTAGCGAGTTTGTTTTCTATCTCGCGGTGAAGATCGCACAAGGGGACAGATTTCCACTGGGCCCCTTGTTTCTTGGACATTTATACCAGCAGTTGGACCGCCTGTCCGCGGATTCTGAGCGCTCCGTGGGCCGCTACGACATCACCTCCATGGTGCACACCCAGTTCCTCAGTGCATTGGTGTACGAGCATTTCCCTGTTGTCGCTCCCAAGGCTAGGAAGTTCCCCGCGCAGGTGTCCACGCCAGTCCTGGACAGTAGGGGTCGCCCAATCAGAGAGGACGACAGCCGTCGGAGGTACAATCTCACGGGCCCCCTATGGCCCATCGTCCTCCGCTGGAACAACACCGCTACAACGAAGCTGTGGCAGGAGTATATGGATGATGAGTCCCACTTCTATCTGCGCCCATACACCCAAACCTTGGACGGTGTTTGTAACTATACCCCAAGCATTCCAGGGGAGGTTGACTTCTCCAACGCTAGCCTGCCGAAGCGCAACCTTCTTGTTGGTGTATATTGCATGAGCCGCCCGGCCTTCTTGCCCGCAATTGGAGTTGAGAACTGGCAGACGGTGTTGTATCGGCCAGACAGGGTGGCGCGCCAACTTGGGTATGATTTAGTGGTACCCGCGGCAGGGCCTGAGCCTCTGGAGTTTCAAGCCGCGTTCAATCAGTTTCTGTTCTCTTTCACAGATGTTCTCTTAGACGGGGTTGGCCGCTGGCGCTTCCCGAAGTCCATTAGTCCTCCCCTTGTTTCTACCCAGTTCCGTCTGTGTTGGCGAAGGAACTTGGACTCCTTCTACGCCTTTGTACAAGGCAAGGCCGTCCCAGTAGCCCCGCGAGTCATGTTCAAGCCCGACTTCACTCTCCACGCCCCCAAGCCCCAGTCTGAAGACCGGCACGGTGCACGGAGCCGCTGGGCCTTGAAGGGTAGTACTACCGCGGCGACCTCAGAGGCTCGAGTGGTTGTACCGCTTTCCGCCGTGCGTGTTACCAGATCTCAGGCGAGGGCCCAAACACCAGAAGATACAGAAGAGACCGCGCGGCCACCCACTCGTCGTAGGTTACACAGGGTACGTGTTTCTTCCTTTCTTGATTTGTTTGCTATATTAATCACATCCTTGTCCTTTACTCATCGCCTTGCTTACTCTATTTTTTAGGCCGTGACTGGTGAACGTGTTAGAGAATTCCCAGAGCGTCCAGCCTCCCCTTAGCCCGGCGGCTCAGACCAGGATTCTGGCACGGAAAACATGCCATTGAGGGGTCGCGTCGCTGCTTTGACTCAGGGTCGCGCCGCAGGCCCTTCTACCACAGCGCAGCAGCAGGCGAGGGACAGCGATAGCAATGGCGACCATCTTCCTATCAGTACCGCCCTGGGCAGAAGGCGCGGGAGTGCTGCGGCTAGCGGGCGGGAGCTTGGCCAATCCCAAGAGGCCGCTCGTGGTCCCTCTCCACCCGTTCGACCGGCAGAATTTGATGAAGAGTCTGTCCCGCATCCACAGGCAGAAGAGAGGCATGGGTTTTTGGAGAGGATACGCTCAGAGGAGCGGGTTAGCCCTTCAATTTCAGAGCTATTTGGTCCGCGCGGCGCGAGCGGTTCTAGGGTGGAGGAAGTAAGAGAGATCCATTCTGGGGGACGTCGCGACCCGGAGCCACAGGCGGAGGGGGATTCATGAGGCACCTCTGAGGGCTTTGGCAGGGGCTTTGAGCAAGATTTCATGCATCCCTATGTTGATAGCGGCGACGAACAGAGCCTTCACACTGCCGTTGAAACGGGTCAGCCTTCGGCTCGCTCCCCTCAGCGCGCGTCATCTGTAGAGAAAGGTAATCACCCTGATTCTTCCGGCACTTTCCAGAACATAGGGGATGACATTCATGTGGGGCCAAGCTTTAGGCCGCGCACTACTCATAGTATAGGAGAGTTTGTGCTGACTTCTATTGACCCTATCATTCATGAACTGTTCAAAGATGATATTTCAGAGTTGGAAGCTGCTGTGGACCCCCAGGGGAGTATGCGAGCGATGCAAGACGCCCTTCATCGAGAGACTCCGCCAGAGCGACAAGAGCCCATCCCTGAACAACAAGGACCTCTGCCAGGGCCGCAAGGAGAGACTCAGCGGGAGCGTTTGGCTGCCATCTCTGAGGAGGACGCACCTGAGGGAGGAAATGAGGGTGAGGCAGAATCCAGCGCTCCCCGTGGGGGCGACGGGCGATTGGTAGTTTATCAGACGAAGGCCATAGACGTTGATGAAAGCTCGGAGGCCTCAAGGGGAGCGAGGTCCAGCGCGCCGCAACAGCCCAGTGTGCCGCGAGGACCCGACGTACAGGAGGGGTCTCCATCCTAGTATAATGATTCTCAACACCGGGAGCAGGTCCCTACTGCCATTCCTGCGTCCGCGAAGCCATTTCTGTCGTTCCGCGTTGCTGACGCCAGCCTGCCCGTCCTGGAAACCTTTCACAGGACGCACCCAGAGACCTTTGCCAACTTCCGGGCACAGAGTGCCTTATGGGGTGGCATGATGCTAGACAGCTTAGCCACAATCATCTCCTCTCTGCGCAACATTCCTCTGAAGCAATTTGGTGATGCGTCATTGGAGGATACGAAAGGTGCCCTCCTAGATCTCCAAAATTTGGGAGGCTTGGAGGTTGGTTGGCTCATCGCTCATATGGAGCGAATGCACAGTTCGCGCTGGGCTTTCAAGCTTTCATTCCGGGTTGAAGCAAAGCAGCGGGAGGTTGAGCGGGCCCAGGAGAAAGTGGATCTTATGCGCGCTGCCCTTACACAAAGGGAAATAGACTTTAGAGAAAGACAGGCCGAGCTGGAGGCCGCTCTGCGCGAGAAGACAGACTTTAAAGCCGCAGGCGGGGAGATATTTGGGAAGAACGACCCAGTTACCAGGGGCTTGTTCCCTGACCCTCCACCATGACTACATTTTTCCTTCTTCTTTTCTCTTCTTTTTTTTTTGTAATGGAGGTTGTTTCATCTTGACTTATGGGCAATAAAGAGTATTCTTGGTTTATGCTTTGCCTTTTCTGGTTGTTTTCCATACTCGTAACGACTTGCATGAAACTGAATTCTGTATTAATTTGATAATAACATCAGACAAGGAGTTACAAAGAAGGAACAGGATAAGGGTCCTAAATGAAACATCTTTTCATTCAAGGGTAGTATTTTTTCATAAACTTAATATTGATGGGTCCTGTTAAAAATCCATCGGAGACTCTGGAAAGCCTGTAGTGACCGCTCGTTCCGGCGTTGATGACTTGGTACGGCCCTTCCCATCTCGGGGTGAATTTGGGAAGCTTGACATTCCTCATCACGTCTGTGGTTGACTTCCAGACCAGGTCTCCAACTTTGAACTCCCACGGAACCACACTCTTGTTGTAGAATTTCGATACTGACTCCCAATACTTGGCCTGATGTTCTGCGGCGAGCTCTCTCCTTTCCTCCAGGGCTTCCAGATCTGGGCGCCGCTCCGCAGCAGTGACCTCCGTTGATAGAGCCAGCCGCGCGGAGGGCACGCTTAGTTCTAGCGGGAGTACAGTTTTCGCTCCGTAGACCAAGTTGAAGGGGCTGGTTCGCGTTGCTTTTCTCTTAGCCATGCGATACGCCCAAAACGCGGTGATCAGGTGGTCTGACCATGTCCCACCCTTTTCATCTAGTAGCTTGCTCAGGATTCGCACCAAGGATTTGTTTGTAGCCTCAGCTTGTCCATTTCCTTGAGGATAGTATGGAGTCGAAGTCTGGTGTTCTATAGAGTAGGATTGGAGTAGCTCACCCATGCTCTTGTTGATGACCAGAATCCCGTTATAGAACACCAGACGCTGCATCAGCCTCTGCACCGTTGCTCTGTATGGGGCGAGAGTAGGTTCTTTGAGTGCGTAGACACCTTCAGTTTACAGAATTACAAGTTTTGAATCCCCCACAATTTTGAGGGTCTTTATATCCTTTGCGATGGCTGCTAGGAGTCCCAGGATCAAGGCCTCATATTCTGCTTCATTGTTTGAGCATTGGAAAGATGACTTGTATGCGAGGTAGTCGCGCTGACCGTCCGTGCTGGTGAGGACTATTTCGGCACCGCCAGCGCCACTTCCTGCGGCCCCATCGAAGTTTAGCGTCCAAGCGACAGACGTGGCCGCTAACGCTTAGCGTCCAAGTTGTTTTGGTTTTCTCTCTTTGCAAGAGAGCCTGCACCTTCCAGGGTCACTACCTGTGGCCCGGCGTTCTCTCCTAGCGCCGCCCTCTGGTGTACAGAACCAGTTCTGGTGGTTTGCAGGCCAGGGTTTTTTGGCAGGGCAGGGTAGACAGGGATCACTAGTTGTATAAGGGCTTGAGCACCAGGGCCACTAGCTAAGGGTGCCACCCCCTGAGTCCCATGGGCCTGTTCAGCCCGTGGAAGCACAGATGGCTGGACTCCCCCCAACATGGATCTGCTGGGTCACCGTCGCTGGTTGGGCCCTTGGTAAGGCGGCCGTGATGACCTCTGTGAGGCCGGCTATGGTGGCGAGCAGCTGCGTCTGAGTGGTTTGCATTTGGGTGATTCCGGCCTACATGGCGTGGATTATCTCCATGGCTGGAGCTCCCTGGTTTCCGCCTGCTTCGTTCCCCCCATGACTGGACGTGGCATCTTCTATCAACGGTGGACCGTCTGGTGCTGCCATGTCTGAAGTCTGTAGACGACTTCTTGTGTTTACCATCAACTAAACAACCTCCCCAGGAGAGTCGCCTGAATGTAGGTGTTGGTTCTTGCTTTAGTCAAATATGATGAGCTGGACAGGTATGGATAGTCAACAGTAAAGACACAGTGAAAGAGGAGAATAAGGTGGTCTAGAGGAAGGGTGAAGAACAGAGCAAGTGTGCACAGAAAGAACTAAGGCAGTGGATTGCTCTCAGTCTAATCCGTGATACCATTGGTGACCTAGGAGATGGGGACTGACTTTTAGAGAGAATATTCTCCTCTCGATCAGCAATTTCCCTTTTTCTCTCTCTAGAATGTCTAGAATGGCACATGCATCTGCCAAGATTTTCACCAACCTCTGGGTATGAAAGGGAATGTCCCATATTTATAGGCACTTGGACCAATCATACGGTGTCAGGCTGTCATCCTATAATATGATAACAGGTGTCCTTTCCGTACAACCTGACAGTACGGGTGACGTCATCACCGCGCAGCCGACCCACGCGATGACGAGCCATTCCCCCGCGCAGCGATCCTCTTGTTCTTAGCCACCAAGCCACTAGATCTCCCTTATTCCCGTTAGGGCAAGGTCGCGACCTATTCGGTTGTGCCTATACCGCAGCCAAGCCTCAGGAGGCCCACGGGGTCTTGCCTTTAGACCGCAGCAGATATAATTACCTGGGTTAAGTTGGACTAGCTTCTTGCGTTCTCGCCCATGTTCTGGGCCGTGCCAGTCGTTCGGGGACCGTGGGCTTTTCTCCTGTTCGGATGGTCCATGGTTGTCCCAACACCGCCCTTACTGGGCTTGGGGTGCACGCCGCAGAGGCGCCTTGCACGAGAGGGTCCCGCGCCAGTGGCCCCCTTCATGCGAAGACTTGAGTGCCACGTGTCACACGGACATCGTGCCACCTGAGTGACACGTGTCATAATCTCAATGGTGGGTCAACGTTGACTTTGGTCAATGGAGGGTCTCGCGCTGACCTCCCCTACAGTTTTCAATTGACACAAAAAAAAAAAATTTAGGACAACAAAAAGTGGTGTTCATTGGGTTCATCAAATGGATGAATTCAATAATTGCCTATACTCTTGTGAATTAGATGATCTTAGGCTTTCTGGGAACCTCTACACTTGGTCTAATAGACAAGAGGCCCCTAACTACATTTCCTTTAAATTGGATAGGGTACTGGTTAATGAAGAGTGGCTTAAAACTCACACTTGCTCTAACGCCCTCTTTCTCACACCAGGTATTTCTGATCACTCTCCTGCCATTGTCCATATTATTCCTCCTCCAAAACCATCCCATAAACCTTTCAAGTTCTTTGACTTTCTAGCTGACCATCCTAAGTTTCTTCCAATTGTCCAAGGTGTCTGGAGGAGGATCATTATTGGTAATCCCATGTTTTGTGTCTATGAGAAACTCAAGTTACTCCAAACTGAGTTCAGGAAACTCAAGAGGCAGGAATTCAATGCTATATCTGAAAGAGTGGTACAATCCCTTTGTACCTTGGAATCTCTTCAGAGTAAACTTGGTCTTGACCCTTCTGACACTGTTACACAGAAGGAGGAACAATATGCCTACAAGCAATTTCTCAATCTTTCGAGAGCCGAGGAAAGTTTTGCTAGGCAAAAATCTAGGATTAACTGGATGAAGTTAGGTGACCAATGCACGTCATATTTTTTCAAGTCTGTCAATAACACAAGGAACAAGAACAAACTTACTAGTCTTGTTCTTAGTGATTCGTCCATTACACATGATGTGATAGTTATCAAAGAAGCTTTTGTTAGCTTCTACTCTGGACTCTTTGGGAGTTCACATAACTCCCAATACCATGGTTCTGAAAGAGTCAATCATCTTATAAGCAGGAAACTTAATAACACGCAGAGTCTTGCCATGGTCCAGGATATCACAGACGCTGAAATTAAGGATACCCTATGGAAGCTTAATCCCCACAAAGCTCCTGGCCCTGATGGGTTTAATTCTGGTTTTTTCCAGAAAGCTTGGCCAGTGGTTGGACACGAAGTTATTTCAGCTGTTAAGAACTTCTTTAGGTTTGGTCAACTTCTTGGCAAAGCTAATGCCACTGTTGTTGCTTTGGTCCCTAAAATCCCCAATCCTTCCAAAGTTGGGGATTTTAGACCTATCTCTTGTTGCAACACCATCTACAAATGCATTGCTAAGATATTGGCCAGAAGGATCCAAAGTGTTCTTCCTTATCTCATTGATCCAACACAATCTGGATTTGTAAAGGGAAGAAGGATTGCTGATAACATTTTTCTCACTCAAGAGTTAATGACAGGATACCACAAATCTTCTCCCTCCCCTAGGTGTGCTTTGAAAGTTGATATTATGAAGGCCTATGATAATGTTAGATGGGAGCTTTTGTGGGATATTCTAAAGTCTATGAATTTTCACCCCAAAATGATAAAATGGTTACAAGCTTGTGTAACTACTGCAAATTATACCCTTAGCATTAATGGTGAGTCAACAGGTTCTATTAAAGGCAAGAGGGGGCTTAGGCAGGGGGATCCTCTATCCTCTTACCTTTTTGTCATAGTAATGGAAGTTTTGACCTGTATCCTTAAGGAGAAAGCCACTCTTCCTGATTTTCATTTCCATTGGAGATGCAGTAAAAAAAAAATCATTAACCATTAAAGCCTTATCAGGACTGTCGCCCAGCCCTGGGAAAAGTAGTGCCTTCTTTTCTGGGGTTGATCTTCCCACTAGAGAAGGCATTCTCTCCCTTCTTGAATTCAATGAAGGTTTCCTACCTGTGAAATACCTGGGTGTCCCTTTAATTTCCACCAAGCTGAAACATGAGGATTGCAAGAATATGATTGCAAGAATTACTGCTAGAACAAAAACATGGACTAATAGGGATTTGACTTATGCTGGGAGATTGCAATTGATTAAAAATGTTCTATTTTCCATGAAAACTTACTGGTCATCCCTTTTTATTCTCCCAAAGAAAGTTACTAAGGAAGTTGAATCTATACTTGGATCCTTTCTTTGGTCTGGCCCGGATCTTAAAAAGTCTGGTGCTAAGGTTTCATGGGAGCACTTATGTTCTCCCAAGCAGGAGGGGGGTCTTGGTTTAAAAGCAATTCAAGTTTGGAACAAGGCCGCAATATCAAAGCACATTTGGTTTCTCATTTCTGGTGGTGAGCAATCAATGTGGTGTTAGTGGGTCAAGTCATACTTGCTTAGAGATAAAAGCTTTTGGGAAGCTAAGGTACCTAGCAATCCTTCAAGGATTTGGAGGAAAATGCTTAAACTGAGGTCTCTTGTCCAGCCACATATCAAGGTGTCAATTGGCAATGGTAAAAATATCCATTTGTGGTATGACAACTGGCTGAGTTTGGGCCCCCTTGCTCAGAGATATGGTCCTAGGGTTATCTATGACTCTGGACTATCTGGAGAAGCTACTGTATCTGACATCATTAGAGACAATTCTTGGGCTTTCCCTGTTACTCAAACTTTCGATTTCAATGAGATTAGATGCAGTTTGCTCTCTTTGCCATACTGCTTGGACCCTCAATGCCAATGGGAAATTTTCCATAACTTCAATGTGGAATCATCTTAGAACACCCTTCCCTAAGGTAAGATGGGTTAAAAGCATCTGGTTCCCTGGCCACATCCCCAAATGCAGCTTCATTGCTTGGATTGCCATTCAGCAAAGACTCTATACTGAGGACAGATTAGTGTTATTTGGCACTAAAGTTGTGTCATGCTGCTCCTTCTGCCCTGGTGCTAAGAGTCATGACCACCTTTTCTTTAATTGCTCTTTCTTTTACATCACAAGTGTGGTGTAAAGTACTCTCTCTATTAAACATTAATTGGCCCCCTAGGTCTTGGGAAAATTGGGTCACTCAGATAACAACAATCAAATGTAAATCTCTTAAGTCTCTTATTCTCAAATTGGCTTTTACCACCACAATCTATCAAGTTTGGATAGAGAGAAATTTTCGCAAATTCCAAAACAAAACATGTCCAATTCCCATTATAGTAAGCAAAGTTTACTCAATGGTTAGATATAGACTGATGTCCCTGAATAGCCTTCCTCATGGGCCTCAGTCTTCATCACTGCTTGCTAAATGGGGCATATTCTGAATTTAGTACATCAAGTGCATAGCGAGTATGACATTTGATCTTGATATATTGCATGCATGGCTCTGTTGTATGGAACAAGATTTATTTATGTGTTATTGTTACTGTTATTGTTATTGCGGCAATTTGCAGGCCCAGGTTCAGGGTGCTTCAAAGTCCAAAGTGGACTAATCCAGGGTTATACTCTTGGTCCAGCTCTAGGTGTTAGTTTTGTTGAGCCTCCATGGAAGGAGGCATTCCTTGGAATATGTTACTTTGTTATACTGTCTCCTTGGACGGAGGCATTCCTTGGAATTGTTATTCTGTTATTCTATTACTCTGTCTCCTTGGAAGGAGGCATTCCTTGGAATTGTTATCCTGTTATTCTATTTCTCTGTCTCCTTGGAAGGAGGCATTCCTTGGATGTTTATATTTGTTTATGAGCTGTGTGTATCTACTATAATGTGTGTTATCCCTGTGAGATGTGTGCTTGATCCTCAGAGTTCCTTCATGAGTGGAGGCAATATGTAGTGGGGGAGTCTGGTGAGGTTGAGTTGAGGGAGATTGGATCCATAGAGAGAGTATGAAGTTGTGAGGTTCCTAGGGAGTAGGAGGTGAGCCACAAATAACTAGGAAGACAAGCCTTCACTTTATTGATTCCGTTGATGTCTGCCGCGTCGTATGAGTTGTGTGGAACCTAGGATGATGGCTCCCATGGACTGAAAGTTGTTGCGATTGCTGCCTCTGTAATCATTTGTTACTCTTATTGCGTCAATTGCTATTCGGGTAGTCTATTGCACTGATTGTTAGCTGCTATACCTTTTTGTGTACCCAGTGTATTTCATATATTCAGCGAGTGTACCCAGTATCTTGCTACTACCTGATTGAGTTCCAAATGGCAGATTGCATTTGGAATCTCTTATTTCCATGCAATCTGTCATTGTTTCCCCACAGAGAGGGTGTTATCACAGATGAGTTTTAACCTTACTGTTACTGTTTTAACCTAGCTTAGGGGGGTTGTCCCTAGGCATGTTTGTTCCCTTTTGGGAGGGGGCCTCCTCCCATGTTTAATGTCTCAACTATCTGAGACTTTGTTCGCTAATCTGTCATACTATAACTTAGTTTGCAAGTGGTGCATGATGCTGCTCTTGATTGCTGCCCAGAATTGTGTCCCATTACTGCTACTGTTATTACACTGTCTGCTGCCCAGAATTGTGTCCCATTGCTGCATGATGCTGCTACTGTTATATCACAAGTGTGGAGGAATTGTGTCCCATTGTTGCTATTGCTCAGCTTGTCCACTCACTGGAGGGCTTGATTTTCCTGCTTTTGCTGCTGCTGTGAAGTGGTACTCAGAAGTTGAAGTTAAAAGCTTAGTGCTAAGAGTAGATTACTTAGAAGTTGAAGTTGAAGTAGTAGTGTTTGTTCCCTGTGATTCTTCCTCTTCTACTAGAAGGTTAGGAATCATAGGTTATATCTTTCATAGCTCTGTAGCTTTTGCTTAAGTTTATTTTTCCTTTTCTTTTCTTTGTCCTCCTGGGGTATGCCCCTTGTAGGTTGTACATCCTTTTGCCTCCCCTTTTTATTTCAAGCTAATTTTGCCAAAAAAAAAACAAAAAGTGGTGTTTGAGACCAAGAATTGGGGACAGAGGGAGTTTCAGAGCTACTATAATAAGCGATTTTGCTCCTCATAAAAAAAAATGATGAGCAAATTAGGACAGCCACTCCAAAAGTTGCTAAATTAGCGTCCCTGGTAATTGCCCAACCCCTTCGAGCACCACACATTTTAGGTAAACACAATAATGCCCAATTCTTTCTCGTAAAAACTATATTGTGGTTTTGCCAAGACTAATTGTGGGAATGATTTTTGATTTTTTTTTTTTTTTTTTGGTGTGTGTGTGGGTATGTCGGAAATATTTTTGTGTATGATTTATCTAAACAAAACTCTGAATATCCACAGGCAGCGTTGCCTGATATATAGGACAAAAAGGCAAATGAAAGGACAAGAACTTGAGTGGCTAAAGCAGTGTTCCAAAAGAAGGTTTAGAAGACCAAGTACTCGCCGTCTAGGCTCTAGAAGGCCCCTCGCCGACAAGTCCAACTAGACTGACTAGCCCGACTTGGCGCCGAGTAGTCGGCCTTGGAAGCTAGAAGGTGTCGGCCCCCCGGGAGTGCCTAGCGAGTTTTAAAACCTTGGGCTAAAGTTTGAATAACACCCCAATGATACCACAAAGTAATGCACATACAGTTTCAGACTTTCAGCAGTGCTTTACTGCTTTTGCACATCCCAATAAAAAAATTTGTTTTGGTTTTTTCGGCATCAAATCAACTTCGTAAAAATCTTGCCCACGAATAAATTGCAAGACGTTAAACCCAAGAACAAGAACATCGGAGTAGATAGGGACCGAAGCACAATACTAAACAGGAAAGACTTGGTCTCTAGTTCAGTTACTCGGTCTCCATTTTAAATCTTGTAGTCAATGAATCCTTGGTCCCTAAAGCCACCCCGGGAAGTCTCCCTGAGTTTGAAAGAGCAAATAAGACATGGTGGTTGCTAATCGTCAAAGTGGGATGACAAGACAACACCAGGATCTATAATGTTCAATACAGTTGCAATTGTTATACAGTGAGCAAAAAAATTTCAGTAATGTAATAGCATTAAAAGTAAGTCGCAGAGTGATTGGTAGAGAGGAACTGATCATAATAGATTCAATGTCTGAATTCGCCAACCCAAATTTTCTTCAGAAGCTTGAAACTGATCATAAGGTCAAACCAAAAGACCAAGAACCGTAGCTTTAACTACTTTGTTAAAAACAAGTGACACAAAACCATTGCTACCAAATTGACCAAGCAACCACCATTAGATAAGGTCCTAAGATCTTTAAACATGCTGACATAGCCAAGATGAATTTCACACACGCACACATAGGGGTTGCTCCAGTGGTTAGAGCGAGTGCCTGACTTTGGGAGTAATCCTTTGGTCAGGAGTTCGATTCCCCTCAAAGTGAGTACCTGTGCTAAGTGGAGGTCGTGATTGGTGTGAGTTGCGCCAGCTCCCTCCGAGGCTTGGGTTGTGCAATAGGTCCAATTAGTGGCCTGTTGTAGGGTTGTTCCTCGATTATATATATATATAAGATGAATTTTACACCCTAAAGACATTTGAAGTAGATTATAAATTGTAGGGGCCCGGATATACCGAGCACCTGGATTACATACGGAAGCGAAGTAGATACCTCTTTGTAGTCGCCGAAAGACTATCTTAGAGGGACTCTTCGGTGCGCGGCTCAATCTGTGCAAGACAAGCAATTAGGGTTTCGGTCCCGTTTCTCGGATTATACCGAGACCTTTTTATATTCAACTCGATCGTGAAGTTTCAGACTCGATTGCTCCCGAAGGGTGATCTTAACCGACTCCATGCCGAGAGGCTCGGTGCTGAGTCAGTAATGCAGTTAATGCGGCATGTGCTCGTGACAAACTATGATCATGACAAGTGACGTCACCCGAACGGTTATGACACGCGTCATGGCTTTATTGGATGCATGTGCTCACAATATATTCTTCTGGGCTCGTCATCGTGACGTCAGCCAAGCGGTTATGTCACGTGATGGGCACGGCTGTACTTGGAGGCCAAGTCAGGGCTCACCTATAAAGGTAAACTTCATCTCCTACCAGAGGTACGCGCGATTCACTCTAAAACCCTAAATCTACTGCACTTCATCTTCTTCTCTTACTTACAAGACCGTCGGAGTGCCATTCCGGACTCAACGGTCCGGTCTGGTGCTAACGGTTTGCTCAGTGTGCAGGCTTAGAGTTCTACCTGAGAGTATACACCATCATCGTCGTCCATCGTCACCAGGAGGGACAACCAGAGAAAGAGGGCTCCACAATTGGCGACTCTGCTGGGGACCGACTGATTTTCGTCATTTCCCGGCGTTCTACTCTTCTTCTTGGAGGATACTCTTCCTCTGCTTCTCAGCTCTTCCATGGCGATCGTTGAAGAGGACGGAACCACCGGACCGGTGGCAGGAGCTAACCCCGGGGGTGGTCCTCGGGTGGGCATCGTTACCCACCCCATTTCAGGCCTCACTCCGAGCCCAAATCCCTTAGATACCGTGCAGCAGATGCAGGAGCAGATGGCTGCCATGAAGGCTCAAATTGAAGCACTGACGAAGAAACAACCCACAGCCTCAGCCTCCCGATCAGGGGCGTCGAGGCGACGGCGTAAGGCGGCGGCGGCTGCTCAAACAACTCAACTTACCCACCAAACTCAACGCCCTTCGGCTAAAGACCGTTTGGGCCAGCCGATCATCGTCACCGACGCCTCAGGACGAGTGATTCCACCAAGACAGCGGACTCCATCTCCGAGAAGACGTTCGGAGAGTGTGCGTACAGATCGCACTGCTCGGACTGGAGGCCACTCTTCTTCCAGTTCTCAGTCAACGACGGGGCATTCTGGGTCCCGAGCATCACGCCGAAACGATGAAGGAGATAATGTTCTCCGTGGGAAAGCCCCGGTGCAATTTGATGCGGATGGCCGAGAGATCATCCGTAGCAGATCAGCGGGACATGATCACCATAGAGAGCGTGTGGACCGAGAACCGAGAACCTACAACAGGGATCGGAGTCCTCGGAGACACCGAGATCAAGAAACCCAACACTTCCCAGAGTACGACATGGATGATACCGGCGATTATATTATCGTTCGGGACCCACGTACCGGGGAGTCAAAGCGATACCGAGCGGAGGCAAATCCTCCTCAAGCCAGACGCTCTGAGAAACGAAAAGAGCCTCCCCGAGACCTCGGTGCGAGCGACGAGCGGCACAGACTGAACGCCAAAAGAGCGTTCAGCACTGGCAAGGCCTACGAGGCCCCTCGTTCAGCCGAGAAGCCAGCTGATTCAAGGCTTCGAAAAATCCAGGAGTCACCATTCACTCGAGAGATCCAAGAAGCTGAACCTCCGAAGAACTTCACTGTCCCTAAATTCACGAAGTATGACGCTAAGACAGACGCCGTGATGCACCTTGTGCACTACCGGCAACTGATGGGACTTTACGGCTACAATGAGGCCATGATGTGCAAGGCCTTCCCGGTGAGCCTTCAGGGGACCGGTCTAGTTTGGTTTAACCAACTACAACCGGGCTCCATCGGCTCGTTTGAAGAACTGGAAGAGGCCTTCACAACTCGGTTCGTGACGAGCAGTACACGACCAAAGACGATCGACGCTCTCGTTGGCCTAAAACGACAGTCCAGAGAGAAACTGAGAAAGTACGCCGAGCGCTACTGGGAGATTTATAACGCCATTGAAAGCTGTGACCCCCAGATGGCAGCCACATCCTTCAAGTACGGCTTGGGCGAGACCTCGGCGATTTTCGAAGAACTGATGCTGAACCCCCCGGCAAACATGAGCCGGTTAATGGAGACAGTGGAGAAGTTTGCCCAGTTGGAGGATGTCATATCCGAGAGAAGGCTTTCGAGAACCTCGGGAAACCAGAGGGGCAACACTGGTGATTACTCAGGGAAAAAGCAAGTCAACACAGTTAAAACGGGGGGCAGCAAAGGATGGAAAAAGGACCGCGACTCGTGGAAGGAACGGGAACCGCGCAGGGAGCGGGAACCGAAACCTAACGAGTTCGTTGGCGTAAGAACAGTATTCAACCTACCTCTCTACAAGCTGATAAGAGAAATCTCTCGGGAACCGTGGTTCGCCTGGCCAACTGATAAGCTGGGGACCGTCGAAGGCCAGCCAAGCGACAGCAAGGTTAAGTGCACTTACCACAATGAGCTGGGACACTATACCACTGCTTGCCGACCCTTCAAGGAGTTCCTTGAAGGGCAGGTTACGCAGGGGCGCTTGAACCAGTTCATTGACCGACAAAAGACAGCGGCCCGAGCGCAGCAGCAGAATAACCCTCCGGAAGAAGTAGTTGTCCATGTGATCCATGGGGCTGCAACCAAAGAGAAGACTGCAGCACTTAGGGCAGTACCGAGCCCCTCCTCACAGGTTCTGGCCATTGGAGAAAGCGGTAAACGAAAGCTCTCGGACCGTGAGGAGCAGTGGACGATCACGTTCACCGAGCAGGATCTAAAAGACGTTCAGCTACCTCACAGCGACGCTCTGGTAATTTCCGTTTACATGGGAATCCCCAGGGTCAAGCGAGTGCTCGTTGACCAAGGAAGTTCCACCGAGATCCTGTACTACTCGGCCTTCAAAGCGCTGAACCTGAACCCGGACCATCTGATGCCGGCCGACTCCCCCCTCTTCGGATTCAACGGGGCTCCGGTCTGGCCGATGGGACGGATCATCCTTCCGGTGAGGGCAGGCTCAAAAACCCTGCAGATGGAATTCGTTGTTGTAGACGCGCCGAGCCCTTACAACGCCATCCTCGGCAGAACTTGGTTGCACGAAATGAAAGCCATCGCCTCAACTTATCACCAAGTTGTCCGGTTCATTGGTTCCGAAGGATGGCAGGAGGATATCAAAGGTGACCAGATGGCAGCAAAGAGATGCCAGGTAAACGCGGTGCATATGAAGAAGAAAACAACGAAGGGAAAGAAGAAGAAAGAACCCAAACCAAGATCTACCGAGGAACTCGAGGGTCCGGTCTTGGAGGAAGTCGGCACGACCGCGGAGGAGAAATCGGTGGAGGACCTCATCACTGTACCCATAAATAACGACGGGACTCGCTACTTTCTCCTCGGGTCGACACTGACAACCTTTGAAAGGGAACAGCTGGTGGAGTTCCTTATCTCCCACTCTCTGAATGTCGATCCTATCCGAAGGCCCGTGGTACAAAAATCGAGACGTTCGTCTCCGGCCCACTCAGACGCTGTTATTGCTGAGTCATGCCTTTCGGTCTCAAGAACGCTGGGGCTACCTTCCAGCGCATGGTCACCAAAATGTTCGCCAAGCAGCTCGGGGACACAATGGAAGCATATATTGACGACATGGTTGTCAAAAGTAAGCACGCTTCGGATCACTTGGAGCACCTCGGCGAAATTTTTGCTGTCATGAAGAAACACAAGTTGCGCCTCAACGCCGAGAAGTGCGCCTTTGGCGTCGGCTCAGGAAAGTTCCTCGGATACATGGTTACTCGGCGGGGCATCGAGGTGGACCCAAAGCAGATATCTGCAATCCGGAACCTCAGACCTCCGAGCACCATCAAGGAAGTTCAACGGCTCACAGGAATGGCCGCGGCGCTCAACAGGTTTATCAGCCGGTCTTCGGATCTGTGCCGACCTTTCTTCGAGTCTCTAAAAACAAGCAAAAGGAGTTTTCAGTGGACCGAGGAATGTGACCGAGCGCTGGGCCAATTGAAGAACTATCTCTCCAGAGCTCCCCTCCTCGTAATGCCAAAGCCTGAAGAAGATCTATACCTCTACCTCACGGTTTCAGGACATGCTGTGAGCTCGGTCCTTGTGAGGAAGAAAGGGGCTAACTTCCAGCCCATCTACTACGCCAGCAAAACATTGGTTCCTTCCGAGACAAGGTACCTCCCTCTTGAAAAATTGGTTTTGGCTCTTGTGACGGCAAAAAGGAAACTGCTGCCTTACTTCCAAGCCCATACCATCATCGTAATCACCGAGTACCCCCTGAAAACCGTACTCAGAAAGGCCGACCTCTCCACTCGAATCTCAAAATGGAGCTTGGAGTTAGGAAACTTTGATATTCGGTACGAACCGAGAACAGCTATCAAGGGACAGGCTCTGGCAGATTTCATCGCCGAACTGACACCTGAGCTCAATGAAGACAGCCTGAAGATAATTGAAGTACCCCAAGAAGTCACAACTGAGTGCTCGGTGGAGGCTCAAACGAACGGAAGAGCTTTAGGGACTCCGGCGCAAGCCGAGAAACCTAACGAAGAAAGAAAAGGCAGAGTATGGAAGATGTTCCAAGGAGAAGTATGGCGCCTACATATCGACGGAGCCTCAAACAGTCGAGGGGCTGGAGCCGGTATCGTGATCATATCCCCAGAAGGTGTCATGCACGAAAATGCGCTAACCATCGGTTTCCCAGCATCTAACAACGAAGCTGAGTATGAGGCACTAGTCTCCGGCCTAAAGATGGCTAAACACTTAGGTGCCGAGACAGTGCAAGTGTACAGCGACTCCCAGCTGATTGTGAACCAAATCAAGGACCAATATAGCCTAAAAGACCCAAGGATGGAGAAGTACTACGACAAAGTCCGGGAGCTGATGAAAGAGATTGGAACCGTGGAAATTGAATGGGTGGGCCGAGAGCGAAACGCCCACGCGGACGCTCTGGCCTCCCTGGCAACAGCTTGTGCAGCTTCCCCCAACCGAACCATCCTCCTCGGAGAAATAGAGGGTCCGAGCATTGAGAAAAAGACAAAAGAAGTGCTACTCATATCCCTCGGCCCAAGTTGGATGGACGAAATTTACGCCTACCTCAAACACGAGAAGCTCCCGACAGACAAGAAGGAAGCTCACAGGGTCAGGTGCAAGGCCTCCTACTTCTACTTGGATCCGAGCGATCAGATGTATCGAAGGACCTACACCGGCCCTGACTTAACCATGATTCCCAAGTGGAAGGCATCCTCCGGGAACTCCACGAAGGAAGCAGCGGATGCCACTCTGGCGGACGGTCTCTTCATCTCCGAGCCCTTACCCAAGGGTACTGGTGGCCGAAAATGAAGAAGACCTCCGAGGAGTATGTCAAAAAGTGCGAGCAATGCCAAAAGCACGCCACTCATTTGCTCCAGCCTGCCGAAGTCTTGCAACCAATCACCAGCCCATGGCCATTTGCACAATGGGGGCTTGATTTAGTGGGAAAGCTGCCGACAGCTCCAGGCGGCTACAAACACTTGATAACAGCGACTGATTACTACACCAAGTGGGTGGAGGCCGAGCCCCTAATCACCATAACTGCCACCGACGTAGAACGCTTTCTTTGGAAGAACATTATCTCTCGCTTCGGTGTCCCTTATGCGATCATTTCGGATAACGGGACCCAATTTGTGGCCGAAGCGATCGAGAAACTCTGCAAGAAGCACAGCATCCGGATCTTCCACTCCTCGGTGTCATATCCACAGGGAAACGGGCAAGCCGAAGCGACAAACAAGACCATATCAGCAGGAATCAAGAGACGCCTAACTCTCAAGAGGGGCAGGTGGGCCGAAGAGCTCCCAAAAGTTCTCTGGGGCTATCGAACCACACCCCGGCGCTCAACTGGCCGAACGCCATTCTCTATGGCGTACGGCATGGAAGCTGTTCTCCCTCTAGCCACCCTAATCCCAACAGCTCGAACCGAAAATTTTGATGTGCCGACAAACGATGAGGCCATGGATAGGGAGCTCGACCTAGCTGAAGAGCTCAGGGGCGAAGCACACCTGAAACATGCCTCGTATCAGCAAGAGGTCGCTCGGGGGTATAACAAGAATGTCCGGATGAGGCCCTTCAACGTAGATGATCTTGTGCTCCGAGAAGTAGTTCAGAAGTCCAAAAAGACTAAGTTCAAACCAAACTACGAGGGACCTTTCCGAGTGGTTGCAAAGGCCGGACACGAATCATACAAGTTAGCAGAGATGGACGGAACACCTATTGGCAACCCCTGGAATGCCACTAAGCTTAGGAAGTTCTATGCATAGGCAAAATTTTGTTAGAAGAGGTACATTTGGGCTGCCTGTTTTGCCCCTTTTTATCTTGTAATTGAAGGTGTTCGGATGTTAAATGAAAAAAGAATCTTTCGCTACGACTGTTGCCCATTTTGTTTACTGATTAGAACTCTCAAGGTCCGGAAATAACCTTGGGTCGGCGCCAGGATTTTCAAATCCGTTCTGTGTTGCTTCGGTTCCAATCCGAACAACTATTTCCTCTGATTAGAACCGAGCAGGGGCTATCAGAGGAAATTTTTTCCAAGTGTTGGAAAAATTTCATTCCATTTCGTGTTGCTTCGGTTCCAATCCGAGCAACTATTTCCTCTGATTAGAACCGAGCAGGGGCTATCAGAGGAAATTTTTTCCAAGTGTTGGAAAATTTTCATTCCATTTCGTGTTGCTTCGGTTCCAATCCGAACAACTATTTCCTCTGATTAGAACCGAGCAGGGGCTATCAGAGGAAATTTTTTCCAAGTGTTGGAAAAATTTCACTCCATTTCGCGATTGCTTCGGTTTAAATCCGAGCAACTATTTCCTCTGATTAGAACCGAGTATTGGAGAATTTTAAACTCCTACCCACGTTGCTTCGGTTCCAATCCGAGCAACGTTTTCTCTGATTGATCCCGAAACAGGGGCTATTGGATGGATGTATTTCTTATAAAGCGTAAGAAATTTTCTAAGTATTGAAAAGGTTTTTATACCAATCAATAAAGATCATATTGCATACAAACGATAAACATCCATATATGAAAAAGCTAAATCATCCATTCAAAACATTCAAATCAAAACATTTTCACCACTTCGGTGAAACGGGAGCATGGCGGGGTGGTACTTGTTCGGTGTCATCTCCATAAATAAACCTGCTTTAAACATTACAACCTCTGGAACGGCAAACTCCAAATGTCCGGAGCCGTCCAGTAATACCCAAAACAGTTAACAATTAAAAGTTTTCAAACCCTATCCTACTGGGTTACATTCGTCGCTTCATTCTCCGGAGGAATGACTTGCTCAGAGGATCTCTCTGGATCTGAGACCTTCTCAGCAGCATCTTCATGCTCCGAAACCTCCACATTATCTCCTTCTGGAGTCCCTTCGGCATCATCTTCTAAATTTTCTTCACCAAATGGAGAGTCCGGCGCATCAGGCACTTCACGCCTCGGGTCATCAACTGAAATGCCAAAGGCATCACAAGCAAATAGGTACCCCTTGCCGAAGCCTTTGTGCTCGCCGTCCTTCACTAGGGCGTAGATGTCTCCGGCATAGGCTTGACCCGCCTCTTCAAAACCAGCCGAATGGCCTTCGGTTCTGGCAGCATCTACGGCTTTTTGGTGCCCGGCTCTTTCCTCCTCCAACTGCTCATTAGTCTTCCTCTTCAACTCCACCAGCTTCGCGAGCTCTCCTTTGAGTTTCTCGTTCTCCTGGCAAAGCTCTTCGGACTTTTTCTCGGCTACCCTGACCTTCTCAAGGGCCGCGTCAGCTCGGCGCTTCAGCTTCTTAGAAGAGTTGCTAAGGTCGAGAGCTTGGTCGTAGAGCTTGAGCATTGACTGTCCGGTCTGAAAAACCAAAACATGATATCAGTATCAAGGCAATAAACAAATAACGGATTATCAGGGTTCGGATAAGAGAATACCGACCTTCACGATTTGTGCCGTGCAGTGAAAGAGGTTATCCTCCAGTTTGTTCGGCACCAGATCAAGATCTTTCTTGAGGGCCAGACCCGGAAGCAGTCCCATCGCCAAACGGGCATTCTCAGCAACACTGTCATCTTCCCTGATGACATTGCCATCTTCCTTCACGAACACCGGAGAAAAAGGGCGTGCCAAGCCCTCGGCTTCAAAACCGTCCGGTTGTTGCAAAGTCGGGTCTGGAAGGTCATCCTCAATCGTGTGGACTTCGGATATCTTCACCCGCTTGGCCGCCCTCTCTTCCGCCGATGCTGCCCCTTTGGACCGAGCGACTGTCTTCTTATGCACAGTAGCGACGGGGACTTTGTCGGGCACGGAGATAGAGCTCGGTGGTGCAGAGCTTTTCTTCGGCGCGCCCTTCTTGGCCTGAGATGCCAGCTCAGCCAGTTTTGCTCTCAGATCGATCTTCGGCGGCATGATGTCTGAGGGTTCGGGGGATACTCTATCTACGGGGACCCTTTCACGCCCTTGGAGGTCTTTTAAAGGCTGCTCCTCCAATAGCAACCTTTCGGCCTCAGATATCGTACGGCTTGCCTTGGATTTTCTTGGCTTCTTCTTGGGCTTTTTCCTGATCCAACTCCTGTAAGTCGGAATATAGCCGAGCAGGTCGTGAGTCAACCTTCCCTGAACTTCGTACAAGGCTTCAGCGTGATCTTTTCTTGCAATCCTCTTTAGCCTCCGGGTTATGGGAGATGGAACTGAAAGATAAACATCCGAAAGGTCAGTACACAGAAATACATAGAATAAAGCAACATGCAGAGTATGAGTTTAGGACCGACCCACGTTCCCTCTAGTAGTCGGGACGGGGAAAAGATCGTCATCAGAGGGATCGGCAAAGTTGCCGGAAACCACCACATATAAATCGGCCCACTTTTCGGAATCCGGAAGGTGCTCTAAGATCTGCCGTTTCTTCGGACGGGTCATTAAGAAGTACCTCCCGAACGACTTATTCCGGGACACGGCGTAGATCTCAAGAAGATCCCAAACGCTAAAGTCCAAGTCATCCTTCAGCATCATCTCGTGTGCCGAACTAAGGACCCGGTAGCTATTACATGTGAGCTGGTCCGGAGAAAGTTCATAAGCATTCAGAAATGCTCGGACGAATTCGCTCATCGGAATCCAAACCCCTCCTTCAGTTATCGCCATCAAAGGGATGTTAAGATGGTTCGGTCCATAGACAAGCTCTTGACCCTTCGGGTGAAGGGTAACATTGACGTCATCTGGAATGTCGTACTTTTCCCGGAAAACCTTCATACCGGCGTCTCCGGTCATGAAGTAGCAGAGATAGGGGCACCGCTGCTCCTTCTTCCCGCTACTGGATGCCCCTTCGGAAGACGGAGGAGGCTCGGGCATCTCAACGCCGATCTCGGCAAGGATTAGCTGCTCGACTTCAGCGGCAGCGTTATCCTCCGAAGGCTCAACACTAGCGGTAGAAGGTTCGGCACTAGTGGTTGTCGTTTCAGAAGGGTCCCACTCCGACCGGTCATCAGACTCGGTAGCCTCGCTGTCATCTAAGAACCCATCCGAGACGTCGACATCATCGTCTATGTCAATGGGGGCTTCGGGGACACCATGGTTGGGGCTCGGAGGTATGGATTGAAGGGGCCTCTCATCCGGGTTTACTAAAATCGTAATCCATTGGAACGATCTCCTGGCACCAGTTTTGGGCTCTCGGTCTCGGGGCACTGTATTTATGAATAAGATGGGCAATGTAGGAAGCAGCGGTGCTGGAAGTCTCGGATTCTGAGCTCTCGGTATAAGAGGAGATCTCAAAGACTGGTGGCGCCAGACCTAACAAAAGAATGCATGGTGAAAGACCGTTAGCTAAATGCAGTGGGTCCTGAAACCGATGCCGACTAACCTATCCCTCGGCGCCCACCAGATTGGATACTCCAAAATTGACAAGGTGGATGTGTGAAGTGATATCCCTCGGCGCCCGTGGCCGAGGGAGGGAACAATCTACGACTCAGATCTCTCGGCGTCATCTTCAACCTCAAGAACAGGTTGAAGATGACTGTTCATCTTCGACCCAGAAAACTCACGAAACCCGGAAGAAACACGCAAAAAGCATGGCAAAAACGCGAGAAAACAAGCACAATCGCTGAAATAAACAACGAACAAGGTGGGGATGAGATTTTACCTGGAGATTTGATGTGAAACCCGCTGCAACAAGTTCAACCCGCGAAGAAACTTCAAGAGTTTAGAGAGAGAAGGTCTGGAATCCAAAGGCCAAGAGAGAGAAAGTGTCCACTCGACGTCTTCCGCGGTATTTATAGAGGAGGGCAAGTTTCGAAAAAATTGGTGGACTTGGGCGGGAAAACGACGCGGTCACTGATGAGGATCCGGAACGGCGTGCTCCCAACCATTAGACACGTAACACGTGTAAACTAAAACGGTTCACCGTAGCATCTCTATCCTCGACGTCAGCATTACGGCGTGATGTGACTACAGCTGTCACATCGCCACTGAAACCCTACTCTTAGGGGACACGTGGCAGGCTCCGGAGGGCCGAAAGGACGGCGGTGACAGAGAATCTCATAATGGCCTTATTTTGAAGAATGGGGCTCGGTCAGGACCCCGCTCGGCACCCGAGTACTCGACCCCTCCTGTGGAAAGTAAACCACATGGAGGGATCGAGGGGCTATTGTAGGGGCCCGGATATACCGAGCACCTGGATTACATACGGAAGCGAAGTAGATACCTCTTTGTAGTCGCCGAAAGACTATCTTAGAGGGACTCTTCGGTGTGCGGCTCAATCTGTGCAAGACAAGCAATTAGGGTTTCGGTCCCGTTTCTCGGATTATACCGAGACCTTTTTATATTCAACTCGATCGTGAAGTTTCAGACTCGATCGCTCCCGAAGGGTGATCTTAACCGACTCCATGCCGAGAGGCTCGGTGCTGAGTCAGTAATGCAGTTAATGCGGCATGTGCTCGTGACAAACTATGATCATGACAAGTGACGTCACCCGAACGGTTATGACACGCGTCATGGCTTTATTGGATGCATGTGCTCACAATATATTCTTCTGGGCTCGTCATCGTGACGTCAGCCGAGCGGTTATGTCACGTGATGGGCACGGCTGTACTTGGAGGCCAAGTCAGGGCTCACCTATAAAAGGTAAACTTCATCTCCTACCAGAGGTACGCGCGATTCACTCTAAAACCCTAAATCTACTGCACTTCATCTTCTTCTCTTACTTACAAGACCGTCGGAGTGCCATTCCGGACTCAACGGTCCGGTCTGGTGCTAACGGTTTGCTCAGTGTGCAGGCTTAGAGTTCTACCTGAGAGTATACACCATCATCGTCGTCCATCGTCACCAGGAGGGACAACCAGAGAAAGAGGGCTCCACATAAATCATGAACAAAAGATGCAGCTAACATTCAGTGCGTGCACAAACAACAAAACTGACACCGGATAGTAAACTTCAAGGAACCACAACATACCTAGTGGATCAGTTTTGTGGCCTCCCAATATGTGAAAAATTCTCCTACCAAATGAGTGAATAAGTTGTAATGTCACCTCCAAGGTACAAAATTTCATTCTATTTCCATCGAAATAGCTGAATCATTCCTATGGAAGAGATTGAAGCGAAACATTAGTGGAATTCTAAAGTTCCAAAATATCCATTGATACATACCAAAACGCACCAAAACATGTCAAAAAAGGCTCGATCCTTACCCAAACAAGTCTGGGGGCTAAGGTACTAAGTGGGAAGGTGTTAGGCACCCACCTAGCCCAATCAAAATGATTGGCCTTTACTCATCACCATTGGTTCATATTGTTTCTATCCTAGATGCATGAGACTCAAGCAAACGGATAGATAGATTTTAGTAAAACATTTTGTAAATATTGTGTTTTTGCAAGAGGGGAAAACAACCGTTTGAAAGAGAGAAACTACCTCTGTTAAATGCAACACACAAAAGGGAAAACGAAGCATACATCTTATGGATGGGGACCTGAGGATGAACAACTCATTATCATCCTACATCCGTAGGAGATGATCAGTAGCCATCCCTAGGTTCTCATACGGTCCCTAGGTATAAACTAACACATGCAAAACAAATGATTGATCTGTCATTACAAATGCCAGATATGGTATCTACTTTTAGGGGCTCTATCTAATATGAACACAGTGCGAGCTTGTACAGAACGGGCGTATGTGACGTGGGATGCCAAATTAAACATGGTCAGACGAACTCAGGAGACATGCATGTATGAGCTGGGAAAACTGGTTTAAACGGGATACTTGACCAAATTAGGAAACTTTCCTAAAATAGAAACTATACGCATATCCAAGAACCGAACTAAATCATGAAACTTTCCTAAAATAGAAACTTTCTAAAAATGGAAACTATATTCATGTAGGCTACTCATGGAAGGACCATGAGTGCAAAATAGGGATGGCAATTTTCCCAAATCCGATGGATACCCGCCCCATCCCCGGCTATTTGGAGGCGGATATTATTTGATTTTTCATCCAATAGGAGCGGGTATGGTAGAACTTAAAGAATCCCCGGTTGAAAATGGAGCGGGTATGATTTTGTGATACCCGTCTCCGAATACCCGTACCCGCCCTGTTTCAAATTGTATACATATTTTTATGACTATTGTATGTATATATGCCGGCATATAGTAGTATATAAATGTATATGTATGTGTGTGTATATATATAAGTATGCATATTGGTATAATTTATGTATATCGTTCCGAATTAAAACTATATATGGTTAAGTGTTAAAAAAACTTTAATGATGGTAGTTCTTAAAATTGTATATAATCTTGGTATACTATTATTTCTTCGCAACTTTCTATTCTATTTTGTTTTAAATGGTTGTTTTTGTTAGTATAGGACACATAAATTAGATCTTATCCTCTCTTTTTTTCTTTTTTTGTTCAATTAGTTTAGATATGGATTTACCCGAATATACCCGATCCCCAATGGGAGGCGGGTATGGTGGATTGTCCACTATTTTTTTTGGGTATGAAGGTGGGGATGGGGAAGAACTCCCCAATTGGGGATCGGGGTAGAATAGGGTTGCCATCCCTAGTGCAAAACAACTAATTAATCATGCAATATGCAGATGTAGGGGTAAAACGGTGGTTTAACAAAACGGGCAACATAACTGCTGGGGTTATATGATATGCATGAAATAATAAGGGCATCATGACAACAGGGGTAAAGACGTAAATAGGCATGTGGACAGAGTAACGACTGAAAATGAGGCATTTAAGAATGTTTACGCAGGCAGCATAACGATAGGGTCCATTATATGTGATGAAACACTCGGGTAGAGTAATGACTATGTTAGGGATTAAATTATGCAAAAGTGGCAACTATGTGTGAGTGCATGCAAAGTGATGTGATATTGTGCTGAATGTGCAAGGGAAAAACAGACATTCTACATGCTAAACAATGATTTAACTGAATAGTAAGCTAAAACCTTAGAACATGCATGAGCATGGAAGAAACTATAGGAAATAAACCCTACGTAGCATACTAACTACTCTAAACGAAACTAAACAAATGATCAAAATAAAATGAACAAAAGCGAATAAACTGAACTAAACCACACTACACAGAATAAGCTAAGCTAAACTAAACAGAATAAACTACAATAAAGAAAAGAAAGAAAGGAAACATGCCTTGAGTAAACCAACCGCCCTCAGAAAGCAACCAAACTGAACTGGACCGCCTCCGCAAAGATGGCCTTGATGCAAGAACTCTAACTAGCAACCTACCAGCGTAGAAGAGAAAATAACTCACCTGAACCGTACTCCAAGCTGAACCAAGAGCTTAATCTCAGTTCAAGAGAGTTGAGCTTGCACTTTGCAAACTCGAGGGGTTTTCAGGTATTTTCAGTGTCCTATGAAGGTTGGGGGTATTTATAACACAATTTGAGGAGCAATGCTCCCGATGCGAAGGTGGTGAGTTGGCCCATGAGGGCTTGCATCTGGGCCATCATAGCCGCCATTTCGTTGTCCCTCCTTTCGAGTTCTTTCTGAAGGGCGGTGACCCTCTTTTCCATTAAGCGAGGTAGCGGGGGATTAGTTCCATCCCCATCACCTATTTTGGACATCATTACGGCAACTGTCTTTATAGGTATGAATCCCAGAATAAAGCTTGAACTCCCTAACTTTTGCTTCGATGTGGGACAAGTGCAAAAACGCGGATCCGTGCAAGGAAACAACATGACATGTGAACGTAGAAAGCTCCGAATAAAATTAAAAAAATAATTTTTTTGAAGGCCAGTCTGGCCTTGGGCTAGAGCCGGCCCGGCCTGGCTCGGGCTCGAGCTTGTTCGGATCAAGTTTGGGTCCGTTTGGGTTCATTTTGACGCGTTCCGGCCTGGTTTCTGGGCAAAAAACAATGATAATTGGGCTAAAATAAGACATTTGTGGACTAAAAATGAGACTTTTAGGAAAATAGAAATTACCCGACACGTTTTGAAAATCACTCAGCACAGAACACAACGCAATATAAAAAAAAGTTCGGAGGATCAATAAAACACAGTGAAAGAAAACAACGACAAACTACCGCAAGACATCTATGCATCAGGTCAGTCTTCTTTTGGTAGACAAAATTGATACCAACATTTTCATCATCGGGCGACAGCACAACCAAAAAGCCTAAGCGTTACAGACAACCAAGGTGGGGTGTCTACACAGATGCGGTAGGCTATGATAAGGAACTTTCTTAAAAAAGAGACAGCGTGTTTGGCGAGCTAATGAAGCTAGACTTGGACATGCTTGACAGGTTTACTGCAATCACCATGATCGTGGAGAGTGAAGAAAGGGTGGACACATTTTACGGCATCCTGGACCACATCAAACAAAGTTGGGTGGAGTTGGTGTTGGAAGGAAAAATATAGGGATTATTACCTCTAGGTCTAGAAAAGAGATGTCTAATTACCAATAAGGTAAGTCATTTTTTTTAATTACCACTAAGGTAAGTCACTCTTTTTTTGGAGTTTAGGTTTAGGGTGCACTTTCCTATTATAGGGTTTTAGTGGTTTAGGCACTTTCATAGAGTACTCTAGGATTTTAGACACTTTCATGGGGTACCCTAGTCGTAGGATACTCTAGGATTTTAGGCACTTTCATAGGGTACCCTAGTCGTAGGGTACTCTAGAATTTTAGGCACTTTCATAGGGTACCCTAGTCATAAGGGTACCTTAGTCGTAGGGTACCCCTAGAGTTTAGGTTTCGAGTGCACTTTCCTATTATAGGGTTTAGTGGTTTAAGCACTTTCTGAGGGTACCCTAGAATTTTAGGCACTTTCATAGGGCACCCTAGAGTTTAGATTTAGGGTGCATTTTTCTATTATAGGGTTTAGTGGTTTAGGCACTTTCAAAGGGTACCCTAGGATTTTAGACACTTTCATAGGGTACCCTATGATTTAGGCATTTTTATACGGGTTGGGGAGTTGATGGGAATTTTTCAGAGTTGAGTTTGACCTGATGGTAATTATGGAATCTAAGGGTGACCTGATGGTAAATATCCCAAAAATATATCCAAAGACCACATAGAGTGGGTGTGTGTGAAAGGGTTGAATGACATTGATTAATACTTGGGCATTTATATTTTTTACTTTAACTTAACTCTATAAGGTGGGCCGATTATGATGTAATTGTATGTTTTTTACTGTAACTATTTATGTTGGCGCAATTGTAAGGGCCAAGGGTGAAGGGCAGGTGCATGCAATCTGAAATTAGGGCTGAATCTGAATTTTTTTTGCAAGTTAATGGGCAATGATGATGCAATTGTATATTTTTTACAACAGTTTCGTATAAAGTTCTTGCTTTGGCAACCTTGAAGGCTTGTTTGGCAGATTACTTAGTACTCCCTCTGTCCTAAATTGCTGGTCCATTGCGAAACTGTGTGCCATTTTTCAATTACTTATATCTTTTGATTGATAATATTTTTTATGAGATTGAAACATTTATATAATAGAGGCAACTGAGATATATTAAATAAGATCCATATTGTATATATGTTGATATCCATATTAATAGCTATAAGCAATTGAAAAAAATGGCACGCATACACGTAAAAACCAAGTAATTTGGGACGGAGGAAGTGTATTTTGGTATCCATATTAATTGATAGTGTTAATTCGAGTCTGAGCCCATGTGTGTGTGTGTGGCATGGTATCTGAAATTACATGGTATCTGAAATTACAGGTGCAGGTGTATGTGTGTCAAGTTCAGGTGTGTGTGCGTAAGCAAAGTGCAACTACTGTGTGTGTGGAAAAGTGCATCAAGTGTAGTTGCATGGAAAATAAAATTAGGGCAGAATCTGATTATTTATTTATTTTTTTTTGTAAGGGGTGTGTGTGTGGAAAAGTGCATCAAGTGCAAGTGCATGTATTTGAAATTAGGGCAGAATTTGATTTTTTTTTTTGGCAAAACGGGTCCATACCTCAAATCGTCGTCATTTTTTAACGGATGTGATGATATAAAACAAACATCCGAAGGCGAGTCACTCGTCTTGGCGGGACAACTCATGAGGGCCAACAGGTTAATCACCATTAGGCAACATAAGTTGTAGCCAAGTGGAGAATTGTGTTTTGGTTGAAGTAATATCTGAGCCAAGTAGAATATGTTCGTATTCGTTCTCATAAATTGTGATACAATTTGTTTCGGACTAACGAACATTGTATTTATTGTATTTGATTCAAAATGAAATTTGTACGTTTATTAAAATGAAACTGGAATTCAAAAATGTAATATGAAGACGAAATTTTATTCGCAACTTTATGGTCAATCCTAACGAACATTGTATTTCCTTTATTATAATAATTTCACGTTGCAATATTTTTTAATATTTTTTTTGAAATTTTTTAATAGAAAATATGGTTTATATGGGGTATAAATTTAATTTATTTTATCCCACAAATAATATTTTTTTATCTATTTAATCTAATTATAATGAAATTAAACCAATTTGTCTATTAAAATAAAAGTGGGGGTAATTAAGTCTTTTTAAAATTATCCCATCATATCCACCTTTCAAATCTACCTTCTCAAAAAATAATCCAAACACCGAATATACAATCCACCTTCTTAGGGCATCTCCAGTGCACTATCTAAAAGAGTACCCTAAAGTGTTCTAAATAGTTAATTAAGAAAAACTAAAAAAAAGCTCTCTAGCGCACAAAGTTTGACTCTTTAAAATCCTCAATGTCATCATTCACTCCCTAGAGTGCCCAAAGTCACTATCTAAAGTGGGGGAGATACTTAAAGAGAGAGAAAGAGGAGAGAGATAGAGAGAGAGAAGGGAAGGAGGAGAGAGAAAAAAAAGACTAAAAGATAATGAATATATATATATAGCCCATTAAAGTGCATTATTCATTAACTAGCTAACTAAGTTCTTAACACATAAAATAAGGCTCCACATATGCTTAGATGTACACTATATCAAATATTTTTTAGATAATGCACTAGAAATGACCTTATAAGGTAGGCTCACCCTTCTTATATATCACCCCTCATTTTATATCTACCATCAAATCCACCATCCTTTTATATCCAAATCCAAATCCAAATCCAAATCCAAATCCAAATCCAAATCCAAATCCTTCCGTTTATCGGGCCGTTAGTGAAGTCCATTCCAAGAATGGGCATTGGGCCGGGGAAATAAACTACCGTGGTATATAGACCACCGGATCTTTTATCTCGGAGGGTCAGAAGGCCCAGAACATACATTAGAGACAGCTATCGCCTATCAATAAGAAGCCATCCATCCATAAAGTCCGTCTCAATCCTGTGGTTTTCAATACATTTGCCGTACTTCTGCCTCTCTCTCTCTCTCTCTCTCTCTTCCTGTCCTGTTTTTCGATAATCGACCCCCCCAAACACTGTATTAAACTCGTAGGAAAGAAGCCTCAGGATTTCAAAAAAAAACCCTAGCCATTTCAATCCATTCCCTTTGACAAACCCTTCAATGTGACCGCGCTCTCTGTCTCCACGCACGTATACACACCAATTTATGTGCAGGTTTATGCATTAGGCAATTTCAATTTTTTTTTTAAACAATTTTCGTTCTTGATTGTTTACCTTTTCGTTTCGTTTTCTATCGTTGTCAAATTGACTGGCGTTTTTGTTCTTTGATATATATATGAAATGCATTATATTTTTTTTTCAAGATTCTGAACCGACGAGGAAAATGATGATTTGCAATTGATTTTCTTATATATATTTTTTAAGATTCTGAACCGACGAGGAAAATGATGATTTGCAATTGATTTTCTTGATTAGGGTTCATAAACTCTATGCCGGTGTATCTCTATGCCTTGTGTGAATGTATGTGCAAATATGATCCATTTTTCAAAATTTTGATTTGGTGTTTATCGCATTGGATAAAGCAGGGGCAACCATGAGTAATGAAGAAGAAAAAAAGTGTCCTCTATGCGCTGAAGAGATGGACTGGACGGATCAGCAATTGAAACCCTGCAAATGCGGCTATGAGGTTCGTAAGAAACTACATTTTATCCCTTTGGATTTGCAACCTTATTTATTAGAGTATCCCCCCTTTTGGTAGGGTTTCTTGTTTTGCATTATAATGTCCGTTCATGCATTATTCGATTTGACAATGTGGTTTGTGGCTGGAATGAAAAGGGACAACGGATGAAGACTTGAGTTTTCCATAACAAGAAATAAAATCTCGACCGCCTATTTTATATTAAATTGATGGTTTTATTTCACATATCATGTGATTCCTTTTGAATGGAAGTTAATATGATAATTTAAACTCCGCCTGGTAATTTGGCGTGCATGCACCTTATGTCGTGTTTGATTGCTCTGGCCCAGTGTCTGCTCCATCTCGTGCCAAATGCAGTTTTCTAGGTTTATCAGTGCCTGATTTTGATGTTAGAATAAACCTTCTAACACCAGAGTGTTGCAGTGGAAAGGCAAATGCCTATTGCTATATAAGTGAAGGCACATGATCTTCATCAGTACAAGGACCATCCAGGGAAACTCGTGAGGAACAAAGCTATCGTCGGCCATTTGGACATGAGTCATGAGTGTATGGGGACTCGCTCTGCACAGATTGGGACATTGGGTAAAACGAACGAAATTCTAAAAGGTGGGGGTGGGTTCCCTGGGTTAGTGTACTGTTCCCGCTTATGGGTTCTCTATGGTCTCATATGACCTGCTGTCCTGCAATTCCAGCCAGGGGAAGAACCTGGTCAGTCGTCAAAGTGACGGGGCTTGGACGCCACACATTTAAGGGGATAGATAGATTGTAACATTCTATCCCACATCAGGTGGGAAGAAGATTGTCTAATATCCTATAAAGTTAGGACTTCTAAAATCACTAACAGAATAGGGTTTCAAGAATTTAGGATTTGAAAGCATTATTTTACACATTGAAATTGCTGTAGTTTTTTTATGGCGTGTTTCTTGTAATTACTCATAAACGTTTTAGTAGCCCTCTTATTGTTCAGTTTTGTTTTGGATATATTGTTAATCAACTATAGTTAAAGACAAATACTTTTATTAAGCAGGATATCTTCCTCTATCCTTTTGAGTTTTGTCACATCCCATTGACTTAGTTTTTCGTTTTGTTTGTCATGAACAAAATTATCAATGATATTTCAGCATTAATTATCAGTTAAACTTCAACCTGGCGATATTAACATTCTGAAATTTAGGTTGTTTTAGAATTCACTAACAAATACGGAGTAATGTGATGATATCAGGTTGAGGTCCTTTCAATAAAAGGGCGCAGGCCGCAAGGTATTGTCCGTTGGAAGCCTATAACGGGTTCTCCAATGTTCCACACCATCAGCTATTAGCCAACAAAATACTCATGAAATTTAAGAAATCTAGATGATACATATATCTTAGCAATAAAATATGTATCTTTGATACGCTATTGTGATTCGTGTGTCAATGTTTCACTGGGCCTCTACCTTTGGGAATCGAACTTAGATGTTCTTTACGGGTTGTCTATGCAGATGCAGCTTATTTTATGTCTTGAGCAGAAATGCTTCCATTTGGAAGGCTATGGCATTTTGTTATTGTTGTTATTTTGTGGATTTTGCTCATAAAGACTGGATAGAAATGGGCAATTCACAGCATGTGGGTGCTAGGTCTGAATGTCGTGGGTTTCAGGGCCTCTTAACATTAGCTTAATCGCCCTTTTTTGTGCTCTGATGACACCTCAAATCTTGTGGTTACATCTTCTTTCTCGCTCTTTCTTCTTGTTCAAACTGGGAAATCTGATTTTGACACTTCTTTTTAATATCTCATTGTAGTGTAAAAAAAAAAAAAAACTCTTTTTCTCCCTATGGGTTTGTATATTTTGAGACCTGCTTATCTCATATATCTTAGAAGCTCGAAACAATAGCATTCTCCAATTTTTAATTACCACTATATATTTCTGAGAAGCAATTTTCTACAATTGGTTGAGGGTCATTTATTTGTCTCTGGCACCGTTTGTGCTAGTTCCATCAAATCCCTCTGGAATTTTTTTTTTTCCCTCTGGCAGCGTTTGTGCTAGTTCCATCAAATCCCTCTGGAAAAAGGTTTTTTTTTAATTTTATTTTAAAACTTGCCCTATGCTCTTTGATATCTTATTAGCATTCGTAGATAATGAAGTAGTTATTGTTTGCAATGGCACAACATGTAAGGAACTCTTTACATAGAGGCTTGGTGTCTTTTTTACTATTAAAGAGCATCTCCTATCAATCTCTATATCTCCATTTTAGAGACTGGATGTGGCATAATGGGGAGAGATTTTGTAATTTGTTCCCTCTTTTCTTTAGTTTTTTGTACTTCATGAGAGAAAATTGGAGGGATCCACCGTCCTTGTAGAGATTTAGAGACCATAATTGAGGTGTGGGGTCTCCAAGTATAGAGACCCACACCTCAATTATGGTCTCTAAATCTCTAAAAAGGACGATGGGTCCCTCCAAAAAGAACAAAAAGATGAAGAAAAGAGGGGATAATTTTGATCTTCCCTCATTATGTCACATCCGGTCTCTAAAATGGAGATATAGAGATTGATAGGAGACGCTCAAAGTTGCCTCTTGCATGTAGTTTTTGCATTGGTGAAGGTAGAAAGGTATTGGTTCACAAAAGAGGAGGAAATAATGTTGAGGGTGTTCTGTTTGCAATAGCTTTTGAGGAGGTGATTTTAGATTCTGGCGCCTTAGAATATGTGTGCCAGTTTGCAACAGCTTCTGCTTTTTGCCCTAAAGCAGCTTTTTTAGTTGGAGGAGGAATGTCAAGAAATAAACGATTAAAAGAGGAATGGAACCTCTCGAAAAGCTCTGTGGCTCCTTTATTATTTGTTTATCAAACCTATAAAATATTGCAGGCAAAGATCCAACATCTTGATCTGCGATGATGTCGGTTCTGCATTATTTTAGTAATGGTGAACTCAGAATCAGACTTTAGAGCTGCACTTGATCATGTACGATTCCTTTCAAGTCTTCCTATGGATGTACCATTTTTGCCTAAACATTTAAGGTCATAATTTCAGCCTGTAGGATTGAGATGGTAGGCTGTACTGACTTCTAAGTCACTTCTGAGTTCTGACTGACTTTAATTTTGGCCTGTAATAGATCCCAAGAATTAAGCAGCAAGTAGAACTTGTGGTCCAAAATGGATGCATATTGAATTTGGCCTCGTCGAATTGCAATTTATAGTTACCTATTTGTGTTTTCTAGTTTTATATTTTGAATTGTGGGTATGTAGTTGCCTCAAAAATTTCGGTATGATTCCTCATTTACATGCATATGTGCAGGTGCATCTAACTTGGGACAGCATGCCTCTTTGTGATTTTGGTCATATCATTTTTTTTTCTTTTCAGGTTTGTGTTTGGTGTTGGCACCACATCATGGAAATGGCAGAGAAAGATGAGAACGAAGGGCGATGTCCTGCGTGCCGCACACCTTATGACAAGGAACGAGTTGTGGGGATGGAAGCAAACTGTAAAAGGTTGCTCTTCTTCTTTGACCAAGTTATTTAACAAGTGCATTGAAAATCAAAATTCTTACATTGTAGTTCTTCTGATTAGGGTGGTGACAACAAAGAAAGATAAAAAAAGTAAACCACAGAAGGCAAAGCCAACAAAGCCTGAAGTAAGTAAAGACCTAAGCGGTGTTAGAGTGATCCAGCGGAAAATGGCATACATAATTGGGCTTCCCCTCAGTCTAGCTGATGAAAATGTGAGTTTCTATATTCTTGTTTCTTCTTCATTGTTATATCTTCTTGGTCATTTGGATTGCTTTTCTTTTTCCCCCCTTGGTATATTAGCATTTGTTTTTTTTTTTTGAGCAGCTTCTACAGCGGAAGGAATTTTTTGGTCAGTATGGAAAAGTTTCAAAGGTTTCCCTATCTCGGACGGCGGGTGGGGCTATTCAGCAATTTGTTAACGAAACTTGTAGTGTGTAAGTTTCGGCTAGCTCGACCTAAATAGAGCAACTTTAGATTAAGTGTTAGTCTCATCACTCTCATGTGATTCCTCATCATCACTCTTAACCATGAGCTTTTTTTGATCGGCAAAGAAAATTATTCTTCATATGATTTCCTCATTATTATTCCTAGTCATGAGTAGTTTGGCATTTTGTGTATATGGCCTCAAAACATGTTTTTTAGAGATGACCAAACTCCATAGTTCTTCCTTTTATGCTGTTTGAAGGCTTCATATGTTCCCAAATTACCCTAAGGTGAACTGGTTCCCAGTTTACCCTAGAACCCACTAATGGTACTCTCTGCCTTCTGCTTCTGAGGAGTGTTTAATGCTTTACTTTATTTTTCATTCAAAAGTTCTACATTGCTTTTTGTTACTGTACGATGTAAGGGCGACCACGAATGAACTCTGAATTGGTTGGTATCACTGACTTTTTTTGTAATGCCAAAGTGTGCTGGTACTTGATGCAGGTGCTTTGTTTTGTGTTCATTTCCTATTTTTGTAATTTTCTGTTGGGAGAATATCTGGTTTTGGATGCAAAGCTGTAACTCCATGTTGCTTGCGGTCAATGTTTTTAAAATTGGACTGGGCAATTAAAATTGAAGGGGTACTTCATTTCTCTGGGAGGGTATCTGTGAACCACATAAGTAGGTAGAACTCTATAGTGTCCAATGTAGCTTGTTTTTGAGCCTCCTGTTGTTACAAAGATAGCTGGAGTAATAACTTTTTGTGTCATATGTCCTGAAACAATTCTAGATAAGGGTTGTCTAGGTCTGAGTTTAGGTACCCACTATCTCAAATGTATTGGCAAGGTTACCCGTGGGGTCCCTTTCTGCTTGTCAAGCATGGGACAAAAGCATAAGCCTTGATGAACCAAGCAGTTTGTGGATGCCTTCATTTCTTAAGGTGTGTATATTTGCAGAGCATGTGTGAGTAACTTCCTCGGAGATAATACTGTGCTGTAGATTGGTCATTCATATTTATGAACTGTGAGCTTTCACAAGGCATCTCGCAATAAATCAGAGTGGAATGGCGTGGAACAACTGAAAAAAATGACATTATTTGACTAATGTTATAACCTACATTCCGTACTGTGCAATACTGGGGGAGACAAACAGTTGTCGAGGAAAAATGGTTCGATGTACATTTTCCAGTTTGCCTACTTTAGCAGACTGCACTGTTCACACGCGGATAAAAGTTGTACCGGTCGCAATTGAAATCAAAGATTCTTTACGGTATCCAAGATACTTCTGTTGAAGCCAGTTCATCACATTATTCTACTCCACTTTTTACATCTTTCAAGGACAAAAATGCTGTTCTTATGTGCATCTTATGTCAGGCTACCAACTAGTAGGATGGTAGCATGAGGTTGTCTTGTACAGACCACTACTGGCCTGGTCAATACTATAAGTCAGGCTACCAACTAGTAGGATGGTAGCATGAGGTTGTCTTGTACAGACCACTACTTGCCAGTTCTATACTTCAAGACAAGATAATTACATGTCAAACAAAAAAATATCAGTGTCCATGAAATCCCTAGTCGACATGGGTATGGGTGGGGAGGACTAGAGACAAACCTAACCTTTGGCAATAGATAAAGTGGCTACTCTCAGAAAGTTTTACCACTACCCCCCTATACCTCCAAAAAAGGAGTGCAAGGGATGTTATGTCATAGAATCACGCCCTCAAACCAAACCAGAAAGCATCAGAGGAATTCAGTTTCTGTGCTCATTACCTTGTTTCTTTCATTAAAATCCAAAGCATTAGTAATGCACAAAGACAAGACAATTATATACACCTCTTTAGCTTATAGTATTTAAATGCTGGTAGACGATGTATGCTTTCCCTCTCCTTAGCTTTTAGTTAAGAGTTAAGACTTCAAGTTTTGTTTAAAATGCTATGACTTAAGGTACATTAAATTTGGCAAACAAATTTCTACGAACAGATTGGTTGTGCGATAAAACCCAAAAGTTGTTGGTAACAAAAGTGGTATCACAACTGCTATAAGTTGTTTTATCTTTTCTGGTTTATTTTGAAAGAGTAGAATATGAATATATCCTAGAATGTAGTGGTTAGAATTAGTTTCAGAGTTGGATCCATCAAATTTGTTGCAGGACATATATGCATTTTGTCTTAAATTGCTGTCATACCTTTGTGATTTTTTGCAGATACGTTACTTACTCAAAAGAGGAGGAGGCCATTCGGTGTATTCAGTCAATTCATGGCTTTGTTTTGGAAGGTAGGTTTTTGAGGTAAGGACATGCCCTTTTTCTCCCATATAATTGCTAAAATATGCTACTATGTTAGGTATTGTTTGAATGACCTTTGGAAATCTTCTTCTGCAGAGCATCTTTTGGAACCGCTAAGTATTGCCATGCATGGTTGAGAAACTTGGTATGAATATATGTTGCTTTGTGATGGGCCTGATGGATGTAAACTCTGTTGTATGCAATCCAGTCATTTAAACTGTTTTTACTGAGAATGGTGTTTCTGTTGGTCCAGCCTTGTACCAATGCTGCTTGTTTATATTTACATAGCATTGGTGCTGAAGAAGATAGTTTCAGTAAAGACGAAGAAGCTGCAGTTCATACAAGGTATTACATACATGCAGAAGTTTTGTCTCTCTCAAGTATCTACACATTGCTTGGAAAAACTTTCTGGATTGATATTGTATTGTGCAGAACGAAGTCTTTTACGTGGTTTTGAGGTAAAAAATTGAGATACACAGCATCGTCTACAGATATACCTTCTCTTGTTTTTGGAAAAAAACTGAATTAACACCGTCCATTTGACTTTAGCTGTGGCTGCTGTGGATTTATTGTAAACTTAGTCCCAATTCCCTCAAAGCTCACTACTTGTTCGGTTATCTTGTCGGAATTTACAATATGCATGACACAAAGGAATATTCTATGGGGATACAACTTGGTGCATACTTACTCACTTCAAACAAGTGCATTCTACACTTTTCAAGGTTTGACTAGGCTCAACCAATGCAGTAGAAAGCCTGCTGCATATAACACTGTTTGCTTATATTGAATGGTTTTCTGGTTTTTGTTTAGCCATTTATGTCAAATGACCTAGTTGGGAGATTCTCATTTTCCAACGTTGTACTGTTTTAACTAAGATATAACTGAACTTGAAATGGCCTGTTGTGATAACTTTCAAAATCAACTTCTAATGTGATATGAGAAGATGACTCTCCCACTAGAATACAGTGGGCTCATATATCAGTTTTTATCCCTTGCACCGTGTCTCATTATTAGTTTTGCGTAGAAATTTTTTGGTTGTTGATGTTTGTCTATCCATGCCCTTGCAATGCCGAAAGCCCAACTATTTTGTGACGCTTGTGATAAAATTTGGTAATATGGGAACAGGAAAAGTTTTCAGGCAATGCTTTTATCTGAGGATCGTTTTAGCTAGGATATTAACGTTTTCGCTAAGAAATGTATTTATCATGTACTCCTCATTGTGTTGGCTCCTTCCCTTTCTCTGTATGCTGTAGGAATTTGTGCTAATCTCACTGTATGGTTAATTCAACTTAATCGTGGTTTTATAGGAATAGAGTTCACCAAATAGTGGGTGCCACCCATAATATGCAACGGCGCTCGGGGAATATGTTGCCTCCCCCACTTGATGATCCTTTAAATGGCAATGGAATTGCTACTGACAAAGCAATAGTCGGAAGTTCTCTAAAAGTAAGATTTTCTCCCATACCAAGTTCTGCAATGATTAAATCTTTTCCATGCTACCTCTGTTATGCTGCGTAAGATAATTGTTTGGGTACAAATTGAAGGAACTTGGTAAAACTGTTTGAAACTGTCATGGACAGCCTTATCCAATGTGTTTCCTGTGGTTGTCAGGACACTGCCCATGCATCACTAACTTCCAACGGCCACTTGAATTGTTCACTTTCATGTAAAGACAAGGGTGGACGCATTATGACACCTAACAAAACTTTTGTGGATATTGTCGGAGGGTCTAGTTGTGGTCCAGAAAAAGATGGTAGTGTTGCTGAAGATAGTAAGATACTGAATTTGTGCTCTGACTTCTCTTCAGTAGCCATCGAAGAAGCCAATCATCTGGAGGTTGAGTACTCTAATTCTATGTTTAAGAAGGTTTCATCTTCGTGTCACCTGCCCATTGAGTTACCCGGAGATAAAGATTCTCAGGAATATTTCGTCACACCATTTAGAGAATCTTCAAAATTTTCAATGTTTGAGAGACCTTATTTTCAATCCAATGGTGCATGCATTGGAAATGGGCATTCTTTTTTGATGTCAGATTCAGAAAGACAAGTGCTGCCTGGTTCATGTAGTGAAGTGAGAGAAGATTTTCTATCTTTTGATGATCAGAGATCGAAGGGTTCTGACAGCTTAAGTCAGGGGTCTTCTGTTCTTTCCTCGTCTTATCCTATTAGGATTCCTGATCGTTCTTATGATCATGCTCTGCATCGTAAAGAAACTCATACTTTTAGCGATTACAGTATGGAGCAGAGCACTGTACATAATCATGTTGATGAAGCTTCCGTACCATTTACCTGTGTAAATTCAGCATTGATTGATGGATACAATGAGAGAAACTTCCAAAGTCCTGCTGAACTTGATAGAAGCTTGAGACCTTCAAATTCATTTTCCAATGAGGAAATAGTGGAACACTTGAGACGGCTTGATGATAATGATATTGCCAACAGCGGCGACACCTCTGCATTGGATGTGGTTGAAAGCAGTATAATCTCCAATATCTTGTCAATGGACTTTGACTCCTGCAATGATTCGTTGACCTCGTCTCACAACTTAGCTGAATTGTTGGATGGAAGTGGTGGGCGTCACGGTTCTTGGAATTTCCGTAACAGTGACGAATCAAGGTTCTCATTCGCAAAAAAAGGGAATTCTGTGAATCAAGAACCTGATTTGGACTCATCATTCAGTAGCATTGGTCAGGCGTCAAAGAAATATTCCTCCCTCCCAGATTCCATGGAAAAGGAGGAGCACTACTCATGGGGACCTCAGAATCATGGTAATTGTTGTTATCTTTTCAAAGTTACTGTTCTCATCTTCTGCGGTTTATTCTTCTCAGTATAGTTCATCTAGATTTCCCTTGTCCAACCCACCATCCCCGAAAATACGGCAGTTTGTTATCTTACGATTTGTCAAGTTAGTAGCTGACTATTGCTTCGTCACTTAATTGGTCAAGTCATTGTACTTATCGTAGTGTATAGAACTTGTTCTTCTGAAAAGTTCTCAATCCCATTGTTAAAAGTCCATATCATTCGGTACTAATCGGTAGTTAGAAAACCAGTGCTCATCCTAGGCTGTCAGTTGTGAAGAAATATGGGGTGGTCCAGTTATTTGTGTTCGTATAACTTTGTTTTTCTTCTCTGTTTGTTTTTTTTATTAGTTTTTGAACAGAAACTTGGTCCTTCTATTTTTCATTTTTCTATCTATTCGTGTATTCCATGTAATATTGTACGATATAAAACAGATTTTTGGTCTGCCCTCCAATGTCTCTTTTTAATGCCCCCTACACTCCTAATGGCCATCTTTGCATTTAGAGATGTCCAAAATTGTAAGCCCTCCTTGAAAAATCAATCAATAAGTTTTTTTTTTTTTTTTTTGTGTTTTAATGCTCTCTTACAAATGGTTTGAAATGTCTTCAAAAGTGAGAATTGATGGGCATTGCTGGAATTAGTGCCTTCCAAATTGAATTTGAATGCAATAATTACATATCTCCTGAAACTTTGGAATTTTGAAAAGAGACCAAGAATAAGGGATGGAGAAGTATATGTTTTCTAATTGCTGTTCACTGTTTGTGGTTGCTGGCTTTACCTAGTTTGTAACTTTGTAAACTGTCCAATCAGCATATGTTGTACTTGGAAAGGTCTGTTAATCTTGGATCATCTCGGGTGTTTAAACTTTAGATTACCCCTTCGGACTTAAAAAGAAATCTGTTGTCCTATCGCATTCTGTTTGTACCTCTTTTCTGACACTTATTCTCCCTTTGTGATTTCTACTAACAGTGTCCAGGGCTCAAAGTTTGATTCCACCAGGATTTTCAGTGCCATCGAGAGAACCACCTCCTGGGTTTCCTCCACGCGAGAGAACAAACCATGTCACCTCTGGTATAGTTCTTTCTCTCTCTCTCTCTTAGGCCATGTCTGTTGGCTGGGCTATGTCTGAGGGGATACACATAATGTCATGGGATGAGTAATCCCACCAGACGAATAGTGGCGATTACGTAGACCACATCCCTTGATCTATTGTATTCCCTATCTTTTTTGGGATTGCCCAACAGATTTCTATGCCCCCTCCAAGAAATGCAGTACCCTGGAGTGTTAATCTAATCTATTAATCCAGCCAATTATACCATGACTTGTCTTCATTGATTACAAACTAAACTTCTCTGCTTTCTTTTCATTTCAGGGAATCATTTGGCCAAGACCTTGTCCTTGCCAAACGGTCAGTACCTTGTGGGGTCCACAGCAAATATTATCAACAATTGTGATTTCGATTTTGTTGATCCTGCGATAATGGTCGTTGGGAGGGGTAAATCAACAAACACACTGAATAGTAACTTTGAAGGCCGGCCCAGTCCTACTCCACAGACCTATGAAGACGAGGCAAGACTTTGGCTCCTGATGCAACAATCCACATCCTCTAGACATCATGACCCTACCTTTCCTTCAACCTTTGTGCAAGAGACTCCAACTGCTGATCAGGAATTTATATCTCCGGGTCAGATTGGAAACGGCTTTTCTCCCATGGGCGATACTTTTGGGCTTACTTCAATGCTTATGGATCCTCACCATTCCTATAATCCCTCTCCTGTTCCACAGTTGTCTCAGCAGAAATACAGTGGCGGACACATGTCAAATTGCTATGGTGGCCTAGGTCTGGATGAGGCCCGAATGAGGAATGAAATGGGCGGGCAAGAGATTCAGAGAAATGAGAGATTAGGGATGAACAAGTTTTTTCCAGGGTATGGCGGGGATTTAGTGTTGCAGATGCCCAGCACAGGTGATGTATTCAATCGGGTATATGGGTTGTGAAAAAAAGTTCATTTCTTTGTTCAAGATTGAGCGTTATGGCAGTGTAGTAATGTTACTGGTTGTCAAGATGACCCCCCTTGGTGTAACTAACTGTTTGTTCAAGGCAATCAAAGTGGGCTATTATGATCACTTACTATCATCAGTATGGCTGTCTGTCTTTGGATCATGGACTTATTGCTTCTGCAATCAATCAGGGGATAGGAAATTGATAGGGAACCATTGCAATTGATTGATCCGTTCAGGAATCCATGATCCGAACACAGTTGGGATTTCTGTTTAATAGATCTCCTTCACCTATGAATCTCTTTGAAACCATATTTGATTTTTGGTGGATGTACCGGCCTTTTTTCAGTCTTACCGCTGTGAGATGCAGCTTCTCCACTACGTATGTACTCTGCTTTACGTGGCCTTTGGAAATAAAGTACCTAGTAGAGTATGCAAATCTTAGTTTGGAAAATATGGTTTGTGGCAGAATTCTAGCTCTTAGACGGCTGGGGAAAGTTTAGGTTAGTGTCCTCAAGTGCAACATTTTGCATGGAACTTGCCTATAATGACCGGACTAATGTGGGGTATTGTCAATCTTTGGTATATGTGTTGGGAAACGAATCCCAGAACCTAGTAATTATTCGTACAGATTAAACAACAAAAATAAACACAAACCCTACGAGACGGAATTAGGGTTTACCTTTCATCCATCGACACGAACGCTGGTTGACTTATTTAGGGGGAGTTCTTGAATGGATTTTATGAGATAAAATGGGAAAGTTGATTTTAGCTGGTGTTTTATGGAGGGGTGATAAAATCACCTTGTTTTCCCAATAGATAAAATCTAGGTGATAAAATAGTTGTGGACCACTATGAGTTTCAAAAATGGTTGATAAAATCTAGTGTGATAAATCTATTCGTAAAAAATGATGATAAAATCAAAGATGATAAAATTAAATAATCCATTCAAGAACTCCCCCTTATTCTAGAACTTGTTAGACCCGATTAATGTATGCAACAAACTCTGTTCGATAGTACCTCATGATCTTCTGTCATATTCCCTTATATCTTGATCATGTAGCCAAGTGTGGACTTCTACGTAATCTCTTTGTTCTCTCTCTCACAGTCTCTATTTTAATTTTTTGAATGACTGTTGTGAGACCTAGAGACCTAGAGACCTAGAGAACATAACGATATATTTATAGGGCTAGAGCAGGGGCCTGAGGGGAAATAAATTTGGGCTCCTTGTGTAAATAAGAAAGCCTAATCCCACTCGGATTCTATTCTTATTTCACAAATTATAATTCACACCACTAAAGAATTATAATTGTACTCCCATCTTTATCTCGATTATATTTCGAGCTCCACGTTATTAAATGCTTATTAATCTCCCCACGTTAAGATTACAGATACCCGTTGATTTCATTAAATTACTGACAATCCCCCACTAATCAACATCTTCAAAATACCTTGAGACTTTTCAATTAACTCATTCGATATGTTGGATACAAAAATCCACCTGCAGGGTTTGACATAATCGAAACTTATAAGCTTACTCAAGGGGGTATCATCAGTCCCTACCAGGGCGTGGATTCCATCAATAATTAATATCCATATATTTCATGCATAAAATGTCGTGACCCAACTCACCAAGATTATTGCCCGTAAAAAAAGATCTCACTTTATAATGAATCAAAGTCAACAACATTAAATGTATATATGTATTAATTATATCCGGATTAAGAGCATAAGTATTCTTAATAACTATAGGGTTCTAATTGTCTTAAAATGTCAGTACTAAGACAATTACCTTAAAGCGGTCTTGCTCAATACACACAAAATGTACTAGCACAATAAGTCGGAACTAGAACCATTCCCTGTAGTCAAGACAGACCAACTAAAACATTGTACTACAATCCTATTGATGGTGTGTCAAATTCCATCTAAGATTGTGAACCAAAAACTTATATTCCACAAGAACCAATGATCCAATCTTCCGTATGTAAGCCGTACTCTACACACTAGATCATGTACTATGTAGAATAAAAGACACATGCACAACATACAATTATATCATGCAAACATTGCTCATAATAGATTCTCATAAAAAAAACTGATTAATAATTAACTAATTAAATATTAATCCATTTCATAAAAGCATGGCTTTTAGTATATGTTTATAACAATCTCCCACTTAGACTCAAAATCATGTTGCCACGCATCTCACTTCTATTCCCTTTACATGACTATCAAAAGTCTAGGCATGTAAGCCATTCATAAAAGGATCTGCTAGGTTGTTTGTTGATGCAATCTTGGTCACAGCTACATCACCTTTCTGTAAGATCTCTCGAATCAGGTGATACGCTCGATGTGTTTTCCCTTCTTATGAATCTTTGGCTCCTTCGAGTTAGCAACTACTCCACTATTGTCACAATAGATTAAAATTGCTGACTGCACCGAAGGTACCACTTCTAGATCCATCAAGAAGTTCTTGAGCCAAACGGCTTCTTGGCTACTTCAAAAACTGTCACATACTCGGCCTCCATGGTGGAATCAACAATACACGATTTCTTGATACTCTACCAACTCATGGCTCCACCTCCTTGGGTAAACACATATCTCGATGTTGACTTTCTGGAACTCTTATCTGATATAAAGTCTGACTCTGTGTACCCACAAGGCACCAGATTGTCTGACTGGTACACCAACATATAATCTTTAGTTCTTTTCAGATACTTGAGTATGCATTTTATACCAGTCCAATCTTCTTATCCAGGGTTAGACTAAAATCTACTAACCATGCCGACAACAAAACAAATATCAAGTCTAGTTCACAGCACAACATAGCATACATGAGGCGTCCTATTGCTGAAGCATTAGGAACACCCTTCATTTTCTCCATCTCCTCAGATGTCTTAAGACACTGATCCTTGGATAGATTGACTTCGTGTCTGAAAGGAAGCAATCATTTCTTGGAATCCTGCATGCTAAAACGGGAAAGGATCGCATCGATATAGGAAGTTTGAGAAGCCCATCATACTTTGCTTGATCTCGCAAAAATTTAATCCCAAGGATGTGACCGGCTACTCCTAAATCCTTCACATCGAACTAGCTGGATAACCACACCTATACAGAAGATAACACTCCAACATCGTTTCCGATGAACAAGATATCATCCACATATAGCAATACAAACACCACCACATTTCCATTGCGCTTCTTGTACACACACAACTTATCCAGATATTGATCAAAACTAAAAGATTTGATTACTTGATCAAAACGGATGTTCCAAGACCTAGATACCTGCTTAAGTCCACAAATGGACTTCTTAAGCCTGCACAACATGTGCTCTTGATCTTTTGCCAAAGTTCTGCATCTTTATCTTGTAGTGCCTCTTTGTAGTTTCAGGGTTTGGCCTATTGTTCTTCAGGAATCATATCACAAGATTCTCCTAACAACATATACTGATTGGGTGAAGCAATAACCCTCCCACTACGACAAGGTACTGGTGTGTTAACAACAATTTCATGTGATGTAGCCTCTTGTACTATTATTGGTGTTGAAGAAGTCTGTGTCTTTTCTCTCGATTCTTCTAGAACAATCTAACTACTGGGCTTGTGATCTATGACATAGTCTTTCTCTAAGTATCAAGCATTGGTGCTAACAATGACCTTATGATCCTTAGGACTATAAAATAGAGCAACTTTCGTTTCTCTAGGGTACCCCACAAAAACAAACAAACATTTGTCCTTGATTTCAATTTATCTGCTTTCCCTTTCAGCATATGTGCTGGACTACCCCAATTCTGAACATCCCATAGACTAGTTTTGCTCCCAGTCCACAGTTCTGTGGGTGTAGTTGGTACTAGCTTAAATGGTACCAAGTTAAGAATGTACGCTATTGTTTCTAGTGCATGTCCCCAAAACGAATTTAGTAAATTTGAATAATTCATCACTGATCTCACCATATCCATAAGAGTCTTTTCCTTCTTTTTGCTACACCATTCTGCTGCCACTAGTTCCTAAATCTTCCAAGAGGTATTCGCCACCACGATGAGATCGCAGTGTCTTAATACATTTATCCAGACGCTTTCCCATTTCCGGTCTATGCTCCTTGAATTTCTCAAAGCATTCGGACTTACGCTGTATCAAATAAATGTAACCATATCTTGAGTAATCATCAATAAAAGTATTGAATACTCAAAACCATCTCTATCCCGGATGTTCATAGGTACACACAGATTAGAGTAAACCAATTCCAACGTTTCATTGGCTCTCCCTTTTTCTTAAAAAAGGGCCTTTTAGTTATTTTACTTTCCAAACAGAATTCACAGACCAGAAGTGCCTCCACTTTTAATGAACCCAAATGTCCATTTCTAACTAGTCTAGAAATTCTATTCAGATTAATATGACCTAGACGTAAGTGCCAAAGATACGTTTGGTTCAACTTATAAGGCTCCTTTCTCTTATATGGCAATCTATTAGTGTTATTCAATTCATTTAGTTGCATCGTAGGAACAATATGATTAATAACGTAGAGATTATCATCTAATGAACCAGAGCAGATAAAATGTTTATTTAACTTAATAACCATAGAGTTATTAAAAATAAATCAAATATCCATTTTCAACCAAATTAGAAACCAAAACTAAGTTTCTCCTAATTCAATGATCATAAAGACAATCTCTCGAAATTAAACACCTACTGCAGCTGCTGCTACTTGCACTTTACATATGTAGATAAATCTCTTCATCACTAAGTCTCTAGGTTTCCTGGAACCTTTGCAATGAATTGCAAACATGATTAGTGACATCCGTATCTACACACCAGGTACTAGTAGATAACACCGCTAAACATGATTCAACTACTAGTGAAAAAAAAATTCCTTGATTATTCAATTTATTGAGATAATTCGGATAACCTTCTTCTAGTGTCCTTTCTGCTTATAGTGAAAACACTTGCCGTTAGGCTTTTTCACTCTACCTCCAAGCTCATAAACTGTCTAAGGAACCGTGGCTTGTTGTTGAACCTTTTCTTGCTTCTTGTTGCCTTCCGGCTAAGAAGTAGAAACCTCTTCAACTACAATCACAGTTGTCTATTTATTATCCAAAAGACCCTTGGCTAATTTCAACGCTCTTTCAACAGTTTCGTCAAACAATAATGCATTTTGTTCATATTATAATTCATGCGGAACTGCTGAAAAGGCTTAGTAAGCAACTGGAGCACAATGTCAACCTGGGTTTTCCCATTGATTTAAAGCTCCTGAGATTTCTAATTCATTCAGAAGACCTATTATCTTCAGAACATAATCCCCTTACTAGGGTTCCTTCACCAATGGTTATATTCCCCAAATCCCACATTGCAACTTGCCTAGCCGCACCCCAAATATTTATTTTAGGTTATGCATCATGTCATAGGCAGTTTCCAAAAACTGATGCTGATGTTGCAATACATTTGACATAGAAGCTAAAATGTAACAGTGCCATCTCATCAGTTGTAACCCAACCCTTATATACCGGATTTCAGGTTCTGTTGCAATTTCAGTGGGTTTGATAGAGCACAACTCAGAGAACACAAATTTGGTTCCCTAAGCAGTCAACACAATATCCAAATCATTTTCTAGTCAATATAATTAAGACCAGTAAATTTGTATGACAATGACATCAAGTGAATTGAAAGAGACCATTTTTTGAATCTGAGAATCACATAACAATAATTATGAAGGGCAATTAAAAACTTTTGTATTTCTATAAAATTGGTTCCATCAACTAGTCTATTAAAAGAAAAACATTAGCAACCCTACACACTGTGAAGAGTATGCCTCGATGGGTAGGTCCACTACTCTTCATCATTCGTGTAGATAGGCACAACCTTTTAAGTTTACTATCTAGACACTAAACCATGCCCAATAAAAATAAATAGCTAATTTACTTCGGTCCTATAAATAAAAGCAGTGACTCAGATGGAGAGGATACTTGTTATTTATAGCTAAGTGTATACCATTACCTAGCCTCAAGATCCATTGTTCCGTAATGATCTACCCCAGATGGAGTAGTCTACACAACAATTATCTTGGAGCTATCCTCTAAGGAAGTAAGCACCAATGATGCCATAATTAATTTTGTCTGATGGGGAGGAAGGTACTAAAACCAACACACAAAACTTAATTATATCATTTACATACTAGTAATGAAGACCATGGAATTTATACAAAATAAACTCCCTCTCCCACTTAGTTATTTAAAAAATTTGTGAGGGTTATCAAAATTAACATGTTTGCAAAAACCTTGATCTAGGTCAAAAGCCAAATATTACCATGTTGTCCAAATATGGTAAACTATCACACATGCAAACAATATGAATATACAAATGTAAATAAATAAGGAAACATAAATAATATGTATTCCAACTATTATGGTCAAAGATGTAATTCTTGAGCAATAAGGAATCTTTCTAGTCTTGAAATCCTAAAGCAATAATCCTTCCAAACTTAAAATCCTTGAGCAATACTTATGTAGAAGACTTAGATACTTTGAATCAATCAAGGAAACCAAAATCCAACCATACTTAGGCAAGAAAAATCGGATCTGAATTTTTTTCCCGAGTAAACTGCACAACCTTCAGTATTTTGGATTTTTCTCCCTCATCCGAAATTCGATTTAACTGATTCCAATTGGGTTGGATTCGAAATTCAATTATCTACAACTTCCATGAAGAACAGATTTTCCAATTCTGATGTTTACTGGGTCAAAACAGCCATGCAATCTGACCCTAAATATTTGGAAAAATTCTGCTACGAGCTAAACATCTTTTTTTCTTGACAAAGCTTATCGTCTTGTCAAAAAAGATTGTTTTCTCCGTATATTATGCCCTTGTTTGGTTCTTTTACATTTTTACAATGGAAAATAATTGTGTGCGAGCGTGCCAGAGAGAGCCTTTAAATCTTCTCCCTCAGATTAACTTTGAAAAACCAAATCTAATCAGATGATTGTGTTTTAATGGTTCAATTACCTCAATTAAGATGATTTTTCCTTCAAAGTGAAGAAATACAAACTAATATACTTAGAAAATCTAAGAACAACAAAGAAACAAGATACTTTGATTGATAAATCAAAGGTAGACTTACTTCGAAATCGTCTTCAACTTCAAATAAAAGGTAAACACTTGATTGTTACAAGAACAATCGAGATTTACTTCCTAAACTACTTCCTAATCTACTTCCTAACCTAACTCGAACTGAGACGAAATCCTAATTCTACTTGCCAATGAACAAACCAAGCATCATTTTTTGATAGCTGTTTGTTGAAAATTTGTCCGAGCTTTTCACTCTTCAATTTCTTCTATTTATAGGCATTGCTTGCAATTTGAACTTCCCGCTCAAAATGTTTGAACTTGGCTTGCTTCGATATTCATCTTTTGCACTTCAAAATGGGCAGTTTCTTCCCTCCAACACATTTGAACTTGAATTTTCTTTAATCTTCCTTCAGAAGTTTTAATTTGAATCTGCACGGTTACTCAAACATCTCATATGGTTAGTGTTAAGGAAATAACTGCCTTACATAACTTTTGCCACGTGTTCCAACTGTCAACCATCTCGTTCATTACGTTTACACATGTAATCCATGCAAACGCCAATTAAAAATGTGGCTTCAAAGTCAATTCCTTACTAGTCCTCTGGCTTGTAACTGCCAATAACTACCTTTCAAACTGAGAACTAATACGACATCGTATTAATCCATTTTTACTCCATTGATCCAATACATTTTTATTAACATACATCTGCCAACGTTTGGCATTCTTGATTACGTGCCAATTAATTACTGGATTTGTTAATTTTATATGTAAACATACCCCCCACATTAACATCGTTATTCAATGAATTTGAATACGTGTTAATGTGCCTTTACCGCTTCGAATTCTCACATAATTCCAATGTGGAAGTTATTGGCAGTTTGCTTTCACTTCCAATAAGAGATTCACGAGCAGTTCTTACACTTCCGAGGAGAAATTTATGGATAATGGGCAGTTAAACTACACGTTCTCCACTTACAAGAATTCGAATCGTTTCAAACTCAAATACATCTATAAATATTTCGAATTGCTAGCTAATATTCATTGCCAATTGTTCCCTCAAACTTCAAACTTTCTTACTCAAACTCAGTTCAAATGACTGATGTTACTGCTACTCAAAATGCCTTAAAAAACATGGACCCCAATGGTCACAAACTTTTTCAAACTGAGAATTTGCTTACACCCATTGTGGGTGAAATTCGAAGAGATCGCTCCTATGTAGTGGTTCAAATGGAGGAGCAAACACCGATTGATCCATGGAACCCTCCTATTCCTTCCACTCCAAAGCCATTTCTATGGGGTTTACCATTGTAGACACCCCAAAATAAGTCTCTCGTACACATTTTTATCCCCAATGATGAAAAGAAACGCTCGGAAAGCCTCTCAGATTGAAATTCTTCAAGTCAACAAAGTCAATAGTACCGCACGACACTCATCTCTCACGTACGGAGCTTCAACAGTAACACACGGCATGCTTTTTGGATATTGGCGGTGGAAGTGTGTCGTACGACACAGTTGGTGTACCGCACGACACAGTTTGTGTGCCGTACAACACTGTCATACATCAGATCGACTTTTGCAGGTGTTCCAGCAGCTCAAAAGTTTGACAAACGTCCCCAAGCTTCATCATGATTTCTTGCACTAGAGAAAGGCTAAATCATAGCCATCATTACATGAAGTGGGCAACAAGTTTACTTGGTGAGCAATCCCATTCCCACGACTATAAAATCCCGATCGGTTTGAGGAGAAAAAAACAACCGAGAAAATCATGAAAAACCTCCCCAAAACCTTGTTCCTAATTCTACCTACATCCAAAATCACCTACTGCTAAATCTCTCTAGCTCCAGAAACTATCCTCATACTCTCAAAGAAAATCCAATTGCAACCCGTAGCCATTACGCCGTTTTCGGTCCATAACCTCCACTGATCATCACCAATTCCATCAAACTAGAAAACCAAGCATCCTTGCTGCTACATCAGAGAGAAGTTGGAGTCCAAAAGAGGTCCAAGCCGTGATCAAAGGTCCAAGAAGGTGTTTCAATCTGAGAGTTTGCAACCAAAGGTATAATCCCGTTTCGCCAAACTTCTTAGTTTTGGTACCCTGAGGGGAGGGGTATCAGGTGTGGAATGATCTCCTATATCTACTCCGCACTTGGTATGGCCATATTACATGAAAAATCAGTTTGATTCACGACCTCCCGGTTGCGTCGTACGGTGAAACTATCGCCTCGTACGGGGTAATTTAGTGAGGAGGAACATTCCTTATCTAAGCACATTGTTTTCTTATTCAAAATAATATGTTTTAAACCAAGTTTCATGCCTTGTAGGAGTTTCCATTCAATCATTTCGAAAAACCGAAGTTTGAACTGTTTGTGAAGAAAATAGTGCCGCACGGCACTCCTCTGGTACCGCACGGTATATTTGGAGTGTTGTACGACACTCTTTTGAAAATTTGACCGTTGGATTGATGAACAGTGCCGCACGGCACACTTTCTGTACCGCACGGCACACTTTTTGTAAAATTTGAAATTTTAATCAGTGCCTTGCATGAACAGTTTGAATCTTTGATTGGTTGTTTGCTTATTGTTATAACTTGTCTTATTATCTGTTTTCATTATTATCGTCTGTTTTGCTTGATAAATTGTTTATTTGAATAAAGTTCGGCATTAAAATATTTTCTAAAAATCCCACAAATGTTTAGTAAAGACCGATTTTTAATCGGCGAGCGGGGTGCATTAAAACCCTTCCCTATTCGTAACCTGGCTCCCGAATCCAAAACGAATCTCTGGTTTTCAAATTGTTTTATAAATCATTTTCTCAATCATTTTTCAAAACGGTTTCTCGGGTCCTAAATCATTTTCCAAAAACCTGGGTGGTGACTCTATTTTCAAAACAAATCAAACCGGCGTGGAGGTCGACCGTCCTCAACCATCTGAAATAATGGTGGTCAAGATGGGTGATCCTACTGGTTTTAAATGCTGGAGTAAATATCGCTTATAACACATTTAAAAGCATACTTGACCACTCTTCTGGATTTCTATCAACCATTCTCTGAATACCTCTTTTGATAATTTTATTGGCTGACTCTGTTTGGCCATTTGATTGAGCATAATAGGGGGTCGAATTATTTAGAGAAATCCCATGAGTTGCAACAAAAGTTTTTACTGCTCTACCTTCAAAAATGGATCCATTATCCACTGTTATAGTTTATGGATATCCAAATCTGTAAATAATGCCTTTGATAAATTCAATGACTTGTTCTTGAGACACGCTCTCAAAGGCTTGAGCCTCAACCCATTTAGTGAAATAATCAGTGACAACTAAAATAAATTTATCTCCACTTCTAGAAGTAGGATAAATCATGCCAATCATATCGATTGCCCAACCTCTGAATGACCAAGGCTTGACTAGATACTGCAATTCAGTAACAGGTAATCGTTTGAGAGGTCCTGTCTTTTGACAGGCTTGACATCCTTGTGCATAATCAATACAATCCTTAAGGATAGTAGGCCAAAAATATTCGTGCCTTCGAATCAACCATCTCATCTTAATTCCTGCTTGATGAGCTCCACAAATACCTTCATGCACCTCTGCCATAACTTTAAAGGTATCAACTTTATTCAAACATTTAAGCAAAAGTCCATCTGCACTTCTTTTGAATAACTCTCCATTATACATAATGTAATTAACATATCTTAGCCTTGTTGTTTTGTCTGTTTTGGCATTAGGTTTTGTTAAGTAATTGATCAATGGTTGTCTCCAATCATTTTGACTAGAGGAAGTAGTGATTTCATCTACTTTGAAGTCAATATTTCTATCCTTAAGCATAGGTAAAGATTTCCTTAAAGTCAACTGACAGAACTCTTTGCTCTCATCAGTGATAAACTTAAATCCTGGTGCTCTTTGAGCCACTGCATCTGCTTCTCCATTAAAGAATCTTGGAACATAAGTGAATGTAATCATGTGAATTGCTTAATCAATAGCTTTACATATTGATGGTAAGGTTTCAAAACAGAACTATGGCAACTAAACTCTCCATTTACTTGGTTTATGACTAACTGAGAGTCTCCAAAGACTTCAACTATATCCACTTTTAAAGTTAGCAGAAGTTCCAAACCCATAATTAAAGATTCATATTCTGCTTGATTGTTTGTACATTCTCCTTCATTTATTTGAAAACCAAATTTGGTCTTCAAACCTTGAGGAGACTCCAAAACAATTCCAATTCCAGCCATTTGAGATGTTTTCGAACCATCGAACCACATTTTTCATGGCTTAATTGTTACTGTATCAACATCTGCTATTTCTGGAGTTTCAACCCCATTTGGATGATTAGCCAAAAAATTAGCCAATGCTTGACCCTTAACTGATTTTTGAGGAACATACTCAAAGTTGAATTCAATTAAAGAAACAATCCATTTCCGAATTCTGCCACTAAGTACAGGTTGAGATAACATATACTCATAACATCAGTCTGGGAAATTGCACAAGTTACTTTAGGCATCATATAGTACCTGAGTTTCTTCGAAGCAAAGAACAAAGTTAAACATAACTTTTCTACTGCAGAATACCTACTTTCACAGTCATTTAAAAACCTACTTAGATAATAGATAGCTTGTTCCTTGCCTTCATCATTGTCTTGAGCTAACAAAACTCCTATTGAGTCGTAGTTTACTATTAAGTACAATTTCACAGGCTTCCCTTTCTCAGGTGGAACTAGAACTGGAGGATTGATCAAATACTCCTTGATAGCCTTGAAAGCATCATCATGCTCCTTTGTCCATTCGAAGTCCTCTCCATCCTTCAATTTCAACAAAGAAGAAAAGATTTTAGTTTTCCCTGCAGTATTATATAAATCTTCGAAGAAAATTCAATTGACCAAGAAACTTTTGCAATTCTTTCTTATTCGAAGGAGGTTTTGCTTCCATTATGGCCTTAGCTTTATTCTTATCAACTTGAATACCTTTGCTATAGACTAGGTATCCTAAGAAATTCCCTGCCATTACTCCAAAAGCACACTTAGCAGGATTCAACTTCAGTTGATAATGTTTCATCTTTGAAAAGGCTATTTCCAAATGTTTTATATGATCATCAATGGATTTTGATTTCACAATGATATCATCAATATAGCATTCTAGAAAACCCCCAATTATATTATGAAAAATAGTGTTCATTGCTCTTTGATAAGTAACACCTGCATTTTTTAGCCCAAATGGCATTTTGACCAATTCAAAGGTCCCAAGATTACCAGGGGCTCTAAATGCAGTCTTATGAACATCTTCAGCTATACAAATTTGATTATACCCTGAATGTCCATCCATAATAGTCATACTTTTATGACCTGCAGAACTATCTACAAACATGTCTACTATAGGCATTGGGTATTCATCTTTAGGAGTTGCAGTATTCAGATTTCTAAAATCAATGCAAACCCTAATCTTCCCATTTTTCTTAACAACATGAACAATATTTGATAGCCATTCTACATATCTTGCTGTTCGAATGAAACCAACATTTAAAAGGTTTTGAATTTCCTTTTTAACCAGTAATATGGTTTCAGGAGACATCTTTCTTAGAAGTTGTTTAAAAGGTTTGCAATTAGGTTTAGTAGGCAATCTATGCTCAACCAAATCTCTACTCAAACCTGTCAATTCCTTATAACTCCAAGCAAAGTATTCCTTGTTCTCTTTAAGCACTGTAATCAACTTAGCTTTTGAAGCAGCATCAAGCTCCTTATTGATTTGTACAGTATTTGGAACAATTCCATCTCCCAATTCTACTTCTTCTAAAGGATCTTGGGAATCCACATGAGATACAAAGGCCTCTTCGAACGTACTTGGCCTCAACCCCTAGTCAGATTTCTCAGCCAATGATTCTTCCCAATCATTTATTTCTTGCAACGTCTGCTTTATCTCTAGAGCCATAAACTTAACTAAAGCCAATGAGTTGGCTTTTTCAAACTCTGCCTTGGACTCACATCCAAGCAGTTTCATCTGGTGGGTTGTCTGATTCATAATCAACTGCTTGTTTAAGCTTTGATTTTAACTCTGCCAGTTCTCCAACTTCCAACATACTGGATGGAGGGGTGGCAGGTTGTGCTATTTCACTCAAAGGGATGATTTCAGGTTTATACATCTTAGCCTCTGCACAATTTGCTGAAGTACTAAATGGATAAGGATCTGCCTTCACTTCTTCAATCCCAACTCCTTTTCCATTTTCATACTTCACAATCATCAAAGCTTGATGCATAGAAGAAGGAATGCAACCATTGACATGAATCCAATCCCTTCCAAGTAAAGCATTATACTTACTTGTGAAAGTATCTACAACAAAAAATGCTGTGTCGGTTTTCACTTGGCCAACTTTTAGGCGTATGGAAACAATTCCCTTAGGGCTCTTACTTTCACTAGTAAATCCAGTAATGGATGTACTTGTTGGAATCAATCGAACCTTCTCTTTTCCCAATTGATGGTGGCCTAAAAGGATAAGAAATATCAGCACAATTCAAATCAACAATCAAAGGAAACTCAGAATTTGAATCTGTTTCTGGAACAAAAGTTGCTTTCTCTTTAGAAGTTACTTATGGTTTCTCCATTGCATTAGCCATGACAAGGAGTTCATCTTCTTCTTCTTCTTCTTCTTCCTTTTGAATCTTTGAAATGATCGCTCCCCATCCATCATTCCAACCATTATCATAGGTTAAATCATATTCATCATCGCTGGAAACATCAATGATCTCCACAGGGGCAATCTCTGGCTGTAAAGCCCTTTGAACCAATGAACGATTTGGTCCAAATGGTCCAAAATTCACAGAAGAAGGAAATACCATATTAATTTGAACTTCAGGTAAAGTTCCAAATTGAATAGTCCTTTCTCCAAGTACTTGTTGCTCTAATTTATTCTCTCCAGTATCAACCTTTTCAGAAGACTCCATTGCAGAAGTTTTCATAGGAGAAAATGTTTCAATAGGAGAGGAGCTTATTCCTCCACCCTCTTCTTGTTCCACTATCATGGCTTCCAACAAGCCAGATTGATAGCTTGCCAAGGAATGTGGAGAAACTAAGCTATTCTCATGTACTTCATTATCCATTCTTGTAGCCAAGCTCTCCAATGTTTCCTTCTCAGATTGTGTAAACCCCCTTTGAAGAGATTCCTTTGAATCCTCTCTTTGGAGTCTGTTAAACCTTGGATTGAACTTATTACCCCCATTAAGATTCTCCTTTGAGGCATATTCCTCCATTTAGAAACTAGTGTACCTCCTTTGTAACTTCCTCTTTTGAGTTCTTGTCAACATGAGAACCATTTGGGGTGCCTTGGTCTTTGGATCTCATACTACAACCCATTGACCAATAGGAGTGTTTGGAGGTTTGACCATTTTATTACCAAACTTGGAAGAGACCTTATATCCTTGAAAGAGTTCTGGTTTTACTTTCTTTAATAACCAATCAGGAACTCCTTTAACCAAAGTGAATTGCTCCTTTCGACCTTCATTTTCTTGTTCCATTGGAGCTTTTCCAGTGTTAACGTTCTTTGAAGGAGGATAATCCCTCTTCGAAGTTGGTGGAACTGGATTAGAAGGCACATTCCTTTTCGAAACCAACCAAGGTTTCTCATTTCTTCCCTGACTTGGACTTACCCAAGGCTTCCTTTCATTATTTTGATCCAAAGCCTTTCTTTCCATTCTTTTTGGAAACAAATCTACCCCCTGCCTCTCAAGGTCTTTGCAAATTAAGTAATTGGCTCTGCATTCCATACATAAGCATTCCAAGAAAGATGCTTCAAGCATAGGAAGATGAGATTGCTTAAAGCCTTTGTGAGAAGAACTTTCTGTTGCATAATTTTGCTTGTAAGTTTTTCCAACATCACTTCGAAGTTGACCAATTGTTGGTCTTTCTCTTCCAAACTGCACAGAGTTCATCCTAACATGAACTTGCATGTTCTGCCACACTTCTCGAACTGTCCTGGCCAAAGAGGTTGGCACATTGGTGTTAGCAGTTACTTCTTCAATCTTTGGAAATGGATCTGTGTCTATACCCATAGAATTTTCTGGAAACATGATCCTTCCTTTCTTAATCTGCTCTTGAATCCTGTCACAAAAAATATTACAGTTCTTAGTTGAATGAGTCCAAGAAGCATGCCATTTGCAATACTTTTTTCCTTGCATTTCTTCCAATGTTGGAAGTTTAACATTTTCAGGAAGCTTAATAAATTTCGTTTTTAACAGATAATCAAAAATTTCATCTGCCTTAGAAACATCAAAGGAATATACTTTACTGGTTGCTTTTTTATTAGTCCTTGGTGCTATGAAAGAATCCTTTCGAACTAAACTTTCACATACACAAGGATCATGCTCAACAATTTCAGTAGCATCAATTTCATATGTAGGATCCCTATAATATGTTGAGTAAGAAGAGTTATTCCTATCAACATCTTCTTCTAACAAGGATTCATATCTTGATGCTTTGTAAGTTAAATCAACCAAATCTCTAAATTTAGTAGAATCGAACTTCTTCCTAAGTTCCCTACTTAAACCATCTTGAGTAATTCTAACAAATTCAACTTCTAGTAGTTGAAGTTTACATTTGTTCCTAGCCCTTTTGAATCTAGCAATAAATTGAGCAGCATTTTCATCAGGCTTTTGTTTCAACCTTGCTAAATCAGCCATGGTAACTTCAGGTTCAGTTTGATAAAACTGAGCATGGAATATTTCTTCCATCATTTGCCAATTTAGAACTGATTCTGGTGGCAAATTAGAGTACCATTTAAAGGCTATTCCTGTCAATGAATTAGAAAATAACTTCAACTTAATGAACTCATTATTACCCAATTCCTTACACTGAGCAGTGAATCTAGCAATGTGCTCAGTTGTTGATTGTTTTCCATCCCCATGAAACAAGGTAAAATCTGGGATCTCTGCCTATCTATCCATTATGGATAAGGTTTTCTATAAATTTGAGTTTGTATCCCCAGGTTTAGAGGTTCATAAACTTCTTGCATAAGGCCAAGTATCTCATCTCGAAGGGCAAGATTTCTTCCCAGATGAACTCTTGGGTTAACAGGTTGCTCCCAATTCATATTTCTAGACATATGATCTTCCAGAAACCTTTCAAAAGATCCATCAAAAGGCCTAGGTTGCTTAAAGCCTCCTTCCTGCCTTATAAAAGGTTCATAAAGGTGGTTCGAATGCACCCTTCCCATTTCTGGTACTCTTGGATATTTAGGAATTCCAATTTCTGGATTAGGCCTTTTCGAACTAGTCCTATCATGAACATGATTTCCTGGAGTAAAATCATACTCACCAAACCCGTAATCATCATTTTTAAAACCCTTATCCCCATGTAAACTATCAAAATTAGGTTCGAAAGGGACATTAGTGGTTTGTTTAAACGTTTTCTTATGCTTGGGTGTTTGATAATCATGGGTCTTTGCAGGTTCATACCAAGACTCTGGTACATCATCTACATTTATAGGCTCTTTTCCAGGCCTTGACTTATGTTTGCTCGAACTAGCCTCTCCTTTATCCTTTTCAAATAAAGGAAAAAGGCTCAGTCCTAAGTTTTGACTGTTCTTCTTACTTTTGAAACATAAGTTTTTGGGTTTGGGCCAAATCTTAAATGTAGCAATCAATTCAGCAAATTGACTTGAAGACACTTCCTCCAACTTTTGGATTCTTTGGGTCATCAACATGCACTGTCCTGTTATTCCTAGTGTTCATTCGAGAAGCTTGGCCAATTCTTACATTTTGATCTTGGCCATTACGGGTTTCTGGACCTATTTGAGGGCCTTCAACCTGTTCGTTCTCTTTAGGATTAACATTATTGTCATCTTTTGGCGCTTGGCCAAGTTGAGAATCATCTGCTTGCTTCCTAAGTTTTGGAGCCATTCAACACTTTCAGGTGTCCCATTGGGCGTGCCAAAAAATGTGTTTGGTTCTTTTACTTTTTTGCAATGGAAAATAATTATGTGCGAGCGTGCCAGAGGGAGCCTTTAAATCTTCTCCCTCAGATTAACTTTGGAAAACCAAATCTAATCAGGCGATGTGTTTTAATGGTTCAATTACCTCAATTAAGAGGATTTTTCCTTCAAAGTGAAGAAATAAAAACCAACATACTTAGGAAATCAAAGAACAACAAAGAAACAAGATACTTTGATTGATAAATCAAAGGTAGACTTACTTCGAAACGTCTTCAACTTCAAATAAAAGGTAACAAGAACTTCGAACACTTGATTGTTACAAGAACAATCGAGATCTACTTCATAAACTACTTCCTAATCTACTTCCTAACCTAATTTGAACTGAGACGAAATCCTAATTCCACTTGCCAATGAACAAACCAAGCATCATTTTTTGATAGCTGTTTGTTGAAAATTTGTCCGGGCTTTTCACTCTTCAACTTCTTCTATTTATAGGCACTGCTTGCAATTTGAACTTCCCGCTCAAAATGTTTGAACTTGGCTTGCTTCGAACTTCATCTTTTGCACTTCAAAATGGGCAGTTTCTTCCCTCCAACACATCTGAACTTGAATTTCTTTAATCTTCCTTCAGAAGTTTTAATTTGAATCTGCACGGTTACTCAAACATCTCATATGGTTAGTGTTAAGGAAATAACTGCCTTACATAACTTTTGCCACGTGTTCCAATTGTCAACCATCTCGTTCTGTACGTTTACACATGTAATCCATGCAAACGCCAGTTAAAAATGTGGCTTCGAAGTCAATTCCTTACTCGTCCTCTGGCTTGTAACTGCCAATAACTACCTTTCAAACTGAGAACTAATACGACATCGTATTAATCCATTTTTACTCCATTGATCCAATACATTTTCATTAACATACATCTGCCAACGTTTGGCATTCTTGATTACGTGTCAATTAATTACTGGATTTGTTAATTTTATATGTAAACAGCCCCCATAACAGAATCTATAATCTTACAACAGATCTATATATCTAAAACGATACAACTGAAGAAACAAAGATTACATCAAAAACTTATGCCTCCCACATACTATTATTACAGATTACAAAAGTAAACTTGTAATAAAAAAAAGTAATAGTAACCACGCATAAAACAATTACAAAGCATGGGATCCAATCACACAATTAAAAACATGCATGACCATAATAGTGGGATAATCGATTCTGCAAAACAGACGTTAGAACAAACTAGAACTCTGCAAAACAACGGTTTTTTTTTTGTCGGTAAATAAGCTTGAAATAAAAAGAAGGCAACAGAATATACAGCGTACAAGGGGCATATCCCAGGGAGGACAAAAGAAAAAGAAAAAAAGTACGGGAAAGATGGCCATAAAGGCAACGATCAACAAATTAAAAGCTAAAAAAAAATGAAACAAATATTTCCTAACCATCTAAAATAAGAGGGTTAAGAAACAAATGACAAAAGTTTTGGTTTTTTATATTTATGCGCTGGTCCGAGATCTTGGACTATGTTTGTAATAGCCTGGGATTGACAGTCCATACTATGGACAAGGGAAATGATTCATATCCTACGGCCCACTGGACTAGAGGCTTGTGGCAGCCCAATCTAAGAGCTGATGATAGACTTTGAGCTGATATATCCAGAAGAACTGTGATCCACCAGCCATCTTGAATTAATTAGGGACTTGGAGTTGGGATTTGGAACTTGATGTGGGCTAACCTCCGTTTGATGAAAGCAGTTAGTGCCCAACAAGATAAGACAACGATCCAGATATGACAATGAGCATAGCTCATGCAATGAAGTGCTACTGCCGTTTAACCAATGAGCACATCAGTCTGCATAACTTGATCAAACCACTAAGCAACCAGTATGTACGGGAGGACAACCCCCTCCCCAAGGGTTTAAAACGACGCCAAGGGACATCCCTCCAAGGCTAGGCCAGAACCTGTGAAGAAAATCCAAAATGATACAACCAAACGTGATATGCAGTCAGAACCTGGGCAGTAGCAACCATAATGGTACAGGCGTGCAACTGGGAAACAAACCATAATCTGGGCACTACTGAGCAACAGTAAAGCTAGCAGGACCACTAAAACCATAATCTGGGCCGTAAAGTAACAACAGGCAATCCACAAAATGGAAGTTCTAACCAATAACAATACTGCATAGATGGAACAACAACTCTGCCCAGGCATGGCAGACCACAAAATGGCAGTTCTAACCAAATATGATAAACAAATAGGTACAGAGAAAACATCAACTCTGCCTAGACTCAATAGACCAAGCTAAAGAATAGAATGCGAGCAGTATATTGGATTATGAGAACCTATATAATATCTGACTCACCCTACTTCTCCCTTGAAAACTCACAGCTTCTTAACTCTCTCTAGGGCTCCTATTCTCCCTCAACTGATCCTCACCAAACTCCCCCACTACATATTACCTGGCCTCCACTCAGAAAAAATCTGGGGCTCAAAACTCTCAGCTCACGGAGGAACACACAAGATCATTATGGTAGATCACACACACACACACAAAGCATCCAGATATAAGGCATGGCATGCCACTAGCCACACCAGATTGCACAGAAGTGAGATTAAGGTACCATACCAGTTACATAGAAGTAATAATCTGCCACAGGCTTGCACAAGAACTCAACACAGATTAAGGTACCATACCAAAACAACGGTTAGCACAGTTTTATATCTATGTTCTACGGACAACATGGCTTGTTTAATCCATACACATGATTATAGCCCGCTCTGATACCACTGTTGAGAAACGAATCCCAGAACCCAGTAATTATGCGTTCAGATTAAATAACAAAAATAAACACAAACCCTACGAGGCGGAATTAGGGTTTACCTTTCATCCGTAGACATGAACATTGGTTGACTTGTTTATTTTAGAACTTGTCAGACCTGATTACTGTATCCAACAAACTCTGCTCGACAGTACCTCATGATCTTCTACCATATTCCCTTATATCTCGATCATGTAGCCAAGTGTGGACTTCTACGTGATCTCTTTGTTCTCTCTCTCTCTCACAGCCTCTTTCTAATTTTCTGAATGACTGTTGTGAGACCTAGAGAATATAACAATATATTTATAGGGCTAGAGCAGGGACTTGAGGAGAAATAAATCTAGGCTCCTTGTGTAAATATGAAAGCCTAATCCCACCCGAATTCTATTCTTATTTCACAAATTATAATTCACACCACTAAAGAATTATAATTGTACTCCCATCTTTATCTTGATTATATTTCGAGCTCCACGTATTTAAATACTGATTAATCTCCCCACGTTAACATTACAGATACCCATTGATTCCATTAAATTATTGACAATATGACCCAAGGGGCCGGTTCCGGGGACACAAATTTGGATACAAGTCTTGACAATCTATCTCAGCCCTTGAAACCACAAAACTACTACTTCCATCAGACAAAATGGCATAAAAAAATTCAGCGAACCACAAAACTACTACTTCCATCAACAAATCCAATACAAAATGGCATAAAAAAATTCAGTGAACCACAAAACTACTACTTCCATAAAAAAATCCAAGACAAAATTACGTGCATAAAAATACTCAATCATGTGTGCATTTACACAACACAAGATAATGGAATAGAAAACTGATTCTTCTATGTCAATTTTTGGCATTCGTAAACCAATTTAGGCTGTTGAAACCTTTGGTGTAATAAAACCCAGATGAAATTCTTGTTCACATTGAAGCTTTGCCCAGGATCTAACCCCATGGTCGGTCAAATCGAGCAAGATACCGATGAGGCTTTTCCTCTCTCATCTCATCTAGCAAATCAGAATCTTCCAAACCCATTTCCACAAACCCTAAGTCACTATATTTACATGTATGAAGCTTTGTGAATCGTTCTATTATATCCTTGGAAAAGAAGCGATTCGAGGTTGGTCGTTTCGTGATGTGGGTATTGTGTGGAGAAATCTCTTCAGTTATTGTGTGGAGAAATTGAACCTCCCTATTCTCCCTCTAACCAGAGATGGAGGGTCGCCGGAGATATCGGTTGCTAGAGTAGGGAAGGGGAAGGGGAAGGTGATTACAGCTATGGTAGAGACAGATTGGATGTGAATGAGAATAGGGGAAGAGACAACACACAAAAAAGCTTCAAATCTTAGCCCTTGGTTCCAAGGGCTGAGATGGAGTGTCAAAACTTGGGTCCCCGGAACCGGCCCCATGACGCAATTGAATAATTCTGGAAAAATTGGAAGCCTAGCCGGCTGTCGACGGCTGAAAAGAACTCCGAGTGAAGGAGAGAAAAGTACAGATCTCAAGAGCAAATAGTAATATGTATATCTTACGGGCAGTGGCGGCTCCAGGAATTTATAACCGGGTGTTCAAAAATTACGTTTAACTTTACTAACCTAACCAATTAGTCATATCTTTACGAAATTTCCTATACTAGTGTATACAATACGACTCAAAAAATACAAAAATACGTAAAATGTTGTAGTTGTACTTTTCAACAAACTTTTATATTTTTAGCAAAGAAAAATCAAACCGGAGCATAAATGCGCTAATATTTATTTTTAGAAAATTATCTAGCGAATACATTTCCACGGAATAGGGATCTTTTTAAACATATGCTCTTATTTCTCGATTGTCGTTCCAAGAGATTTTTTTCTCTCTCTCAATTTTTTGTCATTAAGATGTCTATCTTGTTTTGAGCTGGTATATTAAGTATTCAATTTTAAATAACCTGAATAGTGTTCAAACAAAATACGAGATAAAATTACTAGATGCAATGTAACAACAAATAAAAAAATTAAGCGTGTTCAATTGACCACGTTTTCTTATATGTGGTACCACCTATAATTGGGCTATAACAGGATGTAATTAGGTTGTTCAAAGTGGATTTATTTATAAGATAACTTATTGGTTGGGTGTTCATTTAATTTTGCAATGGGTGTTCATTTAATTTTGCAATGGGTGTTCATTCATATTTCGGTTGGGTGTTCAAAGCATGGACTAACCTAAATTTGCACAATTTTTTACATGTATTATTAGTACAATTTTTTTTTAAGGGTGTTCATGTGACCATTCAAGGCATAAGGTGGAGCCGCTAGTGCTTACGGGTTTAGACTTGTACTGTATATAAGGCATTGGCGGCTCTATAGCCAGCCAAGGATGGTCACATGACCACCCAAGCAAAAAATTTTACGTATAATAAATGTAAAACTTTAGGTAAGTTTATTGTTTGAACACCAGTTCAAATATGGATGAACACCCTGTCCAAATTTAAATTACCATCAATCTAAAAAATTAGCCCACAAATTAATCCACTTTGAACAGCCCAAATTACAGGCAAGTAAAGTGGTAGGCACCATGTACTTTTTAACATTTGATAATTGATAGGTGTTCAAATCTCACTAACTATAACTCACAATGCTGACTGTCGTTGAGAGGGAAAAAAAAAACTCAAATTACAGCCTATAATAGGCGGCTCCACATATAAGAAAATGTGATCAATTGAACAACTGTGATTTTTTTTAATTTGTTGTTAGATTACACGTATTAATTTTATCTCAGCTTTTAGTTGAACGCTCAGTCCTATTCTTTGAAGAAAGTACCGAACAATCTTGATTATTCACAAGTTAACAATTATACATTAGCTCAAAATATGGTACACATCTTAATGACAAATATCAGAAAAATAGAGAGGAAAATCCTGATTATTCACAATCATTATCATGCAACTTCTCTCAGAACGACAATCAACCCTTATCTCCATTAACTATTCGCCACGTAATTTCCTTTTTAAAAAAAAGTGTCTTTATGCTCCTCTTTGATCTTTGCTTGGCTCAAACTATGAAATTTTTCAAGAGCAACTGTAATATTTAATATATTTTTTGGTCGCATTATACACACTAGTATATTGAATTTTTTTAGTTATATGAGTGTTCATAGAACTAGTAGGGTTAATTTAATTCTTGAACACCCTGTTAAAATTTTCTGGAGCCGCCACTGATATAAGGTGAGACTTGTCTTAGCTTCCAAGTTAACTCGCGCCAAGATTAAAGGCCTCGCAGTTGACATCATGCAGCATGACGATCGCCGAATTTATCACGTTGGCAGGATGGCTGAATTACCACGTTGGTAGGTATGATGAGGTCAAACCGCAACCTGGTCTGATATGGCTCATCATCCTATCGTATGTGACCTAACCACCTAAGGTACCATGATCCAACAGCTTTACCCGACCCACGATGTCATGGCCTGAACGGCCATTCGGCGGTTTGGGCTCAGCAACTAGACCGTTAGGCCTCCAGGAATTTTTCTTACCAGGGTCAAAACTTAGATTCATATGCATGACAGTTTTCCTATTTACTTATTCAAAAAATAACAATCCCAAAGGCTAGGTCACCTTGAGTGGTACTTCGGCCATAACAAAATCGACAGATCCAATATGCACTCCTATAAGTAAAGGCATTCGAATAGATATTGGTTGAGCTCGAAAGGTTATGAATCGATTGATAAGTCCAATCCCAATATCTTGATTTTGAGTGGCAATTCATCATGGACCCATATTTACCATCCAATAATACACGACCGATTAATGTGTGGATAAAAATGCTATCAACAATCCTCCCATTTCCAAGAGTCACAGAAATATCCCGGATTGTGCCACAATCTGTTTGATGTACAAAATATGTTGAACTACTTCAACAAGTCTGGGCGTGAGATATCTAGCATTTGTTGTTCGTACAATAGTATCCACAGATATACACTGATAAATTCAATTTTGCTTTATAAATGTTGGTCCTAAAGACTTACTATATCTTGAAAATGATGCATCAAAGCTTCATTCGTAACACTATGAACTCTAAGGGAAAATTAAGGTTTCGTGCATTTGAAGCAATTTAGAATTTTTTGAGAGTCAAAATCATAGGATTTGGCTCTAAACTACCAAAATTCTTTGTGAGAAAGCAATTAAGCATTTCTTAGTTAATGTGCAAGGAGTTTGGTATCCCAGAGGAAGCATACTTATGTTGGTTTCGAAAAAACCATTAAGGAAAAAATGGTTTCAAAAATTATTTTGGATCTACTTCTTACATACGCGTAAAGTTTCATGAAGAAGGATTAAGGTTCTACCTTTGTAGTTCAAAGAACTGGAGCCTCCTGCACGCCAAAGATCTTCAACCCTATGACCCAAGAGAATAATAGCCAAAGGGTTTGTGGGAACCCTAGATTTTTGCTCCCTCTTTCCTCTCTCAACTCTCTCCAGATTTTTTAGGAGAAAAGTTGCCTACACTTTTTGCGTTGTGTATTTTTCAAGAGAGAAAGAGACGAATATATAGAAGAAGATAACTTAGCCGATAATTCAACTTAAATAAATTGAATATTCTCTAATCATTGGGCTAGGGTTAGGACCCACGGGCTTCTTGAGATGATATCAAGATGCTACATTAATCATGTGATGTTCACAACGACTATATTAAGGTCAATACGCAATAACTCAAGAAATAGCCACATACCAAACAAAAATGGAATACTGATTAAGGAAGCAACCGATCAAGACAACAGTTGTTAAAATTATCAGTAATAACTAGAATAGTAGTACTAGAATTTAGAGCAACATGAATGAAGGTAACATCAAGCGTAGAGCAATCGACTTGAGGAATTTGTAGACTTGTCTTTATTCAAATTTTTTTTTGCGTTTATTAATTTTGCGTCAAGCTTTTGATGATTATAAGTTCGTCTCGATGATAGGAATTGAAATTGGCTGAAATTATGAATCTTAAACTGTCTTTTCAAGTTTATTTCTCAAAATATTTGGCTAAAATTCATAAGTTTAGCCAATTTCGATTCCTCTCGTCGCGATGAGCCTATAATCATCAAAAGTTTGGTGCAAAACTAGCAAATGCAAAAATAAAAAATAAAATTGAACAAAGACAAAACTACAAAATCAGTTGCTCTGGATCAGGTTAAACCACAATTAATTCCACTATAAAATTATGGCTGAACTCTAGGCCTCAAGAATTAATATATTATAACACGTTAAATGCTAATACCATAATATCAAACCCCTTCACTATGCAATGTCCACAAGCAACAATTGGTCATAATAAAATACTGTCAAACCAAAGCATACTTATATTTTAATTCCATTGAATACTAGTTCTCTCACTTTTAGTCTAGAAAAACATTCTAATGAACTTTTCATTAAAATGACTAGTACTAGATTCCAAAGACTAATCCAGTGAACTAACTCAAGGGGACATTACACTCTATAATAAAATAGAGAGAACTCCATTTTGAATATAATGTTCTCACAGTCCTAACATAAATCACCCAACTCACCGAGGTGTTGATCAAGTAAGACCTCACTCATTAGTGAGTCAAAGTGACATAGGATAGAAACTTGAGTTCATTAACTTTCTCATGATTAAGGGTGAATTACAATTAGCAAATAAGATTCAGACTAATGTTAACAGTCGTTAAAATAGTGTGACTCTTATAGCGGTCCTTCAATGTATATCGAATACACCAACATATTAACTTCAAGTTTTTCACTTCAATGATTGAGATAGATCATTATATCTTATAGAAGTTAATCATCGCAGTTGACCTGATAGATAGTCCTTTCTATTAGCAACTGTGAATAATTTAAATTACAAGCAATTATGATTTTTATCTCCTGTATGGAAATCACATTCACATACATAAATCATATTCAATATAATTTAAGACTTTAATATTCATATCATGAATTAAAAATATTCATCTCATGAATTATATGGCTCACACTTCATCTCCCTCGGAACCTCTCTACTCCCAATCTCTCAATAAGGACCCAGTCACCCTCAACTAAGCCTCACAATATGCCCCCGCTTGTTATTACCTCCACTCGCAATAAAATCAATGGCCCAAACACAACTCACATGCACTCATTATAAGTGGGTCTCACAACTCAGTTCAACAAGCCACTAATGGCTTCAAGCCACGATGCAAGATAGCATAATATAAGAGAATATAGCACCAAATCAGCATTTATCAAATGAGAGCCAAGGATTGCCTCCATCCTTGGAGACAGAACAATAAAATCAAGGATTGCCTCCATCCTTGGAGACAGAAAACAAATCAAGGATTGCCTCCATCCTTGGAGAAATAACATCTAGGCATAGTGTATGAGCTTGTAAGGACCTGTAACACAAAGTACCTAGTTGGGTAGGTTAGTGCCATAAACAGACCATCCTTTCAGAATTTCCTGTGACCCTGTGGAAAATATGCTTTGAACCTGGAACATACTCAACAAGGAGTTTAAAGGTACAATGCATAACAAAACAAGCATGCATGACTAAATAAACTCATAACTCATAACTTCTGCCATGTAGTTCAGCTTACATCATTCCACTGAGCCAAAAGATTATCAGAGTGAAGGCCTTTGGGGAGGTCACCCAAAGACATCAATCTGTACCTTATGATTGATTGGATCCTTTGAACAACCACTGAAACAGGACATGCAACATTTTGGAACTCACGAATATTTCTCTCAATCCAAATATGATAAACAGTTGTGGTGAAAATCAATTTAGTTAGAAGTGATTTAAGAGATTTGCCTTTGATTGTTGCTAACAGGGCAATCCAGCTAGCCCAAGATCTAGTAGGCCATTGAACATCAATTTTAGCAAGGAGTGTAGACCAAACTTGAGATGTGTAGGGGCAGTTAAAAAATAGATGGTCATGACACTCACTGCTGGTGCAGAAGCTACAACAAGACTGGGATTTTTTACCAAACAAGACCAAACGATCTTCAGTGTAAAGCCTTTCTTGAATGGCAACCCAGGTGATGAAGCTGCATTTGGGTATATGCCCAGAAAACCAGACACAATGATGCCATGGTACTTTAGGGAAGGTGGTCCTAAGACAGTTCCAAAGTGAGCCTACAGTGAACACTCCATTAGCAGTGAGAGTCCAACTGTAATGATCTTCAAGATTAACAATAGGATCAAGGAAGGATCAGTAACACACTGTTGTTTGATACTCCTCCAACTTACAGCTCCACCTCCAAGTGTAAACACATAACCAGAAGTTGATTTGCGTGAATCTTTATCTGACATAGAGTTAGAGTCAGTATATCTAATGGGCACAAATCCTCTCCACCATAGATCAGCATGTAATCTCGAGTTCTTCTCAAATACTTGAAATATGCTTTACTGCTATCCAATGTTCAGGTCCAGGATTTGATTGATATTTGCTGACTAGGCCTACTGCATAACATATGTTGGGTCTAGTACATAGCATAGCATACATAAGACTTCCCACATCAGAAGCGTATGGTATTGTTGTCACGCCCCAAATCCAAGAGCATGACCGGCCGTGAACCAAGTGATAATTCTTGGAACATGAAGCCTAAACAAAAGTAATTTATACAACCCGAAATAATTGGACTGAAACTTGAATAATATAGTTTAAAATGTGAACCAAAACCAACATTTTTGTAGCAAGTGAACAATAACCCAAATTCTCCATACTCTAAATTTATTAACCAAATATTCTAAATAAACAAAAGTGCGGAAGCTGATTGACATGACAAAAAGAAATAAAAATGCAAATGCCCTAGAGGTCCAAACAGTGGGTCCCGACACTGTCTCAGAGTCCACTATGATACTCCAAGAACTAACCTGAAAAAAATGTGGAATAAATCCGTCAGCTCACAGCTCAGTGAGTAGTTAAGCATGCTAAGGGTAAAGAGTACAATGTGGCATACATTTAAACAAAAGATAATTGAGATTGCAAGATATGGTTTCAAATAACAAAGGTTGGTGACTGAACAAGTATAGTAAGGAAATGAATATCAAATTAACGAATAACAAGAACAATAATCGATTGACAAAAATATGCATTTCAACCAATCAGTCTGTCCAAGAATACCAGAACGACAAACAACAATAAATAGGAGTCTCAATCAAATTATGTGGGAACCATAATAATAATAACCATTGCCAAATGCCAAATATTTTCTCAGGGCTTAGCCCGTTGGATCCAACACCGTACTCAGAGTCACCTCAGGATGGCGCCTGGGTCTTTTCCCTAAGCCGATTCGGAATAGGGTCACAGGGTATTTCACAAGTCTTTTCCCTATCCGTTGAGCACTAGAGTCATAGGGTATTTCACAATTCTTTTCCCTAGTGGCCAAAGTCACCGCAGGATGGCGCCTGGGACTTTCCCTTGTACTTTCACAAATATATATATGGTCCCAAACACCAAAGAACAGTAACCGGAAATATCATGGAATCAATGAATAGACAATAAGCAAAATAAGAGCAATCAATCATTCCAAAATATTATCAATTAACCTTGTATGCCAAAGGGTACGTCAATTGTCAATAAATGATCAACGGATAAGAACACAATTATCCATCACAACAAATTAAAGAATATGTCAAGAAGCGATAGGCTCAAGAGGAATCCAAATGAAGGGATCACATGCTTAACCACTCACCTCGCATCCGAAAGATGATATCGCAATTGCTATCGGCTAATCTGAATGAAAAGAATACAATTCAATAATTAAACCCCTTATAATATTAAAATAGACTACTGCTATAATATTAGTAATATAGACACAAATCTACTAGCACTAACTTCTAACTTAATACCTAAACAACTAACCTAAACCTAGAATTAAACTACCATTACAATGCCCACTCATCAAGTCCACCAAAGAGCATATCACGAATGCACACTGCCACACACACGACACTAAAAATACAATTGCCAACTGCCTTACAAAGAAACACACATACGCACACATTGCGCCACATGCCACTCCACATAACGATGTAAGCAAGGGAAGAAGGTGAACTAACCGGCTGATTGACGATCCACTGTTCCAAAACCCACCAAAGAACTCTACTGCCGCTTCTCTCTTTCTTAACCGCAACACCTCTAACGTCTAAAAGACTAAAACCCTAGTGCTTTCAACTTGTAACGAAATATGAATCCCACTCTTCTATTCTTTATATCTAAATATCTATATTACTAGGAAATCCCTAAACTAGGCCTAACTTATAATTTCAGTTAAACCCACGTCAAAATAGGCGACCCAATACAAAAAATAATAATAAATAAGCGACTCATTATATAATCGCTCACGTAAACATATTCAATTTAGCTTAACTATTTTTATAAAAACTGAATACTAAGTTATTCAATTTTAGAAGAGCTTCCAAAATAAATGTAGTTCACAATAATCTATATTTATTTTATTAAAAAGAAGTTTGAAACAGAAAATGGAAGAATTAATTATTTGTATCAAATTTATATTTTTTTTAATAGAAAAAGTCAGGATGTCACATCAAATCAAGGTACTGGGCTAATGGTCTACATGGAGCGTTACAAATGGCATCAGAACCCTGCCCTGGTCCAAGTGGTGGGTAGGATGCACTCTGCCACCATGGACATCAGGGGAGGTTCTTTGGACTATGCAACGAGGACGTTGCATCCCTAGGGGGGAAGATTGTAATACCCCAGGGTTGGGGGTAGACGGTGTTTAGTCCCATATTGGTTGTTTACATGAGTGGTCTTGGGTATATAACAAACCATGTGGGCTACTACTAGTACCTTGGGCTTAAGCATTTTGGGCCATGTGGTGTGGCTTGTGGATCAAATCAGGGTACTGGGCCAGTGGTCTACATGGGGCGTTACAATTGTCTTCATTTTCTCTTTCTCATCCAATGCATTAGGACACTGGTCCATAGAAAGAGAGATTCCATGCCTGAAAGGTAAGAGACCTTTCTTGGAATTATGCATGCCAAACTTAACCAGAACCTTATCTATATATGCAACTTGGGACAAGCCTATCATCCTATTTTTACGATCTCGCAAAAGCTTAATCCCAAGGATGTAACTTGCATCTCCCAGGTCTTGTTGGGAGTTAATTTGTATTTTTCCTAAGAGATATCTTGCTAGAATAATCTGGAATGTTAGGCATATGAAAGGTCAGTCAAAGTTCATTATAATGGTTCATCTTCCAAAGTTCCTTGGTGATTGTAAAGGGCAAGAAAGGATTAAGTCTAGGTGCATCCAATTGTTGGTATATAAAAGGGTCAAGTGTCAGCAATGTCATGAAATCATCTAACTTCCACAAATCAGAAAAAGCCTTCGTGCTGTAGCAAAAGGATTCTTGTAATTCAGCCCTTAATCTAATGAAAATTTCAGCATTTTAAATTACTCTCTCTTCTTTATATCTTCTTGCACTCACAAATTCACTTGCCCTTCTGCTTGCCCGTAACAAATTTGTTATCAGAGCTTTATCGATCTATTACTCATCATCTCCCGTGTTTTCAAAAATTGTGTCATTGGATCAAATGGCAGCCAACGTTCCAACCATGTTCGCGTATTCTCCAAGCCAAGTTCCTATTTTTGAAGGAGAGCACTATGACTACTGGAGCAGCTAAATGAAGACCTTTTTCATCTCCCAAGAGATTTGGGAAGTGGTCGAAAGCACGTATCCAGAACCGAAAAAGTCTATTGATTGGACAGAGGCTCAACAAAAGACATACAAGGAAAATCTCAGGACAGATGCAAATGCACTCAGACACATCCAACAAGGGGTAAGCAAAGCCATCTATCCTCGCATTTTTGGTGCTGAAAAAGCGAAGCAAGCCTTGGATATCTTGACAAATGAATTTCAGGAAGTGATAGGGTGATCTCCATAAAGTTACAATTTCTTTGGAGGGAATTTGATAACATGGCAATGAAAGAAAGCGGAAATGTTCAAGAGTTCCTCTCCAAAGTTGCTGAAAATGTAAATCAGATTCGGAGCTATGGAGATACGATTGAAGATAAGAAGATTGTTCAAAAGGTTCTTTGTAGCCTTCCTCCGAAATTTGATATGTGGTAGCAGCCATAGAAGAATCTAAAGATCTTTCAGCATATTCCTTGCACGAGCCCATGAGCTCTCTGCAAGTTCATGAGAAAAGAATAAATAGGTCATCAAGCCAACCTTTGGACCAAGCTTTTCAAGCCAAACTCAACTTCAGCAATAATAAGGGAAACAAGTAGGAGCAATGGAAAAAAGGAGGCTCGTTCCACAAGAAGATGAAAGGGCAGCAGAATCAAAATGAAGGTGAAGGCAAAGCAAATGAAAGAGGAGAAAATCCGCAGCAAAGAGGTAGTACTTACAACTCTAGCTGCCGCATTTGCAAAAAGTCTAATCACCAGACGAAAGACTACCGTTTCAAATGCAAAAAATGCAAGAATCCTAATCACTCCCAAAGGGATTGCTGGTTTCAACAGAAAAAGGGAAATGTCGAAGCAAATTTTCACAAAAAATGAGCCCGAGCAATTATTTTCCTGCAAGAATTTCAGAATGTTTGGTATTTGGACAGCGGTTGTAGTAACCACATGACATGGAATCGTGATATCTTTGTGGAGCTTGATAAGAACTTCTCTTCGCAAGTGAAACTTGGAGATGGAAAGCTACATAGTGCTGAAGGCAAAGGAGTCATTTCTGTCCGCACTAAGGGAGGTAACAATAAGCTTATTGGTGATGTTTTGTATGTTCCAAATCTCACTCAAAGCCTCTTAAGTGTTGGACAACTCTTGTAAAAAGACTATTCGGTAATTTTTGATGATGGGAAATGCAAAGTTTTTCACAAGAAAAATAATCTCACAGTGGCGATAGTTGAGATGAGTCCCAACAAAATTTTCCCTCTAACCATGCCACTTGTTGAGAAAGTTGCATTGAAAAGTGAAAGTCCTGATATGACGACCTTGTGGCATTTGAGATATGGCCACTTGAATAATAGAGGTTTGCATTTACTCAAGCAAAGAAACATGGTAATTGTACTTCCTCCAATTGAAAGGCAAAATCAAGTTTGCGAAAGTTGCATTTACGGGAAAATGCATAGACTTCCATTCCCAAAAACTTCTTGGACAGCTAAAGCTCCATTAGAACTGGTACATTCAGATATCTGTGGTCCTACAAGGACTGCCTCTCTTAACGATAAAAGATACTTCATTCTCTTTGTTGATGATTATACACGTATGATTTGGATTTTCTTTCTTGCTCAAAAGTCCGAGGCATTTTCTGCTTTTCTTCGCTTTAAAGCTCTTGCAGAAAAACGAAATGGGCATGAAATTAAGACTCTATGGACTGATCGTGGAGGAGAGTATATCTACACTCCATTCTTGGAGTATTGCAAAGAAAATGGAATTCAGAGGCAGCTCACTATTAGAAGGAGTCCGCAGCAGAATGGCGTTGCGGAGAGGAAAAATCGGACCAATGCAGAGATGGCTCGGAGTATGTTAAAGGGCAAAGGACTACCCAACAATTTTTGGGCTGAAGCTGTTAATTCATCAATATATATTCTCAACCGATCACCGACAAAGCTGTTCGCAACAAGACTCCTTTTGAGCATGGAACAAAAGGAAGCCAGTGGTGGATCACTTCAAAGTTTTTGGCTGCATCGCTTATTCTTTAATTCCATCTAAAGATAGAGAAAAATTTGATGAAAAAGGAGAGAAACTCATTTTCATTGGCTACAGTGATGAGTCAAAAGGATACCGGTTGTTCAATCCAAATTCAAACAAGCTGGTTGTTTCGAGGGATGTGGTGTTTGATGAAATGGCAGCTTGGAGCTAGGAAGGGAACACCTATCAAACACCAATGGTATACGAGTTTTTGGAACCGGTAGCAAGTCAAGAGGACATGGAACCTCAGCAGACTCCAGCTCCTAGTCCAGCAAAAGTAACAACCCCAAGTTCTTCTATGGATGACAGCTCAGAATCGCCACCGAGAAAGGTGCGTTCTTTGAAAGACATTTTTGAATCATGTGATATGGCATATTTTGCTTGTGAACCACAACATTTTGAAGAAGCCTCTAAAGAAAAAGTATGGAGATTAGCAATGGATGAAGAAATTGCTACCATTGAGAAGAACAAAACTTGGGAGCTTATGAACTTGCCCGAAGGAAAAGAAGTGATTGGATTAAAATGGGTTTACAAGACTAAATTCAAAGAAGATGGTTCTATTCAAAAGCACAAAGCAAGGCTGGAAGCAAAGGGCTATTCCCAGCAGCCCAGAATTGACTTTAATGAGACTTTTGCACCAGTTGCTCGCACGGAGACTATTCGAACTGTCCTTGCTTTGGCAGCCCAATTGGAACTAAATGTGTTTCAATTGAATGTTAAATCAGCTTTTCTCAATGGAGAACTTGAAGAAGAAGTATATGTGGAGCAGCCGCAAGGCTATGAGGTGAAAGGAAGAGAATCTCAAGTGTACAGACTTCGGAAAGCGCTCTATGGCTTGAAACAAGCTCCTAAAGCCTGGAATAGCAAGATCGATGGATATTTTTGTCAAAATGGATTCCATAGGAGCCTGAACGAACCATCACTCTATGTGAAGTATGAAGGAGATGACTTTATCATACTATGCTTGTACGTTGATGATTTGATCTATTTGGGCACAAGTTTGAAGAAGGTTGAAGATTTTAAACAGAAAATGATGGAAGAGTTCGACATGACTGACTTGGGTCTCATGAAGTATTTTCTTGGGATTCAAGTGAAACAATCCAAAGGACGGATTTTTATCTCTCAAGAAAAGTACACTGAAGATTTGTTGAAGAAGTTTCATATGAGCAAGTGCAAACCAGTTTCAACACCAATGGCTCCAAACGAGAAGTTGCAGCAAAATGATGGTGCTGAAAGAGTGGATCAAAAATCATATAGAAGCCTTGTTGGTTCTTTACTTTATCTCACAAATACGAGGCCGGACATTATGCATTCAGTGAGTATGATTTCAAGGTTCATGAGTGAACCAAGCAAGCTTCATTATGCATCAGCAAAAAGAGTGCTGAGTCTTCAAGGAACAAGGAAGCATGGGCTCTTATATGAGAAGGAAGAGGACAATAAGCTAGCTGGATTTACTGATAGTGATTGGGCTGGTTCATTGGATGATAGAAAAAGCACATCAGGTTAGTTGTTTTGTCTCGGTACAAAGGTGATTTCTTGGTGCTTGGAGTGGGTAAAACCTGATTAACTCTAATTAAGGGCATAGCATGTGCCTTAGTTGATCACCACGAGGGGTGAACAGCTCGGCACCACATAGGGAGTCCTTAAACCCTGTGCCGAGCTGGTTTGGCCACGAATGAGGCTAGAACTAGTAAAGAGTAAACTAATAAATCAGGATGCACTAGCTCGGCGTAAGGCGTAAAGGATGCCCCTGATATGGCCGAGCTAGGAAGGCTACGTGTAAAGCTTAAACAGCATTCTGGAATACATAATTCAGCTCGGCATGATAAGCTGAGCTATGTACGAGTTATTCCAAGCTACGTGGAAGCACGGCACCGCCACGAGTAGGGCGGTGAGACATTCCAGAATATTCTACAGCGGCTCCTTATGAGATAAGAAGCAATCCCGTGAAATAAGGGATTGATATGGGAAGTCCTAACGTGATTAGGAGTATACCTCATATAGGATAGAATCCTATATGGAAAGGAAGACCCCTGCTAGACGAGATCTAGCAGGACATGGAGACTCATCCCTAATAGGAAAGTCCTATTAGGAAAAGGATTCCTAAAGAGAATAGGAAACAGGGGCACGAGATGCCTAATATGAAGAACATCTACACCTATAAATGCGACAACATACCCATGGAGAAAGGTACGCTGTGAATTGTTTTCATGTGCATTGAGTGATTTGTGAGTTCAAGTACGTGATACTAACTTAGGCATCAGAGGGCCTTTGCCGACGAGAGGCAAAGGTGATCTAATCCTTTTTCTGTCTTGCAGATTTAGGGTTGAATCAAGGAAGCACGTGATCCAGGGCTACGTGGATTTTATCCCCGTACAATTGGCGCCGTCTGTGGGAAACGCTTACGAAAAAGCTTTGTTCTTTTCGTTAAAGATCAACAATGGTGGTTTCAGAGCCTATCTTATGCACCCCACAAAGGAAGGACGTGGAAGACGATGGTGGAACCACTCTTGTGTATACTACGAGAAAGAGCACGAGGGGGGACAAAACTCCTGCAACCCTAAAAGCTCCACAGAAAAAGCCAGCAACAAGGAGGTTCAATATAGGGCATATCCCTGAGATTCCAAAGTTCAGGGATACACGCCTAATAAACTATGACTCTCCAAGAACAGGCGAGCGGCGAAGACGCTCGAAGTCACCGCCGAGAAGTGGGGAAGCCTCCATCCGACGTGAACGGAGGAGAAGCCCACCGAGAAGGGATGATCATAGGCGAGCAAGAGATCACGAAGAGGACAGCCTCGACAGGAAAGAACAGGAGGCAGAAGAGCTGGCCCGTGAAGTCACACGACGAGAGCGGGAGATCCAAGACCTGAAAAAGCAGCTTCAAGAAAAAGAAAAAGATCTACGCTCGCGGACGAGATCCGTGCAGTATAAGAAAGAAAAGAAAAGTCATCATCACGACAACGTCTCCACTGACCGAGCAGCCTCTCCACGAAGAAGGAGAGACAGGAGCATTTCAGTTGAAAAAAGAGAAAGAAGGAAGCATGCTAGGGACAGATACGAGAGATCTGGTTCCAACGAGCACGCCCCTGAACAATATGTAAGAAAGAGGGAGACCGACCGAGCAGAAGGAGGACCTAAAATTGCACGAGATGCAGCTAAGGAAGCCCTAGGCCAAATCTCTAAGTCACCATTGGCCCACTGGATCTGAACGGAGAAGACACCGAGCAGGGTAAAGCATTCAGCCTTCATCCCTTATGAAACCAGCACGGATCCCGTGGCTCACATTCAACACTATCAACAGGCCATGTTCATGCATGAGCAAGATAATGCCTTGCTGTGCAAGATGTTCCCATCCAGCTTGGGAAAAGTGGCCCTGAGCTAGTACCATAAGCTCCCAGAAGGGTCAATCCTATGCTGGGCTCAATTAGCTGAAGAATTTACTGCTCGGTTTCTAACAAGCAGGGCAGCTCCAAAAACTTTTGATGCATTGACCTCTATGAGACAGAGGGACGATGAGACTCTGCGGCAGTACTCCAACGTTATTGGGAGACTTTCAACGAGATTGAAAACTGCAGTGAGGAGTATGCTCTGGCAACGTTCAAGACAAGCTTGCCCATGCATAGTAAGTTATGAGAATCACTTACTATGCACCCAGTAAAGATGGTGGCCAAGCTCATGGAAAGAGTCCAGGATCACGCACGGGTGGAGGATGACATCCTGCAGGCTGGGGGAAGGATTGTGGCTGGTCAACCTCAGCTTCCAGAAAAGAAAACGGTGGAATCAAGGGTGTACAAGAAGGAGTACACAACAGGACGGAAGGACTATGCACAGCAGAGGAGGAAAAAGCTGATCCGGACCCCAAATCGTACTTCAGCGTCATGGCAACTTTCAACGTCCCAATCTACAAGATGCTGTACAGGATCAAGAATGAGCCATGGTTCAGAAGACCCCCAAAGATGACTGGGAACCCGGAAAAGAGGAGGGCTACCAATCAGCACTGCAGCTATCACAGAGATTGGGGACACATGACTGAAGGCTGTGTGGAGTACAAAAAATTTATGGATGAGAAAGTGGCGGAAGGCCATCTTAAAGAATTCCTGGCTGATAACAAGAATGATGCCAAGCTGATAGAAGAGATGGACTACGAGAAAGGTCCAAAGGGGACAATTCATATGATACATGGATTGGTGGCCCCATATACTAACAACGAAATAAGGCACATTCAAAGGTTGAACGGCCAGGTGAAACAGGTTATGAAGCTCGGCCTTAAGCTCGGCACGAAAAGGCCGAGAGCTGAGGGAGTAATGGAGGCCCCAATCACCTTCACTGATGACGATCTGGATGGGGTATCAGTACCCCATAACGATGCATTAGTGATTACCCTACGGATAGGAGATTACGACGTGGAAAAGATTCTTGTTGATCAGGGAGCTAGCACGGAGATCATGTACTACCATACTTTCAAGAAGATGGAACTCCCGTCAAGTTCATTGCAAAAATGTTTGGTTCCTCTGGTCGGCTTCAGTGCACAGACAGTATGGCCTATGAGAAAGGTCACGCTGCCTGTCAGGGCAGGGTCGGTTGTTCTTAAAACTGATTTCTTGGTGGTGGACCTGCCGTCCTCCTATAACGTGATTATAGGGAGAACTTGGATGCACAAGATGAAAGCCATCCCATCCACCTACCATCAAAAAATCAAGTATCCTGGAGCAGAGGGCATAAAGTGCATCAGAGGAAATCAGAAGATAGCCGATCTGTGCTTCAATATGGTACTAAAGAAATCCCCAAGGGCCGAACTGGTCCAAACGGTTGAAGTTCCAGATCAGCCGACCTTGGAGGATGTTGGAGGGGATCCCGCCAAGAAGATGGTGGAGGGGTTGAAGAAGATACAGATCCAAGAAGATGATGAGGAAAGATATTTCCTGGTCGGCGAAAGCCTCGCCGAACAAGAGGAAAAGGATTTGGTTGCCTTTTTGAAGGACCATATTGCCATATTCTCATGGACTCCCCAGGAGATGCTTGGAATAGACCCCGAAGTAATCTGCCACCATTTAAACGTAGATCCTCAGCACAAACCAGTTGTGCAAAAGGCAAGAAGGTCGGCACCACAACACGCAGACGCTGTGATTGAAGAAGTAGAGCAGCTACTCGAAGCGGATGCCATACAAGATGTGAGCTATCCGGACTGGCTAGCCAACACGGTTGTGGTCAAGAAGAAAAACGGAAAGTGGAGAGTCTGTGTGGACTTTACCAGCCTCAACAAAGCGTGCCCCAAGGACAGCTTTCCACTTCCCAGGATTGATCAACTAGTGGCTGCCACGTCAGGCTATGAGAGGATGAGTTTCCTTGACGCATATCGAGGATACCATCAAATAGCTATGTATGAGCCCGACCAAGAAAAAACATCCTTCATATCGCCAAGAGGCCTCTAATACTACAAGGTCATGCCATTCGAGTTAAGGAATGCTGGAGCAACTTATCAGAGGTTGGTCACCAAGATGTTCAAAGATCAGCTCGGTAAAACCATGGAAGTCTATATAGATGATATGGTGGTAAAGAGCAGGATGAAGCCTGATCACCTAGCCGACCTGAAGGTAACTTTCAACATTCTGAGAGATTACAAGTTAAAATTGAATGCCTCAAAGTGTGCTTTTGGGGTCAGCTCGGGGAAGTTTTTAGGCCACCTGGTGACTAAGAGGGGGATTGAGGCCAATTCGGACCAGATCACGAATCTGCAGAACCTTCAAAGCCCAAAGACCACGAAGGAGGTCCAAAGGCTAACAGTGATGGTAGCATCCCTTAACCGTTTCATCAGTAAGTCCTCAGATCGGTGCAGGCCTTTCTTTCAACTTCTAAAGAAGAGAGAAGGATATGAGTAGGGAGCCGAGCAGGAGCAGGCTTTCCAAAGGCTAAAGGATTATTTATCATATCCTCCCTTGCTCTCTACTCCAGAAGCTGGGGAGCGGTTGATACTATATCTGGCGGTATCCGAGCATGCAGTCAGTTCGGTTCTCCTGCGAATAAAGGGGATAGAGCAGGCTCCAGTGTATTTTGTAAGCAAGACCCTTTTGGACGCAGAAACACGATATTTACCGTTGGAGAAATTGGTATATGCTCTTGTCACTGCTTCAAGAAAGCTGCCACACTACTTCTTACAGCATCCCATTACCGTATTTACTGAATACCCACTAAGGGCTTTGCTTAGGAAAGCAGACTTTTCTGGAAGAATCTCAAAGTGGTCAATAGAGTTGAGCCAATTTGACCTCGATTATCAGCCCAGAACGGCAATCAAAGGGCAAATTTTGGTAGACTTTATAGCAGAGTTCACTCCAACAGTAGCTCCACCCCCACCAACTCTCCACGAGAAGGAGCAACTAAGTCATCCTGAGCAGCCAATGAGGATGGCCGATCTGGATCCAGAAGAATGGAGGCTTTATGTTGATGGGTTAGCTTGCAGCAAAGGATCTGGAGCAGGGGTAGTGTTGTTCTCGCAAGCACTACGGTTGGGGTTTAGTGCCACTAACAATGTGGCAGAATATGAAGCCTTGTTTGCTGGATTGAGGAGTGCCCTGGAACTCAAGGTAAATAAGTTAAGAGTATTTTGTGATTCACAATTGGTTGTTAACCAGCTTTCAGGGGAATATGCTACAAAAAGCGAGAAGATGGCTGCATACTCAGGAGCGGCCAAGGATTTGCTTGACAAATTTGACAACGCCCACATCCAATAAATCAGCTCGGGCCAGAATGCACATGCAGACTCATTAGCCTGCTTTGGGTCAGCAGTCAAAACAGAGTACCGCCGCACGGTGGCTGTGGACTACTTGAGTGAGCCAAGCATTGGCCGAGCAGTGGAACTTGTGATGGAAACAGAGTTTGGGCCGAGCTGGATGAACCCAATAGTGGCATACCTATGAGAAGGGACCTTGCCAGAGGATAAGAGGGAAGCTCACAAGATCAAAACCAAATCAGTACGTTTCTGGCTCTCTCCAGAAGGTAAACTTTATAGAAAGTCTTTTCTTGGCCCATATCTATTATGTGGACACCCAGCTCTAGTCCAGAAATTCCTCCATGAGATCCATGCTGGAACATGTGGGGGACACACCGGTGGAAGGTCCATAGCCCACCGAGCGATATCCCAGGGATATTGGTGGCCTTACATGCAGGAGGACGCAAAAGCTTTTGTCAAGAAGTGTGAAAAGTGTCAGAGATATTCCCCTCATCCGAGCTCCAGTGGAGGATCTGTTACCTCTAACTAGCCCATGGCCGTTTGCTCAGTGGGGATTGGACATCGTGGGTCCTCTCCCTATGGCGACAGGGAAACGAAAATTCCTACTTATTGGCACAGACTACTTCACTAAATGGATAGAGGGAGAAGCTCTGGCCAAAATTACAGAAGCTATGGTGGAGAAGTTCGTATGGAACAAGATCATTACGCGATTTAGAGTACCTTACTCCATCATCTCAGATAATGGGTCCCAGTTCGGTAGGAAGTTCAAAGCGTTTTGTGCTTAGTACGGCATCAAAAACTATTATTCAACCCCAGCTTACCCACAGAGCAATGGGCAAGCAGAAGCTTCAGACAAAACCATCCTTAAGAGCCTTAAGAAAAGGTTGGAAGGTAAAAAGGGAAAATGGCCAGATGAGCTGCCAGCCGTGCTCTGGGCATACAGAACCACCCCACGGCAATCTACGGGAGAGACGCCGTACTCCCTTGCTTATGGAACAGAGGCAGTGATTCCATTGGAGATAGGCTTGCCGACCATTCGCACTACTCTTGTGGAGTCAGGAGGCAACGAACGACAAAGCCTTGGCCGAGCAACTCGACCTTGCCGAGGAAAAACGCGAGCGTGCACTAATTACATTGGCAGAATATCAGGAGCAGCTGCGAAGAAGTTACAACAAGAAGGTGCACCCAAGAGAGTTCAAGATTGGGGATCTAGTCCTAAGGAAAGTCTTGGCCAACACCAAATTATCCACTGATGGGAAACTAGGGCCGAATTGGGAAGGGCCATATAAGATTGTGGGGGTTGCTGGAATTGGGGCCTATCGTTTGGCCGACCTGGATGGAGACTCAGTACCACGGGCATGGAACATCCAAAACCTGAGAAAATTCTACCAGTAATTTGCATATGTGATTATGAATACGATCACATCCCTTTTTAGTGAATACGAATAAATTCACATTTGTTTTAGTATCTTGTTGGGATTACGAATAAGATCACCAACATCAGTTATTTAGATTTTTGTCTTTATTAATAAGATTTCATCTTTTCCTATTGTGGTTTCGATTAATACGAACCAAGTATTGTCACAAATATTTGGATTCCTATTGGGGAGCAGAGAGTGTGTGTATTCCAAACATAGTGGTAAATCTCTAAGTATGAAAACACTTAGACTTGCAAAGATTTCTAAGTATGAAGAAACTTAGATTTGCAACGAATATTGCAAAGATTTCTAAGTATGAAGAAACTTAGATTTGCAACGAATATTGCAAAGATTTCTAAGTATGAAGAAACTTAGATTTTGCAACGAATATTGCAATGAATGAAGAAACTTAGATTTTGCAACGAATATTGCAACAAACCAAGTACGGGGGCACTTGGTATACAGATTTCTAAGTACGAAAACACTTAGATTTGCAACGAATATTGCAAAGACTTCCTAAGTACGAATCAACTTAGGATCTGCAACAAATATTACAATTCAACCTTAAGGATGAAAAAACTTAAGTACAAAAATACTTAGCAGAAATACCACAGCACTTAAAAAGCAAACATCAAGTATCACCGGCCACATACGGCCAAACTAGGTCACACAGGACCAACCATCAGAGCAAGACTAAAAATACAAGAGAAGTATCAATAGGCCACAGACGGCCGAGCAAGACCACGCAGGGTCATTCAAAAGAAAGCATAGGCATCAAGCCTCTTCACTGTGCCCGTCGGCAACAGTGGCAGGATTGGGGTCAAGATCATCACCTCCAATAGCATCCTCAGCGGCATCATCACCTAAGACGGTAAGGTCAGTAATGGCTACATCTGTTTGGATCTGCTCCGGATGGGGCTCAGTTTGAGCTTCGGAGCTCGGCTCAGTTTGAGCTTCGGAGCTCGGCTCAGCCTGAGCATCAGGATGGTTCTGAGCGGCCGTTGTCTCGCTCGGCAACTCCATGTTAGTCCAGAGCGGAGAAGATGGGTCCACCTCAAGCTTACTAAGGCATCTCTGCCATGCTGCACTCCAAACAGCAACCTGAACAGATGGCATCTGTGCTCGGTAATTATCAGTAATAATTATGACGGCACGATCATACTCCGCTTCTGCCCTAGCCTCTGCCACCGTAAGCTGTTGGCGAAGCTCATGTTCAACCTCCTCAGCCCTCCTTTTCAGCTCGGCATTCTCCCTCTCTAGTCCTTCAGTTTCCTCCCAAGCATCTTTCAGCAACAGAGCATACTGGGCATTGTCTTTCTCAGCTCTCTCCGCTCTTTTTTGCTCTTTCCTGAGCTCCTTCTCCGCATCCTTGGCTCTCTCTAGGCCAACCGATGCCTTTTGCATAATCTGCAAAACAAAGAACAAGAGATAAGAGAGGACAGAATTATGAGCACAACAGGAAGGGAGTAGTAGAATCTTCCTTACCTTGGCACTAGATTGGAAGATAGACTTCATCAGACTATCGTACGAGTTGTTCTTCTCCCTGTCCATGTCCAGGGGAAGAAGAGCAGCTCGGGAGACGCCGTATGCAACGTCCACCGAGGAGATCTTGTCTGTCATAGAAAGGGAGGTGCAATCAGGACGTGCCAAAGGAGGAGCCCATGGCTGCAGCAAAGGAGGGGAACCCATCATCGTGTGGTTGGAACTTGAATCCCCCGTCCTTCGCCTTTGAGGTGGGGGCTGAGCATCTGAGGGACCCTCCACAGGTCTTTTGTCCCTTTGCTGAGAAGCGGGAGCAATAGTTGAAGCATCAGGAGGATTGACAGGAATGGAAGCAGAAAGGGCCCGTGAGAGAGGAGTACCGAGGTTTAGCTCGTCAAGCAGATTGATAGGCTGGCGAGGCATCTCTCTGTCCGGAGAGGGAGAGTAACCTGGTGAATCGTCTAAATCAGCAAGAAGGGCGGCCTGCTCGGATAGGGATTGGACGACTGCATGATGATTAAATACTTCTTCTTCTTCTTCTTCCACTATCGCCCTTCCAGATGTGCTAGGCTCGTCGTCAGTACGGGTGAGGATTGGGATGGCGGTGAGTATCTCCGGGATATGAGCAAGCGTCATCTGCTGTTGCAGATCCCTTGGGGTTCGCGACCATGCTGATCCCCTTCTAGCTCGGCCTCTGCGAGTGCGGGTCCTCCTCTGATCGGCTGGAGCGAGCGGGGCAATAAGAGGAGCAGCTGGAGGCCAGGGGTGTCTTGATCTTGGCTCTCCTGCTCTTCTAATGCCACCCCAGTAAGTTGGGGTATAGTCCAAAAGTAGGTGGGATGCGCGGCCTAATCCCACAGGTGTTGGCTCAAACCTGTCGAAGTACAGGGCGCGGGCTATCTCCTCTCGGTGAAGATTCCCGTGATTTAAACGCCCGTCGTGATTGAGATTGCACGCTGCAGAGTAACCAAAAAGGCACGATTAGTTCAAGTAAAGTAAAATATTTCTGTGAAAACCAACTAGGGAAAAAGTACTAACGTAGTCGGCCTGGAGCAGTAGGGCAGGCAAAGCCGATGGCCCTCCCCTCGGCATCTCTAGGCTCCCAGTTGCCAGTGACTATGAGATAGTCATCTGCCTCTCCCTTTGAGGAATTTGGCAGATCGGTCATGAGCTTCTGGTTGGGGTCCCTGGCTTTAAAGTAGTAATTGTTATCGACTGTAGGGACTACACTATAGAGATAGTGCAAGTCCCACCAGTCAAGATGAAGGCCGAGCAGCCTATTAAGGGCAACTGTGCCCACGACTACCCTAACAAAATTGGGGCATAATTGCATAGGGTTTAGCCTGCACCGACTGCAAACCTCCCTGAAAAAGGGGTGTAAGGAGATCCTAAGGCCTCCCTCAACTATGAAAATCAAGGGGATGTGAATCTTGTTTTCATCCTGGCCTTGTTCTTTCATATCGTTACGGTTGTCTAGCCGGAATTGAACATCGGCGGGGATACTATAGTTTCGACGAAATTCCGCTATCTTTTTAGGGGTACTAAGGAGGACTCTATGTCTTCCCATTTTTGCTGAATAAGGGTTTCACTATTGAAACCCAGGGGAAGAATGGAAGACGAACAGAAAACCAGAAAGAATTGAAAATCTGGAGAAAAGTCACTTACGTGAAAGTGGACCTAAGATGGGGCTTTCCAACGAGGACGGAGGGCACTCTTTGATAGAAAAACGGAGGTAAAACGGTGAGAAACGAACTCTGGAAACAACGTTAATGGCGGACGAAGCTCTTTCTCTCTCCTGCTCTTTTGCTTCTGATGAAGAGAATGAGAGAAATGAAGAAGGGGAGAGGTTTTTTTTTTAGACTTGGAGGGTTTATGGGGGAAAAGTGAACATTATCCCGCCCAAAGACCCATAAAGTGGGGCGTGACGTACGAGAAACGTCACACCAAATCGTCCTTTTGGCTTATCAGATGACCAACGGGTCACTTCGCATTTAATGCGAAAGCAACCCTGCTCCCCACGTGAGGGGGAGGCGTGCAAGAGATGCATTAGGAACCGTTGAAGCTCTGCGCACTGCTGATGAATGACAGCAGTAGCAGAGCTGGGGAGCAATTGGAGTGGGTAAAACCTGATTAACTCTAATTAAGGGCATAGCACGTGCCTTAGTTGATCACCACGAGGGGTGAACAACTCGGCACCACATAGGGAGTCCTTAAACCCTGTGCCGAGCTGGTTTGGCCACGAATGAGGCTAGAACTAGTAAAGAGTAAACTAATAAATCAGGATGCACTAGCTCGGCGTAAGGCGTAAAGGATGCCCCTGATATGGCCGAGCTAGGAAGGCTACGTGTAAAGCTTAAACAGCATTCTGGAATACATAATTCAGCTCGGCATGATAAGCTGAGCTATGTACGAGTTATTCCGAGCTACGTGGAAGCACGGCACCACCACGAGTAGGGCGGTGAGATATTCCAGAATATTCTACAGCGGCTCCTTATGAGATAAGAAGCAATCCCGTGAAATAAGGTATTGATATGGGAAGTCCTAACGTGATTAGGAGTATACCTCATATAGGATAGAATCCTATATGGAAAGGAAGACCCCTGCTAGATGAGATCTAGCAGGACATGGAGACTCATCCCTAATAGGAAAGTCCTATTAGGAAAAGGATTCCTAAAGAGAATAGGAAACAGGGGCACGAGATGCCTAATATGAAGAACATCTACACCTATAAATGCGACAACATACCCATGGAGAAAGGTACGCTGTGAATTGTTTTCATGTGCATTGAGTGATTTGTGAGTTCAAGTACGTGATACTAACTTAGGCATCGGAGGGCCTTTGCCGACGAGAGGCAAAGGTGCTCTAACCGTTTTTCTGTCTTGCAGATTTAGGGTTGAATCAAGGAAGCACTCCAGGGCTACGTGGATTTTATCCCCGTACAGTGCTGTAAGAGCAAAAGACTGTTGCATTATCCTCTGCCGAAGCTGAGTACATTGCAGCAATGGACGCAACATGTGAAGCCATTTGGCTTAGGGCTCTCTGACTTGAAGCAATCACAGCAGCAGCCAACTACCGTTCATTGCGACAATATGTCTGCAATTGCCATGATGAAAAATCCAGTGTTTCATGCACGGTCAAAGCAGATTGAGCTTCGGCATCATTTCATTAGAGATTTGGTGGATAATGGAGAAATCAATATGGAGTTTGTCAATACCAATGATCAACCTGCAGATATCCTCACAAAGGCGGTTACTATCGAAAAGTTTGATAAGTTCAAGAAGCAACTGAAAATTACAAATTAAGGAGGGGTGTTGGAAGTTAATTTGTATTTTTCCTAAGAGATATCTTGTTAGAATAATCTGGAATGTTAGGCACATGAAAGGTCAGTCAAAGTTCATTATAATGGTTCATCTTCCAAAGTTCCTTGGTGATTGTAAAGGGCTAGAAAGGATTAAGTCTAGGTGCATCCAATTGTTGGTATATAAAAAGGTCAAGTGCCAGCAATGTCATGAAATCATATAACTTCCACAAATCAGAAAAAACTTTTGTGATGTAGCAGAAGGATTCTTGTAATTCAGCCCTTAATCTAATGAAAATTTCAGCATTTTAAATTACTCACTCTTCTTTATATTCTTCTTGCACTCACAAATTCACTTGCACTTCTGCTTGGCCCCAACAGGTCTTTCATATCAAATGTATTTGCCAACCAAACTTTGACTGAAGACAATGCTCCTACATCATTCCCAATGAGTAGTATGTCATCCACATATAATATGAGAAACAGTATTATTCTACCTTCACCCCTTTTATACACATGGATCATTCGGATTTTGATCAAAACCAAAAGATTTAATTGTTTGATCAAATCGGATATTCCAACTCCGAGACGCTTATTTAAGTCCATAAATGGACCTATACAACTTGCAAACCTTTTGCTCTCTCTCTCTCCCTCTCTCTCTCTCTCACCCGTGGAGATCTTCTTCTCCAATGGAGTTCATCTAGCCGACTTCTCAACGCAGAGGTTCAGAGGGTCTTCAAAAGGGGATCTGACAGAAAGTCTTCGAAAGACTAATCATCAACGGGACTCATCCTGCTGCGACCAAGTAAAATAGTGAGCAACAACTCCTCAAAAGGGGATCTGAAGCATTTGAAGGTCAGAACTCTTTAATCAACCAATTGGTTCCACTCAACCATGATCCAGATGATTGAAGAAGAGTTTCGATTGAGATACTACCTCAATCATCGAGGGATCTGCTCGAGCCCCAGACCCACTTCATCCACTTCGGAGGTTTTGCGGTCTGGTAATCCTACAAACGGAGCCCTAGCTCTGTGTTTTCAAGAGATCTCGTCACTGGGTCTTCCGTTCCTTTCAGTTACTGGGTCCTTCGTCACTGGGTCTCGTCATTGGGTACCACTACTCAAAGGATCCAGCGCAACCCAGCAATGGTTTCATGCGCGGTCAAGTTCTTACAGTTAGACCAAATTGCTGTTTCAGACATGGAGTAAACCTTCTTGTTCGAACACCATTCTCCAGATAAAGCTTCACACAGTTACAATCGAGATTTGGGGTTCATTTTACGGGTATGGTGTGGACGGTCGACCTCCACCCGCGGGTGTTTGTTTGAAAAATAGAGTCGCCACCCGGGTTTTTGGAAAATGGTTTAGGACCCGAGAAACCGTTTTGAAAAATGACTGAGAAAATGATTTATAAAACAATTTGAAAACCAGAGATTCGTTTTGGATTCGGGAGCCAGGTTACGAACGAGGAAGGGTTTTAATGCACCCCGTTCGCCCGATTGAAAATCGGTCTTTACTAAACATTTGTGGGATTTTATTGAAAACATTTTATTGCTGAACATTAACAGATAAATATTTTTAAATCAAGCAAAGCAGACGGTAATAATGAAAAAGAAGACAAGTAATCAGCATGTAATTTACAATAATCATGCGAAAAATCCAAACTTCAAACTGTTCATGCAAGGCATTGTTCAAAATTTCGGATTTTACCAAAAAAGTGTGTCGTGCGGCACACTGGGTGTACCGTGCGATACAGAGAGTGTGCCGTGCGGCACTGTTCATCAACTTAACGGTCAGATTTTCAAATGAGTACCGTACAGCACTCCAGATGTACCGTGCGGCATAGTAGGAGTGCCGTGCGGCACTATTGGCTGCACAACAGTTTAAAACTTTGGGTTTTTGATAAGATTGAACAGAGGCACATACAAAGCATGGAATGTGGTTAAAAATAAACTATTTTGAATAGGAAAATAGTATGTGCAAATATGGAATGTTCTTCCTCGTTGAATCGCTCCGTACGAGGCAATGTTTTCACCGTACGACGCGACCGGGAAGTATGAAATCAAACTGGTTTTTACTGTAACATGGGCGTACCAAATGTGGAGATGATATCAATCATCATCCCACACACGGCATCCCTCCCCTCAGGGCGCCAAGTTAGGAAATTGGCGAAACGGGATCGTACCTCGTTTTTGAAACTCTCGGATTAAACTTCTTTCTTGAAGTACTGAACGTGGCTTGAGCTCCCCTGAACTTCCAACTTCAATCTGGTGTAATAGCAAGGATGATAAATGGCTAGAATTTGAACTGACTTGGAGTAGCTACCTCACGGGTTTGAGACCGAAAAACAAGGCAATGGGTTTCGGTTTGCAACTGGATCGATTCTGGGAATATGAGGTAGATTTCTGGAGTTTGAGGGTATTGGTAATAGGTGATTTTGAATATAAGAAGAATTTAGGAGTAAAGTTTAAGAGAGGCTTTCCATGGTTTTTCTCGCAATTTTTTCTCGATCTCCATTTCCGTTGGAATTGATTGGCATTTATAGGGAATGGATGAACTTGGTCATTACGTAAACTTCATCCTCACACAAAGAGATGATGATTCTAGGGTAGCTTCGAGGCCTTGCACGAAATCATGATGAGCAGAGGAGCCACTTCGTCAACATTTCGAGCTGCTGGGCATTCTGCAAAAGCTGTATGACAAGTGACAGTGCCGTACGACACAAAAACTGTGCCGTGCGGCACACTTACTGTGTCGTGCGGCATATCTGACCGCCAAAATTCAAAAGAGTGCTGCACGTGACTCTGGCTGTGCCGTGCGTGAGAGATGAGTACCGTGCGGTACTGTTGATTGAGTTGACTTTGGAGAATTTCAATCCGAGAGTTCTTCCGGGCATTTCCCGTCATCATCGGGGATTAAAATGTATACGAGTGTCTCATTTTGGGGTGTCTACAGTTGCCCCTCTTTGACGAGGCTTACAATCATTGTGTGATGGAAGTCGCGTCAAAGATTGAAGACACCCCTCGATGTGGACGTCCTCGCGTGAAAACAAATGGCTAAACATGATGCATGTGGTCGCGCTCGTGAGAGCTGCCTACGTACCCCATTGTAGGGTCAGACCAGCGTAGTTCATCAGGACTGAAATGCAAAGTGGCTTGTATAAGAGTTATAGAAAACATACCTCGATCGGTTTACGGGAATTGTCACTCCATCTTTCAACGAGGGAAAAACGAATGATGTGCTGTGAATATAACGGGCGAGATAGAAACCAATTGATGCTTGAGAGAATTGTCGTTAATGCCTTTGAGGGCTTTATGAAACCAGTTGGTGCTGAGATAACCGTTGTTAATGCCATTGAAACCCGTGGCGTTGATAAAATTGTCGTTAATGCCGTTGAGGACTTACGAAACCAGTTGGTGCTGAGATCACCGTTGTTAATGCCGTTGAGGACTTACGAAACTCGTGGTGTTGATAAAATTGTCGTTAATGCCGTTGAGGACTTACGAAACCAGTCGGTGCTGAGATAACCGTTGTTAATGCTGTTGAGGACTTACGAAACCAGTTGGTGTTTGAGAGAACTGTTGTTAATGCCGTAGAGGACTTACGAAACCATTGTCGGTGCTGAGAAAATTTTGTTGTCAATGTCGTAGAGGACTTACGAAACCAATTTGGTGCTTGAACACTTACAATGGAATCAGTAAGTGTGCGCACGAGGTTGACGCGGGGCAAAATTGATGATTAGCTCGAGTGAGATTGCTTGGCAATCTTTGGCTTAGAAACCCCCGGGAAGGTTGAATCTGGTGCAAAACCTTTAAGAACGCAGATGTGTGCCGTGCAGCATCAATACTGTACCGTGCGGTTGAGATAGAGTACCATGCAGCAAAACTGGCAAAGGGGTGTACCGTGCGGTACTCGAGGTGTGCCGTGCGGCAAAGGGACTGTGCCGTACGGCACAAGCGGTTTTTATAACCGCCCGAAATGTTTTGTTTTCCCCACTTTTGATACATTCAAATCTTCAGTCGGTTTGTTCCAAGAGAGTAGAAGTCCGAAAATCTCATTCCCCTTGTTCTTCCTCATTTCTCCCAAATCCTTTTACCTTTTCGGTTCAATCATACCCATAACAGAATTCCTTCTTCCAAAATACACTTGCCATGGCTGATTCCGGCGAGGAACCAAGCGGTTCCAATATGTCCGCCGCCGGTTCGACATCATCGGCGTATGGGGAGGATAGCACGGCATCCGACGTGTCCGGGAGTGACTCGTCCATGGGTGTTCCGGCCGATGTTGGCCCGATTGCTACAGACCCGGTTCTCGAGGCGTCTCATTCGGTACTGATTGGGACCGAGACGGCATCACCCACGCCGGAAATAGTACCAACGGGACTTGGGGAGGCTCACACGGGTGAGACCTCAACTTTGGCGGTGGTACGGGAGACCATAGGTGTCGATAGTGCCACGGTGATGGGCGGCGATTCTGTTGGTGGAGACTTGGGTACCGCACGGCACACTGAGAGTGCCGTGGGTGATGCTGGGAGTGCTGTGCCAGTAGATTCAAGTACCGTGGCTACTGCTAGAGATGACCGGAGTACCGTACGGCATACCGAGAGCGCTGTGGGTGGTGATCATAGTACCACAGCTACCCATGAGGGTCCAGAGGCTATGGACATCGATCCTTCAGGTACGGGTGCTTCACCTTCTGATATTGCGATGAGCCTTAGTGGGATTGATGTTGTTGTAGGGAGGGCCCGTGCTCATGAGAGTGGGTTTCAGACTGAGGGCTTTCCGAGTGATGTTTTGGAGGCTACACTTTTGACTGAGGTTCCCGTAGGTGGTGAGAAGGTTGTGACTGACATACCGGTGACTCGGGGAGGTACCAGTGATAGGGATGTTCTGGTGGAGGATGTTATAGGAGGGAGTAGTACTGAGAGTGAGGAGGTACCACTGGTGAGGCGTATCGCTCCGAGTCCGGCCATTGCGATTGGTACCGCCAGAGTGCCAGAGGAGAGTGCTGAGAGAGAGACAGAGGTTTCAGAGCCCTCGTTGTTTACACCCGCCGTACCAATCGCAATGGTTTGACTTTGGCAGATACTTTGGAGGGGGCGAGAGATGAGGACATAGCAGCTACTTTGCAGGAGTTTCCTCGGTTCGAGAATGTCCTAGTTCAGGAGGGCATGGCATCCATTGTCAGGGATGTTGAGCAGGAGGAGAGAGAGAGAGAGAGAGACTGAGGTAGCCGCCGAGGAGGTACGTGTGACCATCGTCCGGGAGGTTGAGTTGGCACTGGAGCACAGGGTTCCTTTTACGCCTGCTACTTATGTGCCACGAGTTCACTTCTTCGTTCCCCAGGGATGCGACACATATACTCCCATGTTGCCGGTGTACTTGGATACGAATGTGATTCGTGACCGCTCGACCCACATTGCTTACAAAAACCCCTTGGTATGTATTTCATTTACTCTTTATTGTCTGCACCTGTTTGCCATACACTTCTTTTGACAATGACTGATAGAAATTGTGCTTATGTCTTTGTTTTGCAGACCCAGAGATCCATGGGCAGTTATGGCGGTTCTGCGAATTCTTTGGCATATTACCGTGCTTTGCCATCGAGAGTGAGGGCCCTGGTTGATGCTTCTGGGTTTACCATCTTCATCCGACTCCTAACAGTGACCAGGACAGATCGCAAGTTGATACGAGCCCTGGTGGAGAGGTGGTGGGATACCACCAATACTTTCCACTTCAGATTCGGGGAGATGACCATCACTCCCCTTGACTTTGCTGCTATCACTGGCCTGAGAGTTGGAGGCAAGCCTATCCCGTTTGATTCAGAGCTATACCTGGACACTGCAGCCATAGTGCACTACTTGGGGAGGAGGCCTGGAGGCATAGAGCCGGGAGTGAGATATACTGTCTTGGTGGACTTCTGGGACCACGAGCCAGGGTCAGAGGAGGAGGCTAGACAGATGGCGAGAGCTTACTTGTTGTACCTTTTTGGTGCTTCCCTGTTTCCGAACAGGCAAGGCATGGTGCACTTGGGTTGGCTACAGGCACTGAAGACCTTGGAGACCGCTGGGAGATTCGACTGGGGTGGTGCTGGCTTGTGCACCGTGTACTGCTTCTTGGGCTACGCTTGTCGTGGAGTAGGCATGAGCCTTGGCGGCTATTGGAGAGTATTGGAGGTAAACTTTACTTGCATTTCCCTTCTATGTAAATCCTGATAATGCCTTAGTCATACTCCTTGATTTGATTGCTTTCTGAACATGCAGGTGTGGGCTTATGAGGTGCTGGGAGCATTCGCCCCGGCCAATTCGCATAGCAATGAGGATGTGCTCCCGCGTGCTGAGAAGTGGGGATTGGAGTACACAGGGGCAGGTGACCATAAGGGAGATTTGAGGAGCTTCAGACTCTTTCTTGATTCCACCACGGGGGATAGAGTAAGCCTCTTTGTGATCAATCTTCTCACGTTCTCTTGTCTTCTTTTCTGAAAATGACAAACCCTCTTCCCTGCAGGTGAGGTGGAATGTTTGGCATAGGTCGCACAGGGATTACTTGGTTAGGAGCAGGGAGTTGACACGGAGTCGAGTGTTGCTGGAGTGTCCATATGGCTGGCGATGGTACTTGGGAGACAGAGTTTCTCGTCAATCCCTCGGGATTGACCATTTCAGAGTGCCTTCGCCCCTGCCTCCACTTGTTCAGAGGACTGAGGAGTATACTCGAGCTGAGATAGAGAGATATACAGTGTCGACGGAGGTGATCTTCAGTCCTTCGATAGACTACGAGGGTTATTTGAATACTCACTTGGCATATGATCTGAACATGGAGAATCGTTTGAGAGCTGCCCCTGCTTTACCTGAGTTGAGGAGAGAGATTGAGGTAGTGACTGCTGATGGAGCGCTATGAGTAGTGACGGTGCCTCTTATTACTCCCACAGTTACTCTTGCCACGACAGAGGTGACTTCTGATTGCTTTATTTGCTTTAATTACTTCCTTATACCAATATCCCTTGTATTGCTGATGCTTCTTTGTATTTCAGATTCCTGTTGAGTGGGCGGCGGCGTCGTACCAGCTGGTGCAAGACTTGCAGGCTATGGTCCGTCAGTTTGTGATGGGCATGGCTCCAGAGGTACACCCGCGAGCTGAGCCAGGAGTTGTACTTGGTCGTGGGCAGAGAGCCACCAGAGAGAGGACACCGGCTCAAGGTTCCAGGGAGGCTGGCAGAGGTACAGGCCGAGGTATTGGAGAGGCTAGCAGAGGTAGAGAGATCAGCCGCGGCACTCGCAGGAGGAGAGAGAGTACCAGTAGTGAGAAAGGAGTTAGCCGAGGGGCTACCCCTAGTGCTGGAGCTGCTGAGGTATACATTAGACTTGCCTTTCCTTTCTGTTGATCATGCATGCTTTTCATCATACCTGACAGTCTTTTGTTGTTTGTACAGGAGCGTCGGGTTCCCGGAGTGCTAGGCGTTCAGCGCCTCGAGCTACTTCAGTGACTCCACCTTCAGGCCGAGTCCTCCGTTCTTCTGAGAGACGGAGAGAGAGTGCACAGCAGAGGGAGGAGTCTGCGGAGAGCAGTAGTACTGAGGGTGATCCTGCTATGCCAGAGGAGTATAGACCTCGGGGACATGCTCCATCGAAGCGTCCTCGTACCTGAGAGAGTTAGTAGTAGCATTTTATTAGATGGGGCCTGCGTGCCTTGTTTTGGTTTGGGCGCTTGTTTAGCCCTCTGTATAGATGGCCTGCGAGCCGTAGTAGCTGACTTAGCATTGGGCCTGTTTGCCCCTGGATATGGTTACACTCATGATGTGGATATTTTTGTTTTTGGTTTTATAAAAACTTGCACCTTTGATTCGCTTTTTATTCACATTAGCAATGAATTCGAAAAATCAAAATTTGCACGTGAGTACTTAATTAACAACTGAATTGAGACTAACAAACTTATATGTGGAAAGCTTGACTTGTATTCGTGGTTGTGACTCATAGGACTCAATGAAATAAAGGGATTAGCCTTTGAATTCACATATATAATGTATAGACCAATGATGCTTGTTGTGTGCATGTGTCGGCATTGCCGTTGACAAACATGATGTATGCATATGACACGACGCCCATGAATTGACTAGGCTCGTGAGATGACAACATGGCTTGCCGATGCTCCCATTCTTGATGTACGAGTCTTCGAGACACTTTGATCATTGAAAATTGGGTTGGGGTTGCCAACCGATCCTTCCACTAGGTTGTATGCGCGTGCCACGGCTTGTATGCACAGGCTATGTGCCCAAGAGAAGCATGGAATGAGTTCCGGACGCTTAAAACCCAATTTTGCTGAAATTGGCCAGTTATGCCGTGCGGCATCCAAAACTGTGCCGTGCGGCACTCTTAGTGTGTCGTGCGATACAGGCCTAACAGTGCCAAAAATTTTGCAACTTGTAGCCGATTTCTGGTCCTTCTTTTTGGCTTTTCATTACTCCAATGCACGTCCTAGGGTCTTGAAGGGCCACTGTGAGGTACCCTTTGAGAAGTTGCATAAATCTAGCATGATTCCTTGCGGTTTTCAAGTCGGCACGTTTTTTGAGACGGCCGTTCTTTGGAACTTCAAACTTTGTATCGTTCTTCATGCATGGCAGCTATAAAAGCCCTTCATTTCACCCTTCATTCATATTCCAAATTCATAAACTTCTTCTTTGTTCACCCCCCTCACAATGGTGGTGAGTTTTTCGGCTTTGATGCGCCCTTGGCTTAATGACCTTGATGGCTTGGACTGGCTCCATTTTCGGGGTCATAGGCTAACTTCCCTTCGTTACATTCGAGACGTGTCCATACGTCCGGAGTTGTTGCGAGCCGCAACACAATTCTGGGACCCTGAGGTGCATGTTTTTCGCTTTGGTCTCCACGAGTTATGCCCCACCGTGGAAGAATTCTATGCATACATTGGAGGTTTTGATTTGGTGGAGCCTATCATTCTTCTCCAAGGAGTTGGTTTTGCCCCAGTGCTGTCCTCCAAACTTGAAATAAGTAACAATGCTGCCAAGTCCATGATTCGTGGAGGTTTTCTGAACATTCCACGTCTTATCGAGGGATTCCGCTCCAACGATTTCGCTTTGTGCTTGTGTTTGCTAGCTGCATTCCTGTTTGTGCAATCTGATGGTCAGGCAAGCTCTTCCTTGGTCGGTGTGGCCATGCAAATTGAGGAGCACAAAGATGTGGCTCCCATGGTTCTGGCTGAAACTTTGATGGGTTTAGATGGAGTTCATGCCGGTCGGACCGACGTCTTCGAGGGTAGTCCTTTGCTCCTACAAGTAGGCTTCTCACTCAGCTCTCCTTTTTCTGGTTTTGCACTCGTTCTCATTTTACCTCGTCTCTCAGTTTAAGGCTTTCTAAGGTTCCTTACTTGTTTTCTCTCTCTCACACAGTTGTGGTTATGCGACAAGGCTAATCTGCTGGAGCCTGTGCCAAGAAACCGGGTTCATGAAACTCAAGGGTTTGTTATGAGGGATTTCAAGGAAGTTTTTGATGATGTGGGAGGTTGGGTGCAGCATCTGTCCCATCTCACAGAGGAGGTGATTTCTTGGTGGTTGACTTGGATTGACCTTCCTGATATGGCTGTTAGCAACATGGGGCGTCAGCGAATGGTTTTGGCAGGCCTGACCCGATGGACTTTCTATATCCCAAACCGCATCCTCCGTCAACTTGGTGTTCGTCAAGTGCTGTCGCCTGCAGGTCCCGAGGACTTCGTCATGCCAAATTTCAATGTTGCCACATTCAGAGCTTATCAGCACAATTGGAGGGAGCGTGCGACCATTCCAAGAGATCCATATCCCAGTGTTCTTCTTCCGACACGCTACAAGAGATGGTTGACCAGAGATATTGAAGCAAGAAACAATGGAAATTAAGACAGACTTTGGACTCGATCTTACTGTGCCTGAAATAAGTTGTGTACCCAACATTATGAATGTTGTTGTTGTTTGTTTTGAAAGTTTCATGCTCAGCCATGTAATCGAAGAAGTTTGTTTGAATAAAACTTTGAGTTTTGAGAATTTTCCGTTCTTGATTCTTACCGGTTCTGTCTGTGAAACCTGAAATGTGCATAATGACTTGGAATCAACTCAAAAGATTGTGACCGAACCTCAGGATGAGGCTGCCTACGTATCCCTCATAGAATGGAATCAGGTCATGACGTAGTTCAGGACTACAACTGTTTGGCTAGGGTTCACTCGGGTATTTATTCTCTCCTTTTGCGCTCTGAATTTTGCCTAGTACCGCCCTTTCAGGTTTTCGGCCTAGCGAGCTCTGATTTATTTAGCCTTATCTTTTGCCTAGACCGCCCTTTCGGGTTTTCAAACCTAGCAGGCTCTTGCTCTAATTTTTGCCTGGAGCTGCCCGCCCTTGCGGTTTTCAGTCCAGCGAGCTTCTCTCAGGGGTAATATCTCTTGAGTTGATCCAAATTGACCAAAGTAGAAAATTCGTTGCCGTCAAGGTCAATGAGTTGCGCTGCACCTCCGGATAAGATCTTTTTGATAATGTAAGGCCCGGCCCATTTTGGTCGAAACTTCCCACGTGGATCAAAAACCGGAGCTCGAATCTCTTTCAAAACCATGTCGCCTTCTCATAGATCTCGGGATTTCACCTTCTTGTTGAAAGCTCGGGCTATTCGGCGTTGATATCCCTGGACGTGGTACAAAGCTTTAAGCCTCCTTTCATCAAATAACATGAGCTCTTCGAACCTCGCGTTTTGCCATTCTGCTTCATCAATTCCTGATTCTGCCATGATTCTCAAAGATGGGATTTCGAGTTCGATGGGGAGAACAGCCTCCATGCCGTAAACCAAAGAGTAGGGTGTTGCCCCTGTTGGAGTTCGGATAGACGTCCGGTATCCCCATAATGCTAAAGGCAGTTGTTCGTGCCAATCTCGTGCAGACTCAATGGTTTTCTCCAATATAGACTTGATGGTTTTGTTGGCCGCTTCCACAGCTCCGTTGGTTTGCGGTCGGTAAACAGTTGATTTATGAACTTGGATCCCGAATTCTTCAAGAGTTTCTGCCGCTTTTCCTTTGAAATGAACCCCGTTGTCTGACATGAAGGCTTGAGGGACCCCATATCTGTAGATGACATTCTGCTTGATAAAATGAGCAACCTGGACCGCAGTGAGGGTCGTATAGGAAGCAGCTTCAACCCACTTGGTGAAGTAATCAATTGCAACCAAAATGAACTTGTGCCCATTTGACGCCGCTGGTGTGATTCTGCCGATAACATCTATGCCCCAGACGGAAAAGGGCCAAGGAGAGGTTATGGAATGCAATTCTGATGGTGGGACATGCATGAGATTGGCGTGAATCTGACATTTGTGACATCGCCTCACGTATTCAACGCATTGAGTCTCCATGGTTGACCAATAATAACCTTGCCTCAAGATTTTCTTGGTGAGCATCATGCCATTCATATGAGGGCCACAAACTCCTTTATGTATTTCTTCCATGATCTGGCTGGTTTCTTCCCCGTGCACACACAGTTTGTGTGTTCCACAATGAGATCTCCGATATAGTTTTTCTCCGCAAATGATGTACTGAGATGCCAATCTTCGAAGAGCAATTTGGTCCTTCTTATCGGTTCCTGCTGGATACTCGCCTCTTTCAATGAAGTTCCAAATGTCGTGATACCATGGCAAGCCGTCGTTTGGCTCGTCAATGGCCATGACATACTCATAGACAGGCTTGTCACTTTGTTCAATCACAATTGGCCTGAGTCTGACTCCGTTCGGTATCTCAACCATGGATGCTAATGTTGCTAGAGCATCGGCAAACCGATTCTTCAACCTTGGCACATGTGTGAAGGTGACCATCTGAAATCGCGGGATCAAATCATCCAAGTCTTGATGGTAGGGTTTCAACTTGTCTTCCCTGACCTTCCAATCTCCATTTGCTTGTGACACCACTAAGTTCGAGTCCCCGACCACTTCTAGTCTCTTGACTCCAATTTCCAAGGCAGCCTCCATTCCTACGATGCAAGCTTCATATTCTGATTGGTTATTGGTGACTTCGAAGTTTAGCTTAAAAGCAAGAGGGATATGCGATCCTTCTTGGGAAATTAGCAGTACTCCGATACCAAATCCTTTCTGATTGGCTGCCCCATCGAAATACAACATCCAGACGTCATTGGTGGTTGTCATCACACTTTCATCCGGGAATTTGAACTCCACATTTTCTGATCCTTCCACAGGGTGATTGGCAAGAAACTCGGCAATGGCTCTTCCTTTTACTGACTTCCTGGTAACATACTTAATGTCGAATTCCGCCAGCAAAAGCAACCATCGTGCTAGCTTACCTGTAAGCGCAGGTTTCTCAAATAAGTATTTGAGAGGGTCCATTCGAGAAATCAGTGTCACAGAATAGGCCAACATGTAGTGTCTTAACTTTTTGGAAGCCCAGACCAAAGCCCAACAAGTCTTTTCTAGAGAAGTGTATCGTTCTTCGCATCCGACCATCTTCTTGCTTATGTAATACACGGCTTTCTCAGATCCGCCTTCTCCTTCTTGTGCTAGCATGCATCCCATTGCTGATGGAGTGACTGACAGGTATAGAATCAGAGGTTGCCCTGGTACAGGTGGCATCAGAACTGGAGGATTCTGCAAGTATTTCTTGATTGTTTCAAAGGCTTTCTGACACCTGTCGTCCCACTTGAATAGCACGCCTTTCTTGAGAAGATGAAACATCGGCTCGCAAGTTGAGGTTAACTTGGCGATGAATCTGCTGATGAACTGGATTTTGCCGAGGAAACTTCGCACTTCCTTTTCTGTTTGTGGTGGTTCCATTTCGAGAATGGCCTTGATTTTGGATGGATCCACTTCAATTCCTCGGGTTGTGATCATGAAACCCAACATTTTTCCTGCTGTAACCCCGAATGTGCATTTTTCGGGATTGAGACGCAATCTGTACTTGCGAATCCTTTCGAAGAACTTTCTGAGGGCGTGCAGGTGCCCTTCTCTTTCCCTGGATTTGACAATCATCTCGTCCACGTATACTTCGACTTCTTTGTGGATCATATCATGCAGTAATGTTGTAGCTGCTCTCTAGTAAGTAGATCCGGCGTTCTTTAATCCAAACGGCATAACCCTGTAACAGTAGGTGCCCCACTCTATGGTGAAAGTAGTCTTCTCTCGGTCCTCGAGGGCCATGAGAATCTGATTGTAGCCTGAAAAACCATCCATGAAAGACAGTAATGCGTGCCCCGCTGTGTTGTCTACGAGTACATCTATATGTGGCAGCGGAAAGTCGTCTTTAGGGCTAGCTTTGTTCAAATCTCTGAAATCTACGCAGACTCGGATCTTTCCATTCTTCTTGGGAACAGGGACAATGTTGGCGACCCACTGAGGGTATTCCATCACCATTAAAAACCCTGCGTCTATCTGTTTCTGAATTTCCTTCTTAATTTCCAACACCCAGTCTGGCCTCATCTTCCTCAACTTCTGCTTGACAGGTTTTGCATCTGGATATAGCGGGATTCGATGCTCCACGATTTCAGGATCAATTCCGGGCATGTCCGCGTGAGACCATGCAAAAACATCTTGAAATTCCTTTAAAAGGTCTGAGTGAGCTTTAAATTCCTCTGGAGACAGCCCAGAACCAATTTGAACCATTCGTGGATTACTCTCATCTCTCAGATTTATCGAAATTACTTCTTCTTTTAGAGGCTGAGCATGCCTTTCATTTTCTCGTTCGATTAGGGATCGGAGTTCTTTTGGAATTTCTTCCTCAAACTCAATCCCATCATCGTCCGGGTTAACACAATTTATTTCAGACACAGCAAGATAAGCAAAGTCAATTTCATTCATTGCAAAAGAGGTGGCCCCAGGGGCGTGATACATGAGAGTCGACTCAAATTCAAAAGAGAAATGATGACGTGGAGGACCAACAGACACATGCATTGACTCAGAAGTGGACTCAAACTCAGTGCTAAACTCAGACTCAGTGCTAGATTCTGACTTAGACTCAAATTCAGTGCCAATGTAAATAATTTTAGGTAGAAAAGTGCAGTTTTTATAAATTCCATTGGCATCCACGATGAGCGAGGTAACATCTCCAAGGGCTTCTTGGCTTAGCATCATCAACTCCACGTCTCCAACAGGCTCCAAACCAATCGTTATTGCAGCAGGCCCGTCCTCGACCATACCTATTGGACTTTCGTCTCCAAACAACGATATCAGATTCCCTGAGTCAAAAACTTCAATCCAGTCAGATTTGCATTGCTTGACCAATTCTTCTAGCTTTGCTGATTCATCATCACTGTCCCACGTGTTATTGGCGAAGATTTCGAACCCTGGCAACTTGGTCCTTTTCTCCACATCCCAAAGTGGTTCTGGCTCTCCCTGGTAGATAGCCTCCTATCCTTTGACAAAGCGAATGGGACCTTTCTTCGGCTGAGCGCGGGCTCGAGCTTTCCATCCACTTCCCGTCTCATTTTCACGGGGTTTATACCCAAGGCCGAAGCGGTGATTGTTCATGGGGAATTCGGGGAATTCAGCCATTCCTTGATTGTTGCGGCCTAATCCCAATCCTGGCATGTAAGCCATCTTCCTCATCATTTCAATAACCGTAGAGCTAACCGAGAAATCTTCATCCATTTTGATAGTGAGAACAGCCCCAGCGGTGTCAAAAGAGAATCCCCCAAGAGCGACGTCTTCTTCTCCATGTGTGATCTCAAGCAAAGGGGCGTTATCGGAGACATGTGGATGAATCCCTGATTCTCCATAGATGGTCAGAGTTCCTGTGACCAAACCAAGCTGAACTTTTTGATGCAGAGAAGATGGTACTGCCATAATGTCCGGGTGGTGAAGCCATGGCCTACCCAATAACAAGTTGAAAGATGAAGGAATATCGAGCACGTGAAACTCAACCTTAGATTTGAAATCTTCCACTGATATTTCCAGTTGAACAACTCCGACTACATCCCTGCGCGTATTATCGTAAGCACGCACTCCGAGGCTTGATGGTTGGAAATCCTTAGTTGTGAATCCCAGACAGTAGGCCGTGCGCAGCGGGCAGACATTCAAAGCTGATCCATTGTCTAGGAGAATAACAGGGACCCATTTCCCCATACACTTCATAGTGATGTGTAATGGCTTGTTGTGACTGGCTCCTTCTGGTGGTAAATCTTTCTCGGTGAATGTCACAACATGTTTTGCCCGGTTTGGTGCAAGCAAGGCCACCAGTGCTTCGGGGGAAGTGTCGGGTGGCACCTCCATGTTTGATAGAGTCTTGATTAGTTTCTGACGATGTTCCCTAGATGAGGAAAGCAGCCCCCAGATGGATACCGATGCTGGAGTTCTTTCAAGTTGTTTCCGAATGGGATCTTCCACTGGCGTAGAATTCCTTTGCGGTGGTTGAGTGACAACCTCTGGTGTTTGAGTGACAACTTCTGGATTACTTGGAACTGAATCGCTCTGGACGGGATCATCCCAAACAAATGCCCCAGCCTGAGCATGGTTAGAGGTGTTGCCCCTTTGCAGGTTAGCAGGTTGATAAATTCGTCCGCTTCTCGTTACTCGGTTGATTGATGACGGCTCTTCATCCCAAAAGTCTAAAAATTCGTTGACCTTTCGCTTCCCAGCCTTGATGGATTCCAACTTCCGCTGAGTGTCAAAATACTCGGTCCAAAAACCTGCGAGACTGTCCTCGACTTTTTGCTTCTCAATCTTGATGTCCTCCATCTTCCTTCCCAAATTTTCCATTGCTTGATTGCGCCAAAATGAATCATCCAACGTGGTCTTGTTGACAGTCCATACTTCATCATTGTCGAATCGGATATCAATCACATCTTCTTCATTCCAAAATGAATCTGTCATTAGAACCGAAACATTTGGTTGTGGAGGAAATGGAGCAGACGGTCGAGGCAGAGATTCCCCGATAATGTAGGCTTGAGGAAACCAGTCATGGTTGCCAAAAACAGTTTCTATGGCAAAATGTTCTTCAATCCCGAGGAGTGGAGGTGGCAGCAGATTACCCGATGGATGGGTATTGGGGACCCAATGATAAACTTCCCCGAGTGTCCGATTCCATATGTCTCTAGGTTCTTCAAACAATGCAGGGAGTGAGACTGCATCAAGTGGATCAGCGCAAATCGCCTCCCACCTTTCTCACCAATCTTCCTGTTCACTTGGCTCAACATATTCGAGAGTATGCACCATGCCTGCGATGCACACGACTTTGTCGATCCGACAGATACTGGAATCTGTTGGTATAGAAACAACCGGTTTAGCATGAGAATCTGGGATAATAAACTGACTTGGGTCCCACTCTTGGCGGAATTCTTCCCAATCTTGATCATTCATAGCCCACTCTTTTCTTTCTGCGATATCTGCCCATCTTGGTTTATGTCCCGATTTGATGCTTCTGAGGGAGCACACTCCCAAATTCTCTGGCACTGGAGCAATTGGCTTAGGCTCGATGGCTGGTATGATGTATAGGCTAGGATTAAATTTAGTGGAGTTTGGGTTATTTGGAGTGGAGCTGAGAGAGATTTGGCTGATTTGGGTATTGGACTTGTGTTCTAGCATGGGGTTTGAGACAGTGTTTGGCTTTTTGAGGGGGAGTGGGAGCGTTCCGTTTTCAATGAGGTCTTGGACTTTGTGCTTGAGACGGATACAATTGTTGGTATGATGGCCGGGCATTTGGTGATAGGAACAGAAGGCATTGGGGTTATGACTTGGAGGAAGTACTTTGGGTGGCTCGCGGGGTTCTAGTGGCTGGATGGCATCCTTTTCGAGAAGTTTTTTGTAGACTGTGGTCAAGGGAAAAGGGAATTGGTAGAAATTCCTTGCTTGCCGGGCTGGCTGGGTTGCTATCTGGTTAATAGGCTCGGTTTTGATTGGCTTTGAGTTAGAGGAGCTGGCCTGGGCATGGTTATACTGGTTGGTTCCGAACAGGGTATTGCTGTTGCCAGAGTAAACTCGTTTAGGCTTGGCAGATTCTCCTTTTTCAAATATACCGGTTCTGAGTGCATTTTCGACCGCAAGGCCGGCTTTGTAAAAAGTCCTGAAGTCAGCGGTGGTTTGAAAAACCACCAGGTGCTTTGCAAAATCTGGTGCTAAGTTCTTTGTGATGATTCTCATCTGTTCTTTCTCTGAGGGTCGATCTATCATCTGAGACGCTTTCCCTCTCCATCTCCTGATAAAGTCAGCAAAGGACTCGTTTGCTCCCATCTTTGTTGCATCCAGTTCTCGAATGGTCATCTCAAGTTGGATGTTGTAATTATACTGAGCCATGAAGGCTGCCCCAATATCCTCCCAACTTCCTTTCTTTGAAATGTCAAGATTGAGAAACCATCGCAGTGCTGGTCCCGTCAGAGTCTGCTGAAACATCTGACCCATGGCATTATTTTCAATGTTATACATGGACAGGGTGCCCACATATGTTTGCAGATGAGCTCTTGGATCTCCACTTCCATCAAACTTTTCCCAGGTTATAGGCTTGAATCCTTCCGGGAGTTTGGCACCGGGAAATAGACATAACTTGTCCATGTCAACACCCGTGGCAGCTACTTTCTCTTGTTTTTGGACTGATTCCTCGAGTTTAGCAACTTTTGCCATCATTGCTTCCAAATTCAGATTCTCTTGTGGTGGCGGATTCGGTGGCGGCTGCTCCCCTGGCCCTTCTGGTGGCTTGTTCTGAAGAGTTATTCCTTGTATTAGGAGTAGCAATTCGGACATCTGACTATCACTGTGCTCCCGTTGTTCTTCTAAGGCTAGTTTGAGAGCTTCGATTTCACTTTTGTTTGACATATCTGCAGGATCTGCTAAATCTGACTGTATTGCTTTTGACTCAGTTCGAATTAACCGTTGTTTGGGAGTTCTAGGTGCAGTGTTCTTCTCGCTCTTACCAATGATTGAAACTGATAGTGAAAACAAAGTGAATTTAGTGACTGGTGTAAAGAATGCTATGTGCATGAATCTATGTACAAATGAAAGAATGATGCATGATGTGCAGTGCAACCACAGTTTTGGAAAGGATTGCCCCAATTTCCAGTGCTCTGTTGAATATATCTGAATTTTTTTTGCAAAACAAAGGCCGAACCTTTTTTAGGGGTTGCCTACGTATCCCCATTTCGGAGGAATCAGGCCGTGACGTAGTTCGGGACTACAATTGGCTTTCTCCCTCAAACAACGAGAAATTCAACAAAGAGGAAAGTACAAACTACCATAAAGAAAAGTACAAACTGACTCAATAAAGCAAAATACAGACTCGATAAAGCTCAAACTGAATTGAGCTACAAAAGATAGACTTGACAGTCTCAAAAAGGCCCTGTAGGCTGGATCCACTGATAAATGGCTTGCTGTTGATTCTGGGTCTGACTTAGTTGCTGGATTTGGGGGAGCATTCCTGACTTGGTTCTTCTGGCTTTGCTTCCTTGTTTGGCTCTGGCTGCTTTAGCGGGTTCTCCAAAGCATACATTTTCTTGAGCTGTTGAGGAGACAAACCATCATTCAGAAGGATACAATCTTCATAGCAAGCTTCACAGTCACACTCATCCCAATATTTATGTCCTGTCACTGGGTCTTGGAAGTAGTAGACTGGTGTACCGCCTGGCTGGAAGTACTTAACTGGTGGCATAATGTCTTCATCCTCATCATCACTTTCTTGTTCTATCCTGACAGTGATCTTGTCGGGGATATCCTTGATTTCATCATCTGTGGGAAAGTGGAATTCCCAATCTCGATTGTTCTTGCTTTTGGAGTCGTCCCACTGAAGGGTTAAGCCTGGGTGGTCAGACATGGCTAGCTGGTGAAGCAACTTTTCGAGCTTGCTTTTGTCTGGGGCTTCATTCCCAACTTCTTCATTTCCCACTTCTTCAAGTATCCATACCGGTGCGCCATGATGGGTGGCAAAGGTGGACTTGAGTTTCTTGCTCCCGGATTGGTTACTCATCTTTGGTTACAGACTCTGATAAAAGAAATACAACATTCTAATTACTAGGAGGGAACGAGCCAATCGCTGCGCTTTTTTTTTGAAAAAGGAATTTGTTTATTTGACAGAGCATTCGATTATTGGGATAGTCCTTCTTATTACTGTGGAAGTGAGGATGTGACAACCTAGGGCAAAAGCTATCATGTATGCGCATGCAAGACAGACAAATAATAAACAGCAAGCAGTTAAACAGTTAACAAGATATATCACATAATCTTAACCTGTGGGTCCCTGTCCTAGGTTGGAAGGTTCTAGGTTAATTATATGCAAAGGCCGGTTTTGGTTTAGGGGGTTCCCCAGACTAGAGCCAATATTTGCCTCCCAGTGCCAAGTGTACTGCATGGCAAAGGTCAAGCGGCAGGCTGACTCATCACGGTCCAAGGTTGCTGAGCATCCGGGGATGTCCTAACACCAGTGAACTGGGTAGGGTAACCAAGATGCAGCAGCGGGGCTTATCCAACATCGATGCAAGTGATGCAAAAGTTTGGCAATAAAATTGTTTTCAAAAATCCCACAAATGTTTTTCAAGTTTGGCTCTCTTTCTTTTTAAATTAATCAAAATCTTGAAATTTTACTCACGCAAACAACCGAGAAAGCTCCAGTCCAGACTGATCGGGTTTTCACCCTGACATCAATCCTTTCTAGTACAGCGTGAAGCACGTACTTGGTGTCAAGCTTTCAAAGGGTTATTTTACGAGCGTAAAATGTCAAAAAAAAAAAAAAAAAAAATGATCCCCCGCAGAGTCGCCATTTTGTGGACGGTCGACCTCCACCCGCCGGTGTTTGTTTGAAAAATAGAGTCGCCACCCGGGTTTTTGGAAAATGGTTTAGGACCCGAGAAACCGTTTTGAAAAATGACTGAGAAAATGATTTATAAAACAATTTGAAAACCAGAGATTCGTTTTGGATTCGGGAGCCAGGTTACGAACGAGGAAGGGTTTTAATGCACCCCGTTCGCCCGATTGAAAATCGGTCTTTACTAAACATTTGTGGGATTTTATTGAAAACATTTTATTGCTGAACATTAACAGATAAACATTTTTAAATCAAGCAAAGCAGACGATAATAATGAAAAAGAAGACAAGTAATCAGCATGTAATTTACAATAATCATGCGAAAAATCCAAACTTCAAACTGTTCATGCAAGGCATTGTTCAAAATTTCGGATTTTACCAGAAAAGTGTGCCGTGCGGCACTGTTCATCAACTTAACTGTCAGATTTTCAAATGAGTACCGTACAGCACTCCAGATGTACCGTGCGGCATAGTAGGAGTGTCGTGCGGCACTATTGGCTGCACAACAGTTTAAAACTTTGGGTTTTCGATAAGATTGAATAGAGGCACATACAAAGCATGGAATGTGGTTAAAAATAAACTATCTTGAATAGGAAAACAGTATGTGCAAATATGAAATGTTCTTCCTCGTTGAATCGCTCTGTACGAGGCAATGTTTTCACCGTACGACGCGACCGGGAAGTATGAAATCAAACTGGTTTTTACTGTAACATGGGCGTACCGAATGTGGAGATGATATCAATCATCATCCCACACACGGCATCCCTCCCCTCAGGGCGCCAAGTTAGGAAATTGGCGAAACGGGATCGTACCTCGGTTTTGAAACTCTCGGATTAAACTTCTTTCTTGAAGTACTGAATGTGGCTTGAGCTCCCCTGAACTTCCATCTTCAATCTGGTGTAATAGCAAGGATGATAAATGGCTAGAATTTGAACTGACTTGGAGTAGCTACCTCACGGGTTTGTGACCGAAAAACAGGGCAATGGGTTTCGGTTTGCAACTGGATCGATTCTGGGAATATGAGGTAGATTTCTGGAGTTTTGAGGGTATTGGTAATAGGTGATTTTGAATATATGAAGAACTTAGGAGTAAAGTTTAAGAGAGGCTTTCCATGGTTTTTCTCGCAATTTTTTCTCGATCTCCATTTCCGTTGGAATTGATTGGCATTTATAGGGAATGGGTGAACTTGGTCATTACGTAAACTTCATCCTCACACAAAGAGATGATGATTCTAGGGTAGCTTCAAGGCCTTGCACGAAATCATGATGAGCAGAGGAGCCACTTCGTCAACATTTTGAGCTGCTGGGCATTCTGCAAAAGCTGTATGACAAGTGACAGTGTTGTACGGCACAAAAACTATGCCGTGCGGCACACTTACTGTGCCGTGCGGCATATCTGACCGCCAGAATTCAAAAGAGTGATGCACGTGACTCTGGCTGTGCCGTGCGTGAGAGATGAGTACCGTGCGGTACTGTTGACTGAGTTGACTTTGGAGAATTTCAATCCGAGAGTTCTTCCGGGCATTTCCCGTCATCATCGGGGATTAAAATGTATACGAGTGTCTCATTTTGGGGTGTCTACAAATTTTCAAGCTTAAAGCAACCGAGTGTTCCAACAGTACTTCCGCCCAAATGCCTAAGTAAGATAGATAGAGAGGTGTGTCCACAGCAAGAGAACTAGATGATACACCACAAAGGAAAGACCTAGTACAACCAATGAAAGCATATATTAGTCACTACTCCAAAATTTTCAATTTGTTTTGGCATGAGTAATAACAGATGATAATAAAAAATAAAAAAAAACAAAGCAAAATGGTATAAAAGAAAAAGATAAAGCAATTCTCAATAAATTCACTTGAAGACATTGCAAATAAATTCCATACTACTTTTGTGGTTTAGTGTGCAATTTTTTTTAGTTGCAGTCATCGTGCAATGCTTTTTTCTGTAAGGTGCAATATTGTTAAGCAAGGATGCAAAGTGAAAGAAGTTGATGTGCAATATGCAAAATCTCAGTCAAAAAACTTAACCAACAATGTTGTCCACAAAGGATGCTACTGGAGGGTCTTCATCAGATTGTTCTGCCAATCATGTGCATCTCTGTTGTGGAAAAAAAAGTAAGAAAAATGAAGCAATCAATAGATTTAACCAAGTGTTCGAAATGGGTTCTACATTGGGTTGTTTTCTCACGTATGTCATGTGGTCATCGTTCAACAACGATTTAAAAAGCAGTCAATAGATTCCATTAAACTAATGCATGATCCCTATTTGGTAAAAACATCACTTGCAAAAATAGCCACCACAGAAGACTTGCGTATGAGAGAGAGAGAGAGAGAGACCGACACATACCCAAATAATGGAATCAGCAAGAGTACTCCAAATGTTACTACGCTTCACCTTGGTATAGCGGATTGGCATGTGCTATGGTTGTGCCTGGCTCACGACAACGGTTGCAAGTCACTATGGCCTTCTCTTGTGTCTGCGACTCAATCCTCCTCTTCCTTAGTCGTCCGGCCTATCTTCTTACGGCGGGGGGATTTAATGCAGGGTCCGTACAAGAAACACCCTCAACATTAGTGCAGTTCGGCTCTAATGATGAAATCGGAGGCATGTCATGCAATGACACAGTGGACATGGAATTGTCATATATCACCATTTGCGTAGCCTTTGTCATCATTGGGTCGACCATATCGTAGATAGAAAAACATGAGTTTAAGATAGCCCGACAAGCATGGGCACACGGGACTCCAGACATCTGCCAAGCAAGACAACTACACGTCTTGGGGTGGCTGAACCTTACCGCAAAACTCTTCCTCTCCGTATTCCATACCGTGAACTCAGTCGGCGAGATAGCCCGATGCATATATTTTCGTGCAACCATCTAGGCTTCCTTAATGTCCTTCTCAATATTGGGACCAACAGGCAATTTCCATGAAAGAATCGCGGCCTTCTTACATACTAACAAATCAGTCACCTTGTTCACATGTCCAATCTAAATTGGAGGATGTCCAATTCCCTCAGCGGCAGTATCCAATTGTTGAAACATTCAGCCAGATTTGTGTACATCTTGTCCCACCTTTTGAAAGGGAAATAAGCATTCGCCTAGTGGTTTGGGTTGCTGTTTTCCACCCACTTTGCCAGATCTGGATGAAATGCAGACATCCTTCCCAGATGGAGCTTGTATATACCTTTAGTCCTTGCATATGCAATATCAGTTACCTTCAAAGCCTCCTTCCGTCTTTCATTTTTCAGGCCCTTGTTGCTAACAAACGTGCTGAAGTTCTCCTTTAGATGCCAGAGACTCCATGCATTACACTCCCTCCCAAACACCTTAATGATACCATTGAGCAAAGAAATATTCCGATCGGTGACCAACACAACATGACGTCCACCAACAACTTCTTTGAGATTTTCCAAAAACAACAACCAGTCCTCGTCATTCTCACTAGACACAATGGCAAATGCTAGTGGGTACAATCCATCGTCGGCATTGTGCGCACTTGCCGAGAGACAATGACCCCTATAGTATCCGGTTAAGAAACAAGCATCCAATTTTAGCACCGGCCTGCAACCTCTGTGGAACCCGGCAATGGAGCAACCATAAGAAACAAAAAGTTGCTTGAACTTGCCTTCATCTGTTGACGTCCATTTTGCAATAGTGTTTGGGATGGATTCCTCGCCGACACATCCATGGTACTAGGTGGAAAGAAGCCGAAGGAGGACCATTGATGGCTTCCTTAGCCCGCTCTTTTGCCCTCCATCCTTGATTGTATGTCAAACGACACCCCAAGGCAACCTCAAACTCATTGCAAATATCTCTCGGGAGAAATTGGGCTTGTCCAAAATCTTATTTTTGAAAATCAAGCCAACTTGGTTAGTACAAATGGTCGGCTTATAAGTTGTTCCATCTAATGCGTTGTGCACATGTTCATTATTTAGCACAATCACACGAACTAGATCACACTCATCGTCACACTTTGCTGTTACCTTCCACGGACAGCCCTTAACGACACACACTATTCGGTAGTAGGATATACTATTGTCCAAGTACTTACGTAAAACTGCTAAAACTGCTCTCTCTCTCTCTCTCTCTCTCTCTCTCTCTCTCTCTCTCTCTCTCTCTCTCTCTCTCTCTCTCTCTCTCTCTTTCTCTCTCTAAAACTTCTTACCCTAGCCGCCACCTTCATTTTCTTCCTCCTTCCCCTCCCCACCATTCTCGGCGGCGGGAGGGGAGGGATATTCACCTCCCTCTCTCTCTCTCTCTCTCTCTCTCTCTCTCTCTCTCTCTCTCTCTCTCTCGTTTTCTTTTGACATGTGGGTGCGGTGGTGGCGGCTGGAGGTGTCCCGTGGTGGTGTTTTGGCGGCGGTGATGGGTTGGCTTTTTGGATGCAGATCCTGTTCTCCTCCATCCCCCTTGCACTGGTTGTGGCCGGCCATGGCTGCTTTGTTGGGAGCAACTATTCCTGCCTAACGGCACGTCGGTTCTTTCGTCTCTCACGCCGGATCATTGATGGATGATTTCGGTTTCATGCCTAACGGCTTGTGTTGGATGACGGCTGGTGTTTTGGGGTTTTGTAGGGAGGCGCTGGGTGGGTTTGGTTGTGGCAGATTCGGTCGTTGTGGTGGGTGGTTCATCAAGGGTCAGTGGTGTTTCGGCGGCGGCGGCAATAGGTGGATCTGGTCGCTGGTTTGTGACGGGGTTTGTTGGGTTCGTTTGGCTTCTTGGAGAGGGGCGGTTGGTCCGTCCTTGGGGCAGCAACAGGGGCTTGTTCCCCGGGTTCCAGCGGCGGTGGTGGCAACGGTCGTTTTCCTCTTCATTTGGCCAGCGTGCAGCAGTGTTGGCAGCGGGGACGGTTGTGCTTTGAGGGGAGGCTTTTTAGGGTTTTATTGGTTGGGCTTGGCCCATTTTATCTAGGCATTTTTGGGCCTTGGGTGTTTCTTATGGGCTGGTGTTGGGCTTTTATGCCTTTTAGGTGGTTCCTTGATTGATCTCTTACCAATCATGGAGTAGGTCTCGGATTGGGCTGACATTTGCTTGTTTGCTGTTTCCTTGTCCTTTTAGTCTTGTAATATCTTCAAGATTAATGAAATCTTTTTGCTTTTCAAAAAAAAAAATTGTCCAAGTACTTAAATGAAAATTTGTTCAAGGCAGCAAAGATAGTGACTGCTTGCTTGAAAAGGTCAGGGCTCTCAAACAATTGACCTTTCCCCCACAATACCTCATTTGCATTTTCGGGCAAGTAAGGCACCAAACCCATCTCTTGGGTACAAGCACTGGAAATAGGCATGGAAGTAGAAGCTGTCGTTATTCCTCCAACAACAAAGGGAGCATTGTTGTCAATCACATTGGAATCCCTACAAAACATGTAAATTCAAACAATTCAATGACATTAGTTAACTGAATTCGACAAGTGAAAAGCATGATAACTTCAATTATGTAAATTAACTTAGGCTACTAACCTACCCGACGGAATAATGTCCGACAGAGGGTGAGGGTCATGAGTGCGTCCTGTCTCCTCGACAAACACGTCGACTTCGTCTTCGTTCAAGCGGAACAACATTCTAACCACCTTTTCGTCATTCAAGATAATATGTTTTGTCTTGTCCCTTTTGGTGTTGTAGAAAAAACTTTTATCCTCCACACTCGTCTTGAGGGCATCACAAACCGTTTCAAATAATTCATTCAAAGAGATATCATCTTCGATTAGAGCAGCTACACATATTCCGCCCTTGTACAAGAACGTGTCGTTGCTGTTAACTATCCGTTCACCACCCCAATAGCAAAAACAATTCAATGTCTTTTTATCGGCATTCGCCATACCTAATAACACGTTAGATGTATATTTAGTGTACAACAAACCAAATAACATAGGAGTAAACAACGATAATCCAACGCATTTATAGAACTTACCAATAAAAAACAAGACATGCAACGGTAATCCAAAATCAAAAGTAATAAACACCATTCAGAGTTCAACATGGGTGCAAAGCAGTTGTTGAGGAGTGCATCAATTCTCCATAAAGAGTTCAACAAATGTGGAGGAACAGTGCAATTGTAAAATATTTCCACAAACTGTAACTTGCATAAAAAACGTGCAAACATGGGTGCAACCCAATTGTTAAGGAGTGCGACATCTCTACATTAAGAGGTCAATAAAAGTGGAGGGACAGTGCAATAGTTAGTAAAAATAATTCCATAAAGTTTCACTTGGGTGCAAAGCAGTTGTTTAGGAGTGCAACAGTTTTCCAATAAGAGTTCAACAAATGTGGAGGAACAATGCAACTGTAAAATAAAAAATAAAAAAATTGATCCATCAAGAGTTCAACAGTTCTCCATTAAGAGTTCAACAAATGTGGAGGAACGGTGCTATTGCAAAAAATATATTTCCACAAACTGTGACTTGAGTAAAAATCGGAGGACATGGGTGCAAAGCAATTGTTGAGGAGTGCAACATCTCTCCATTAAGAGTTCAATAAAGTGGAGGGACAGTGCAATAGTTAGTAAAAATATTTCCATAAAGTTTGATTTAAGTAAAAAAATGTGGAACATGAGTGCAAAGCTGTTGTTGAGGAGTGCAACAGTTCTCCATAAAAAGTTCAACAAAAGTGGAGGAGTGCAATATTCAGTAAATTACATTAAATAAAGAGACAACAAATTCAAACTACATAGATGTCATAACATTCATAGTATCAAATTAGCATACATAACCCTGTTCGCATGTCCTACGAATACATTAACAAAATACATCCACCAAATGTATCCGTCACTTGTTTACAAAATACATCGACAACTACTTCGCAACTCAAGCCTACCATCCTATCATATATCAACTACATAAGTCAACGAGGTAGTGCGAATTGCGAAACCCTCCTACCTAAACCATGGCTAACTATTCCAAATACCACACAAGCACCAACAAGGACCATCAATGCAACCAACAAGGTAACCCAATATTTTTTTTCCATCCTCCTCGCCTCCTTAATCTTCAATTCATAGAGTCGAGTCATGTTGGCAATCTCTTTTGCATTGTTATTCTCACACTCCTTGTACTTGTTCTGAAACACCTTTGCCTTATCCTCCCACAAGCTTGCCTTCTCCTCCAACAAGCTGGCCTTCTCCTTCAAGTACTTAATCTCCCTCTCTAAATTCACTATCTTCTCATCATCAAACCATTCGAAGAATTCGCACGATTTTGGATCCTATAATGATATAATCAAATTATGCTAAGCCACTACACTTATCGATTCAACCAAACAACAAATTTTTAGGCACTTACCAGATATTTTTGACAACTAAAAAACCTCCGTCCAGGATTTTCCTCAGTTCTAGAAGGCTTAAGAACAGTTTGATCACCACAATGGCACTTCGGCCGCCACCACCTACCAGCACTTGAACTAACAGAACCCGATGACATATCATTTGAAAACTTTCATCGTTAGTCCAACAAACCACCTTCAACTAAATTTTGTTGAAGTACAATTATCATTTCAAAAGTTCCCCCCTCAACTAATTCCTTAGAATTTAATACAATGAGTCCAAAATTCTTGATATGAGCAGCATATGACCACTAATAACAAATAGTTATAGAAAGTTCTAGGAAAACAAATAGTTATAGAAATTTGAGGACTGGTACAGTCGAGACAAACTAACAAAGTTTTTAGAGTGTAAAAAACATACAACATGGATGCAATGATTTTGTTGAGGAGTGCAACAGTTATCCATTCAGGGCGCAACACAAGTGAAGCAAGGGTGCAATGGTCAACGAGTGATTCTAGCAACTTTGTCTTAACGACACAAGCTAACCCCATTTGGACCAAGTATGGTGAAATCAAACCTTGGAGGAGTGCAATACTTGTCCATGACATGTTAAACAAACTAGGAGCAAGGGTGCAATGGTGAGAATATTCGTTGCAACAAACTCTATTTCATCAATTACTGATTACATTCACTTCTAATGAACACCATTGTTTGATTCCTACAACTCAGCCTTGTAAATATCATCTCAAACTAAAAACATAAAAATTTCAAAAATTCAAGCCATGTGTTCATCATGAAATTATCAGATCTAGGGTCAACAATAAAGTGTGTGAGCTTTGCACAAATTTGCAGAACAAAATGTCAGATAAGTGGGATGGAAACCCAAAAATCGACTGAGCATATATGAACCGAACCAAACCCATTGAAAATTTCGACTTGTTTTCGCGTACCTGTTGGTTTGCTGTACGAGTATGGTTGATCTTGTGGTAGGCCTTGCTTCTTTTCGTAGTGAAAGTGCAAGAGAAGACGAGGAGAGTGAGAGAGTAGGGGAGAGATGCTTCAGATCTAGGGTTTCTCTCTCTTTCTTCTAGGTGTCGTCTCTCTCTTTCCCCCCTCTTTTTTACGTTAAAGTGACAGAGAAGGGAGAGTGAGGGAGGAGGTTGGTTTAGGGGGTCATTTTTAAAACGAGGGTGTAGACACCCCGATTTTGAACCCAAGATGCACTCGAGCATTCCCGATGATGAAATAGACCAATTGTGCATACCTCGAGGCTAAGAACAAGGCTTGAACTCACCGAACCACCCTAAACCATTCTAAACCTTCCTAGAACAACCTTAAACCAACCAAAATGACCAAAATACCCTTCAAACCATCCATAAACCATTTCAAAACAAACCCAAGCCTACATCATCTTCTAGTACATTCAAAACCCTCTTTTTTGATATATAATACGTCTCAATCCATTTTGAAATGAGGGAGATGTGTCCGTTTTACCAAAATGACTTATTTTCCCGACCTTCTGAGGGTAAAATGGTCACATACTTGAATGTACAAATTATCTTGGGTTCAAACTACTTGGGTTAGAAAGTACACTCGACAAGCTTTCCAACGCTTCAAACCACGCATGAAACGGAGTTCGGTAGCACCCGGGGCGGCCCCGCAAAGTTTTACCTTTTGAGCAACAGCCTTGAGCGCTCAAGCCCATGGCTTTGAGCGCTCAACTCCGAGCCAGATCAGTTTTCTGCAGAGCATCTAATCATGATATTCTACTGCAAGAGGAGCGTCTACCTATGTTTTCTACTGCCTAAATACACTTCCTAGACCCTTGAACATCTCCTCAATCACCCCCCAAACCCAATTCAAAAATTAAACCCATTTCCCTCCCATTTCTCTCTCTATATAAACCCCCTTTGGCTGATCTCTTACACTCTCACACCCTTCATCAGCCCTCTCCACTCTCTCTCATCACTTCAATCACGTTTTAGCCTTTCTCTCCTCCATAGCCACCACCCTCCATCATCTTCAACCTCCAAAACACCCAAAAATCTCATCTTTAAGGCCTACAACACATGGGTCTTTGAGAAACCAACTTCAACAGCCCCTCTCTCACTCTAACAAGCCATTTACAGCCCATACATTCCATCAATTTCGTCCAAACCTAGCTCTTCCATCAAAACCCACCTCATCCAAGCCAAAATAACCATTTTAAGCTCAAATCCTCCATCATCCACTCAATCAATCACTCAATCAACCCTACACTTACACTCCTCTGACCAAAATACTTCATCTATAGCCCATAAACACAGCCACTACCCATCCATTCATCAAACCACAAGTTCAAGCCTTGATCATAGCCAAAAAGGTAGAAAATCATGTGAAAATCACTATTTTGGTCTTGCTGAGGGAGACCAGTGGGCTCATTCAAGTTCCTCATACTTGAAATGAGCCTACAAGTTCTGAAAAGTATCATAAAATAGCAGAATTTGGCGATCTGGGAAGGGCTTGAGCGCTCAAGGCTTTCACCTTGAGCGCTCAAACCCCAACAGATATGCAGTCACAGTGTTTCAGCCATAACTTTTTACTCCAAACTCCGTTTTCAACGTATTATATATCAAAACGTAGATATTTTGAAGGGCTACAACTTTGTAGTTTTGTGTTTTTCTCATTTCTATATCAAAACCCTCCAAAACATGCAAATAGTGTCGGAAAGATAAATAATTTTGTTCAAAATGGTGTTTTAAGTTCTATTTTTCTCCTTCATTGTCATTTTCCTTGTTTATATCATTCTGTAATCGCATTGTACACTTCACACAAGCATCCACTATCACTTAGTTTGTGTTTTAATATTCATTTACGTGTTTGCCATTCCCGTATCCCCCATTTCGTGTTTAAAATCAAATTTCAAACATTTCCAAAATCCCACAAAATGTTGAGTAGAGACCGGTTCACGGACCGGGCGAGAGGGGTGCCGTAAAACCCTTCCCCTCTCGTAACCAAACCCCCGAATCCGAGAAATCTTTGGTTCCGCCATGATCAGTGAAATCTTTTTCAAATGGGCAAACAAGTCATGTTTATTTTTTATCGGTTTCTCGGGTTCGGACCTCAAATCCGGGTGGCGACTCTAACAATCACAATCTTTTCGAACAATCTCGGTGGGCCGTCCACAGAGGGTATATTGGTCCAGAGAAAAATGGGTTCCATTTATGTGCAATTAAAATTTTTCCTTTTCATGTTGGGAGCAATTTCCGGAAAAGTACACCATGAGTTTGCAAATAGTTTCCCCTACTTCCATTTTTAAGCAATTTTCCCTTTTTTTTTTATCTCCCTCATTAGCCTAGGCCTTGTTCTTAAATGGTTTTTATCTCATAAAATCTAGTTTTGATAAAATCTAATATTCTCAACGGATTTTAGCAAAACTAGATTTTATCAACACTACATTTTATGACACAAAAATCATTTATAAAACATCTTTATCAACCTTACATTTAATCCATTGAGAAAACAATGACATTTTATCACACTTCTAAACAAAACTACATTTTTTCAAAATTAGATTTTATCTCATAAAATTCATTTAAGAATAAGGCATAAGTAAGGACAGTGCTACCCGTACAGAACAGGGGGCACAAAAAATGTACCGATCGCGTTCGGGGACCCACTTTTGGGTCCCACACGAGTGATCCAAACCGTTCATTGTTCTTAAAACATTTTTCCGAGGGGCCCACAAAATTTCAGCTCAATCGGACGGTTGGAAGTGCTCGAACCAAAGTCCCACCGTTTGAATCGAATTTTTTTTTATTCAAACGGTGAGACTTTGGTTCGAGCATTTTCAACCGTCCGATTGAGCTGAAATTTTGTGGGGCCCCTCGGAAAAATGTTTTAAGAACAATTAACGGTTCGGATCACTCATGTGGAACCTAAAAGTGGATCCCCGAACGCGATCGGTACATTTTCGGTCTCATTTTTTCTGTACCCGTATCATTATCCATAAGTAAACGTGTTATCTATGCATACAACAATTCTTGCAAGAGAACAGCCAGCATCAGCTCTCTCTCTCTCTCTCTCTCTCTCTCTCTCTCTCGTCGAAAAAGGGAACAGTCACGAAAATTTCCACACTTGAGACGTCTCTCTCTCTACAATCCCACCTTTACCCTTCCATGGCGGTCTTGAACCGGCTTCTTAGACCAAGCGGCTGGGCCTTGTCCTCCTCCTCCTCCTACAAACTCCGGAGCTTATTTTCATCTTTGAATTCCGGAATTGACCTTGGACCGAATTCTCTTTTGAACCACGAGCCTCTGCCTCTGCATCGAGATCCCAAGGCCAGGAATGTCCAGTGGGTGTTCCTCGGTTGCCCCGGCGTCGGAAAAGGAACTTACGCCAGTCGTCTTTCGAATCTCCTCGGCGTCCCTCACATCTCCACCGGCGATCTCCTCCGCGATGAGCTGTCATCCCAGGGTCCCCTTTCGTCTGAGGTTCCTCCATGATTATATATATGTTGCATCTCTCTATGTTTCTCCGTTGTTTTATGATGTTGAATCGTGTGTTTGAATTTGTAACTGTAGGCGTTTTTTTGTTACGCTAATTGGAGAGAGATTTCTGCTGTTTCGATTAGACTAGCCTGCCTGAGGATTTTGATTGAGCGTAACATAATGCGAGAAACGGAATGAATATAGTTTAGCTATATGATTTCATAGGATTGACTGAAAACTTGCTGCTTGTCCCCTCAAATAGTGGAGCCTCTAAATGAAATTACCCTTTCGTAACAGTATTTAGGTTTATCTGCTCTTTGATAAGCTGATGAAACCATTACTTGATTCTTTGAGGACCCTTTAAAACTTTTAAGGGGACCGATAGTGAATGGATATATATACTTATAGTGAGAGATTAGTAAAAACACACCCCCGTGATATCGATATATGCCATCCTTTGGTTATCTAAGATTTGATAGACATTTAATCCGAGCTGTAAATTTTTTAACTAAACGGTGGATATGGGACTCTTAAATGTATCCGATGCTCCAATCAGCCCTCACAGACATGCTCTGGGATCCGCAACATGATTCTTACGTGAACCGGTGAACACGGCATGATTTGTAAATGAAACTCGGAACTACATTAAAAAGCTGCATAACAGTCAATCACTATATTCATAGTACAATCATTATTTTCAACTAACACCACCAAACCTCATAGCTCGGCTTTGGTAATAAAGTGTCTGCCATGGATTCTCCTAATATGGACGCAGCATGGTTTTGAACTCAAAACTTGAACCAAGCTGTTTCTGAACTATGGGAAGCTAGTTGTATATCATCCAAGTCATATGGAAGCAGAAGTCATGAACTATACAAGGTTGGCTCTCCTCGTACAACGGTATCTTTGATAGGATATGTGGAGATTTGTAACTTACCGGGTTCATATATATCTTGCACCAACTTCATATCTTTACTAACCATCCGCGGCCGGTAGAGAAACTGTCTGCTATGTGATATCAGTCCCCAGCTGACCTTTTGTAGTGTCTCTGTCTCCTAGAAGAATTCTGCTGTCATGGACCGAACTATCTCGAAACTGACCAAACCACCACGAAGCACTACCAGAACCGCCAAAATGACCCAGACCTGTATCCGACTTCAAGCTATTCTTCTTGATAATTGAATGATTGGCCAAGCTTTCATGTGTGAAGACCTTTTTGCATCTGAATTTCTTATTGCATTTTACCCCAGATTGTTTGAAGACACAAGTATTTTTTTTATGGAGAGCTTTGGAAAAGTCATATCACTAGTTAAGGAATTTGTTTTGCCAAACCTTACCACCAAAGGAAAGCAGCTCGATAATTTCTGAGGAGATTTGAGGTACCACTACCACATCTGTTTGGATATTTCATTTACATGGTGTGGTTGCCATTTTCTAGTTTTTGGGATTGTAAGGTTACATTGCAAGTAAGAATAGTAAATGTTATTTCTCTTTGTTTGATCCCAAATTGAGGTGTGTTGTGCATTTATATTGGTTCGGAACTTCGACTATAGTTCCTTGTTAACATATGGCACTGTTATTCTATAGCTTTACATTTCATGTACGAGGGAATTTTTGCAGCAAAATTCTGTCCAATAAAACTGCATTTATGAATTCAAAACTGCGGGAGAATGGTTTAAATTGTACACAAAAGTAAGAAGAATATGAGGCTAAATTTTTTGCACTTCGTACTCTTCCCTCACATCAATATGCCTCTGTATACTGTATTTCTCTCTTTATTTGTGTTCTTTCTATTTTGCAGCTTGCAAAGATTGTTAACCAAGGAAAATTGGTTTCAGATGAAGTTATAATAAACTTATTGTCCAAGCGTCTTGAAGCTGGAGAAGCTAAGGGTGAAACAGGATTTATTCTTGATGGTTTCCCTCGAACTATAAGACAGGCAGTGAGGATTTCATTTCCCTCTTCCACTAATTATTGTAGTACCACAACACAAATCTCTGAATAGTAGACATTTTTCAAGTTGACAACTACTACATCAAATTTCTTCTCTTGTTCCGTCTTTGATTGGTAAAATTCACAAGAGGCACTAACAGTGCCCAAAAAAGCAGGGAAAACATGAAGTATACTGGTGCTATAATTGGTCAAACTCCTAAAATCTGAACCAAAAGTAACTTAGTTTGCACATGGAGAACTGATGAAGTAGCTTGACGTCTTAAGTTTATTACGATGGATATGACGTTTTTTCTTTCCTTGGCAACAAAAGGCCGGAAATATGTTGCCAAAATATGTAATTTAGGTTGATACTTCTGTATGCTGACTGAAATTGCAATTTGCAAGTAATGTTGTTGAAAATTCTTTTCAATAGTAGTAATTCAGTATAGACTGGAGACTTCAGTCCTACTAACATAAGTGGAAGAAGGAGCAAGTCGCAGGCTGATAAAATTAAAAGTTGTGGTAGGTCTTCAATGACAGGTAGTAGAGAAGTCGAAAGAGCAAAGAGGGAGAGGAATTAGATGCGGGTAGAAATCAATGATGAAATCCTATGACCCATAAAACTCTGGATATCTTGTATAGTTGTACATAATTTAAAATAGTGTGCAATTGTACAGCCTTGCTGAACCAACTCTTGGCCAGAATTTCACTTGATTAGTAATCTCTGTTCAAATGGTTGTAGTCTTGTAGACCTGGCTAATCATGTTCTTTTATAGATCTATTGAGTTGCTATGTTCCTGTGGCTGACAAGTAGGAATTATTTGTGTCTATTGTCAGCATTTAAGAGATTTGAAGGATATCAAGCCTCCACGTTACACTCTTACGTACATTTCCATAATGCTTGTTATGTTCTTGCGAGCATTTTTCAATAATGAGTGCGTACTTTTTTTTTTCCTACTTTTCACTTTCTTCAGTTCCATGTTGTTTCCCACTGCGCGTAGAATTATGTCGAAAGGTTACATTTCCAAATTGCTTTTTTGTTGTTGTTGAATACATTTCCATTATGATTAACTGAGGAGTGCCTGCTTTTGTTTTGGTATTCTTCAGTTTACGTAGCTTCCTATCCCACCAAGAATCATATCTTGACAGAAATCTATGAATACATTACTTCCGTATCCTACTAACTTGGCTTTGTACTTCCGTTATGTCCAGGAAATTTTGGAGGGAGTGACAGACATTGACTTGGTTATCAATTTGAAGCTTCGGGAAGAAGCATTGCTTGCAAAGTGCCTCGGAAGAAGGATATGCAGTGAGTGTGGAGGAAATTATAATATTGCCTGTATTGATATCAAGGGTGATGATGGAAGCCCTGAACTGTATATGGCACCACTTCTCCCCCCTCCCCATTGTGAAGCAAAACTAATTATGCGATCCGATGACACTGAAGAAGTTGTAAAGAAGCGACTCCGAGTATACAATGAAATGGTAACACTTCATCTTCTTAGAATGTGTTTTGCCAATTTAGTTATTCTTTCTTTCTGCATGCAATTTAGAAATAAATGGTCTGAGTTATTCTTGATGTTCTTCTTTATTTGTTGTTTGTTAATCTCTTACGTAGATTTTCTAGTTCAATGGTAAGATATTAGTTTGATGCGCCTACCTGATTACTGCCTCGATACGAGTTACCATTCCGATGGAGCATGTGACACTGCAAATGGAAACCTTTTGAAATCCGTAACTAGGTGGCATACATACCACTAAATAACGGATTTTAATAGTGTCTCTTACCTCAATTATGATATGAAAACGCGAAATTAGGGCAAACGAAGTTATTTTATCAGTTATTTAAAAGATTGCAACTAATGCTGGTGGTCCATTAACTGATGTGATGATAATAATTTTATAATTGCAGAGTAAACCTGTGGAGGAGTTCTACCGCAGTCGTGGGAAGTTGTTAGAGTTTGATCTTCCTGGAGGAATCCCAGAGTCCTGGCCAAAACTGCTCCAAGCTTTGAATCTGGATAACCACGAGGACACCAAGTCTGCAGCGGCGTAAATGTTTATGGCTTTATAGCACATTCCTTAGGTAAGTTGATCATTCTTTGCATGTATTGCCTTGTAATTTTGGACAAAAATAAGAAACTATATCCCTACGGAGGGGAATACGGTAAGATTCCCAAGCTATTTGCAAGGGTAGCTTCTTTTGGGCATTGGAGTTGTCTGTGACAGTGGTTGTATGCTCGTAGACGAACTGTGATATTACTGTATGTAAACCATTATGTAAATAATACTTGCGCTGGAAAAAAAGAAAAAATAAAAGTTAGAAGGATACGTGTCATTCAATTTATGGCTCATTGTCATTTGATTCTACGGATTTCGCGCGGAGGAGGCCTTTGCTCCGTTGGGATGAGCTGGTCGAGATGAGGTGTCCAGTCACTACTCACATGGGTGAGGTAGGGCCAACTGTTTTCCCAGTTTACAGGCCATACATGGATACAACTCTGACACAGGGACACTACCTAGGACACCACGTAGAACTAAAGTCATAATAACTGGCAGGTTTCATAAATGAAAGACCTTTTTTCCTCCCATACCAAAATGAAGGTGGTAATGAGAAATTACTTGGTAACAGAGTAGTGGAGCGTAATTGAAAAAGAAAGATGTTGTATTGATGGGAATGGAGCCCATGGCCTCAAGATTATGAGCCTTGCGAGCTATCAAATTTGAAGTCAACCTTTGAGGGAAAAAACTACCACCCGGGGTGGCTATCTGCTTCCTATTTCAAAGATCCTATTTTATTTTTTATTTTTAATAACGGTGGGACTAGTACCTTTTACACATTTTCCTACAAAGTCAGGATCCTCGTTTAGGCACTGGACAGTCCTTCTGGAGGCAAATGCGAGCCCTTTCTGGGCTCACTTCGGTGATCAACACTTTAACTTCTAGATCATGTCGAGAATTTCAATCCTACCAAAATTCTTGTTGATCATATATATAATTCAAGAGCACTTTGTATCTTTGAGAAAAAAAAAATGGGTTGGCACATTGTATCGGTAATCATTTTCCTCGATACAAACAGCTTGCACTTCTATCTTGGCCAAAAAAGAAAGGAAAAAGGTTGGCACATTGTATTGATACTCATTTTTCTCAATACAACAAAAGTGTTTAGATAATATACTTGCGTCTTTTCTTTTCCCTTTTACATTTATTTAGTTTTGCCATTTCGAAAGTTTGTGTCAAAAGTGTATAGTGCAGTAATGCATAAAACTACAGTAATTGTTGGAAAGCTGGAGAGATCCCTTTGGGTTGTGCATTTAGATTTCGGCCAATAATGTGCAATATTCTGGACCAAATTGGCTCGTAGATGCTTTGATGTGGGTGAAGGATCACAGTTTTGGTCAGATTTCCTGATGGCTATTGATACCGCCACATGGTATCACTTCTATATCCAAGATTTAGGCCTAGTTTTCCAAAAGATTTTATCAAATCTCTCACATTTGATTGATAAAATCGTTTGGGAAACTCATTACTGTGAATGAACCCTGTCGAGCAGTCCTTTCACTTTTGTTCCCTCATTTGGCAAGAGTGGGGTTACTTGCTTTAAATATGACAAATGGCACTTTAAATGGAAATGGGGAAATGACCGGACAGTGGGAAAAGGGGCAAGAATTCCTAACTTAATGGTGCACTTTTTGGAAATCACAGTAGGCATGACAAGGAGAAAAATTAGGCCAATTCTATTCGCAACCGAGGAATGACTAAATTTAACCCCCTAACATTTAATCAATGGTAGACAAAAATGCCCTTGCGTAAAAAGACTTTTTTGTCCTTAATGAGTGAGATGCAAATAGCACAAAGCAATTAAAAGACAACCACAAAAAATCTATAACCCATATTATCTCCAACCCATCTACACAATCATCTGCCGAAAAAAAAAACCAGATCTCCATCGTGTTCTTCTTCTTCTTCCTGTTACATGCCCTAAAAAATCTCTGTTCTTCTCTTCTCCCACATCTCCATCTCCCACCTCAAACCCTAAAGAACTTTCACTCCCCTCCTCATTCCTCACCTCTCCCTCAATGGAGAATCCAATGGAGGTTTCCATGGAAGGTTCTTCACCTACATTTGACCCACAATGCTCTTTTTTTTAAATGGAAGAAACGGAAATGGGGGTAAATTTTTCGATTACAAGCTGCAAGAAGGTCGACAAGGAAGATGATGGGAACAAAATGGTGGTTTGGGAGCCAAAAACGAGCAAAGAGGTAAGACCCAGATTTAAGTTTCGCGTTTTCGTCATTTGAAATTCGGATTCCCAGTGTTGAAATTGCACGTGATTTTCATTCTTTAAAGTTTGAACTACATACCTTATTTCGAATTTTAAAACATGACAAAAAGTTTGAAACAACTAGGTTTAAATTCCCGCCAATTGATTCATTTGTTTGAAACCGAATTTTATACACCTATTCAAATTTTAGAATATGAATTAAGACGTTACTTCAACTTATAAAATCTGAACACGGAACTGTAGGATATGAAGATTTAAATTAATTGTTTATGTCCGAATAGTAGTAAATATTTCATCTTTTAATATTTGAAATTATGACAGGTTTTCAATTGTTAAATCTTGATGTTTTGATCATTAAACTTATAAAACTTCATCTGTTGATCATTCAATTTGTAATATCCGAATTTTAGGTCACAGCTCATTTTTTAATAATGGAATTTGTCATGTTTTCAATTGTTAAAACTTGAGGTTTGCTGATCAATATGTATTTTTGTGGGATCATGGTGTGTGTGTGTCTATATATCCTGTGAGGGCTCCCTCACAAAAAAGTGCGGGAAAACAATTGTGGGCTGTTGGATCCTATGCCCTTCACTCAATCCAACGGCTCACAACTGTTTTCTCGCACTTTCTTTTGTGAGGGAACCCTCTTAGGAAACTTCTTGTATATATATATATATATATACGGAAAACTTCTAATCCACACCTCCCGGAAATAAGAAAAAAATGGTTTTTTTTGTGTTGCAAATTATTTTTGGAAAATCTGATCCGTCCAATGTGTTCAGAAGGTGTTTTCAAGGGTCCACGTGGGAAATCTTCAAAAAAAAATACCAGGAAGGGCTTGATCCAAGCAGTTTTCGCAAAAAATGTAAATATATATTTTTTGCGAAAACTGCTTGGATCAAGCCCTTCCCAGTATTTTTTTTTGAAGATTTCCCGCGTGGACCCTTGAAAACACCTTCTGAACACATTGGACGGATCGGATCGTTAAAAAAATGTTTGGATCATGAGGTCCGAAAATTAAAAGTCCGGATAAGAAGTTTACCCTATATATACACCACACTTCCAATCCAAGATCCCGGATTTTAATAAAATCCACACCTCATTGATCCCGATCAAATTTCGACGATCCGAACCGTCCAATGTGTTTAAAAGGTGTTTTCAAGGGTCCCCGTGAGATATACAGTTTTTGTGAAAAACGGCTCGGATCAAGCCCTTCCCGGTATTTTTTTTTGATGATTTCTCACGGGGACCCTTGAAAACACCTTTTAAACACATTGGACGGTTCGGATCGTCGAAATTCGATCGGGAAAGTGGATGTCCGGATTTTTTTTAAATCCGGGCTCCCTGACTGGAAGTGGACTCTATATATATACGGCAATTATCCAATCAAGGATCCCGGATTTCCCGGATTGAAGCGTTTTGATGCTTTTAACGATTGTTTTTGGGAAATCCGAGCCGTCCAATGTGTTCAAAAGGTGTTTTCCAAGGTCCATGCGGGAAATCTTCAAAAAAAAATACCGGGAAGGGCTTGATCCAAGCAGTTTTTCGCAAAAAATGTACATTTACAGTTTTGCGAAAAACCGCTTGGATCAAGCCCTTCCCGGTATTTTTTTTTGAAGATTTTTCGCGTGGACCCTTGAAAACACCTTCTGAACACATTGGACGGATCGGATTTTCAAAAAAATATTGGGAAGGTGGAGTCCCGGATCCGGGAGTCCCGGATGAGATCCGGGAGTCCCGGATGAGATCCGGACTATATATATATATATATATATATATTTTTTTCAGTGTGACGCTTCAACGCGTGATAGCCACATAGGCCCATCTCCAATTCTATATGATTATGCGGAGTATTTTACAACGGAGGAGGTGAGTGGTAATATTTATATCCTTTCAAATGTGGAAGTCTCAGATACGGACTTGATTGTTATTTTTATAATGGTCGTAGGTGTTTACCACAGATGATGCCTTAAAAGATTGGATAAAAAGTACTAGTCAAGCACACGGTCATGTGACTGTGACCAAGGCCTCTGAGAAAGCCGGAAAGTGTTGTCGGCCAATGATGAGATTTGCATGTGAACGAAGTGGGAAGGACAAGAAGTTTGCCAAGAAGTCTGATGGTATTGATCGGGTTGTGAAGAAGAGAGTGCGCAACACGGGGTCAAAGAAATGTCAGTGCCCCTTTGAATTGAAATGTGTACAAACATACCAAGGGTGAACTGTTACTGTATTGGAGGGGCACAACCATCCTCCGACATTGAGTGAATTAGCATTGCACTCTTTCAAAATACTCATTGCCCCTTAAATCAAACTTCTTATTTTGGAAAAAATAACTATTACTCCTTAAATGAAAAAATGTTGCACCTTGAGTGTATTACTATTGCGCCCTACTCATTGCTCCTTAAATCAAAATTCTCATTTTGGAAAAAATAATCATTGCTCCTTAAATGAAAAAATGTTGCACCTTGAGTGTATTAATATTGCACCTTGAGTGTATAATATTGCACCCTACTCATTGCTCCTTAAATCAAACTTCTCATTTTGGAAAAAATATCCATTGCTCCTTAAATGAAAAAATGTTGCAACTTGAGTGTATTAATATTGCACCTTGAGTGTATTAATATTGCACCCTACTCATTGCTCCTTAAATCAAACTTCTCATTTTGGGAACGAAAAAAAAAACCATTGCGCCTTAAATGAAAAAATGTTGCACCTTGAGTGTATTAATATTGCACCTTAAGTGTATTAATATTGCACCCTACTCATTGTTCCTTAAATCAAACTTCTCATTTTGGAAAAAATAACCGTTGCTCCTTAAATGAAAAAATGTTGCAGCTTGAGTGTATTAATATTGCACCCTACTCATTGCTCCTTAAATCAAACTTCTCATTTTGGAAGCACATTTTAGATTCAGAATAGCATTGCTCCTTAAATGAAACAACATTGCACATTGATTGATTTGGAAAAAATAACTATTGCTCTTCCGATCAAAAACCTTCTTTTGTTATTTTGGCATCGTTTGAGAACATCATTGCACCTAAATAAAGACGATTGGGGCAGTGTAATGTCTAGATCCAACCTTTTGTTTTGTGAAACATAACTATAGCTCTTTTGAAGAAATATTGCACATTGAGTAAATTATTTTGTCACCCTTCGAGAATAGCATTGCACACGAATAAAGACAATTGGGTTGCCAACGTGATTTATAAATCTAACTTTTTGTTTTTAGAAAAATAACTATTGCTCCTTATATGAAACAATGTCGCACCTTGAAAAAATTAACATGGCACCTTTTGAGAATAACATTGCACCCAAATGAGGACGATTAGTGTTTTTCTCTTAAGTTTCAAGTCTGGGGTATTTTTGTCCAAGTAAAATAAGAATAGCATATATTGTATTTATTTATCCTCCTGCCATGAGCTAATGATTTCCAAAAAGTGCACCATTAAGTTGGGAATTCTTGCCCCTTTTTCCACTGTCCGGTCATTTCCCCAATGGAAATTAACACTCAAGGATGGAGCCGGGGGGGGGCTAGTAGGGGCAGTCGGCCCCCTTACGTTTTAAAAAAAAACGTACTATTACATTGAAGAAAAAAAATTAAGATCAAACTATATAGTCCCGTCCCCCCTCCGTTTTTTCGTTAAAAAAAACTAATAGTAACAACTTTAATATTTATCAAGCTATGAAACAACTTTGTACTAAAACTGGTTTTAATGAGGTTTAATTACAATTCTTATAAACAAAAAACGCCCAAAATTTATAATCCAACTCACTTCAGGGACTCAAGACCTGTTCACTTTTAAAAATTAAGGCTCACTGAAATTTTGGAATACCAAAACTCTTTAACGTGGTCTGTGGACATTAAAGGTGAAGGGAAAAGAAAAGAGCAAAAGATATTGGGGGCTCCCAAAACAGTCGATTCTCAATTGCAAGAATTGAACACTCGGCTTAAGGAAGATACAATGGAGTTGCTCATTCTCAGCACATCTCTAGATCCTCGTGATGGCTTCAGCTCATTCAACATTGAAGATACTTGCAAGCTTGCAAAAAAGTATTATCCAATGAATTTCACTGAGTAAGAAAAGTACCACTTATAATATCAATTGCAAAATTATAAGCTTGATGTGTCTAGGCATCCTGAGTTCCAAAATCTCTCAACGATTTCAAAGTTGAGTGAAGTGTTGGCAAAGATAAGAAAGTACACGATATATCATCTTTTTGATAGGTTAATTCGGCTTATATTAAATTTACATGTTTCAACGGCTACAACCGAACATGCATTTTCTGCTATGAAATGTGTGAAGACAAGATTTCACAACAAGATTGAAGATGATTATTTAGCAAATTTCTTGATCACTTATATTGAGAAAGATATTGCTCGAGGGTTGGACACAGACTTTATCATTGATGCTTTTAATAACAAGAAAAAGTGTCGAGCACAGTTCAAGATGCCTGATTTCAGTAGACACTGGATATGATTAAATAAACGTTAATACCTTTTGCAATCTAAGTTGATATTAGAAACATGTTTAGTTTCATATGTATTGGTGATATTTTGTAGACAAACACACACATATACACACACACATTTTTTAGTTAGTAAAAATTCATATCGTTGTCTTAATTTTAATTATTTTTTATTGTATATATCCGTCTCCCTACGCCAAAATCCTGGCTTCGTCCCTGTTATAAATATATGGACAATCGTATGAATCAAATTTACTAGTGGGACCTCGATACTACTATACGACAAATGGATAATAATATCTTCGTCGTCTTCTTTTTTTTCTTTTTTTAGAATGAAATGAATAATATGAGAATTTAGACAAGTGGAATATTTATTTGCCACATGGGCTATGTGTAGACACCCCAATTTTTACCCCTGTGTATCCCCAATGATGAAAGAAATGCTCAGCGGTACTTTGGAACAGCTTGGAACAGCTATTGTGAACTTCAGAAACTTTGGACAAAAAATAGCCCTAGCCGTACGGTTCACTCGACAAAACCGTACGGTTCACTCTTCCATAATTAAGCCGTGCGGTCTACTTACCTAAGCCGTGCGGCTGACCCTGTAATCCGTGCGGCTGACCCTGTAAGCCGTACGGTTAATCTCAAGAAATATTCGTTTTCCTGACTACAGAAGCATCTCATCATTTTTTGGCAGAAATTCGTACTCATTATTATTCCTTCCTTCAGCTATATAAACGCTCCTCCTCTCCCCATTCTCAGACACAGTATCACCCTCTCACTCTGGCGACACGCTGATAAATTCCCCGGTCATTTTCCGATTCAAAATTCTGTCCAAACCTCTCCAGAAATCTTAAACCCATTCCATTCTACTTCATTCGAAAATCTCCAACGATCCACCTGTGTGTATCAAACCTGTCTCCAAGGAGCCCAAACCCAGAACTCCTGAAGTTTTCAGAACTGTTCAAAGCTCTTACGAAGGTACAATCGTGCTTCTAGAATCGGGTTCTAAACCTCGGTTCTATTTGAGGGGATCCTCCCGGGTCGAGGGTGGCTCTAATAGTCATCCATGAGCTCGGGTGGTTAAGTATTTTATAAAAATCAGGTTTTGCAAACGAAAACTAGTTCTTGTTCGAAAACCAAAAGTTTTGAAAATTTTCCCAAAAGTGAACCATGCGATTAGCTTAGGTGAGCCGTACGGTCGACTTAGTGAGCCGTACGGTTAACCTTTGTAACATCAAAACTTCCCCTGTTTTCCCTTTTGCTCGTACTCTGTTTTCTCACTTTCTGTAATTTGTTTATTGCATATTCACCCCTCTAATCCTCCATTATTGCTATTTAATCCCTTTTGTTTCGTTTTATTCTCGTTATGGTTTTATTCCTTTATTTATTTACTCATTTATCAGAGTTTTCAATAAATTGTTTTCCAAAATCCCACAAAAATTTAGTAGAGACCGGGAATGTCCCGGGCGAGCGGGGTGCTTTTCAACAAAACCTTCCCCGTTCGTAACCTGGTTTCCGAATCCAAGGATCTTTTCGCAGATCAAATCTTTTTCCAAAAACGGCACAAGAGTCATCTTTTATTTTCCAAAACGGTTTCTCGGGTACCAAAAGTTTTCCATGTAAATCCTGGGTGGCGACTCACACATTTTCTGTTTTCCCGAGCCGCGTGGATCCGACCGTCCACAAAATGGCGACTCTGCTGGGGATTTTTAAATTAATTTTTACTTTGGTATTTTACTCTTGTAAAACGACCCCCGAAAGCTTGACATAAATGAACACGCCTCGCGTGATCGAGAAAGGAATGGTGCAATAACAGGGCTACGCCCGACCAATCCGGACTAGAGCTTTCCCGGTTGTTTGCTTGAGTAAAGTTTCAAAAGAAAAATTAATTTATAGGTGAGCCAAATTTGAAAAATATTTGTGGGATTTTGAAAAACGGTTTTATTGCTAAACTTTTGCATTGCACGTGCATCGATGTTGGTTAAGCCTCGCCGCTGCGTCTTGGTTACCCTACCTGGCTTACCGGTGTTAGGAGATCCCAAGATTCTCGGCAACTCCGGACGATGATGAACCAGCCTGCCGTTCGACCTTTGCCATGCAGTACACTTGGCACTGGGAGGCAATTATTGGCTCTAGTCTAGGTAACCCCCTTTAACCAAAACCCAGCCTTTGCATATAGTAAACCGTAGTACCTTCCAACCTAAGACAGGGACCCGCAGGGTAGGATTACCTGTTATCCTGTTTATCTGTTATCCTGTTATCCTGTTTATCTGTTATCCTGTTTGCCTGTTACCCTGTTATCTGCTTATCTGTTTATCAGTACGTCTTGTTTGCCTGTCAATTGTTCATCCATCTTTGTATATATCATTCCATGTGCATATTGTCTCTGTCTTGCATACATACCTAGGGTAGCTTAACCTTAGATCATTACTTCATATTCACATACGTAAGGATTGCCCCGACAATCGCACATTGTGTTGGATAGACGAAAATTCCTCTCTTAAAAAAAAAAAAAAACAAAAAACAATCAAAAACAAAAAAAAATTCAAAAAAAAAAAAGAATGCTACAACTGGCTCCCTTTCCCAAAATGAGATGCACATTTCCTTGTGGTAGAGTCATCATGTCTGGAGGACCATACAAGCGTTTCAAGTCTACACTCACCACCCACCAAGGGGCACCCGTGTGGATAATCGAAGAAGTTCAGCCCGAGCAGCCTCCATGCAAACCGGAGGAGCCTCAGCCAAGAAAGCTCAACATAGAAGACCATATGGGGGAGGAACTTGATGAAAAGCTCAGTCTGCTGGCTGGAGCCAACTTCCCAGGTGTGTCTCTCCAATGGGATGCAAATGAAGGATGGAAATTTTGCTTCCCGGAAGAGCCAGAGCCAATGCCAGAAAAGATCACCTTAATGATAACAAGACAATGAGGAGCTTGCAGCCATGCCACCCATAAAATACTTTGATGACAACGGCCAGCTCGTCTACTACTTTGAAGATCCGGTCACGGGCCATAAGTACTGGGAGGAGTGTGAATGTGATGTGTGCTTTGCAGACTGCCTCCTCAATAATGATGGCATGACCCCACAACAACTCAAGGATCAGTACAAGCAGGAGGAAGACCCTAAAGGAAAAGGGAAAGCCGATGAAACAGGACCCTCCACAGGGTCGACATCTCCGAATCATCCTTCCTCTTAAGAACGGCTCTCAGAGCCAGAAGTGATCATGCAATGAACAAATCAAGCCAACAAGGGTTTCTTTTGAAGAATCAAGTCAACATACGATTCTTATCTGTTATCAAGTCTGTTGCCGAGTTTGTCGCCAGATGTGAATATCCACTGACTTAATCCAAGCCAGCCGGGCTTCTTTTGAAGAATCGAGCCAGTCTGTGATTCTTAATACCTTTGATTATCGAGTCTGTTGCCGTTTAATTATCGAGTCTGTTGCCGTTTAATTATCGAGTCTGTTGTCGAGTTCGATGTCAGGTCTGTCATGTCAGTTTATAAATATTCCATGCTTTTAATAAAATAAAAAAAAAGACCTTTTGAGAAAAAGAGCCAAATTTGTAGTCCTGAACTATGTCACGGCCTGATTCCTCTCCATGAGGATACGTAGGCAACCTCCGGTCCGGCCGTTGTTTTCATAAATCAGGGGAATTCGAATGTATCCAACATAATAAGAAGGAAGTTGGGGCAATCCTTTCATGCATCATCATTTTCTTGTACATACATCCTTTTCCACTTTGCACATGCACTATACACTCTATCCCTGAGTTCCGTTTGTGCATATCATCAGTACTAACCATTGGCAAAAAGAAGAGAAGTCTCATACCGGGGTGGACCCGAATCCCCGAACAGCGATTGGTTCGAACTGAGTCAGGAACAAAACAGTCAACCGGGAGCTCAGTTATGGCAGAAGAAAAAGACGAAATTCAGCTTCTTAAGGATGCTTTGGAAGAGCAGAAAACCAATAACGCCAAGCAGATGGCCCAGATGATGCTCATGATCCAGAAACTGACCGCTCAACTCCCTCCACCAGCAGAAGGATCAAGCAGTCAAAACATGGAGTCGGTATTAACCAAGCTGGCTAAACTCGAGGAGTCTGTTCAGAAACAGGAGAAAATAGCAGCTACAGGGATTGATATGGAGAAGTTGTGCCTTTTCCCAGATGCAAAGCTCCCCGACAAGTTCAAACCAATGGATTGGGACAAGTTTGACGACAGTGGTGACCCGAAAGCTCATCTACAAACATATGTGGGTACTTTATCCATGTATGACGTTGGAAAAGATGCAATGGGCCAGATGTTCCAGCAAACTCTAACTGGACCTGCACTCCGCTGGTTTCTGAATTTGGACATCTCCAAGAAGAGGACATGGGAAGATATTGGGGCAGCCTTTGTCGCCCAATACAATTACAACATTCAGCTTGAAATGACTATTCGGGAGCTGGAGTCAACCAAAATAGGGAAGAATGAGTCCTTCGCTGACTTTGTTAAGAGGTGGAGAGGGAAAGCCTCTCAGATGATGGAACGGCCTTCAGAAAAGGAGCAAATGAGAATTATCACGAGGAACCTAGAACCAGATTTTGCCAAGCACTTGGTGGTTTTTCAAACCACCACTGACTTCAAAACTTTCTATGAAGCTGGTTTGGCCATTGAGGATGCTCTCCGAAGCGGCTTATTTGAGAAAGGTGAATCCACCCCCAAACCAAGACGAGTTTACTCTGGCAGCAGCAACACCTTGTTTGGACCCAGCAACTACAATCAAAACCAAGCCAGCTCTTCCAACCCCAAACCAATCAAAACTGAACCTGTTAACCAGATTGCAACCCAATCACAATTCCAGCAAGCAGCTCCCCGGCCAAGAAGAGAATTTCACCCACTCCCTTTCCCCCTTGTCACAGTATACAAAAAACTCCTTGACCGAAAAGCCATCCAGCCTCTCGAGCCTCGAGAACTACCCAAAGAACTCTCCCCCAACCATAACCCAAACACCTACTGTGCCTACCATCAGATGCCCGACCATCACACCAACAATTGCATGGGTCTCAAACACAAAATCCAAGATCTTGTGGACGATGGAACCATCCCACTTCCCGATCAAAAGCCCAACACCATTTCTAACCCTTTACCAAACCACAAGCAAAACACCCAAGCTAGCCAAATATCCTTCATCTCCACTACAAAAGACCTTACTTCCACTAAATTTGACCCTAGCCTCTATATCATCACAGCTACAGAACCAAAACCCATTGTTACCCTGCCAGAGAATCTTGAAATCCATTTCCTTTCATACGCTAGTTCAGTACAAAAACCAAGATGGAGTGACATTATGGAGGAAGAAGAATGGTCCATGAGCGATCAGGATTGGGAGGAATCCCGACAAGCATTGTTTGGTTCTTTGCTAATCTCCGAGGACCCAAGCCAATTCATCATCCCCGAATTCCTGGAGAAGCCTACTATTCACATACCAGAAAGTTCTCATGTCTATCGGATTGATATTACCGAGCAAAACAAAGAAGAAGGGGATGCAAATCCCCTAATGCTAGTACCAGACAGGCATCCAGCAGACAGTATTTCACCACTTGCACGCTTCAGAGAAGAGAGTCTTTCTGTTATAGAAGCTACCTTCGGAAATCAAGATTGGTTCCCACAAGCGTACATTAGTGACGGGTCTTTGCCTCAGCCGTCAGCGCCATTCCCGCTGTCATCCAATGTATCAGTACTAGTCACCGACCCTATGGCTACCATCTGGGATTAAGAAGCAATAGTCGATATCCGAGTAAGCAATAATGAGGTATGGACTGTCAATAAGGCCATGCTGGATCCGTCCTTTTGGCAAGACTCTGAAGTAGACAGCCTCAAGGCAAAGATGGAAGCAGTAAAAATCGAGGAACAAGGGACCAGAAATGATCTGATGAATTTCTGGGCCGAAGATCAAGAAACCATGCAGAAAAGGGAAGCCATCAGGGCTGGCAAACGGAAGGTCGATGAAGAATACATGAATTTCTGGGGTGAAAATCAGGAGTTATGGGAAGAAACGGTCAACAGAATAACCAGAAGTGGTCGAATTTACCAGCCAGCCCATCTCCAAGGTGGAAATTCCTCCAACCACGCCACAATGGGGAATTTCGTTTGGGATGATCCCATTCTCGAGGACACAATTCCTGACCATCCAGAAGTTAACAGAACCTGGCTGCTAGGCCACTCCCAAAGAACCCCCTGGTAACAAGTGATCCAATTCAGAAACAGCTCGAAAGAACCCCAGCCTCAGTGTCTATTTGGGGGTTACTCTCTTCATCTCGAGAGCATCGTCAGAAACTAATTAAAGCTCTGTCAAACATGGAGGTACCACCAGACACTCCTCCTAAAACGATGGTGGCTCTGCTTACACCAACACGAGCGAAGCATATTGTAGTTTTCACTGAAAAGGATCTGCCGCCAGAAGGAGCCGGTCACAACAAGCCATTGCACATTACTCTGAAATACAAAGAAAAGTGGGTCCCAATTGTGTTATTGGATAATGGATCTGCCTTGAATGTCTGTCCCCTGCGTACAGCTTATTGTTTGGGTTTCAAGAACAAGGATTTCCAGCCATCGAATCTTGGAGTGCATGCTTACGACAATACTCGATGAGATGTAATTGGAACCATTCATATGGAAATAATGATTGAGGATTTTAAGACCAGTGTTGAGTTTCATGTGCTCGACATCCCCTCATCATTCAACCTGTTGCTGGGCAGGCCATGGCTCCACCGATCAGACATCATGGCTGTACCTTCCTCCCTGCATCAGAAAGTTCAGCTTGGGCTGGCCACAGGAACTTTGACCATCTATGGAGATTCTGGAATTCGCCCACATATCCCTGATAATGCTCCCTTGCTTGAGATTGCTCACGGAGAAGAAGACATCACTCTTGGAGGTTTTTCCTTTGATACTTCCGATGGTGTATTCACTATCAAGATGGACGAGGATTTCTCAATAAGATCAACGGCTCTGGATGTGATGCTAAAAATGGAGTATTTGCCCGGACTAGGGCTTGGTCGCAACAATCAAGGGGTAGCAGAGTTTCCCAAGTTTCTGACAAACAACCACCGTTTTGGTCTCGGTTATGAATCTGGTCATGATGGGAAAGCACAAGCTCATACTAGGAAAGGGCCTATCCACTTCATAAAAGCTTCAGAGGCTCTCTATCAAGGGGACCCAGAGCCGTTCTGGGACTTGGAAACAAGAACCAAGCTGCCAGGATTTGAAATCTTCGCTGACAACACTTGGGGCAGTGATGATGAAATAGAAGAATGGAAGGAGCCGGCTAAGATGCTCCATGCTGACTGGATCGAGGTTCTTGACTCAGGGAATCTTTTATCGCTGTTTGGGGAAGAAAGTCCACTAGGTATGAGAGGGGACGAGCCCGCTGCGACGCTTGTTGATTTGAAGCCTGTTGAGGATTTGGCGCCAATGATGCTGGGACAGCAAGCCCTAGAGGATGTTACCACACTCATTGTGGATGCCAATGGAACTTATAAAAATTGCACTTTTGTACCTAGAGTCATTTACACTGGCACTGATTTTGAATCTGAGTCTGAGTCTAGCACTGCATCTAGTGTCAATTCTGATTTTGAGTCGGAGCTTGAGTCTATTATCACTCCACGTCATCACTTTTCCTTTGTATTTGAGTCCACTCTCATGTATCATGCCCCTGGGGCCCCCTCCTTTGAAATAAATGAAATCGACTTTGCTTATCTTGCTGTGTCCGGAATAAATTGCGTCGACCCCGATGATGAGGGGATCGAGTTTGAGGAAGAAATTCCAAAAGAACTCCGATCTCTAATCGAAAGGGAAGATGAAAGGCATGCTCAGCCTATAAAAGAAGAAGTTGTTTCTATAAATTTGAGAGATGAGAGTAATCCGCGCATGGTTCAAATCAGCTCCGGACTGTCTCCAGAAGAATTCAAAGCTCACTCGGATCTCCTGAAAGAATTCGAAGATGTTTTTGCATGGTCACACGCGGATATGCCCGGTATCGACCCCGAGATAGTGGAGCATCGAATCCCTTTGTACCCCGACGCTAAACCTATCAAGCAGAAACTGAGGAAGATGAGGCCAGATTGGGTGTTGGAAATCAAGAGGGAAGTTCAGAGGCAGATAGACGCAGGATTTCTGATAGTCACCAAGTACCCTCAATGGGTCGCAAACATTGTGCCTGTTCCTAAAAAGAATGGGAAGATCAGGATCTGTGTAGACTTCAGGGATCTGAACAAAGCAAGCCCAAAAGATGATTTTCCTCTACCACACATAGATGTCTTGGTAGATAACACCGCGGGGCACGCACTGCTGTCATTCATGGATGGATTTTCAGGTTACAATCAGATTCTCATGGCTCCTAAAGATTGTGAGAAAACTACTTTTACCACGGAATGGGGCACCTACTGCTACAGGGTTATGCCATTCGGACTGAAGAACGCAGGATCTACTTACCAGAGAGCTGCCAAAACATTGTTACATGACATGATCCACAAGGAGGTAGAAGTGTATGTGGATGACATGATTGTCAAAGCCAAGGAAAGAGAAGGGCATCTACCCGCTCTCAAGAAATTCTTCGAGAGAATCCGCAAATATAGGTTGCGCCTCAATCCTGAGAAATGTACATTCGGAGTCACGGCTGGAAAAATGCTCGGATTCATGATCACCACGCGAGGGATCGAGGTGGATCCGTCAAAAATCAAAGCCATCCTGGAAATGGAGCCACCTCGAACAAAGAAAGAAATACGGAGCTTCCTCAGAAAGATTCAGTTTATCCGCAGGTTCATCGTCAAGTTAACCTCCACTTGCGAGCCCATGTTTCGCCTACTTAAGAAAGGTGTGTCATTCAAATGGGACGATAAGTGTCAACAAGCTTTCGAGACCATCAAGAAGTATCTCCAGAACCCTCCAGTATTAATGCCGCCCATACCAGGGCAACCCCTTATTTTGTATTTATCCGTCACATCTTCGGCTATGGGATGCATGTTGGCGCAAGAAGGAGAAGGAGGGAGCGAAAAAGCCGTTTACTACATCAACAAGAAAATGATGGGGTGTGAGGAGCGATATACGTCATTGGAAAAAGTCTGTTGGGCGTTGATTTGGGCTTCCAAGAAATTGAGGCACTACATGTTAGCTTATTCCGTGAAGCTAATCTCCCGAATGGATCCACTCAAATATCTGTTCGAAAAGCCAGCACTGACAGGCAAACTGGCACGATGGTTGCTTATGCTAGCAGAATTTGATATCAAGTACGTCACTCGGAAGTCAGTAAAGGGAAAAGCAGTTGCGGAGTTCCTAGCAGATCATCCTGTGGAAGGACCGGAGGATGTAGAGTTCGAATTCCCTGACGAGAATGTAATGACAGCAACCAACGACGTCTGGATGTTGTATTTTGATGGAGCCACCAATCAGAAAGGATTCGGAATCGGAGTGTTACTGGTCTCACCAGAAGGATCGCACATCCCTCTTGCTTTCAAGTTGAATTTCGAAGTCACCAACAACCAATCAGAATATGAAGCATGCATAGTAGGAATGGAAGCCGCCTTGGAAATCGAAGTTAAGAGATTGGAGGTAGTCGGAGATTCCAATTTGGTGGTATCACAAGCCAACGGAGATTGGAAGGTGAAAGAAGACAAGCTTAAGCCTTACCACCAAGATCTCGAAGATCTAATCCCGCGATTTCAGATGGTCACATTCACTCATGCGCCAAGATTGAAGAACAGATTTGCCGACGCTTTAGCAACTTTGGCCTCAATGGTGGAAATACCAGCTGGAATTAAGCTCAGACCAATCACAATTGAGCAGAGGGACAAGCCTGTTTTCGAATACGTCATGGTTGTCGAAGAACCCGACGACGGGCTGCCATGGTATCACGACATTTGGAACCTCATCGAGAGGGGGGATTATCCAGCGGGAACTGAAAAGAAGGATCAGATTGCTCTTCGAAGATTGGCCTCTCAATACATCATTTGCGGAGGGAAGCTATATCGGCGGTCGCATTGTGGAATGCACAAGTTGTGTGTGCATGGTACGGAAGCCACCATGATCATGGAAGAAATTCACGAAGGAGTCTGCGGTCCTCACATGAATGGGATAATGCTTGCAAAGAAGATTCTCCGTCAGGGATATTACTGGTCAACCATGGAAACTGAATGCGTTCAATACGTGAGACAGTGTCACAAATGCCAGATTCACGCCAATCTCATGCATGTACCACCGTCGGAATTACACTCCATGACTTCACCTTGGCCTTTTTCTACCTGGGGCATCGATGTTATCGGCAGAATTACGCCAGCTGCGTCTAATGGGCACAAATTCATCTTGGTGGCAATCGATTATTTTACCAAATGGGTCGAAGCCGCTTCATATGCAACTTTGACAGCAGTTCAAGTCTCCCACTTCATCAAACAGAACATCATCTATCGATATGGCGTCCCTCAGGCTTTTGTGTCAGACGACGGGGTTCATTTCAAGGGTAGAGCCGCAGAGACTCTCGAAGATTTCGGAATCCAGGTTCATAAGTCAACTGTTTATCGACCACAAACCAATGGAGCCGTGGAAGCAGCAAACAAAACCCTCAAGACAATACTGGAGAAGACCACTCAGTCCGCGAGGGATTGGCACGAACAATTGCCGTTGGCATTATGGGGATACAGGACATCCATTCGTACTCCGACAGGGGCAACACCTTATTCTTTAGTATATGGCATGGAGGCCGTCCTCCCGATTGAGCTTGAGGTACCGTCTCTAAGGGTCATGATCGAATCAGAGGTCAATGAAGCAGAGTGGCAAAGCTCGAGGTTTGAAGAGCTTATGTTGTTTGACGAAAGACGACTCAAAGCTCTGTATCATGTTCAGGGTTATCAGCGCAGAATTGCACGGGCATTCAACAAGAAAGTGAAATCCATAAACCTGCAAGAAGGTGACATGGTTTTGAAGGAGATCCGAGCTCCAGTGTTTGATCCTCATGGGAAGTTTCGACCAAAATGGGCAGGTCCGTACATCATCAAGAAGATCTTGTCCGGAGGCGCAGCACAACTCATTGATCTCGACGGCAACGAATTCTCCACTTTGGTTAACATAGATCAGCTCAAGAGATACTACCCCTGAGAGAAGCTCGCTGGACTAAAAACCGCAAGAGCGGGCAGTGCCAGGCAAAATTTAGAGCAAGCCTGCTAAGTCGAAAACCCACATTGGGCGATTTAGGCAAAAGTTAAGGCAACTCAATCAAACGAGCTCGCTAGACCGAAAACCCGAAAGGGCGGCACTAGGCAAAATTTAGAGCGCAAAAGGAGAGTGTTAATACTCGAGTGAACCCTAGCCAAATCTGTACTTTCGAACTACGTCATGACCTGATTCCTGTAAAAAGGATACGTAGGCATCCTCACCTTGAGGACCGGTCACTATCTTTCGAAAAACGTCTCTTTGAGCTGATTTCTAATTTTCATGCGCAAATCAAAATGCAACTCTCATAATTCATCTTTATCCAAATAAATTTGTTGGATTACATGGCTGAGCATGAAACTTTCAAAACACAAAACAAGCAAACAGAGCATGACCTCACACGAAGCATCTCGTGGGTCTAAGCAATTTATTTCGGGCACATTAAGATTGAGTTCAAGAGTCAACTTTGGCTTCCATGTTCTCTTGTTTCCATGTCTCTTATTAACCATCTCACATATCGCTCTGAAAGATTGACACTCGGATACTGATCTCTTGGAACGGTCGCACGTTCCCTCCAAGTGTTCTGATAAGCTCTGAAAGTAGCAAAGTTGTGATTCGGCATGACGAAACTCTCTGGCGGTGATATTATCTGACGAATGCCAAACTGGCGGAGAATGCGATTCGGAATGTAGAAAGTCCAACAAAATAAACCAGCCAAAATCACCCGCTGACGCCCCATATTGCTCACAGTCATAGCAGGATTGTCAAGCCAAGCCAAACGCCAAGCGATTACCTCCTCTGTAAGCTGGGAAAGCACCCCAAGCCATCCCTGCACATCATCAAAGACTTCCAGAAAGTCCCTCTGAATAAATCCTTGTGTCTCGTGAACCCGCCTCCGCGGCACAGGTTCCAACAAATTGGCCTTGTCACACAACCATATCTGTATCAGAGAGAAAACAAGTACGAAGCCATAGACAGCCTAAACCCGAGCGTTGAGGTAAAACGAGAATATGGGAAAAACCGAAAAAAGGAGAGCTGAGTGAGAAACCTACCTGTAGGAGCAAAACACTACCTTCAAAAACATTGGTATCCCCGGCATGAACTCTATCCAAACCCATCAAAGTTTCCGCCAGAACCATCGGAGCCACATCTTTGCGTTCTTCAATTTGCATGGCAATGCCAACTAGTGATGAATTTGCCTGCCCGTCAGACTGGACAAACAAGAAGGCAGCAAGCAAGCAAAGGCACAGCGCAAAACCTTCTGGGCAAAATTGAGCTATAATCCGCGGGATGTTGATAACACCTCCTTGGAGCATGGACTTCGCTGCTTTATTACTTATCCCGAGCTTAGCGGATAGCACATTGGCGAAGTTTACCCCGTGCAGAGGTATGACCGGCGTCTCCAGAGTGAATCCGCCAAGATATGCATGAAATTCCTCCACAGTGGGGCATAACTCGTGAAAGCCGAAACGAAACACGTGTACCTTCGGATCCCAGAATCGAACCGCAGCGTGCAAGAGCTCAGGACGTATGGTCACGTCTCGAATGCGGCGCAGCAAAGTCATCCGATGACCCTGAAAGTTGAGCCACCCAATGCCGTCAAGTCCATCAAGCCAAGGTCGAACCAAAGCTGAAAAACTCAAGACTAAGTGAGGGACGAGGAACTTCTGATCTTTTGGAAATACAAATGGGCTGTGGAGCAGAGCCATTTATGGTATACATGGCTAAGAAAACCTTTGAATGGGCTGCCTCGTAAAAAGTGCCAGCATTGAAGAGCGTAGAAATCATCTCAAAAGCTTGAAAGAACGTCAAAAGTAGCAAGGTCGGGTCATCTTTTAGACCACGGATAGCAACAGGAAGACATGCAGAAGCCCAGAGGTCTGCAGTAAAACTCAAAGTCTTGGCATTTTCAGAAGTGAACCGTGCGGTTCACCCAGTTAGGCCGTACGGCCTACTTTAGTTAGCCGTGCGGCTAACTTTGTGGCTTCCATGATCACGTTTTGGCTCGGGCCTCCAGAAGATGTTTTGGGTATATTTTAGACACTTTTCTTGTTCATACAAATGGTAATGGCTATTTTAAGCCCGTGAGAAAAATTGGCTTGAATTCTGGACCGCATTTGCATAGGCGGGTACTCTGAAAATTCAGATACGCCCAAACCGGCGGGCTGAAATGTGTCGCATCATTTTTTCTGGCATCAACGGCTTCAGCAAGCCACGCCAAACATTCACAAAGGACAGTATGGAGTTATTTGGTGGATTTTACGAAAGAGATCGAGGTCCCGCGATGCCCAAGCCCGAAATCGTCAGATATCACCCAAACTGGGGACGCCGACGAGTTAAAACGTGTCCGAGTGTCAATATTCTTATTCCACTCATTCGAGCAAGTCATGACATGCATTTATGACTTGTTAGAATTGTCGTTCGGCAAACATCATGTAAATTCAAAGTTTCAGGCGTGATGGGCCACATTATGCCTACGACGCTCAAGTTTTCTTGTAAAGTTTCAAGTTCATTAAGTCAGTTTGTATATACACGTGTCATCATTCCCATTTCAATCCAAAGTTACATATTTTCATTTCCAGGGGCATATATTGCATATTGTCAAGTATTCGGTCATTCACAGAGCAATCAGGTGCAAAACTTGGCTTTTCTTTCAAAACGCGCCAGTGTGAATCATTTGGAGCATAACAAATATGTGCAATCTATATAAAAAAAAATGAAATGGCATCCATGTCGTGAGCATAAATGTACATCTGTCTAGGGCAAACTAAGCCCAACATCAAAAGCTACCACGGCTCGCAGGCCATATCCATAAAAAAGGAGAAAAGGGGGCAAACAGGCACCCAAATCAAAAACTGAGCACGCAGGCCCGTCCTAAAAACCACTACGTCGCCTCTTCGTGCTCCGGCGATAGCCCAGTGCCAAAAGTGGGCCCTCCTCGGGTGTGTCCTCACTACTGCTACCACCACTACTCTCTGCATCTCCCTCCCGGGGGAGCCACTGCTCCCCGCGAGCTGAACTCTCAGGGGCACCCTCTCTCTCAACAGAGGAACGCAGCACTCTGCTAGACACAGGAATCACCAACGGGACTGTAGACGGACCTCCACCCGCATTCTTCATCAAAGGCCTCCTGCGTGGCTGTACAGAGGGAGGTACATCCTGCACAGAAAAGGAAAATTCATTAATAAAGCAGTCAAAGCATTCAGAATTTTAAGAACAAAGCACAATGGATACCTGATCTGTCTCACTGACGGGAAAAGCTCTACGGGTACGTCGAGATCTACGACGTCCACCTGACTCACTACCTCCAGTTCCGCTGTCACTGCTAGTACCGCGACCGCTACTACTACCTCCAGCACTCCGCCCTCCGCGGCGACCTCCTGCTCTGCCTCTCGGCTCACTACCTCTGCGGCCACCGCGACTACCTCCAGCACCTCGGCCGCCTCCCCGGCCAGCTCTACCACCAGCTCCATCATCTCCGTCATCGTCATCCCCACCAGCATGGGGCACAACGCCCGGCTCTACTCTCGGGTGCACCTCTGGAGTCCCGCCAATCGTAAGACTGCGAACCAAAGCCTCCAGGTCTCGCACCAACTGAACAGCGGACGCAGCCCAGTCCGCCGGGATCTGCAGACGAAATCAAAAGCATTAGCAGGTAACATAAATGCTTGAATAAAACATAAAATCTGAAGTATTTCTTGTTTTCAAATTTCAGGATTACCACTGTCGCTGTAAGAGTAACTGGTGGAGTGACCTCGGGAACCACCACATACCCCATACTCCCGTTCGGCAACATCACATCAATCTCTCTCCTCAGAACAGGCAGTACTGGACCCTCCACAGGTGCAGGGGCGGCCAGACGGGTCTCCATACCCAGACTGTGGGCCAGAGTGCTCACCACATAACCGTCATAGTCCTCTGAGGGGCTGAAAACCAACTCTGTATCCAGCACCGTGAACGCCTCCACCTCAGCTAAAGTATACTCCTGCGTCCTCTGAACCAACAGTGGAAGAGGACCCGGCACTCTGAAATGGTCTAAGCCTAGGGACTGACGTGTCACCCTCTCACCCAAGTACCACTGCCATCCATATGGAGACTCCAACAGTACGCGCCCTCACGTCATCGCCCTGCTCCGAGTCAAGTAAGGAGCACTCAACCTACCCCACACGTCCCAGTTCACTTGCAAGGGAATCAAGGGTTACATTCAAGAAACCAACAGTGGAATTGAAAGACACGAAAGACACGAAAGGTAAGGAGCACTCAACCTACCCCATACCATCTCGCCCCTCGACTGGTCTAAAAAGACACAAAAGAATCTCAGTTGTCCCTTCTTCCCACCTTTCCCGACATGCTCCTTGGCCCACTTCACTGCTCGCGGAAGCACGCGCTTGTTTGCATGAGAGTTCTCTGGGGCCGGCACTCCAAACACCTCATAAGCCCATACCTACATTTTTCAAAAGAAATTCATCAGTAACAAGAATGAAAGCAACAGTACATGGAGTATCTGAATCAAAAGCAACAACATGACATACCTCCAAGACCCTCCAGTAGCCTCCAAGAGTGTTCGCCGCTCCGCGAACCACTGAGCCAAGAAAGTAGTAAAGAGTACCCAAAGCAGCGCCACCCCTGTCAAACCGGCCAGCGGTCCTCCAATCTGCTAGCAGGTAACCAGCTCAAGTGCACCAAGTTCTGCCTATTCGGAAATAGAGCAGTACCGAACAAGGACAGCAAATAGGCTCTCGCCATCTGTGCAGCCTCAACCGGAGACCCTGGCTCATGATCCCATACCGCCGGCAGGTGGTCACATCTCACCATCGCCTCATCTCCAACCTCTCTCCCCAGAAAGTGGCGCACCGCCGCTCTGTCCAAGTATAAGCCGGAGTCAAAGGGTATTGGCTCGCCACCAACTCTCAACCCTGTAATCGCTGCAAAATCCAAAGGAGTAATCGTCATCTCCCCGAACCGAAAGTGAAAGCTATTGGTGGTGTCCCACCAATGCTCCATCAAAGCCCTCAACAACTTCCGGTCCGTCCGGGTAGGCAACAGTGTACTGATAAAAATGGCAAAGCCAGCTGCATCCACCAACTCCCTCACACTCGGAGGCAACCTCCTGTACTGGGCCAAGCAATCAGACGACCCGCCATATCCAAGAAGAGAACGATCCACCTGTTTCAAGAACATGGCACAAGATCAGTCAGTAAAGCAGCAAAGGAAATGCAATAATAAAAGCAATTCAGGAGGCAAATATGAATAAGCAGTACGTACCAGAGGTCTGTTCGAAATATGCGTCGCCGGATCGCGCAAGATCAACGACTCAGGGTAAAACGGCAGTTGCGGCTCGTATACCTCACACCCCACCGGTACAAAGAAATGAACTGGAGGATCGTAAGTCTCAGGAACAAAGGGTTGTCTGCTCCTTAGAGCCAGCTGCACCTCCTCAACTATGGTCACACGGACCACACCTCCTCTGTCTCTATCTCTGCCTGCTCAGGCTCGCCAACCAATGGCGTCTCTCCTACCAAGACCTCGCCCAACCAAGGCAACTGCTGCAAGTTCCTAGCCAGAGTCTCGTCAGTAACTCCCTCCAAAGTATCTCCTAAAGTAGCTCCCGGAGCTCGTGAAGAACCAACCCGAGAAGTAAACAGAACCGGGTCAGAAGGCTCCCCTGTGTCAGCACTCTCCTCTGGCACCTCACCCGTGCCAAGTACCCGAGTCAAGCTCCTGAACACACGAGCAACAGGTATAACAGGGGCTGCCCCCTCAGCCTGTACTCTCTCAGTCTCTACTCTCGCAGTCTCTACACTCTCCACCCCCGCAGCATGTGCCTCATCGGCATGCATCTCCTCAGCCTGACCTCCCTCACCACTAACACCTCCACTATAAAACATCCTATCACCCATATCCTCATCACCGCTATCCCCTGTCTCCCCGAGATCCTCCACAACCACATCCCCCGGCTGTCTAATAGTAACCGGGATCCTAACAGAGGTATCATCACCACTAACCCGGTACTCTCTCACTAAAACAGCACTCGCAACGTCAGGGAAAACTACATCACCACCACCTACACCCTCCTCCGCAGCCCGCGGGTCAATCAGAACATCCACACCACCAACATTCATTTCAATATCAGGCAGAGGAACATTTATATCAATATCCACATGCATGGAACTACTAGAAGTAGTAACGGTACTTACCGGGATATCGGCACTCTCCATGGTCGCCCAGACATCATCCATCGCGCTGTACTGTTCTATTATTGCTCTAAGAGCATCACCACCCTCCACGGTCCCAACTGAAACCGACCCACCATGCTCTGATGGAGGGGCAGCCCCCCCATCGCCAGTACGGCCTTCCTCACAAACCGCACGGGGTACCTCTGTCCCAGCACTGTCAGCCGCACGGGCACCCTCTCCATCCGTGGGAACCGCACGAGCCCCCTCGCCGCCAACCGATTCACCTCCATACCCACGCCGGCCTCCATGGAACTACCCTCTCTCGGCCCCGGTGAACCAACCACGGTGGCGTGAACCGCCGCCTCCTCCGTCGCAGGTGTCGACACCGGCCGATCAACGCTGAAAATAGTAGGAGGATTTGGGTCTTCATTAAAATCAGCCATGGCCAACTAAGAACTTCGGTCTCCGACTGGATCTCGGACGAGATTTGGAAAGAAGGAGATAATCGGACGAAGTAGAAGAAGAACACCGCTCCGTCGGGGTCTCTCAGTAACCGCCTCTCAAAAAACTTTTGAACTAATGAGGAAAAACGAGACGTTTCGAACGGTTTTGATTCGTGTTGAGCCGCTTAAATCAGCCGCACGGTTCAGTTAACTAGACCGCACGGTTCACTTTCCTGAGCCGCACGGTTCAACTTGCAAACCGCACTATTTTACTCTCCGGTCAAGTATATTTTATCCACCGCACGGTTTGACTAATGAAGCCGCACGGCTTACTCCTTCAACCGTCTCTCCAACATGCCTCTCTCAGGTATTTCTGTCTAAACCATAAGGCCGACCCTTTATCTACAAAGTTTTTCCGTTTTTCAAAATTAAGTTTTAAGTCCACAACGGCATTTTCCAAAATTCATAATTATCGTCTTTAAGTCCACAACGGCATTTTTCAAAATTCAGAATTATCGTCTTTAAGTCCACAACGGCATTTTCCAAAATTCAGAATTATCGTTTTTAAGTCCACAATGGCATTTTCCAAAAATCAGAATTATCGTTTTTAAGTCCTTTACGACATTCAGCATTTAAACACTTTCATAGCCCTGAACTACGATTGGTCTGATCCTTGCAAATGGGGTACGTAGGAAGCTCCGTGCTCGACCATATTCTGTTTATCTATTTTTTCGCACCAGGGAGATCAAAATTGGGACGTCTTCTTCTTCGACGCAACTTGCATCACAGAATGATGATTAAGTCCCATCAAAGAGGGGCAACTGTAGACACCCCAATTTTTACCCCTGTGTATCCCCAATGATGAAAGAAATGCTCAGCGGTACTTTGGAACAGCTTGGAAGTATTGTGAACTTCAGAAACTTTGGACAAAAAATAGCCCTAGCCGTACGGTTCACTAGACAAAACCGTATGGTTCACTCTTCCATAATTAAGTCGTGCGGTCTACTTACCTAAGCCGTGCGGCTGACCCTATAAGCCGTACGGTTAATGTCAAGAAATATTCGTTTTCCTGACTACAGAAGCATCTCATCATTTTTTGGCAGAAATTCGTACTCATTATTATTCCTTCCTTCAGCTATATAAACGCTCCTCCTCTCCCCATTCTCAGACACAGTATCACCCTCTCACTCCGGCAACATGCTGATAAATTCCCCGATCATTTTCCGATTCGAAATTCTGTCCAAACCTCTCCAGAAATCTTAAACCCATTCCATTCTACTTCATTCGAAAATCTCCAACGATCCACCTGTGTGTATCAAACCTGTCTCCAAGGAGCCCAAACCCAGAACTCCTGAAGTTTTCAGAACTGTTCAAAGCTCTTACGAAGGTACAATCGTGCTTCTAGAATCGGGTTCTAAACCTCGGTTCTATTTGAGGGGATCTTCCCGGGTCGAGGGTGGCTCTAATAGTCATCCATGAGCTCGGGTGGTTAAGTATTTTATAAAAATCAGGTTTTGCAAACGAAAACTAGTTCTTGTTCGAAAACCAAAAGTTTTGAAAATTTTCCCAAAAGTGAACCGTGCGGTTAGCTTAGGTGAGCCGTACAGTCGACTTAGTGAGCCGTACGGTTAACCATTGTAACATCAAAACTTCCCCTATTTTCCCTTTTGCTCGTACTCTGTTTTCTCACTTTCTGTAATTTGTTTATTGCATATTCACCCCTCTAATCCTCCATTATTGCTATTTAATCCCTTTTGTTTCGTTTTATTCTCGTTATGGTTTTATTCCTTTATTTATTTACTCATTTATCAGAGTTTTCAATAAATTGTTTTCCAATATCCCACAAAAATTTAGTAGAGACCGGGAATGTCCCGGGCGAGCGGGGTGCTTTTCAACAAAACCTTCCCCGTTCGTAACCTGGTTTCCGAATCCAAGGATCTTTTCGCAGATCAAATCTTTTTCCAAAAACGGCACAAGAGTCATCTTTTATTTTCCAAAACGGTTTCTCGGGTACCAAAAGTTTTCCATGTAAATCCCGGGTGGCGACTCACACATTTTCTGTTTTCCCGAGCCGCGTGGATCCAACCGTCCACACTATGGATCCTTCCCCAATGGTGGTTGTTACCCTGAATGGGTTGCTGTTTTGGAGGCTAAAATTAAATTGCCCATATAAGGGCAACCTTTTACATTTTTTAAAATATATACATGGATTCCATCTGTTGGTCCTAACATATTTAAATCGACTTTTATTGTATAATTTACTTCCTCCGTTCCAAAATAGGTGTCCACTATTAAAAGTCGTGTCATTTTTCAAATAAAAAAATTAAGTACTTTCGAGTATTATTTTTTTAAACCTTTTCACGCCAAATTAAAGTACTCATTGGTGCAAAAAAATTCGAAACATGACACACGGAAGTACTTAATTTTTTAATTTGAAAAATGGTACAAGAGAGAGTATGAGACATGTTAGGATTCCAACAACGCACCACACGCAACAGAAGCAAAAAAAACAAGAGATAAACACGACACACAATATACGTGGTTCGGCCAAATCAGACCTACATCCACGGGGAGGGGGGTTTCACTATAATCCGGAGAAAATCCGTGTTCTTGTGTTACACACTCACACTCAATCTCACACTAATGAAATCCTCACTAGTTCTCTCGTGTATCTCTCTCTCCGGGAAAAGCCACAACCGGCTCCCCCTCTCACACTCTCTGCCTCTCTCTCTTTACATTGTGCTACCACACATCATAACCTAGGCATCACAGAGTATTTATAGAGTTACACAGACAAACCCTAATCCACTCCCTCTGGGCCTAAGCCCAACAAGCCCACACATGGTGGAATCCCAACAATCACCCCTCCAACCCGAGTGGGTAATGTTGTCTGCAACACCCCCATGTCGCCTCCTCCAATCAGCTAACTCTGGCAAGCGCCTGTGTCACTAACCAGTCGAGCATCCATGCACCACCAACAGAGTACACAAATCCCGAAAGAGTGTATCCTTGCAAAACCAGACTCCGCAGCCAATCAGAAAAACTGAGTATCGCACCCCCTCAGTTAGGATGCCACCACTCTCACGCCTCAAACCCGAAGTGTATGCGCTCACCAACAGAAGCGCCCGCGCTTTCCAAAAGAAGCGCCCGCAGCTTCATCGCTGTGCTCCGCCACTCTAGCATCCTGTCCTGTCAAGAGAATGCAGCAACCCTCTGCCCACACCAGAGGCTCACTCCTCCAAATGATCTCACACACCATCTGCGATGAGGCCGACTCCTTCTCTGACACTGCATCCCTCACCGAGTACCTCCGCACCCCAAAACCGGGATACACCTCTCGTGAATTCGGGATGGAACAAATCCTGCTAGATATCCGTGGCTCAAACTGATCTACCGCTCTGACAAGCGCCTGTGTCATTCCCAGACGAGCTACACCGCACCCCAACCGAGTACTCACTCGAATGAATGTATCCCTGCAAGCCAGATCTTCCGCGGTTGATCATAATCCTGCACCCCTTATCCGGAGTGCCCGCATCCAAGCATCCAAAACCCAGATGCTCATACCCAATCACATGACATAATCTGTGACTCCATCTCTCCACACCAACATGAGCTCATAACTAGAAAGATAATCCTCCACAAAAACACAGAATAAAGAGAATAGCAGTATGCATCATCTGATCTCCATATCAATCCCTCTGTCCGGAGCTCCCGTGAACAACCCATAGCAACCAGTCGCCTTATCCTTGCTAGCTAGCATCCTGCACACTTTTGATTCGACTACCATCCCGGTCATGACTCCTCGGTACACTCCTGCGCCTATCCTATGTGCAATCGCAACTGTCGCCTCTCCTGCTCACGTCACAAAACACCCATACTGCCTGACCATGCCTGACATCAGCTCCAACTATCACTGCACTCTCACAAGCTTGTATGGTGGCCCATCATCCAATCCAATGCAGCTCGAATCACAACTGCAAATCCTGATGATAGGTCTTCAAATCCGATTGAACCAGACTGCCTCCGATCACTGCTGACCAACTCCGACCTGTCACTCTAGTAAACGCCTGTGTCATTACCAAACAAGTGTATCCGCACCCATCAACAAAGATGCAACACCTGAGAGAATGTATCCCTGCTCACTAGCTTCTCTGACTGATCACCACAGCTCAAACGCCGCGAATCCGCAATCACCCGATTGCTCCGTTCAACCTCCGATCTCTGCAAAGTCTATCCAATACTCCTGGTGTGTAGCTATCCAACTCCGCTCGCCTCTTTAGTCACCAATCTGTCACCTATCTGCCACTCCTGCCACTATCCTGGTCTCTCACCACTCTCCGTCAGCTCTCCCGGGTCTCATCCTGCCCCCTGGTCCATCCATGTTCCATTCCCAGCTCTCCCAACACCCCCGGGACTCCCATCGGATCTCCCATGGTTTGCCTCTGACTCAACAACATCCCATCTGATTGATCTGACCGCGTCGGATTCTTCTCAATCTCTCTAGATGTATCTAGGACTGCAAAATCTGGCCTGAATCACACAAAACCAAGCCCACCACTGAATCCGGAACCGTCCAATTAGCTAAGAACAAGCCTCCTCACAACCCAAAACGTCTCCAAACATCCAAATTCGGCTCAATCCAGCAATAACACTTGCTTCCGAGCCTCCAAATGAAAAACAGAATGCGTGGTTGGATCCGGAATGTCGAGATAGTCCAAATCGACTACTCATATGCGAAAAACAGAGTTGTATAGCCTCCGAAAATGCCAAAAAATCAATGAACCATCTCCAGAAGTAAAACTGGACCCTTTGACCAGCCCCTTGAACCCTTTGACCAGTCACTGACCCCTTTGACCCGCTGCATACTGACCACTTTGACCCTTCTTACCCTTATGACCCCTGACCCGGTCAAAAAATGTCAAAAGGTTCAACTAGCTGAACCCCTAATGACGTGGCGCCACGTCAGCGTTTACCGGATGACGTGGCCGTTTGACTGAACCCATGTGGCGTCCTCCGTGGCTGTCTATGTGGCGCTGACCTTGTGCAACCAAAGCATGGGATCACCTCCCACCTTCTTCAACCTGCTGCAACAGTACGTCAAAAAATACCCAGCGCGTGGATCTAACTCGCGGTCAAACGCGAACTTTGACCGGCGCGTGCAGGCCACTCCGACATCTCCTGGCGACAAATTTTATATCCCCGCGATCGTCTCAAAACGAGGAACAAAATCCTATGCTACAAAAAAATTTCCGATCACGTTTTCTGAGACCGATCTGAACCAGACCAGTCCGGCTCCGTCCGCCGCCATTCAAACTGCCCATACGCCCTCTTACGGTGACGAAAAAATACCCAAAGCACTCCGTTGAACTCGTCTCCGAGAGTAGCACCTTACCTACTGATCAAAAACAAGGTTTCGTCACTTGTTTTGTCCGACCAGAACTTCAAACAGTGCTCCAATGGCCTCCGAGTGATTTTTCGACTGCTCTGCGCTCTCCGGTGCTTCCACCCAAGCTCTGATACCAGTTGTTAGGATTCCAACAACGCACCACACGCAACAGAAGCAAAAAAACAAGAGATAAACACGACACACAATATACGTGGTTCGGCCAAATCAGACCTACATCCACGGGGAGGGGGGTTTCACTATAATCCGGAGAAAATTCGTGTTCTTGTGTTACACACTCACACTCACACTCAATCTCACACTAATGAAATCCTCACTAGTTCTCTCGTGTATCTCTCTCTCCGGGAAAAGCCACAACCGGCTCCCCCTCTCACACTCTCTGCCTCTCTCTCTTTACATTGTGCTACCACACATCATAACCTAGGCATCACAGAGTATTTATAGAGTTACACAGACAAACCCTAATCCACTTCCTCTGGGCCTAAGCCCAACAGGCCCACACGGGGTGGAATCCCAACAAGACACTTATTTTGGAACGGATGGAGTATAAAAATAGTCTTAGTGTTGAATAATACATTTTTTATTTTCTTTTTTGTTGTAGAAATAAAGAATTAGAAAATTGATTATCAAAAGCTAAAAAGGACTTTAAGTGCAAAATAAGCCAAAGCATCTTCTGTTTAGTTTCCTCCTTTTTTTTTTCTTGTTGGGTTTTGTTCGAGGTCCCCGATTTGGGGTGGCTCTCGGTTGGCCTTTTGGCCTCGGCGTTTGAGGGGTTGTGGCTGTGGCATAGTATTTGAGTTGCGGCAGTGGCATGGCATAGTGGTGGGCTGCGGCAGTGGCATAACAGTGGCATGACATGGTGGTGGGTTGCGGCAGTGGCATGACATGGTCCTCTCTCTTTTCAAGGACGGTGGTGAGGTTGAGTCCGATGAGCGTTGGCAAGGGTTCAATTTGGGTTTGCAAGGGTGAAGCCGTGATTATGGCAGCGGAATGTAGGGTGGCAGCGGGCAACGGGCAAAGTAGCAGGCGGCAACGGGCAGCGAAGAATTGAGTGGCAGCTCTGTCTCTGGGTGTGCATCACTTTTTAGGGGTGTTTTTGGTATTCCAGGGTTCTCGTACAATTGGCATCTTGTCAAATATATTTTGCATTTCCTTTCATTTGGTTTTTTTTTTCTTTCAAAAAAGTGAGATTTCACGAGCAACAACACTAGGATCATCTTGGTTCACTCTTCGAAGCTCTTTCAATGTATTTCTTTTCCTATTGTAGTGATTTTATATTTTTATCTTCGTGATATATAAAATTTCTTTTACCAATAAAAAATAATAATCATTCAATTTTTAGCTTTTTGTTATTTTCTTGTTTGGTCTATATCATTTATTTCACTTTTTTTTCTTTCTAAGTTCTCTTATTGAGACGAATCAAAGAAGTCAAATGTCTTGATCTATTAAGTTGAAAATATTTGCGAAAAGGAAAATGTTAAGATAGTTCAAACACATTATAGCTCCATTACCTTACCCTGGTCTTACTTGGATGGAGTTTCCTAGCTTGTAGTTTATTCACATTGTAGACACCCCAATTTTGAACCTGAGATGCGCTCGAGCATCCCCGATGATGAAACGGACCAATCATGATTACCTGGAACTTGTGAGAATGACTTGAATTTGATCAAAATCAACCAAACACCACCCAAACAACCAAAATAGCCCAAACCAACCCAAGCATTGTTGAACCAAAGCCAAACCATCAATCTGCCACCAAGAACCTTGAGCGCTCAAGCTTGAGGCCTTGAGCGCTCAAACCCCTGAGAAACACCTTGAGCGCTCAAGCCCACGGCTTTGAGCGCTCAACTCTGATCCAGTCAGCAACTTGCAGAGTATCTCATCATGAGATTTTCTGCATGGGAGCGTCTGAGATGATCTTATACGATCTCTATATGTATAATACACTCCACTAACTCCAAAAATACACAAAAAAAATACCCAACCCACTTCCAAATACAAACCCACTCTCTCTCTCACCTCTCTTCCCTCCCACTCACTCTATAAAACCACCTAGCACCCCTGGTTTGAGAAAAGAGGAACCATTCTCATACACCAGCTCTCAATCCACCCAGAATTCGTTGTTCTCTCTCTCTCTCTACAAAACCACACATTCATTACCAAAACCAGTGGCAAAAACCACCTTTCAAGTCCAAAATTGAGTCCTTGATCATCAACCAATCACCTACATTGTTCAATTCGTCCAGAGTATAAGCCAAAAACATCCACAATCGTCATCCCTAAGTCCAGAATCAAGTTCAAATTACAAGCATTTTCCAAAAGGTAGTGAAACATGTGATGTATTCACTGTTTTGGCCCATCTGAGGAAGACCAGTGAGTTCAAACAGGTTTTTTATACTTGTATTGAACTCACAAAGGTCTAAAAGTTGTTCAAAATCATTTTCAAAATCTGCAGTTTTAGCAGGGGTTGAGCGCTCAAGCCTCTGACCTTGAGCGCTCAAACCCAGCTCTGGGTCAGTCACTGTTTTGCTGATTTTTGTGCTTTCTCTTGGTTTTAATCATCATTAAATGGTTAAATATGTTCACATCATTCTCAAAACAGCTTATTTCCACTTCAAAATCATATGCATGAGTATAAGTTAACCATTTTATGATGATCCAACATCAAAACCTTTGAAAATCTCATAGTTAAGAGTAAAACAGTGACTGTTCAACTTCAAACATCTTTAATCTGTATATTTGTGATCTTGAAGAGGTGTTAAAAGCTTGCTTAAAGGTCAAAAATCAGAGAGCCAGATTATGGCTTGAGCGCTCAAGGTCATGCACCTGAGCGCTCAAGCTGATCTAAACAGGTTTAAGGGACATTGGCCCGAGGAGGATCAATCGCCCTTAGGCATCTGATCTTAGATCACTGTCAGAATTTGTATGGACCAGGATTTCCCAAATCCGACCATCCGATATCAAGGACTTATCACTTAAAAGAAAACTTGAGGATTGGGGCAATCTTCCAAAGCTGTCTATTATAGTCTAGGAGACTTAAAATCCACGGAGTTTGAGATACCTCCGGTGTTGGTCGTGCCCGAACGGCCACCGTGATTTGAACTAGCCTTAAGGTCATTAGTATCTGGGTTACAACATCCAAATTGCTTTGTCTCGGATGATCAAGAAAAGTGATTGGCTCTGATTCCAACAAGTTTGGAGTTTAACCTACCGAGTAATGGTCTACCCGGGGTGTTGGAAAATCTTCTGTGCAATGATCTTAAGTGAGATTCAGATCCGGTAGACTAACCCTAAGATTGTACATGTAGTCTAGGAGACTTTAAATCCACGGAGTATGAGATGCCTCCGGTGTTGGCCGTGCCCGAACGGCCACCCGTGTTTCGGACTAGCCTTGGAATCGGTTGTAACTGGATAGCGATATGAACAAACTCTGCATCTTCCCAGGCGCAAAGCTCCCCAAGAGGTTCAAACATGTGGACTTTGAGAAGTTTGATGGGACTGGGGATCCGAGAGGACATATTCAGGCATATGTAAGCTCTCTCTCGTTACAAGAAGTCGATGAGCCTGCCATGGCACAGATGTTTCACGAAACTCTCACAGGGCCCGCACTTCAGTGGCTTTTATCCCTCGACATTTCAAAAAGACAAACTTGGGAAGAAATGGTGGCTGCTTTCATTAAGCAGTATGAGTATAATGTTCAGCTTAAAGTCACCACTCGAGAGCTTGAAAGCATCAAGATGAAAGAAAGGGAATCTTTCGCAAATTTTGTGAAAAGATGGAGAGCGAAGGCCGCGCAAATGACTGATCGTCCCAGTGACAAAGACCAGATGCACATCATAACCAAGAACCTTCAACCTGATTTAGCTCAATACATGGTCATGGCCCAAGCACATAACTTTGAAACCTACTTTGAGATGGGTCTGTCAATTGAAGAAGCTCTGCAAAGCGGGGTGTTGAAAAAAGGAGACCCATTCCCCAAACCCAAGCGAAACTACATTGGTAACACCTCTTCCTATACGCAAACCCCAGTTACACAGCCGGTACCTCATCCAACTCCATGAATCACCAACCCCATAAAGCTGAACCCATAAACGCCATCTTGTCTCAACCAGCCCAACCAATTCAACCACCGCAAAATCAAAGAGGACGGCGTGTCTTCACCCCTCTTCCCTTGCCTTTACCTGTTGTTTTCGAACGACTTGTACAACAGGGAAAAATCAAACCTCTACAGCCAACTCCACCTCCGCAAAATCCCCCGCCAACATATAACCCTAACACCTTCTGTATATTCCACCAAACACCCGGTCATCCCACTGAAAGATGCCAGCGCCTGCGTCATGAGATTCAAGATCTCATTGACAACAAACAAATCCGAGATCCCACTGAAAAGCCCAACATCCTCACAAACCCTCTGCCAACCCACAAAAGGAATGCCGATATAGGTCAAATTACCTTTAGCTCCACTCAAAAAGACCTAAAATCCACTCCATTTGACCCAAGCCAGTTCATCATACCCGCAACGGACCCCAAGCCCATTGTACCAATACCTGTCGAGCGCGAGATATGCTTTCTTGACGTCCACTTGGACCCCACTGTATGGCAAGAATGGGGTGATTTGATAATGGCTATGGAAGCTCGGGAGTATGAGCAAATGGTGGCCAACAATGTGGCAAATGAAGAAGTTGGGCTGCATAATGAACAGCTTGATGAAGGACCTCCGCTTGGCGCCATGATTAACCTACTTTGGGATCCAATGTTTGAGGATCCACTGGATGGATTTGCGCTTCCTAACCTATTTGAACCTTTGCCTGTGGTACAAAATCAACAACCTGTGGAAGAAGGACAAGGACAGAATTGGCAAGAAGAGAATGAGGCACCCAATGGTGCACAGGAAGATGAATGGGATCCCACACCCAATGAGTGGCAGCTCATGGACCCTAACGATCCTTTGGATGGTTCCACACTTCCCATGTTCTTCGACGAAGCATATTTTCCAATGCCACCACTATGGGAGGGTCGCCCTGATTTTTCCATGATGAGTGAGTATGCAATAAATCGAATGACGGAAGGAATAGAGTTCACGCCTTATGATTACATAGTTGATGAAAACCTTCCGGCACCCCGAGTGCAAATCCCGGAGGACTGCAACATCATGGTTTTGAATGAAGGTCTACCCGATTTTTGGGGACAGCAAATGGAAGAAAATGTTGTAGCAAATATGTGGGCCAATTAGAATGAAGGCATAACACCGCTGTGGGTCGGAAACAACGAGGTCTGGGCTGTTAACGAGGCAGCCATGGAAAATGGAGATGTTTGGAGCGAAGCAACTGTGGAGGGGATTACCAAAGGTTTGGAAGGAGCCAGTATTGCAAAGGGAAAGAGAAAGGCGGAGGGGGATCTTGTTGATTTCTACACAGACTATACTGATTTATGGGGGGACGACATTGACTCGGTTCTTCACCTTCTTCGGAGTGGTCGGTTTTATCAACCACCTCAGATATACACCGGAAATACCTCTAACCCACCTCCTAACTCCCTCAACCAGCCACCCTTTAACCCGGCTCCACAAAATAACCCAACTCCACAAAATAACTCAGCCATACCACATCATCCAAACAACCTTAATGACCCAATTGCCAATCCAGTTGATTTCCAAAACCTTTTTAACCCAACAACCAACCAATCCCATGCTACCTCTGCAACCAACAACCGTATGCCTCGCCTGAAACCTCCGCCAACAGCCGAAGAAAACCCCATCCAAAAACAACTTGAGAAAACTCCAGCCGCCTTAACCATTTGGGGATTACTCATGAGTTCCAGCGAACATCGCCAGAAACTTGCTCAAACGCTGTCTTGCATGGAGATCGCTCCTGATATTACCCCTGAAGCTATGATGGCCGCCATTGTTACTAAACCTACCATTGCTACTAAACCTACCAAGCACGTTGTAACCTTCACTGAGGCTGATTTACCGCTTGAAGGAACTGACCACAACAAGCCTTTGCATGTCACCATGAAGTGCATGGGGAAATGGATCCCAGTTGTACTGATAGATAATGGATCTGCGCTCAATGTTTGTCCTCTCCGAACAGCTCTATGTTTGGGACTTAAGCCAAAGGACTTCACACCATCTAGTCTCACTGTTCGGGCTTATGATAACACCTGTCGCAATGTGCTTGGGACTGTTGAAATGGAGATTGCTGCGGAAGGGTTTAAATCGACAGTAGAGTTTCATGTGCTTGAGATTCCAGCTTCATTCAACTTGCTATTGGGACGTCCTTGGATGCATCGTCCCGATATAATGGCAGTCCCATCTACTCTGCATCAAAAGGTTCTGCTTGGTTTGGAAAGCGGGACGGTTGCTCTCTACGGAGACACAGGCATTCGCCCTCATGCTGAAGATAACGCTCCCCTGCTAGAAATTATGCATGATGAGAATGACATCCAACTTGGAGGTTTTGCTTTTGATACATCCGGTGGTGTATTCACGCTTCGTATTGATGATGATTTTTCAATCAGCACCACCGTTCTTGAGATGATGAGAAGGATGTCATATCTGCCAGGCACTGGCTTGGGTCGAACTCACCAAGGGGTGGCTCAGTTTCCAGAATTCCCTTCTCAACGAGGCCGTTTTGGGTTGGGGTATGAACCTACACTAAAAGAGATGCAAAGGGGAAAGACCAAAGGAGCAAGCAGCAGTGCAAACCACCAGATTCGCTTTGTCAGGGAAGGGTCAAATGCACCATATCACGGCCAGCCTGAGCCGTTCGTAAATGAAATAAGTGGAGAAGTGCACCCTGGGTTCGAAATCTTTGCTAACGATGCTTGGGATAGCGAAGATGAACATGAAAAGGTCGAGAAATTGGTGAAAGACCTTAAAGCGGATTGGATGGAGGCCTTGGATGGTGGGATCTTGATGTCGATGTTCGATGAGGTCAGTCTGACAGGTAAGGATAAAGAAGATCCAGCAGTGATGATGCTCGGACAGGAGGCTCTTGATGATCCCAGCGTGCTGATAGTGGATGCAGTCGGTGAATACAAGAATTGCACTTTCACTCCTGTTGTAAAATTTACTAATGCATTCACTAAATTAGGGTTTGAATCTGAGTCAGGGCATAAATTTGGCCGTGAGTCGGAGTTTGTGCCTCCTGGCCCTCCACGTCATCATTTCTATTTTGAGTTTGAGTCTGATGTCATGTACTGCGCCCCAGAGGGCTTTGTTAATGAAATAAATGGTGATTTCGCTTACTTTGCTGTTCCTGAAATAAATTGTGTTGACCTCGACGATGACGAAACCGAGTTCGAGGGAGAAATACCCAAAGAACTTAAGTTTCTAATCGAAAGGGAAAATGAAAGGCATGCTCAGCCAATAAAAGAAGAAGTTATTTCAGTTAAATTAAAAGATGAGGAAAATCCTCGCATGGTTCAAATCGGTTCTGGGCTATCTTCGGAGGAACAAGAATTACTCGTCGATTTACTCAAAGAATTTGAAGATGTTTTCGCTTGGTCCCACGCAGATATGCCCGGAATCGATCCTGAAATTGTGCAACATCGAATTCCCCTGTATCCCGATGCAAAACCGGTAAAACAGAAATTGAGAAAAATCAGGCCAGATTGGGTTGAAAAAGTCAAAGAGGAAGTCACCAAGCAATTCAATGCCGGCTTTTTTATGGTAACTGAATATCCACAGTGGGTTGCAAATATTGTGCCGGTACCCAAGAAAGATGGAAAAGTCAGGGTATGTGTAGATTTCAGGGATTTAAACAAGGCCAGTCCGAAAGATGATTTTCCTTTACCTCACATTGATGTACTGGTAGACAACACGGCAGGGCACGCACTGCTGTCATTTATGGATGGTTTCTCGGGATATAACCAGATTTTGATGGCACCAGAAGATCGAGAGAAGACAACCTTCACCACTGAATGGGGAACGTTCTGTTATCGAGTCATGCCATTCGGACTGAAGAACGCTGGGTCGACTTACCAGCGAGCCGCTACAACCTTGTTACACGACATGATGCATAGGGAAGTTGAGGTATATGTGGATGACATGATCGTTGTAGACACCCCAATTTTGAACCCGAGATACGCTCGTGCATTTCCGATGATGAAATGGATCAATCATAATTACCTGGAACTTGTGAGAATGACTTGAATTTGATCAAAATCAACCAAACACCACCCAAACAACCAAAATATCCCAAACCAACCCAAGCATTGTTGAACCAAGGCCAAACCATCAATCTGCCACCAAGAACCTTGAGCGCTCAAGCTTGAGGCCTTGAGCGCTCTAACCCCTGAGAAGCACCTTGAGCGCTCAAGCCCATGGCTTTGAGCGCTCAACTCTGATCCAGTCAGCAACTTGCAGAGTATCTCATCATGAGATTTCCTGCATGGGAGCGTCTGGGGATGATTTTGTACGATCCTTATACGTACATTATACTCCACTAAGTCCTAAAATACACCTAAAACTACCCCTAAACTACAAACCCACTTCCTCTCTCTCCTCTCTTCCCTCCCACTCATTCTATAAAACTATCTAACACCCCTGGTTTTGGAAAAGAGAACGCTCACACTCCTCCCTGCTGATTCCACCAGAAAATCTACCTTCTCTCTCTCTCTCTCTACAAAACCATCCTTTCACCATCAAAACCACTTACAAAACCACCCATCAAATCCAGAAATTCAGTCCTTGATCATCAACCAACCACACACATTGTCTAATTCACCCAGAAGACAAGCCAAAACATCCACAATCCTCCATCCTCAAGCCCAAAAATCAAGTCTAAGTCACAATCATTCCAAAAAGGTAGTTAAACATGTGAAATGCTCACTGTTTTGATCCTTCTGAGGAAGGCTAGTGAGTTCAAACAAGTCCAGTATACTTGCATTGAACCCACAAAGGCCTAAAAGTTGTTCAAAATCCTTTTTAAAATCTGTAGCTTTCACAGGGGTTGAGCGCTCAAGCCTTAGGCCTTGAGCGCTCAAGCCCAGTTCTGAGCAGTTTCTGTTTTGTTGAGTTTTGTGCTTTCCCTAGGTTTTGATCATTATTTAACAGTTAATTATGCTCATGTAATCCATAAAACAGTTTACTTTGCCTCAAAATCACATGCATGAGTGTAGATTAACATTTTATGAGGATTAAACATCAAAAACCTTTGAAAATCTTATGTTTGAGTGCAAAACAGAGACTGTTCAACCTCATAAATCTTCATTTCATGTATTCATGATCATTATTGAAGTATCAAAAGCTTGTTTAAAGGTCAAAAATCAAAGAGCCAGATTATGGCTTGAGCGCTCAATGTCATTGACTTAAGCGCTCAAGCTGTTCGTGGGCAGTTTTGCTGATTGTTTGTCGTTCTGATGGTAGACCATGATTTAGTACATTACTTGTGTGCGTGAGTTGTTGTCTTTATGTTCAGGACCTGGATTCCTCCCTTATTCCTCCATTTTCAAAACATTTCTTTGATTAAATCATTGAAATTACACCCTTTTCATCTTTCTTTAAGAGATCGATCAGTTTACTCTTATCTGTTTCTCCAGGAAAACCCTTGATGAATGTTTGATCTCAAAAAGAAGTTGTTAAAAGTGTAATTTCACAAAGGCCAAGGATTGGTTTGAGCGCTCAATTCAGGAGCCTTGAGCGCTCAAACTAGTTGAAGAGGTTGAGCGCTCAAACTGGTTGAAGAGGTTGAGCGCTCAACTTCATTGGTTTGAGCGCTCAATCCCTATTCTGGGATCCAGTTTGTGAAGCAGTTTAATTAGGTCTTATGTTCATAAAAATTCCTGAAATTGTTATATAGTTTCTGTAATTTGTTATTCCTTGTAAATATTTGTATCATTTCACTTTACTATCATCATCATTTCTCATATAAATCATGTACACAAGCATCCACTTTAGATTTACATTTTGTATTTTCTTATTGTTTATGTGATTCCCGTCCCCGATTCCCCTATTTATGTGAATAAATTGAATCTCAAATATTTTTAAAATCCCACAAAAATATCGAGTAGAGACCGGTTCACGGACCGGGCGAGAGGGGTGCCGTAAAACCCTTCCCCTCTCGTAACCAAACTCCCGAATCCGAGAAATCTTTGGTTCTGCCATGATCAGTGAAATCTTTTTCGAATGGGCAAATGAGTCATATTTTTGATCGGTTTCTCGGATTCGGACCTCAAATCCGGGTGGCGACTCTAACAATCACAATCTTTTTCGCACAATCCAGGTGGGCCGTCCACAATCGTAAAAGCCAAAGAGAGGGAAGGACATCTCCCGGCGTTACGCAAGTTCTTTGAAAGGATACGGAAGTACCGAATGCGTCTCAATCCGCAAAAGTGCACATTCGGAGTCATCGCAGGGAAAATGTTGGGATTTATGATCACCACCAGGGGGATTGAAGTCGATCCGACGAAAATCAAGGCAATATTGGAAATGGAGCCGCCAAAAACAGAAAAAGAGGTTCGGAGTTTTCTTGGAAAAATTCAGTTCATCAGCAGATTCATCGCCAAGTTGACTTCAACTTGCGAGCCGATGTTTCATTTGCTCAAAAAAGGAGTACTGTTCAAGTGGGATGACAGTTGACAGGTGCCAAAAAGCCTTTGAATCGATTCGGCAGTATCTTCAAAGTCCCCCAGTATTGTTGCCGCCGACACCTGGAAAGCCTCTGATTCTGTATTTATCAGTAACACAGTCCGCGATGGGTTGCATGTTTGGCACAGGAAGGTGAAGCAGGTATCGAGAAGGCGGTGTATTATTTAAGCAAGAAGATGGTCAGAGCCGAAGAAAGATACACCCCTTTGGAGAAGACTTGTTGGGCTCTTGTGTGGGCCTCTAAAAAGCTAAGGCACTATATGTTAGCTTATTCGGTAGTGTTGATTTCTCGAATGGACCCTCTCAAATATCTGTTTGAGAAACCGGCACTCACCGGAAAGTTGGCACGATGGTTGCTCTTGTTAGCCGAGTTTGAACTCAAATACGTAACGCAAAAATCGGTGAAAGGCAGGGCTGTGGCAGAATTCTTGGCAGATCATCCGATCGAAGGGCCAGAAGATACGGAATTCCAATTTCCCGATGAACACGTTATGGCAGTATCAGAAGATACCTGGAAGCTGTACTTCGATGGAGCTGCAAATCAGAGAGGATTCGGGATCGGCATACTATTGATCTCACCACAAGGGCCACACATTCCTCTGTCTTTCAAGTTAAAATTTGAAGTTACCAATAATCAAGCAGAGTATGAAGCGTGCATCGTTGGAATGGAGGTTGCCTTCGAAATCGGGGTAAAGAAATTAGAAGTGGTCGGAGATTCGAATCTGGTAGTTTCTCAAGCCAATGGTGATTGGAAAGTACGAGAAGAGAAATTGAAACCATACCACAAAGACCTTGATGATCTGATCCATCGATTTGAACAAGTTACTTTTACACATATCCCGAGAATGAAGAACCAGTTTGCCGACGCTCTTGCTACTTTGGCATCCATGGTAGAATTGCCCGTGGGAGTAAGAATGAGACCAATCATGATTGAGCAGAGGAATAAGCCAGCCTATGAGTATGTGATGAATGTTGGCGAACTTGACGATGGTCTGCCTTGGTACCATGATATCTGGAATTTGGTTGAGAAGGGAGAATATCCGGAAGGAGCAAACAAGAAAGATCGAATAGCACTACAAAGATTAGCGTCACAATACATCCTTTGCGGTGGAAGGTTATACAAAAGGTCATACTGTGGCATGCATAAGTTGTGCATCCATGGTGATGACACGAAAAGGGTGATGGAAGAAATTCACGAAGGAATCTGTGGTCCTCACATGAGCGGATTGATGATGGCAAAGAAGATTCTGAGGCAGGGGTATTTCTGGTTGACCTTGGAAACAGATTGCGTGCAGTATGTGCGGAGATGTCATAAGTGTCAAGTCCATGCTAACCTCATGCATGTGCCGCCATCTGAACTTCATACAATGGCAACGCCTTGGCCTTTCTCAGTATGGGGAATAGATGTGATTGGAAAAATCACGCCACCAGCATCGAACGGACACAAGTTTATATTAGTGGCAATTGATTATTTCACAAAGTGGGTGGAGTCAGCCTCTTACGCTACATTGACCGCAGTACAAGTGGCTCATTTCATTAAGCAAAACATCATTTACCGATATGGGGTTCCCAATGCCTTCGTGTCAGATAATGGTGTGCATTTCAAAGGAAGAGCAGCAGAGGTGCTTGAGGAATTCAATGTTCAGGTTCACAAGTCAACAGTATACAGACCACAAACCAACGGAGCAGTGGAAGCAGCAAACAAGTCAATCAAGAACATCTTGGAGAAAACCATTGAGTCATCCAGGGATTGGCATGAGAAGTTACCATTAGCATTGTGGGGGTACCACACTTCGATCCGAACTCCAACAGGGGGCAACACCCTACTCATTGGTTTATGGTATGGAAGCAGTACTTCCCATCGAGCTTGAAGTGCCATCGTTAAGGGTGATGATAGAAAGTGAAATCAATGAGGCTGACTGGCTGAGCGACAGGTTCACGGAATTAATGTTGTTTGATGAAAGGAGGTTGTGGGCACTGTATCACATTCAGGGATATCAGAGAAGAATTGCCCGCGCATTCAACAAGAAGGTGAAATCCAGGGATCTGATTGAAGGAGATATGGTGGTGAAAGAGATTCAGGCACCAATTTTTGATCCACGAGGGAAATTCAGGCCAAAATGGGCGGGACCATACATCATCAAGACTATCCTCGACGGTGGAGCAGCGGTGATCCTTGATTTGGACGGTAACGAGTTCAGCAATCTTGTCAACCTGGACCAACTCAAGCGATATTACCCCTGAGAGATGCTCGTTGGGCGGAAAATCGCAAGGGCGAACCGACCCAAGCAAAAATTAGAGCAAGCCTGCTAGGCCGAAAACCCACAGCGGGCGGTCTAGGCAAAATTTAAGGCAAAAATTTAACAGAAGCTCGCTGGACCGAAAACCTAGAAAGGCGGTACCAGGCAAAATTCAGAGCACAAAAGGAGAGTGTTAATACCCGAGTGAACCTTTCCTTGAACTACGCCATGACCTGATTCCTTGAAAAAGGATACGTAGGCGACCCTATCTTGGGGTTCGATCCAAATCTGATAAGTTGGCCCACAGTTTCGCAATATCCGAAGGAGATAGCATATGGAACTAGATGAGCCAAGAGGGGAAAACCCTTCATCGTTCAATTTTATTCAAATCACTTCTTCGATTACATAAACTAAGCATCACAGCCTTAAAAAAAAAAAAAAAAATGCACCATTTATTTTGGGAAACAGCTTAGCGAGTCGGAAGTCAAGTTGTGCTAATTTCTTCGGCGTCGTATCCCCATTTGCTCCCTTATCCAATCTCTGTAATGTCCATTTAAATGAATGGTCGGGTAGGGATCAGGAGCCCAAACGACCCTGTTCCTCCAAGAAGTACGATAACGCTCAAGAACAGAATGTTTGAATATGGGAAGGCTAAAGTTGGCGGGAACCGTATACTCCACTTCTTGGCGAATGCAATATTGGCAAAGAATGCGCTGCGGAAAATAGTATGCATACCCCTGAAGTCCCGCCAAAATCACCCATGTGTCTCCCATGTGATTGGCCGTCATGTCCGGCAAAGGCAACCAATGGCATCTCCAAGCAATGTGATCCTCCTCCAATGACCTGAAGAAATCGGTCCATTCATCTTCATCAGGCTCATCATGCACAAATGACCTATTCACCCAAGTCCGAGGCTCGTAAACCCAATCACTTGTCGGCTCCCTCAGAAGCCCAACCTTGTCACATAGCCACATCTGCAATCCAAAATATCCAAACCAAAGTTAAAACCAAACCAACAACCAAAATTCCCAAAACCACAAAACCAAATATCCAAACCAAGGTCAAAACCAAACCAATAACCAAAATTCCCAAAACCACAAAACCAAATATCCAAACCAAAGTCAAAACCAAACCGACAACCGACAACCAAAATTCCCAAAACCACAAAACCAAAGCATCCAAACCAAACAAACCAAACCTGAAGCAAAAGCGGACTCCCAGCAAACGTGTCCGTTCTCCCAGCCTTAATCGCATCCAATCCTATGATTGTCTCAGCCAAGACCAATGGAACCACATCCCTCCGCTGTTCGATCTGAGCAGCAACACCGACAATGGCGGAACTAGGATGGCCATCATATGGGACCAACAAGTACAATGCCAAGAGACACATGCAAAGTGCAAACATGCGCCGATTTTGGATGGTGAAGTCTGAAAGATCACCCGTAGGGCCATAATCCGCAAAGAGACGAAAGACGTTGAGGGTCTCATCGCGAATCAAGAAACGCGCAGCGCCGTTACCTAGGCCAAGCTTCCTACTGAGAATGCTAGCATAGTTCTGGCGAATAGGTGGTATGACGGGATCCGCAAAAGCATTACCGCCAAGATATGCTTGAAATTCTTCGACGGTCGGGCAAAGCTCTTGCATGCCAAAGCGGAACACATGGAGCTCCGAATCCCAACAACGAACGGCGGCACATAAGATGTCTTGACGGATAGGAAAAGTATGGAGGTGACGAAGTGCATTAAGCCCGAGACCTCGGAAATTGAACCAATCGATGTTTTCAAGGCTAGCAACCCAAGTGTTGATAACCAAAGGGTCAAGGGCAGCCATATGGAAGGAGATGTGTGAAGTAAGAAATGAGGATTGATGTGGAAATGGTGTGTGGGAAAGGCTTGATCATGAATGGTATATATAGGGGACTTTGGAGGAACCTTACAAATTTGCCATGCAACATTGGAAATCAAAGATTACATTTTCAAGATGGTCAAATGCATTCTTTCAAAGTATTTTGTTGGAAAGTTTGAAAGTGCATTGGAAATGCATGGCATTTGTGGGGAAAATATGAAAAGACCTTGGGAAGATGATGTTCAAAGCTTGGAAGGTGTTATAACAGAGCAAAAAGACATTTGGGGCAGAGGAAACCATGTAAAAGGGTCCAAAAATGCATTGGGAAGCAACACAATCTGCCTGCCCAGCACAGACCTTGAGCGCTCAAACCAGTGAAGTTGAGCGCTCAAACCACATTGAGCGCTCAAGGTGATGAGATTGAGCGCTCAAGCCCCATTGAGCGCTCAAGGCCTGCAGAAACACCAGCAACAGCAGCAACTGCATTTTGGCCCGTTTGATGTTCGAAACCTATTCTAAGCATCCTAACCCTCTACCAACACCCAAACCAAGTCCCAATGGGTATTTGTGACTTCACGGAGCGTCCCATCGCCTAAGCTATCAAGCCGATACGTGTATGGATACGGGATACGTGAATATGGAAGTTCAAAACTTAAAAGCGGCCATTGGATGTTCAAATTCATTTCCAAGCTTCACGAGCCATATCCAATCATCAAAACACATGTTGGAAGGTATTTGCGACTTGTCTGAACGGTTCCCGGGACATTTCTTCAAAGATACAAGGTTTTGAGGTTCCGACGGCCTATTCAAGCAATGAAATGGCGGCCGTCACCATATCAAAAATAGTTCTAGAAGTTTCCTTGCTAAATGGTGACGATCACAGGGGCATTTATGTCATTTATGACTTGGTCAAGGTGGTAATATGGCAGTTCATCACATCTAAAGAGGCTCACGAAGCATTTTATTTTTAAATTTGCCTTATGAACATCAAATTCCGTTCTAAGGTCACTTTGTATAGTTTGTTATTGATTGTTCATATGCGAGAAGTATGTCAAGTTGTGCGGCATGTAAATACATCTTCCGGTTGTACATAAACTTAAATAATCATGTTTTGACCAAATTCTCGAACATGTTAGCTTTTCTTAAAGGTTAAATTTTAAGCTTTATACTCGGATGTTTGAATTCAAAAGTTTGGTGGATGAGTTGTGTACATTCTACAACAGGTTTGTTCATTTGTACATCAAAAACAGAAAGTAATACAACGAACAATGAAAGTGCAAATCATGTGTATAAACCGATCCAAATCCACGAAAGTCAAAATATCAAGACTGTGTATCATCACTGACTACCAGGGCACACAACGCCCAATAAGGAAATCTGCAACTGGGGCACGCAGGCCCAATCCATCTATCTACCGGGGCACGCAGGCCCAATCAAAAGAAAAGATAAAAAGCAAAAGCAAGACTCTAAACTACTCTATGTCTACTATGTACTACACCGCCTCATCCATCGTCTCGTCCGAGCTCTCAGTCTCGTCTCCCTGTCGCTGCTCCTGTCGCTCCTGCCGGGAAGAGGGGTAGTTAGCATCATCAACACTGTCGTCGCTCGAGCTCGTAGTCTCTACTATCCCCTCAGGTACTACCTCTACCCTCCGGCGGGACGATCTCCGCAGTCTCTCCTCCTCAAGTCTCTCCGCCGCTGGCTTCGAACGCCCGAGCCGCACGGTCATGTCTCCAGGGCCGCCAACTCCAGCATAGGGCCTCTTCCTGATCACAGGCGGCTATATCATCAAGCAAACAAGAAAAGGAATTAGTACATGGTATAATCAAGGAATTGAAAGTGCAGGAAATGTGAATTACATACCGGTGCGACTCTCGGTCGAGAAGGACCAGGAGCAGCAGGAGGTGCTGGCTCGCCCTCCCGGCGAATAGTGATCTCCTCCCCGGCTATGAGGCGGCGAATCAGGACGCGAAGTCCTCGGTTCTGCTCATGTAATGTCTGTGCCGCCTCCTGTGAAACCTGCAAGTGAGTCAAAAGATTCGAATCATCAGTACATTTGTAGTCATAGCATGCAAATTTGAAAGAGGAATGGTTCTTACCGGTGCCGAAAGCCGCGGAAAGTCTACCAGTGGCCTTGGGATGTCTATATCCCCTACCTCTCCACCAGCGGAAGTGACGCGCACCCACCACCTAGCCACTACTGTCTCCGGGGTCGAGGTACCAGTGTCCTCACCCTCACCTCCTGCTACCCCTCCAGCTGAGGCACGCGCCTTCGCGGCCTTCTCCCTCTCCATCTTCTCCCTCCACTCCTCCGCTCTCAGGGGACCGGCCAGGTACCTACTCCGGTAATCAATATAGCTTAAGGCAGGGCGCAAGTACTGGCTCAGGTCCAGGTCGGGCGTCGTGTAGCGCTCAATCTCCGCCAGCGTATACCGGGACGTCATCAGCACCCGGGGAGGAAGGCGTCCTGGCACCTATGGTCTATCAGCCCGTATCGACTGGCACGACACCCTATCGCCAAGGTACCAAAACCAGCCATACTGGCACTCAAGTAGGACCCTCCCTCTCGTGAGCTCCCTGCTCCGAGCCAGGTAAGGCTCATCGACGGCATCCCATACTTCCCAGCGAACCTGCAAGAGTTGTTGAGAGCATCAGTAATTGAATACGCGAGCAAATTGAAAGCAAATTGAATACGTGCGAGAGTTCGATACTTACCAGGGAAGCAGGAAGCCTGTCAAGCAAAGCACGGAGAACGTGGAGGCTCCCCCGCGCTGTACCACCGTAGCGGAAGCCTTCCCCCCAGCACAGTGCCCGGGGGATGACGTTTGGATCCTGGTGCCGCGTCTCAGGGGGATGCAACCCCAACACCTCGTAAGCCCAGAGCTGCAATGAAAACAACAAGTCAGTCAATCAGTGCGAATTTTGGTAATCAAGTGCGAGTATCGAAATGCATGCAATTAAATTTGAAACTAAAAGTTTTGAGTTTTACCTCCCAGACGCTCCACAGTCCTGAAATACCGGTCCCTTTCCACCTCGAGACGGCATTCATGAACGCATAGCAGCTTCCAAGCGCTGCTCCACCCCAGTCATACCTCGCCACCCTCGCGAAGTCCCTCAACCCTCCCAGATAGGAGAGGTGCACCCTGTTACGCCTGTTTGGGTACAGTGATGCCCCAAACAGGTATAACAAGTAGCACCTCGCCTTCCGTGCTGCATCCTCCTCGTCAGTCGGCTCGCCCAATCCCCTCGTCTTGAATTGGCCATATGTGGCCGTCTCTCCCTCCTTGTTGGGCACGAAACCCAAAAACCACCTCAAAGCAGCCTCATCCCTGCCAATCCCCGAGTCGAACGGGATTGGGTCTCCTCCTACCTGCAATCCCGTGATCGCCGAGAAGTCCAGTGGCGTCATCGTCGCCTCTCCGAAAGTAAGGTGAAAAGAACTCGTAGAGTCCCTCCACCTCTCGGCCAGTGCTGTCACCACGGCATGATCGTGCTGTGTGCTCGTGAGAGTCGGGATGAACCTCCCGAACCCTGCCAAATCTACCAGAGCCCTCACGGAGGCATGCAACTGCTGGTATATCTCCCAACTGGAGCCCATGCCTCCATGAGCCTTCAAGCGCAAGTTTCTCTGCACACAATCAACAAACAGGCAAATAATCAGGCGTTAGTCCAATCTTTCATTCAAATCCAATCATCAATCAAGCAGTAATTCAATCATTCAATGTAAATCAGGTTTGTTAACTACTGAAAATGCGCGAAAGCAATAAACAAGAAAGTAAAGCAAGCATACCGTCAGGCAGTCGGTCGAAAGGTGGACCTCGGGGTCCAGTAACACCTCCTCTCCGTAGTATAACTCCCGGCTGGGAGTGTAGTCCTCTGAACCGGAGGGCACAAAGAGGTGCACTGGCGGGGCATAGGTCGCTGCGTCAAAAGCCGGCCTCTCTCTCCTCAGCCACTGTCTGGCAGCCTGGACCACTGTCACTCTCCGTCCAGCTGCCCTCTCCTCCTCCTCAGCCCGTATCCTCGCCTCCTCCGCTGCCTCCTCTGTCTCAAACTCCTCACAAAAGGCCCTCGCCGCCTCATCCTCGTCGGCGGCCTCCCGTAACATCGCCGCCTCCCTCTCCCTACTCTCAGCTACAGCCTCCCTCGCCGCATCCAGGATCCCCGGGGCATCTGCTGCGGCTGCCATCACCACCTCCGGTGGCGCGTGTTCAAGGTAATCCTCCCGGGAGATCCCAACCGGACCCTGAGTCGACGGCTCTCCACTCGGTCCCTGAGTCGCTGACTCACCACCTGTCACCACCGCCTTTCCCCTATCTCCCCCACTAGGCTGCTGACTGGGTCTAGGCTCTACCCTCCAACGGGGCGCCCTAGTCCTGACTACCCCACTCGTACCCTCCGCCCTATCACCGCCACTACCACCACCGATCCCCCTCTCCTCAACGGTCTCCTCGCTATCATCACTATCCACGTCATGAACCTCCACCATCTCTTCATCTCTCTCCTCTACCCTCTCCGGCACTGATGCGTCATCACCACCGCCTAAACCACCACCCCTACCCTCTCTCACACCATCACCACCAACATCACCGCCGGCCACCACCGTCTCGGTGGTTGGATCCTCACCGCTGCCGGGGACTGCCGGATCGCCACCTTCATCATCCCTAACCACCTCTGTCCTATCACCATCGGCACCCACTACTTCCTTCTCCTTCTCCTCCACGCCACTGCCACTCTCAACCGCCGTGTGCCTCCCTGGCGGCCCCTCAACCACCAGATCACCTTGAGCGCTCGAGCTCAGTGGTGGCACAACCTCACCACCGCCGCTGCCCTCTGCCGTTGTCGGCAAACCCACGAGGGGTCGTGACTCGTCGGGATTCTCCATGAAAACCGATATAGACCGTGAATCAACCTCTAATTGAACTAGAATCGAACCAAAATCGGACCGAAATCGTACGGGAAAACCCTAGGAATTGGGGGTTTTCAATTTTGCAAGAAATTCGAGTGAGAATTGTTAGAGTTTGGATCGGAATCGCTTGAGGGGTGTAAGGGTTTGCTCTCGGAAGTTTTTGAAATGTTGTGGAGGTTAATCGGACGTTGAATGGGATTAAAACCGAACGTTGGGTTTCTGAACCGTCGTCCCCGTTCAGGGGTTCAAGCGCTCAAGTTGGCCCTTTTGAGCGCTGAGGTGTCATGTTGAGGTTTGAGCGCTCAAAGCTCGAGAGTTGAGCGCTCAAGTTGAGTTGAGCGCTCAAATGGGGTACCCTGAGCGCTCAAAGCCAATCCTGGCATGGCTTTTGACTTCTTTTGCAAGCTTTTTAGGGGCATTTTTAGGCATCCTTGGTGATTTGTTGGTTTACTCTGGACTCATTAGCCCCAATCAATTGTATGTTCGTAGATCTGAGGATCTAAATCTCAGTTTTTGGTCGTGCTAGACCATGTTAATCAACCAAGACGTGTTGTGCATCACGTTTCGCGTTAGCGTATGCGCGAAGTGTTTTGACTGCGGTCTGAGAGCCATGTGCTCGTTTAAATCATAGTTCACCAATCACGTTTCGCGTTAGCGTATGCGCGAAGTGTTTTGACTGTGGTCTGAGAGCCACGTGCTCGTTTAAATCATAGTTCACCAATCACGTTTCGCGTTAGCGTATGCGCGAAGTGTTTTGACTGCGGTCTGAGAGCCACGTGCTCGTTTAAATCATAGTTCACCAATCACGTTTCGCGTTAGCATATGCGCGAAGTGTTTTGACTGCGATCTGAGAGCCACGTGCTCGTTTAAATCATTTTTGAGGACTTTATGCCCGTTTAAAATCATTTTCTTTGAGGGCTTTGCGCCCGTTTAAATCATGTTGAAAACCTAGTGTTTGTTTAAATCATTCGAAGGTCTTGGACCTGTTGATGTTTGTTTATTGGTTAAAGTATTTTCAATCGCCCCTCAGAACTACGCTGGTCTGATCCCTACAATGGGGTACGTAGGCAGCTCGCAGAGCGCGACCGTTTGATCTTTAAATGTTTTCCTTTGTAGCTTGAGATGTATTACGGGGAACGAGTTGGGTTGTCTATATCTTGGACGTCACTCATACCAAATCAATGGCATCGAGTCTCATCCAAGAGGGCAAACTGTAGACACCCCAATTTTGAACCTGAGATGCGCTCGAGCATCCCCGATGATGAAACGGACCAATCATGATTACCTGGAACTTGTGAGAATGACTTGAATTTGATCAAAATCAACCAAACACCACCCAAACAACCAAAATAGCCCAAACCAACCCAAGCATTGTTGAACCAAAGCCAAACCATCAATCTGCCACCAAGAACCTTGAGCGCTCAAGCTTGAGGCCTTGAGCGCTCAAACCCCTGAGAAACACCTTGAGCGCTCAAGCCCACGGCTTTGAGCGCTCAACTCTGATCCAGTCAGCAACTTGCAGAGTATCTCATCATGAGATTTTCTGCATGGGAGCGTCTGAGATGATCTTATACGATCTCTATATGTATAATACACTCCACTAACTCCAAAAATACACAAAAAAATACCCCCAACCCACTTCCAAATACAAACCCACTCTCTCTCTCTCTCCTCTCTTCCCTCCCACTCACTCTATAAAACCACCTAGCACCCCTGGTTTGAGAAAAGAGGAACCATTCTCATACACCAGCTCTCAATCCACCCAGAATTCTTTGTTCTCTCTCTCTCTCTACAAAACCACACATTCATTACCAAAACCAGTGGCAAAAACCACCTTTCAAGTCCAAAATTGAGTCCTTGATCATCAACCAATCACCTACATTGTTCAATTCGTCCAGAGTATAAGCCAAAAACATCCACAATCGTCATCCCTAAGTCCATAATCAAGTTCAAATTACAAGCATTTTCCAAAAGGTAGTGAAACATGTGATGTATTCACAGTTTTGGCCCATCTGAGGAAGACCAGTGAGTTCAAACAGGTTCTTTATACTTGTATTGAACTCACAAAGGTCTAAAAGTTGTTCAAAATCATTTTCAAAATCTGCAGTTTTAGCAGGGGTTGAGCGCTCAAGCCTCTGACCTTGAGCGCTCAAACCCAGCTCTGGGTCAGTCACTGTTTTGCTGATTTTTGTGCTTTCTCTTGGTTTTAATCATCATTAAATGGTTAAATATGTTCACATCATTCTCAAAACAGCTTATTTCCACTTCAAAATCATATGCATGAGTATAAGTTAACCATTTTATGATGATCCAACATCAAAACCTTTGAAAATCTCATAGTTAAGAGTAAAACAGTGACTGTTCAACTTCAAACATCTTTAATCTGTATATTTGTGATCTTGAAGAGGTGTTAAAAGCTTGCTTAAAGGTCAAAAATCAGAGAGCCAGATTATGGCTTGAGCGCTCAAGGTCATGCACCTGAGCGCTCAAGCTGTTCTTGAGCAGTTTGATGTTTATGTCTTATTCTGGAAGAGTATCACTGAAAATTAACTAGAAAGTGTGCGTGAGTTGTTATCACTGTGTTCAGAATCTGGACCCCTCTCTCATTTCTATATTTTCAAACATTTCTTTGTTAATTTGTGGTGATTATACTCTTTTCATCATTCTTTAAGAGATCAATCAGTATGTTCTTATTTGTTTCTCATAGGAAAGTGTTTGATAAATGTTTGATCTCATAAAGAAGCTGCAAAAAGGTGTAATTTCGCAGAAGCCAGGAACTAGTTTGAGCGCTCAATCCATGAGCCTTGAGCGCTCAAACTGGTTTGAAGAGGTTGAGCGCTCAAGCCCTTGTCTTTGAGCGCTCAATCCCTATTCTGGGATCCAGTTTGTGAAACAGTGTTAGTTATGTCTCATGTTAATAATTTCTGAAATTGTTGTACAGTCTCTGTAATCTCCCATTTCCTGTGGATAATTGTGGTAATTTCATTTGTTATCATCGTCATCATTCATGTAAGTCATCAAGCACAAGCATCCACTTTAGATTCACGTTTTACATTTTTACTGCTTATGTGATTCCCATTCCCGATTCCCTATTTTTGTGAACAAACTGAATTTCAAATATTTCTAAAATCCCACAAAACATTGAGTAGAGACCGGTTCATGGACCGGGCGAGAGGGGTGCCGTAAAACCCTTCCCCTCTCGTAACCGAACCCCCGAATCCGAGAAATCTTTGGTTTCACAAGGACTAGTAAAATCTTTTTCAATGGGCAACGAGTCATATTTTTATCGGTTTCTCGGGTTCGGACCTTAAATCCGGGTGGCGACTCAAACAATCACAATCTTTTTGAACGCGAATCGCACCGAATTCCAGTGGGCCATCCACACAAATACTTTGGATCAACTCTACTTCTAGCTTTCTGGAAATGGGGTGCCGTAGGGCGCCTGTAGGTCGGCATCTAAACTGCCGAATTAGTTTTTAACAGTCCTGAGTCGTTGATGGCAAAAAGGCTCGGATGCCGCTCTACAGGGGAGCCCTATAGCACCCCCAGATCCTAGCTTTTTTGGGTTATTTTTTCATAAAATGTTGAAAATTTTAGTCCCTTATTGTTCTTAGAATTTGGTTTTTGCTTGAAGCATATATTACTTATAAAGTAGCAATACGTCAAACTACCAAAGCCTAATAAAAAGGCGGTAAAAAAATAATCCAAACGAGTGAATTAGGATACTAGAAAAGTTAATTTCAAGGGTTGGCAAGTCGTAAGAGAGAAATTTCTTGTAAATCTCCTATTTTCAGCGTGTGTGACTTGTCTTTGACTGGACATGAGAGGAAAATGGTCAATGCACGTAAACTAGTCCAAATACCCTGACCATAAAAAAAAAAAAAAAAAAATGAAAAGTTGCAGCTATAAGAAAAACGTGTCCCCATCAATGGAACCAAATATAAAGCCCAAACCACACAGATCGAGCATTCTGGAGAAAAAAGGTTAGGCCCCTATTATAGATTCTAAAGCAAAAGAACCGTGCGCACTTTTTTGCTTTTGAGCAATTGAGGACCAGAGATTGGGAATGAAAGTGAGTCAAATGTACCAAAACTAGGATATAGGCCACAAAAGGGGAGTATAAGATTCATAGGTAAATGGAGAACACAAGAAATGTAGCAATTGTGATAGAAATACCCTCGAAGGTCTCATTCACCAACCATTTCCAACTTTTTATCTAGAATCAAATGGAAGTGAAACAAAAACAATAAACCCGCAAAAACAGGCCAAATTGGCATTCCTCCGTCCGCCACTAGTGGAGAGGTTGTGAAAACAGCTGAATTTAAGTGTTCGCTCTTCCCCACGTGATCGCGGAGTCAAATATGCTTGTTGTAGGAGTCCGAAGTGCTTTTGTTCGGCTATAGAATTCTATGGGTGACTAGTAATTTTCGGCATTGGCGGTTGATTTTTAGACCTCGCCCAAAGAAGGTAGCTATACTGGTTGTCCACTCTCCATCCTTTCGACTGAGAAAAAAGAAGCAAAAGGATGAGGCTCAAAAGGAACTACGAGAGTAAAAACTTATATGAAATTGGAATAAGTAGAGAGGTGGGTTTGATATGCCAAGATGATGACTGATTAGCATCTAAAATGCACTTTTGCTATAGTGAAATCTATGGGTTACAGTGGAGTCCTCCTAATTTGTAAATATTTACTATTTGAATTCTACTTAATAGATCTAATTATTCTTGATATATTTGCAAAAGTAGAATAATTATGGCTATTTCAAGTATGACTTCTTCACGTGATTCATTAAAGAAAAACATTTTATTCCTCTTTTGCATACATTAGTATGTAGAGATGCTGGTTTCATTTGTATGAGTAAGGAAGAGAATGTAGAGGTGTTGATTCGTTTAGTTGTTTGTTTGTTTTCTACTAACTACTATATGTCTCATTTTACTTATCATTTATGATTGATTTTCTTCGTATTTTCAGTAAGTTCTTTTAATAGTCTTTAAAATAATATTATTTGTGAAATTATGATTTATAGAGTAGTGTTATTATTTAAATTGTCTGATTGTGATTCTTCAGTATATCTTATGTTGATAAATGTTAATCATATGGCGGTCAAACTTAAAACGAGCCTCTGACAATGAAACAATAACTTAATATGAGATTAGTAAGAATCATAGTGAGCTTTTACACTATTTGATAAATTTTTCTCCTCTTGGTTGTAATGTGTAACTTGGTAGGTATTTTTGCGGAGGACTTAATTAACGCAAGTGGAATACTTCAAGGACTAAATTAATTAAAATAAAATCTTGAGGACTAAATTGAAAATTGAGTCATTCTTTGAAGACTAAATGGACTCAATTAAAATTTTGAGGTCCAAATTGAAACTTACCAATAAATTTAGGGACTAAAATCATAAATAAGTCAAACAGAAATTAAAATTTGCACGTGGCAACCCGGAATAGGTACATGTAGGACTCGAGGGGCACGACCTAAGTCACATAATCTATAGTAATTTGAGATTTTTTCGAAAGACACTTTTACACTTGCACTCCTACACTCTCAATATATGACTTAGCATACGACCCTGTTGAATTTCTTGGGAATTGCTCTAATAATTTATTGGAGGAGTGATTATATTCAAATCCAAAATCTCTTCGTCTAGTCCTATTAAATTGTACTAAAAAAATGCTACTTGTACAATAATTTCGGCTCCAACCATTTATAATTCCTTCACATACATGTGGGGCGTCAAATTACAATTTATAACAAATAGTATCAAACACTCAAATTTCTTTCTTTACCCGGCCATACCTTTTAAAAAAACCGGTACCACCATCTCAATGATATGATCTGATCATGAATTTTTTTTTAAATTTTATTCCAACATATGGTCTGATCATGGCAATTTTTTTTTAACCTCATAAAAAAAATGAGTCGAGCTTAATGAAAAGACGCTAGCCATGAAATTTTACAAAAAAACAAGTAGCGCGCTACCTGTGGAATTAAATAAATAAATAAATAAACAAGTGGCACCAAATGAAAAGACGCTACCAGTAGATTTAAAAAAAAAAAGAATCACCCCTAATGAAAAGCGGCTACCCGTGAATTTTTTTTTATAAAAAAAATGAGTTGCGCCTAATGAAAAGACGCTATCAGTGAAATTTACAAATAAAAAATAAAAACCCAAGATGTGCCTAATCAAAAGGGCGCTACTCTGGAATTAAAAAGAAAAAGAAAAGTCAAGCCTAATGAAAAGATGCTACCCGTGTAATTAAAAAAAGAAAAAAGAAAAGTCGTGCCTAAAGAAAAGGCGCTACCCGTGGAATTTAAAAAAAAGAAAAATTGGCGCAAAATGAAAAGACGCTACCGGAGGAATTAAAAAAAGAAAAAGAAAAAAGTCGCGCCTAATGAAAAACCGCTACCCATGGTATTTTTTTTCTACCCTGGAATTTAATATATATAAAAAAAAATCTAGTCAAGCCTAATGAAAAGACGCTACCCGTAGAATTAAAAAAAAAGTCGCGCCTAAAGAAAAGGCGCTACCTATGGAATTAAAAAAAAAAAAATTGGCGCCAAATGAAAAGCCGCTACCGGAGGAATAAAAAAAAAAGTCGTTCCTAATGAAAAATCGCTACCCATGGTATTTTTTTTCAAAAAAAAAAAAAAAAAAAAAGTCACATCTTATGAAAAGACGCTACCAATCGAATTTACAAAAAAATAAAATAAAATAAACCGAGTTGCGTCTAATGAAAGGCGCTACTGGAGTGGGATTGAAATGAACGAATGAGATGAGAAATGGTTGTGTTGCAGTTTATATAGGTAGGGGCAACAAATTCATATGAACCAAAGTTAACCCCATTAGTCGAAAATAGACGGGAAGGGAATATTTGCCAAATAGTTTGTAAAGTAAAGAAATGCAGTGGATTTGGAATATCAGAAAGCAGAGGGAAGGTCAGTGGAATTAACCCAAACATCAGGGGAGGTAAGGGATAGTAACCTTATTTTAGCATAAAATTGGGCTATGAATAGGATTCGCCTCTAGGCTTTGCAAGTTGCCTTCCATGCCAACTCACAGATAAAGCATAGCAGGCCGAAAAGTGGAAACCCAAACAAACCCTTTTAACGGAGGAGGAGGAGCCTAGGGCGTAACACGTGTAGAGTATCGGATCCAATTTGATCACCCCCAGATCCGGAACAAACTCGTTAGCTTCCGTCTTTAGATTTAGTCCACGTCACCGATCTCAACCATCGTGGTATCCTACGTGGCACTTCTCACCACCTCTCGACTGGACCTCACATAGTGATAGAGCCACACACACTCAATCACACACCCTCTCACATATGGTGAGTCTCATCAGATGGGACTCACCGGATGAATCCCACGGCATGTAAGAGGGTGTGTGACTCTAGCATTTTTTACCTCACAAACTCCACGTCATGTTGGTAATATGCTAGTATTATGTAATACTCCCTCCAGTAAGCAGTAGCAGTGATTTCCCTCCCTCCCTCCCTCCCTCTCCCCCCGATTTCAGCCTGCCTGCCTCCCTCGTCGTTTATTTCTTTCTGAACCAGTGATTAAAAAAGAGACAAGTGATCTTCTGCTCCAACCCAAAATTTTCTCGGATTTCATTCATCGGTTTGTGTTTTTTCCCTCTACTCTACTAATACTCCAATAGAATGATTTTCGAATAGTTTACTCGTCGAATAATACTACCACTTCTCCAATATACACTAATCGTCGTTTTCCCCTCTAATCATACATACTCCAGTAGAATCATTTTCGCTGACTTAGCTGTACAGAGTGAGGTCTTTTACTCGATCAAATAAGTTAGGGAGGTAGTAATTTATTTTATTGTTTTTGATAAATGGAGGAGTGTTTTTTTTTTTTTTCTTTCTTTTCTTTTGTGAAAGAAAAAATGTTTTCTTTCAATGGACCCGAGTTCGATTGCTGAATGTTCGTACATTTGTATCTTTCTTTTGAAATACTTCTACGCGATGTTATTTTTACTTACTAAGAAATAGGAGGGAAGTTAGAGAAAAGTGTGATTTTCTGTTAACCTGGATGATATTAGTGTGGATGAAGTTAAATTTATCTGTGTTGTCTCATTTCATCTTCTTTGAAGCTGGAAGTATCTTTATTGTATTGTAGTTATCTTGTTTTAGGGAAGCAAAAAGTGGGTGAAAGATTCATGAAATTTCATGTTTTTGTGTCGTACCACGCTGTTAAATGCACATCAACTTATTTTTCGGGGTATTATCACGTTGGGCGTTAATGTCAAAATCTGTAGTGCATGAAATGAAAGACTTGTACAGTTTGTCTTATGGACTACAACTTTGACTTTTACAAAAACATTTTTTGCATTATCCATGACATGCTTTAATCATTTCATAGATAGACAGTAGGATGTAGAGGACGATTAGTTGTTTGTTGGTTATCTTGCACCATCTTTCTAAGGAAAGAGCAGCCATTAATTCTTTACCACAAGTGCAGTGGCATTATGCAATATTGCTGTGTGTCAATCTGTTGGAAAGGTTTTAGGGTTTGGCTATCTTGATTTGTGTTTGTAATGCATGAGTCAATAGAATATAGCGGGCTTGTTGATTTAGATTCACTTGTCTTATTTAATTAAATCTTTCTGTATATGGGTTATGTTTTAAGGTAATAGTCGATTCGAATGTTTCTCTGGTGTAGAATTCGTTGAAGAGTGAGTTGATCTTTATAGAGGTGATTTTTTTTTATAACCATAACGGTATGTGCAACTTCTCTAGTAAAATAGAAGTTTTCTTGCCGGCTAAATCCAGTGCCTTATTCATCATTGATCTTTTTGAATCTGGTTGATGAGGGTTCGGATGAACGCGATTGGTTCTGAAACCAGAGGGCTGGGGGTCCTCAATAACAATTTACTGAATGAGCAAAAGGATGTGAGGCATCGAGTTGCAGGTAACGCACATGGGCTTTCTGAGGAAGAGGAGTCCAGGATTAATGAGGATTTTGAAGATGCAAATTGCGGAAGCAAAGAATTGGTTCAGCCCAAGGCTGATCAGCAGAGGCCACAACCACGATCTCAAGGATCTTTAGTTCGGTGGGAAAGTTTCCTTCCTCTTCGGTCACTCAAGGTTCTGCTGGTGGAAAATGATGATTCAACGCGCCATGTCGTTTGTGCGTTGCTTCGAAATTGTAGCTACGAAGGTAATAGATTACTCCTGTCCCCACTGGTTTGTCTTTTTTGCAGCACTCGTGCCCTTTAACCGGACCAAAGTTTTTCCCACCAATAAAAAATCCTCAATAACTTTGTATAGAAAGAGTTTTCCAATTTATGTAAAACAAGTAAAGAAAAAATTCAGATACCTCCGCGGACTAGCATTTGTTAATTCTTATAGCTACCATATTATTAGAGATATACAAATTTTGTCTAGAAGTTTTCATTCTTGTGTTTTTTCCTTTGTTTGTAGAGCTGCTAATAATGTTGCTCATACTTTGGCTAGTAAGGGTTTACTTGGGATGGGGTATGGTCATTGGACCGAGTCCCCCCCTGTTTGGCTTCTTCATCCCTTATCAAGGGATGGAGTGTCCTCTTGATGTGCTGGTTATTTGGTTATTAATATCATCTGTTATCGTTTTGACAACAAAAAAAAAAAAAAAACCAGACGAAAGAAATGAAGTTTAAACCTTAACAAAAGTTTATGATTCCTAAATGTGAAAGTTGGTATTAAGAACTTTAGGCAGTCGACCAATGAAATGTTGTGTTCTAAGCTGACCCAATAATCAATTGATATACAGGAAATACAGAAAGAAGTCTGAACAAGAGATATTAGTATAGAAATACAAGAAGGAAGATATGAATTTGTACCTATAAAGCACATCAATTTTTTTAGGAATCATAAACTTTATGAGCACATATGAATTTTGTATCTTAATAAGGCACAATAAATTTTTTTATTTAGAACAAAAATAAAGCACAGCATATTAAGAAACTATTAAAAAAAATTAAAAAGTGAGGGGGTAATTTTGATAGATATTTCTAAAAGAATTATAACATTTCAACGGTTAATAAAAAAACCTAAGAACAATTTTTAATTTTGAACACATTAATTTACGGTGACTGATACCGCGATGATGCTGCGCGTTGTCAAATAATATGATAGCAACAATGTGTTACCCTCTCTGGATGAATTGTATAGATTCATACCTATACGATTTCTGTGATTGTTATTATCATATCCATTTGGACGACATTTCAAGTATGGTTGCTAACTTGATGTATCTGGCTTCATTTGCTCATCGAATCGTTTGTGCTTTTAATGCATATTTTACCTATGAAAAGTAATTTTTATGAAGATTTCCTATTTCCCTCACTTTAAGAATCTAAATTAAGGATACTGTTGGCACTCTCATTGTTGTCCTGAATATGCACTGGAGTTCTTTTTTCTTTTTTTGCTATCAAACAACGTAATACTAAGCCAGCAACATAGGTAATACCGTAATAGTACCAATTTTGTTTGTTGAAGTGTGAGGCGAACAGATTGATAAGCAATTGGCTAAGGTTTTTGGGTTGCAACTTGAGGTCAGCCACTTCGTGCATTATATCTGCACCCACTTTGACCCTTCCAAACCTCCCATTACTGGGGCAAACTGGGAGCAAATTAAACCAACTAGCAATGTTGCCTTCAAATTTTATTTGAAGATTGTTTTCCCTCTGAAAGGTGTTCACGCTTATTTTCAAAGCATTGGTCACTTATGGTGATGATTCTGACAAAGCATGAACCTTAGGAGCTCATTGTATGGGGATTTGAATTTGGTCTACTGTTGGCTAGACTTGCTAGTTCATGTGATTCTTTACGTAGTGGATCCAGATTCAGACTACTAATGCTTCAACTTTACAGCTGGTTTCATTCCTGTATTTCTGGTTTGAGATTTCATACTTCTCTTAAACAAAGAGAAAATATAGGGAAAGGCTCGGAGAGTTACTTCCTCGATAGAAGTTTTTCACTTTGAATATTATTTTCTAGAGACTGACAGTAGACTGCCTATCTGTTGTTTACATGGGATCTAGCTTAACATGATTGCATATAGAGATTGATGGGGCCTTCAGTAAAAAGAAGCTCACAAATGGTATGACAAGCAATAATAATTTACTGGATGATGTCGGAGGGTTAATTGATAGAGATCCTTGGATTGGTTGATAGCTGCCTCAGTTAAAGAAGTACAATTTCTACATCTCAATATTGCATTGAGGAAGCTTCCAAAGTGAGGTGCCTTTGACATATTAATTTTTTGATAAGAAGCAAGGATTAGTTATGATCTCGTCAACACAGCATCAGGAGGATTTGTGCGAAAGAAGAGTGCAAGTTTTGGGAAGAGAGATTAAAAATACACAAGAAAGATTATCCAATATTGGAGTCGGTACTTCTTGAGTTTACTACTGTATGTGCTATGTGAACAGGTTTATACACATGTTGCTATTGCTTTTCAACTTTCAAGTTAAAATGATCTTGTTCTGGCCTGTAATGGATGACTGAATCCATCCGTAGAGTACTGTATCTTTCTCTCTTTTGTTTTCCATGAAGGGGATATAAACATTTTTAAGGTTTGTATATCAGTACACCTTTTCTGTTCTATTTATTGTTTTACACCTTAACAAATGAATTCTCAAGTACTGCCCGTCGTGAATGCTTGGAATCTCTTTCTCCTCATCTGTTTTCTTTTGCTTGTTCTTCCTTTCCCCACTGACAGCAGTAGTTATTTGACCTTCACAGTTGCTGCTGTCGCAAGTAGTCTAGAAGCATGGAAAATCTTAGAAGATTTAACCTATCACATTGATCTTGTTCTAACGGAGGTAGTCATGCCTTGTTTATCTGGCATTGGTCTCTTACAAAAGATTATGAGCCACAAAACTTGCAAGAATATTCCAGTGATTAGTGAGTAGTGTTTATCTTTCCTCTAGTGAAAGTTCTTTGTACAATTATTACTCTTTCTTTTTCCTGAAATCTTAAAGCGTGATACATTTGACTGCCCTACCTGATGAGTTCTGTGTGCAGTGATGTCATCTAACGACTCTATGGGAACAGTCTTTAAGTGTTTGTCGAAGGGTGCAGTTGACTTTTTAGTGAAGCCCATCCGAAAGAATGAGCTGAAAAACCTATGGCAGCATGTTTGGAGGAAATGCCACAGTGTGAGTTCATATAATTCCAATTTGTATTATGCTTTTTATGGACCATTTTTTACTTACAACCATTATGTTCCTCTGTAGCATGTGAACTTTACATGGTTTGAAATCACTAGTTGGACTGGATAGGGCTGAGGATTCTTCAGTTCTCTACTTTATGTTTAGTGTTCCTGTTTTCCTCAAGTACGATATTTTTCCCCCATGAACTCTGTTCATCTTTGCATTAACTTCTCATCCTTTCATCAGTCTAGTGGCAGTGGAAGTGGATGTGAAAGTGGTATCGGGACTAAAAAATCTACTAAGTCAAAAAGTGTTGAAGGGCCTGAGAATAACATGGCAAGCAATGATGAGGACGATAACGAGAGTACCGGATTGAATGTCCGGGATGGAAGCGACAATGGCAGTGGCACTCAGGTATTAATTTTTCTCAAAAGACAACTTGATGCCTTCGATTAAAAAGGCTAAGTTTTTTTTTTTTTTTTTTTGGGTAATTTAACGTGAAATTAAAAGGGGTTAAGCGAATGTACAACCTACAAGGGGCATACCCCAGGGAGGACAAAACAAAATAAAGAAAAGAAAAGAAAAGAAAAATTGCGTACTCCTCGGCACAATCCGCTGGGGTGGGAAATATGGAATCTAGCACAACCCGCTGGGATAGGGATACATATGTTTAAAACAAAATTAACAGATTTGTGAGATTAACAAAATTAACAAAATCAAATGCACACTGCCATTTACGTGCATCTGGAAAAGAACTTGAGTTGAATTTGGGAAGTTGGGCCGAAATTGTGGTCCCACGGCCAACTGTTGGTACAGGTAAAATGGCCCTCCACCTGGGTCACAGGGTCAGGCTGTCAACGCATCAAGCTGTCAACAGAGAGCTTTTACAGCTGTGGAAAAACCTCTTAACTTGTAGCAATGCCCTTTAACGAGGTCTAAATTGTGGGTCCTAGAGCTCACTTTTGCATTTTGAAAATTGTGGTGACGAGAACCACCCATGCTCGAAGGCACACTGCCTTTTTTATAAAGAGTACAGCTGCTGCTGCCACCGATTGGACTTGAGTTAAAAAATTAAACCAAGTAATCTGCTGCAAATCTACAGCTGTGCCCCCAACCTTTTGAGCCGAAAATGCCCACTTGCATAGGGGAGAGTGGATCTCACTCTCCTCTTCTCCAACTGATTTCCAGAGCTACTATGGAGAAAAGACAATTGCGGACCAGCCTTGTGAATCCAAGATGAGCTCTACACAGACGCTTGGGAGAGGATGGGGATCTACTTCACTTGAGCCCTCATTAGCAGCCAGAGACCGGTTTTGGTATTACCCCACCGCCGTGACACTGACGACACTTAACGGCAAGAACTAAGCCGCATATGAAGAGCTAGATGAAAGATGAACCTCCAGACCTCAGATGCCTCTGTGCGTGGAGCCTTCCTTGGCGCTGGTAGTTGATTGTTGATAAAGGGAACTGGGTATGACCCAGAACCCCAAACCTTGCTGTTCGTTTACCTTCAAGAGGATACCCCCAAAGTGGGGTTTTGATGCAGTGGGTGTGGTGTGTTGATGTAGAATCTGAATCATCTGGGTTTTGATACCCTCCGAATAGCCAGACTCCCCTGTGGGTGATAGCCCCCATGATGACTTGGGAATCTGCTACCTCACGCCCTGTGATTGATTGATGAACTTGGCAAATGGAACCAAAATTGTTGTTGCTGAACTCCATGGCTTGAGATGGGCAGCTACAAAGTAGCTATTTGCTGAACCAAACAGATTGCTTGGTTATGGGAATCGAAATCCCCCATCTGATTTTGTGAAGAACGTTGATAGGAGTGAGGGACATCCCCTTGATAAAACCAATCAGATTTGCTTGGTGGATGTGTAAAAAATTTATGATAGGAATTAAGGGGAGTGCATTCTCTCTCTAGATTCTAGAGAGAGAAGCTCTCAACCCCTCCAAGTTGGTAGTTCTTGTTAGTTGTGGACATGGTTATATTCTACTGTGAAGTAAGACTGCTCAGTTCACTCAGTTCTTGAATATCCAATCATCAAAAAGAAAAGCTGGGTTGAGGTTGCTGCTGGAAAAGCGCAGACTCGTGCTTTTTTCCACCTATGAACCTTCTCTAGTAGTTGCATTTCTAAACCATTTGACTCTTTAGGCTCTTCGAAGCTATTTATACAAGGCCTTGTTTTGTGACCTGGAGTTAAAACACTCACAATGGAATGCTGGCCATCTCTCATTGCTGACAATAGCGTAATCTTAACCATCAGGCTAACTAAGGTTTGTTCTTTCTCCAAGAGTTTGGATCGTATCGGTATACATCTGTTAGAGCTTGTCCCACATTGGTTAATTATAACCTCCGAGTGTCTAGTATATGAGCCTGGGCAGCTTCTCCACTCATTTCCAATTGGTTTTGAGTTTGATGCTTTAACATGGTATCAGAGCTAGGCCTTGGAGGATTTTGGACAAGACTCTCTTGGTTATTGACCCATTGTTTGTGCCATAAGTGCACCTTGTTTCGTTGTGATCCCAATGTTGTGGATCCATTGTTTAACTCTCCACGTGCAGGTCAGGGGTCGCACGTGCGGGGGAGTGTTAGAGCTTGTCCCACATTGGTTAATTATAACCTCCGAGTCTAGTATTTGAGCTTGGGCAGCCTCTCCACTCATTGCCAATTGGTTTGATGCTTTAACAACATCCATAGACGACGTCATAAAGCAGCTCAAGGTTGTTAGGTTTGTTTATACACCTTTGGCGAGGAAAAGCATTGGTAATCGTGTTTTAATTCAGGTTTCAATGCTACTGTTTCTTTCACAGGGCCCAATTCTCCTGACAATTCTCCTCTCCTTATTGCGTTGGAAGTGACACTCTTTTTAATACAGTAGTAGTAAGAGTTCTCAGCAACCAACATAAAAACCCTCTCACATATTTGTCATGAACTTCCTCACTATAGAAATGTTCTTCCTGGTCGTTTCATATCAGTTTTTCCAATCAAGGTTAAGGGAAATTCAATGACACTGGTCCGGTATGGTTCCCTTCACTTAAAGCACCAAAACTATCGCCATCTGTTTCGATTTGGTGAACTGTCAAATATTGTTTAACTTGTATCATTGTTAGGGGTTGTCTAATTGAGGTCCTGACTTCTGAAACATCCAATATCATCCTTATGCACTTCTTTTATCTTTTTCAATGCCATCTTGAGCATACTAGGATTTTCTTGGTGCTTGCTATCCTGTGAAACTCTAGCAGATAGGTAGTTTTAGTTTGCAACACTGAGCTAATTTGTATTTTTCTAAAACTATCTAGAAATTGTGGATTGTGGAGGTTAAAAACATCTTTTGCATTAGATTGCATGCCATTAGTCAAGACGAAGAATTCTTGCGGAACCCCTACATGACCTAAATAGACCTTATCTGGGATGATAGGTGGCAGCCGATTCACCTCACTCTAGCAATTCTGAAAGAGTACCAAGTCTCAGATGAAGGAGTTGAGTGTGGCATGACTATTCTCTCATAGTGACTGGTTGATCACCATTGAGTGGATCTTTAGTCTTAAAGTGCAGATTGAGGGGTAGAACTGAGGGGGCATAACAAAGGCAAGGGAAGGAAGGTCTTGTACCCATGAAATTCATCCTTATCTTTAGTTGGTAATGGTACTGTTGCATCCTCTTCACTTCTTTAATCTTTTTGGCAAATCCCAGTTTTCCTCATGGTAACTATAGCCCTTGTGCACTCGATTATATTTAGAATTATACAGAGGATCCTCCTGTTGGTGCTACCGTTAAATTTCCCTTCAAAAACTGAGAGCCCGTGTTGGACATGCCTATTGAACAAATGAAAACAGCGTTTGCCACCAAAATTGGTCATTTGTAAGCACAGCAGTGCCCTCATCTCCCTCACAAACAAATTAAAGCATAACTCTAAGCAAGCTCGAACCCTAATCAGCAACGGAATAGCCACTTCTCTGTAGTTCTTCAAATACACTTTAAAATCTACTAGTAAATTCAAACAAACCTGGACTTGTACAGCATTCAATTCAACTCCTTCACTATTACTAATTTTCATTTACCTTCTCTTTTTTTTTTTTTTTTTGGTTTCAACTACCACATATGGAAAAACCTGATGTCATCACGCAGAGCGCCTACAGGTTGGAATGAACTAACGGCATCGTCGGTGGCCTTTCATTTGCAAAACCTGTTCTTCATCATCTTCTCTCTATTTGAATTCTGAAAAGCCCAACGACGGAAACAAGCAAATATGCCAAAGGGTATTTCAAAATCACTTGGTTATGATTGACTCGTCTGTTAAGGGTTCTTATGAATATGCTTATATCCATTTCCGTTCTATTTCCAGTTTATTGAGAATTATATATATCTGCACGCACTTAAATATGTATTTACCTCTCTATACCCATGTACGTTTGTGTAGTGCGATAGAGTAGATTACATACTATCCATCCAGACTGTAGACCATTTAATCGTGTATATTCTCCATTGCTCATGCAGTCATGCTATCGTGTACTTCTGCAACATTCATGGAGATTGGAGCCAATTTAAGTAACTGATGGAATGGATTTCTTGTATCACAGAGTTCTTGGACAAAACGGGCAGCAGAATTTGACAGCACTCTACTCATGTTACCATGGGATCAACTTGGAGATCCTCCTGATTGTACTTGTGCCCAAGTCATCCATTCAAGAGCTGAAGTATTTAGCAACAAATGGGTACCCACGATTGCCACGCGAGCTTACATTAGAGAGGTTGCTGGACATGGTATGCTTCGGTTCTATCCACAGCAACCACAGCTGCACTTTTTTTTTCATTTCTATTGAGTATTGAGTGCTAAGAAGAACAAATAAGCAAGTTGATGAAGGATTCTCAGACTATAGGGACACGGATACGGCACGAAGCATAAATTTATGGTCTATTTGTTTCATGTAGATATTGTCTCCAGAAACAGCCACAATTTTAGTTATGTTTTGCAATTCTTCCTTATTACTTAAAATATCATAGCTCACATGAGCGTTATTTAGGTTGATTTATTTAATATGTAACTGTTACCTTTTACATTTGAATATTGTACCGTAGAAGTTATAAATTGACCCCTGTCGCGACCCTTTGTGTGAGATACGCTTGTTCCCTGCTTAATATTAAGTAAAATTAGATGCTGGCGTGCCCCATCATGTGTCCTACCGTGCCCCCGGTGTATTTGACACGTTTATGGTGACACTTAGCCATGTCGTTTATGGTCATCGTAGTTACAAGATCCCTTTGTTTCCTTTTCTTCGTTTAATCCTGTTGTCTTTCACTCTCCAGACAATGTTGCTATGGGAAAGGACTTGGGGATAGGCATCCCCAGAAAATCAGATTTACAACTTGAAGACCATGGAAAAAAAGCCTCTTCGACTGAAAAGGATGAATTTCCTGACCTAGGATCGGAAAACGATGGCGGAAAATTAGAGAAAGAAAAGCTGGAGGTCAACAGTGAGACATTGAATAAGGAATTGAGGAAAGAAACTGCCGATCTGATTGGTGCCATGACCCACTGTACTAATCGTCAAATGGAAACTGCAGCTGTTACAGTCCCAAATGACAACATCAAGGACATGGCCATCTGCAGCACTAAGGAAATACCTTCCCTTGAGCTAAGTTTGAAGAGACAGAGAGACCGTGGAGAAATTGGGACAAGTGCACAAGAACGAAATGTTTTAAGACATTCAGATCTCTCAGCATTCTCGAGGTGTGTGAATCACAAACCTACGGAACTCTACATCGCACCTCTTAGCAAAAGCCGAAACTTGAACATTAATTTTCAGTGTCAATATTACGCAGGTACAACACCAGTTCAACTTCTTATCAGGCTCCAGCAGGGAATGTGGGCAGCTGTTCTCCATTTGATAATAGCTCAGAAGCTGCAAAAATTCAACCAAGGCTTAATTTCCTTTCTAATTCAAATGAGTCCCCTAATCAGCACTCAAATGACAGTAGCAATAACAATGATATGGGATCCACAACTAACAACGCTTTTACCAAGCCAGAATCCTCCAGTGAGAAGCCAAATCCCCAATCTGTTAATAATCATAACCATTCAGCCTTCCAACCAGTTCAAAATGGCCATTTATCCTCTCTTCCATCCGTGGGACCCCGTAAGACCGATGCTTCGGCTGTGAACACGGGTTCAGCACAAGCAAGGGCGAAACACCCACATGTCCAAGTTCAGCACCACCACCATCATTACCACCACCACCACATCCGTAACCCACAGCAGCAGCAGAAGTTGCCTTACCTTGATGTTTCGTCTTTGAGGGCTCCACATTGTGAGCCATCCCATTCATCAAGCATGCCAATTGAAGGCAATGCTGCAAATTACAGTTTGAATGGCAGTGCTTCCGGAAGTAACAATGGGAGCAATGGGGAAAATAGTAGAAGCATTGCTGCAATTATTGAAGGTGCAAAAATCCCAACGACTAATAATGAGTTATCTGAAAATTGTGGCGGCGGCGGCGGAAGTGGAAGTGGGTTGGATCAAAACCGCTACACACAGAGAGAGGCTGCTTTGAACAAATTCCGCCAGAAGAGAAAAGAAAGGTGCTTCGGTAAAAAGGTAACTGGTATTTAATCGTGTTTTGACATTTTGATAGCAAAACAACATTGCTCATCACACTGTACATCAAAAAGACTATTTAACTGCAAATTTGATTCCTGTGACATTTTTCAATATAGACTACCTTCTTTTTATCCTAATAAACACACCATTGGGCAGCGGACACCTGCTGTCCACCAGCAAAATAATATGAACAAAGAGATTTTACATTTGTTTTGTGTTAAGGAAGATTCATCCCTATTAAAACTTTGGAAGCAAAATGATGACATACACTAGTGTTGCCTTGCCATGCTCTGCAGGTGCGGTATCACAGCAGGAAGAGATTGGCAGAACAAAGACCGCGTGTGCGAGGACAATTTGTGCGACAGGCGTGGCACGAAGACAAAAGCAACGAGGATAAAGATTGCTAACCCAGCCCTTCACCCTGATGGTACGTGAGGAATGTGTACATGAAGATTAGCACTAGTATTTATTTGGACCAAATAATTGAGGGATGTTGGGGTGAAAGAGAAAGATCGTCGGTAGAAGCATGAGATGGGTGGATTTCATGTTGTTTTGGCTTGTTTGATCACTACTAGTACTGCTACTTCGAGAAAGAAGGTGGGTTGCCTTTTAAAGGAGAAGGCGGTATCACTACTGGTACTGCTCTTTAAATTTTAATTTATTCTGCCTTTTGATTTTCTTCTGTTTGGTACTTGATCGCATTTGTTCTTGGTTTTGGCTTCGCATTCCACTATCTCTGAAGCCCCCATCCTATCCCCATGAGTTCAGCCTATCCGTAGGTTTTGATATACACCTGACGGGTCGTTTGGATGGCATATTAGTTGAGAGGGATTAAATAGTAAGGGGTGATAAAATAGTAGGGGTGATGAAATAAGAAGGGTGGGCCCACATTGATGTGATAGTGTTAATTCAGACAATTTGATTGAGAGGTAAAAATTAGGGTTCTGTTCTCATTACGTAGTACTTATACAAGAGTACAAGAGACAAATTACATTATGAACCTAAACTACTACTTAATTGCAAGAGTAGACAAATACAACTTAATTACACATTTACACCCACAACTTAACACTCCCCCTCAAGTTGGTGCGAAGATATCAATCAAGCCCAACTTGAACACAATGGGGTGGAAACTCTTGCTGTCAAGCCCTTTTGTGAAATATCAGCTAATTGATTCTCAGATCGCACAAAAGGCATACAGATCAACCCCTCGGTCAACTTTTCCTTGATGAAGTGTCTGTCAATCTCTATATGCTTCGTTCTATCATGTTGAACAGGATTGTGGGCAATGTTTATGGCAGCTTTGTTATCGCAGTAGAGTTTCATAGGACCATTATCAAAAATTCCCAAATCATGTAACAAAGTTTGGAGCCACTAGAGCTCACAAACACCATGAGCCATGGCTCTATACTCTGCTTCTGCGCTTGACCTGGCAACCACTGATTGCTTCTTACTTCGCCAAGTAACCAAATTTCCCCCAATAAAAGTGCAATAGCCAGAAGTAGAGCGTCTATCATCTACAGAACCAGCCCAATCAGCATCAGTAAATGCCTCCAATCGCAGGTGACAGTGACTAGAGAATAGAATTCCTTTTCCTGGAGCTGATTTGAGATACCTCAAAATACGATAAACTGCATCCAGATGTGAGGTACGAGGATCATGCATAAACTGACTAACAACACCCACTGCATAAGTGACATCCGGTCTCGTGTGGGCTAAGTATATCAGTCGACCAACCAGTCGCTGATATCTCTCCTTATCCGTGCGCTCCCCTGAGTCTCCACTAAGCTGATGATTTGCCTCAATAGGAGAATCTGCAGGTCTACAACCCAACATACCTGTTTCTTCCAATAAATCAAGTATATACTTCCGTTGGGAGATAAAAATCCCTCTATCAGACCTTGCCACCTCCATTCCAAGAAAGTATCGCAGGGATCTTAAATCCTTAATCTCAAACTCTTGAGCCAGGCTAGACTTGAGATTAAGGATCTCATCCACATCATTGCCTGTCATTATTATATCATCAACATAAACAATAAGAACAGCAATCTTACCAATACTCTTCTTGATGAACATAGTATGATCTGCATGACTTTGTTTGTATCCAAATCTCAACATAGCCTTCGAAAACCTGCCAAACCAGGCTCTAAGTGACTGCTTCAACCCATAAAGAGCATTTTTCAGTCTACACATCTTTCCCTCAGTCTGAGATGAAGAAAAACCAGGTGGGATAGCCATATACACCTCTTCCTCTAACTCACCATGGAGAAACGCATTCTTCACATCAAACTGTTGGAGAGGCCAATTCAAATTGGCAGCACACGAGAGTAGAGCTCGCACAGAGTTCATCTTGGCTACTGGCGCAAATGTCTCCTCGTAGTCAATACCATATGTTTGAGTGAAACCCTTGGCAACAAGTCTCGCCTTGTACCGCTCAACCGTACCATCAGCATTTTGCTTAACAGTGAAAACCCATTTACATCCCACTGGTTTCTTTCCTTCCGGAAGTGATACGAGCTCCCAAGTGCCATTCTTTTTCAAAGCTGTCATCTCCTCTACCATAGCTCCTTTCCACTTAGGTATCATGAATGCATCCTGCCAATTTTGTGGAATAGATATAGAAGAAAGAGACGAAACAAAAGCATGGTATGAAGGAGATAAACGATCATAAGAGACAAACTGGGAGATGGGATGTTAAGTACATGATCTAACACCTTTCCGAAGAGCAATAGGAAGATCATCAGAATTATCAAGAGGAGGTTCAATGAGAGAAGAGTCATTACCAGATGAGTCAACTGAGGAATCTAGAACTGGAGCTGGAGATTGTGGTTGACAAGGTGGTATCACACACAAGGACTTCCCATGTTTTCTGCTATAGGTCTTGAGGTTAGACCTTTGCAGCCGGTGTACCTCATCATCACCACCTATGTCATGAGTTGCTTTTTCCGCAGATATTTCTTCCTCCCCAGACTGTTCTTTCGCCCCCTCACCATGATTATACATTAGTTGCTCCCCCTCACCATAAAACATCTCTTCCTCCTGCCTATGCTCCCCCTGAAGAGATGGAGTGGATGGAGAAAAAAAGGACACTGTTTCCCAAAAAGAGACATCCATAGACACAAAAAATTTCCTAGAATGAGGATCATAACATTTGTAGCCCTTCTGAGTAGGAGAGTACCCAATGAAAACACATTTATGGGCTTTAAGACCTAGCTTGCCACCTGAGGGATGAGGAGCATGAACAAAACACACACAACCAAAAACACGTGGGGGAAGAGTTGTGGTACGAAAAACACTAGGAAGACACTCAAGGGGAGTTTTAAAGTTAAGAATACTGGATGGCATGCGGTTAATAAGATATGCTGCAGTCAAAATGGCTTCTCCTCACAAATATTTAGGAACATTCATGGTGAATAACAGAGAGCGAGCTACCTCAGCTAAATGACGATTTTTGCGTTCAGCAACTCCATTTTGTTGTGGAGTGTCGACACAAGTCGTCTGAAAAAGAATACCATGGTCATCTAAAAAAGCCTGAAAACTCTTGTCAATGTACTCAGTGCCATTATCACTCCGAAGAATTTTAATACTCATATCAACTGAGTGCGAACCATTGCATGAAAAGATTTAAAACAGGAAAACACTTCACTTTTCGACTTAAGTAAATACACCCAAGTAGCACGAGAATAACAGTCAATAAAAGTGACAAACCACCGAAAACCTTTAAGAGATGGAACAGGGGAAGGACCCCAAACATCAGAATGAATAACCATAAACGGAGAATCACTCATTTTATTAATAGGTGCATAAAAAGAACGTTTATGTTTACCAAGCTCACAGGCTTCACAAAAAAACTGACTCCTAGAACAATGTTTAACTAAACTAGGGAAAAGTTTCTCTAAAATCCCAAATGAGGGATGACCCAATCTACGGTGCCACTGATGTAACATAAAAAGAACTGAACTCGTATCTGCTTGCAGAGCTAGACTACATGACAAAGATGGTTGAGGTGCAGATTCCAAGAAATAGATGCCACCATGTACTCTACCACTGCCAATCACTTTCCCCGTACCCAGTTCCTGAAAAACACAATGAGTAGGAAAAAATGTCACAGAACAATTTGCAGAACGAGTGAGACTACTAACAGATAGAAGATTAGTGGCAAAATTTGGAATATGTAGAACTGAAAAAAGAGAAATAGAGGGAGAATAGTGAATGGAACCTTTCCCTGCGATAGCAGAGAACGACCCGTCTGCTATTCTGACTCTATCCTTACCAGAACAAGTAGAGTAAGAATCAAAAATACGGAGGAACAACCTGTCATATGATCTGAAGCACCAGAATCTATAATCCAAGGGATAGCAGAAGAGGCAGTGAACGCATTTGATGGGATACCTGTGTGAGCAAAATAAGATGAAGTGGGAGCTGCTGTGGAAGAGGAAGCTGTGGTAGTTGAAGAATCAGCCCGAGCCATAAGGCGCCTGAGAGCTTGCATCTCCCCCTGAGAAAAACCACCAGTATGATCCCCAATACTAAATCCAGAGTCAGACGAAGTAGAAACCGCAGATTCTGAGACATGAGCCTGGGCCTGAGAACGTACTGTACCACGACCACGTCCACCCCCTTGCCCACGGGGGGGGGGGGGGCGGCCATGTAACTTCCAGCAAAAATCCCTAGTATGACCGGTGTTGTGGCAATAATCGCACCGAAGTGACTCACGATCAGTAGACCCACTGCTAGCACCAGACTGTGACTTACCACTCTGTGAAGTAGGAGGAGACCCTCTGCTAGAACCAAACTGACCCTGAGGACTGGCAACCAAGGCAGAACGATCAAAAATAGGAGCATGCACCATAGCTCCCCTCCTACTCTCCTCCTGCTGAACAATAGCATAAGCTTCACCCAGAGACGGAAACGGAACACGACCCAGCACCTGCACTCTAATTGGATCATACTCCATGTCAAGGCCAGCAAGAAAATCATAAATACGCTCTTTCTCTAACCTCTTCAACCAAGCAGTGGCATCCTCAGTACAAACATCCTGAAATCCCTGATAAAAATCGAATTCCTGCCACAGTTCGCTTAACTCCGCAAAATACTCAGCTACAGACCAATGGTGTTGATCTAAATTACGAAGGCGCTTTCTCAACTCAAAACATTGTGCATCATTACCCTGCTGAGAATAGGTTTGAGCTGCAGTAGTCCAAAATCTTGTGTGGAGTATCAAGGAGCAGAAAATTATGACGAATTTCAGCTTTCATAGAATTAAACAACCAGGTCATGACCAAAGATCTTTGAGACTTAAATTTCTTAAGGGCAACAGCCTCTGTAGGTTGAGTGATAGGACCCTCTATGAATTCTGACATTTCTCTGGCTTCAATAGCCAAAGTGAAGGTGCGAGACCAAAGCAAATAATTTGTACCATCCAATTTAATGGGACAAATATCCAAAGGAACATTCTCCAATTTCCTTTCAAATTGGCCATCCTTAGCACCAGAAGTTTCAACCTCAATATTTTTTGAATCAGAAGACATAGTAAAATCACACAAAAAAAATATGTACTTGGCTGGAACACAAATAGCAACCAAACAGTGACAATCCAGATGCAAACAGTGCCAACGATGGTTTATAAAAAAACTATCGACCAAGACCAGGTCAAACAAAGGTGGATGTCGAGTGATTAGAGCACTGCCAATACCCAAACCAGAAAATTACCGTCAATATTGAGTACTTGTGAGATCAAATCGTGATACTCAGTTGATTCCTAGCAAAACCGAGAGCACCCAATAGATTTCAGAGGTTACCCCGAGAAGAAGGGAGTTGTTGGAGAGCCAAACAGTAGAAGATGAGTGTTGTAAGTTCCAGAAACAGGCAACCCAGTAGGAGACGAACAGTAACGAGAGTTGAAAATTCCAGTAGAGTCCAAAAAAGGGTGCTGTTGGTGTTCAGTCAAGACTGAAATCAACAAAACCGAGATTACCAGTGACTGTAGAGGGCTGTACGACAGACTGTGGCAGTCACCAGAGCTTGTTGGTGGTCGCCGGAGACCCGCCGGTGGTCAACGAGTGCTGTAAGGTGGCCGGCGAAGACTAACAACGAGAAGCAAGAGGGTATCGAGCAGAAACAGTGCTCGACAAGAGGTTCTAGCAACAACGCTAGCCACGTACAGGTGAGATCTTCCCTCGATGTAGGGTAACAATGAAGACGATTTGTGTATGGGTTGCGTCTGTGAGGAATAGTAACGATGATGGAGATGAACTCAACCCTTGGTGGAGAAAACTCACACGCGATAGAGTAGCGCTCAGATCTTACGCTTTGATACCATGTTAATTCAGACAATTTGATTGAGAGGTAAAAATTAGGGTTCTGTTCTCATTACGTAGTACTTATACAAGAGTACAAGAGACAAATTACATTATGAACCTAAACTACTACTTAATTGCAAGAGTAGACAAATACAACTTAATTACACATTTACACCCACAACTTAACAGATAGTTAAGAAGGGGGGATTAAATAGTCCATGGTTTGGATGAGAGATAAAAAAGGAGGGATAAGGAGGTTGAATGATGTAAAAATCAGTCAAATGACTCTTTTGTCCTTGTGAATGCCCATATTAAATTATACATTTAAATAATTATATAAATTCAAAAAATAATTATATAAATACAAAATTAATTATTTTGTTATATGTGTCGACAATTAAGTTATAATACTTTATTTTAATTATTTTTGTATATAAATTAAGAATAATAAATAGTTTAAACATTTAAATAAATTAAGTTTATACATTTTTCATTTTAATTAACTAGTTTTATTATAGCTACTAGTTTTATTTAGGGTTTGAGGGAATTACAAAGTTAAACAAAGGGGGTAAAGTTTAATTTTTACACTTAAAATAAAAACCCACGAGAGAGATAGCTGTCATTCATCTTTTTCTTCTTCTTCTATCTTCTTCTTCTTCCTACACCCAGTAACCCACCCAGAAACCAAAACCAGACAACTCGATGGGGGAAATCCGACTAAATCGACGGCGATGGTCCGACGAAAAAAAACACGACGGAGATGGTGCGGCAAATCCCTCAACCAGATACGTTTTTTTCCCTCCTGATTGTTTGTAATTTTAGAAATTGCTAGATCTGAAAATTTTGATCTTTGTTGGTTGATCTGGGTTACCCAAGTAATTTGGCCTCCCTCATCCCCCATGATTAAATACAAGTACCCCCTCCCCCCTGCTTGTATTTAGTCCACCCTCTCCCGGGTTATTTAGCCGGCAGCTATTTAGTCGGGGTGGATTTTTTCTTCCCAAACCATGGGCTAAACGTCTCATCACCCCCTCATCCGGCCGGATTCCTTCATCCCTCCTCTTAGTATTGCATCCAAACGACGCCCAAAGGCCCGTAGCCCGAGCCCAACACTACTGGCACTTTGCTCGGCCTGGTCCTGGGCCTAGGTTCTTTGAAAGGGGGCTGAGCTGAGCATATCTTCACACCTGGTGAAGCGAAAGAAAACACAAACTTCCAAATCATTGATACACGGCTCAACATGAGCAAATAAAAAGTTACGGAAAGTGTAGAGAACAGGAAAAGAAAACAGGAACAGGTAATACATGGAGAGCGGATCTTTGCTGTTCATTTCCTTTTCCTTTTGTGTATCAAGCCTCAAAAAGTTAACCAAATTGGACCAGATGAAATTTGGCCATTCAGTAAATTGGATTCCGTCCTTTCTCTTCATCGTTACTGATAATTAGATTGTAGAATGAGGACTCAAATGGCTGGAAGCATCAAGCATGGAGTATGGACACTGCTTGAATCATGCATAATATAAAAGTATCTGCACAAATCCAAATATATCTTCACACTGTATACTGGGATCGAGTCTCATTTCTCCCTCCCCTGTAATAGACTAATGGCAAAAAAAATATATCTTCCCATGGGTGGGAGAAGGATACTTTGAGTATTTTCTTTAATTTCTTTATTTCTGTTAGAGAAAATTCTCTCTTTTTTTTTTCTCTGATGTAGAAATTCAATCCAATATCAAATAAAAAAAGAAGAGACTAGAAATGAATTTTTTTTTCTCCCTTCCCTCCATCACGTTGTTAGAACAAAAGCACCAGATTGATTGATATGAAAAAGTTTGGTACTTGATCCCATAATGAGATACACATCAAAATAGGTAAATCTCAACTATGTGACTAATATTTAGATATACATCTAGGAAAATGCTCCACATCCCCCTAGCCAAAAAGGATATGGTGTCTCCCCAATCAAACGGTCGATATCGCACCACATAGGTAAAAATGACCTATACAACCCGTCACCAAAAAAAAGTTAGTCCATTTAAAATATATTAGAACCGTTTGAGAGGAATAAAGTAGGGCAACAAACCAAACATAACCATTTAAGAGCATAACTGGTTATATACAAAAAAATGCAAGAGGCATAACTTGTGTATAGCACTTACCATTTAAGAGCATAACAAAACCATTGAGAGGGCATAACCTCAGGCGTAACTCAAAAACAAATCCATTGAGCGGCATAATTAGGGTGGCACAATAGTTTAGACATAACAAAAATCATTGAGAAGTAAAGTGGAACCATTGAAGGCATAACAAAAACCATGGGAAGGCATAACTATTTATGTAAACCATTGGGAGGCATAACAGAATCCTAGTAGAATCCAATCAATTGGACATTTTTTTTTTTTTTTTAAAAATGGAGTTAACCATGATTAAATGGGTTGTCTTGTATGTTATACATTTTTTAGTAATCTTCAATTAAAATATGACGGATCTCAATAAATTGAACTTAGTTTAAAAAATCGAGGCGTTGAATTTGTTGTAGTTATGTATTGAATAATTCTTGTAAAAATTCCTTACGATCAGGTGTAGAAACGTCCTTGATCGGGACACAACTAATTATTTGAATGATGTTTTTTAATCGATTAAATGCATACCGATATGCGATAAATTTTATTTTCAATACGAATGATGTACACAATAATATATATATATAGGATTAACTTCCAATAAGGGTCCCTTATTGAAGTTAAAATGCGGACCTCACCTTTCTGAGCCAAATTTTATATAGCGTTTTTAACAAAAACCGATCGGATGAAGCCCTTCCGGGTATTTTTTTTGGACGAATCTTCGCGGGGGCCCTTAAAAATGCATTTTAAAAACATTGAACGGTTCGGATCGTCAAAATTTGGTCCGGAAACACAAAAAGGGGCAGATCCGCATTTTATTTTACAATAAGGGACCCTTATTGAAAGGGGCTCCTATATATATATATAGGATAATGATCTACTAAGGACTCCCTTAGGATAATTCCGTGCGGACCTCACCATTCCGGATCAAATTTTGACGATCCGAACCGCTCAATGTTTTTAAAATGCATTTTTAAGGGTCTATATAGCGTTTTTAACAAAAACTGATCCGATCAAGCCCTTCCGGGTATTTTTTTTTGAAGATTTTTCGCGTGGACCTTGAAAAATGCATTTTAAAAATATTGAGCGGTTCGGATCGTCAAAATTTGATCCGGAAAGTCGAAAAATGGTGAGGTCCGCACGGAATTTTTGTTTGAGGGAGGCCTTAGTAGATCGGCTTCCTATATATATATATAAGATAGACGGTTCCGATCGCTAAAACAAAACTCTAGATCGATTGATTTGATCAATTAAGGCACCATCAAGATCTGGTTATATCCTGAGAACCCATCCTTGAAGGCTAGTAATGCGTGGCCCGTGTATTATCGACTAGGACGTCTATGTTAGGTAAAGGGAAGTCCTCCTTAGGGCTAGCACAAGTCCCTAAAGTCAACATTGACCCCAGTCTTGCCATACTTTTTAGGGACAATTACAATGTTGGCAACCCATTTGGGATATTTGGTTACCATCAGGAAATCGATGTTGATCTGCTTAGTCACCTCTTCTTTGAATTTGAGATCCTAATCTCGTTTCATTCTTCTCAAGTTTTGCTTAACTAGTTTACATCAGGATAAAAGGGAATCCGGTGTTCTGACTATCTCTAGATCGATTCTAGCCTATCCGCGGAGGACCAAGCAAAAACATCTTGGAATTCACTTAACAAGTCAACCAGTTGCTGACTCTCTTCGGGGGGACAGCGTCGAACCAATCTGGATTATAACCATACAGGGATCGCATGTTTCATAAGATTCATAGAGATAACTTCTTCTGTTATTGATACAGCATGACTTCTATCCTCTCTTTCTACCAAATCTTTTAATTCTTGGGGAATGTCCTTGTTGAAATCACTATCAATGTCCTCAGGATCTATGAAGTTTATCCAGGCATAGCAAAGTAAAGCGAAATCATCATTCATTTCATTAATAAGCCCATCACAGGTAAGAGATACATATATAAGTGGACTCAAAACTCGAATGAAAAGTGAAATTTTGGTTTGACCTGGAGTCCAGATGGGACAGACTTAGGTGCATCAAAGATAAACGACTCAAACAAAGACTCCAACTCAGACTCAGGCTTGTTATTAGCACACATTGCAGTTCTCCAGAGAATCCAGTTCTTGTAAGCTTTAGCGTCCATCTAACACCCATGTCAAATATCTGCATTCTGCACAGTAGAGTAGACCATCTACAGACTAGTGAAAATTCCTTAGCAGCATCCATGCTACGTGCATGACCATAAGAGACCAACCATACCATGCTGAGAAAATTCTCAACAGCATGCTCACTTTGTTTCCAATACTCACCTAGTAATCAATCCCTATACTAATGCATCAAATAACGGAATACGTAACTCATCATAACACCAAAATTAGGTAATTAACAAAATCTAAAATTCAGAAGTCTAGTTGACATTTTAACAAATAGTGCCAAGGAAAATTGTTTTTCCTATAACAAGGCAGCAATGAAAAATTCTATATCAACGCACTCACCTTCTGACCCAAATATATAAGCTAATTTCAGGTTTCGTTTGTCCACAGAAGGGAGGCCGTAGGCACAGAACCATAAAAGAGGAAAGCTTGAATACTTTGGAATTCCCATAAGCAAAGAAGACAACTTCAGAAGCTTCACATTATATGTACTTAAAACAACATTTGTTCTAAAAATCCATCAAATGAGAACTCTTTAAAATGTTAAGTAAATGATGCGTAATTCAGGTAAACGATGTGCTAGCACAGAAACAAATTGAATCTTGAGAGATAGAGCCATTTCGGCTGTAAACAAAACAAAAGCAACAGAATTGTGCATCCATATATCACCCCTTTACATATCCATGAATAACAACAAAGCAATATAGTTACATGCATAGATGTAGAGAGAGGGGAATTCTTATGAGAGATAACCCACTTCTATATAAGCAAATTGTGAGGGATTTTAAATTTCAATCTGTCTCCATCGCCCCTTGTTATTTCAGCTTCTTACATAGGTAACTTACTCTTTACTTTTGCTTTCATATTTCAGAACTATCGCCGACCATTGTGATTTCAAACTATTTATGTTCCATTTTGATATTGAAGGACCTCAAAAGGAGACATCTTTGTACGAAACTTATGAAGAAAAAAAAAAGTATTTGTCTAGACTTTAGTAGTACCCTCATAGAAATGTGTAGTTTTTTTTTTTTTAAGTAGAAATGTGTAGTTAGTTTGGGCTACTAAAATAGAAGGCACCTAGAGTTACCATGTGGTTCTCGGTTCAGATAATACCAACAACAAAAAAATGTGGTTCTAGGTAGATTTCCCTCTTTGGTCGGAAAAAGGGCAGGGCAAGTAAGACTCTCACACACACGTCATCTGACATTAGTTTTTTTTTTGGCCAAAAAATGATGCTACATTCACAACTCTTGCCAAGCCCATTCAAGCTCGATTCCGCTTCTTTTTCTGTCTCTGGGCACATATATTCAAACTCAATTCAACCCAACCAAATAAGTACATTTGAGTCATTTGACAGAGGAATTCTCATACACACAGCACAGAAGGAAACCAAAAGTTTTATAAACAAACATAAACCAGAAGCATTAATATTCTCCACCCTATTCAAAACACGTGTTCACTAAGCAATCATATTTTCCTTCTCATTTGTCATATGATGCTTCTATTAGTTAACTAAGGCTTACATGAGTAGACTTTGGAATTTTCCAAGATATCACCTAGATATAATCTTCAAGTCCGACTCCCTGGATAGAAGTATTCAACATTATTTTCCCTGACCCTGAAGTGGAAGTTAGACATCTTCTTCCACCCGTCAAAATTTCTCTTGTTCATTACTGTCAACTGAATATAACAAAGAAAAAATTATCATCAATAAAGTCACTGAAAGAAAAGGTAAAACTCCTATTAGTATAGGAGCTGAAATGAATAGAATCAGTTGGGATGCAACCAGAATGTGTTACCTAGTCTTTTTATCCACAAAAGAATATTGGATTGTACTGAGAAGCACTAAAATCTATTACAATCCCAAAACTTCTCACAAAACATCTCATGCTATCCTATCAAAGACACCCCTAGCCTTAGTGAGCTACCATTTCTGCTGTTCTGAGATTGGCTGCCTGTCTATCACGCAAACAGGGAAACTCTCAAAAAAAGATCATTGTGAGGCCTTTAGAAGAAGCTTATAATGCTCTATTTTGTGGTCCGCTCTCTTCCTCTATGCAACTCTTTAGTTAGATGATAGATGGTTAGCTCCTCTTTCTTGAGGTTCTCTTTTTGGTTTAGCTCTGTCTAGAGGTGCTACCCTTTAGGCAGCTCTCTCTTCTGATGCCTACTCCAGAGATGTAGTAACTCTACCTTTAGGTGTACTCTTTTGTTGCTCTCTCCTTTTGTAGTACTACCGTTATAAAGGAAGGGAGACCCCAGCCCAACCACTACTAATATCATAGTAGTGATTTGGGTTTCTCAAAAAACACATGTTTCTCACAGAGAGTTTTCATATGAGTACAGAAGCCAAATAACTTGATAAGCAACATAACCCTAGACGAATTCAAAAGGAATCACCTTAAAAGTGAAACAGGATGAATATTTACATAAAAAATAATTTGAAAACCAAATATCCATTTCTTCAAAATGGAATAATCATGTGAACTATGATCTGCAAATTCTTGCCTATTCCACTCTCAATTCATAGCCTTGCTTACCCACCAATCCACCTCATTCACCCCCACAGTTCTAGTGATCTTTTTCCTGACGTTTTAGTTTCTGCAGTCTAATTTGCTCAAGATAGATTAGTAGATTGACAAAATTGTTGATGGCAAGAAAAGTCAAGTAATTGACTATCGACAAATTGTGCCTCTGAAACAGCGAAAAGTCCATTCAACAACTCAAACACATCATGTCTAATACATGCACCAATAAATATACATTGAGTTACGATTCCAAATTTTAAAGAAAAGACAACCGGCGAAGAATTTCTCAGAAAATAATGCGGATCTTTGGAGAATTCTCTGAGAAGAAAACTTGAAATGAGATTGCTAGAGCTCCATGTTTATCCCGACTATCTACCATTCATTGTGGTACTGAGTGCATGTGTCAAGTCATGTTCTTTGCCATACCACATATATGAGCGAGTAGATATTAAAGTTAAATTTGAACTTAACAATGAACACTAATTTTTTCCCTTTAAAATTAATGACTTCTACCGTTAATCACATATAAAGCAGTATAATAAGATTAATCGCACATACACCAAAACACACAATTAAGGTATTGTTACAACACAATCACACCTGTCCATGCACATCTTTTGCCAAACCAGTGGCCAAAGGTTCTGCCTTTATGACTACTTCTGCAAGGTACTCCATTCGTAGAATAAGATTAGATCTCTCCATACTTGAATATATATCCTCATGATTAAGAAAAGCTAGTGAACAACCCTGTGAGAAGAACAAAGTAAAATTGATATAAGAGCATGGATCAATGAGACAATTGGAAGTGGAAAAAAAAAAAGGAAAACAAAGTAACTGATCAACACAGGAATGTCTTACAAAATCAGTTTTCAAAGTGTGGCAGTAATGCAGAAAGTCTAAAACATGATTTGAAGACCCTTTAGCAGCCACCTCCAAAAGAGAAATGTCATCAATCATAATAACAACGCTCCTACTGCCACCATTTACAATGCTAACCTCCACAGCTTTCTGGATTTTTGCATACAGGTCAACAAGTCCACCTTCAAAAGTATCACCTCCATCTCCATCTGACATTGCCTCTGGAAAAGAGGACTTCAGTAATTAAATTTCCCCATTCAAAATTAAAAGGTTTCCGCCTAAAATTTCATCAGATTCCATTGGAACTTTTGAATTAAAGAACAAACTCAACTTGTGTATTTATTTGCTCATCCAACTAGTACAATTTGGATAAAGAAACTAACTGCATGCAATCGGATGCCCCTACGAGATTTATAACAGTTTGAGCCAACAATCCCTTGGTAAAAAACACGATGGCAAAGGGTGTTACTTATGAAACGGAATATCACAAAGATAAGCCATGGTATTTCAGCCCGAATCTATCTTATGCCCAAAAATCACAAAGGTAGGCGACATGTCTTGGCTTCTGTAGGTACTATCTTATGTCCAATGATTGACTACGTGAATAAGTTTCCAAATAGTCAAGTAATTCAGTCTACAAGAATCTGGATAGAAAAAAGAAGCGGGACAGGGTTGGATGAAACCATTTATATCTGATTCTCACCTGGACACTCCAATTTACGCATATCGAGGAAAATGAACCTCTTATTTTCCCTTTGAACAATTACATTGCAACCCTGTCATATTAACAACGCGATATATTATATATATTAGAACCGTCAAACAATAATTATTCCACATATAAAATATAAACTGTGAACAATGTGAAAAGTTGAAGACTGTAAAATAAAACAAAAACTACAACAAGTGCAAAATAATCGAGAGAGAGAGAGAGAGAGAGAGAGGACCATTTTACGTAGAATGCGAACGTAGTGGGAGAAAGAATGAGCAAAGGAGACCAAGATGAGGAGGACGGGGGAGGAGTGAGGAGGAAGAGGGGAGATAGAGCGCTTGATAAGGTGGTGAAGCACGAAGGCTCCGCTGGTCTCGACGCAGTCCTCGATGAGCACCACTGAGCCGCCGCTCCGACTCGCATAAGGGTCTTCGATGAGAGGTCCTATTGCTTGATCGAGCAGGTTCCAAGATCCACCATGCTCCATGGCCGTCCCTTCCAAACTCTGCTTTTAGGGTTTACGGTTTTGCGAGGAGCCAAGTTAGCGGCTTCTCCTTTTTTTTTTTTTTTGGTAAACCGGCTTCTCCTTTTCTTTTCTTTCTTTCATGAACCGGAGAATATTACGCTATGTTTGGAAGTCGGGCAAAGAATGAAAATTAATTAAAACAGAAAATTGGGCTAAAGGCCATATTTAATGGCTTAATGGGCTCTTGGTCAAGTCCACTTTTTTAAAATGAGCGCAATCCATTGATTGCAATTGTTTCCTGTCTTAGGTCCTCCAACGGACAAAATTACCCTTTAGAAGGAATACGCGTGCCTCTCTCTGTTTTTGCTCCCGTGCTCCCTCTCTCGTTACGTGTTCTTCTTTGACGTGCAATGAAATAATGGTACTTCGTTGCAATGGTGATACTTTTTTCAACGTTTAGGGCTTGGGAAAGTGGTGCCCATTTGTATTTGTTTATTGTTTATGCACTAATGCTATGTGGTAGTTCTGCCAAGCACAGAAGCTATGTGGCTATGTCTGCTACCCTAACTGCCCCAAGTCAATCAAAATGAAATGGGTGGGACCCATTGAAGTTAAATAATACTATGGATAATATGTACTTTCCCTGTCCCAAATTATTTGTCCTTTTAGAATTTTCGTGTATTTTGCACGCAAAATCTAATATATTAGCATTCAATTTTTTCAAAAATTTTAACACCAATTTAAAGATTTGAGTAGAAAATATTGGTTTAAATTTAAAAAAAACAATTTTTACGTATGGGACGGATGGAGTATATAATGGTCTTTAGTAATACAAAAAGATGTATTAATTTCGGATAAAAAAATAAAATGCTTTCGAGCATAATTTTTAAATTTTTTTGAAACCAAAGTAAAGAGCTCAATGAGTTATATAAGTGGCATCATTTTTTTTTCTTTTTAGATTCATCTCATCATGGCAATCCAATAATCCACAAAAAATCGACGCAAAACTAACAAATGCATAACAAATTTGACTAAATACAAAAAAATAAACTATTTGGTTTAATCACTGTTTTTTTTTTTAAGGACTCTAGGTAGAATGTGATAAGAAAAACAGAATATAAGATAATTTGTTACTATTATTAGCATAAAGCAGATGTCAGATTCCAATAGACTATCATATATGTCTGCTTTGCTGGCAGATCTTAACATATTTGGTAATCTGTTGTTGTTTTGGCATCAAACAGAGGCAAGATTGCAACAGACTACCATATTTGTATGCATTGTTGGCATGTTACTTAAGTATAGATCTACACATACTTGGTAATCTGTTGTTGTTATTGGCATGAACCAAAGGCCATATTGCAACAGATTACTATATATATTTGCTATGGCGTCATGATACAAAGTATAAATCTACACAGATTAGGTAATCTATTACTGTAAATGGCATGAAACGGAGGCCAGATTACATCAGACTACCATATATGTCTGCTTTGCTGGCATGATACAGATCTACACATATTTGGTAATCTGTTGTTGTTATTGGCATTTAACAAAGACCAGATTATAACAAGTTACCATATATGTTTGCTTTTGCTGGCATGATACAACGTACAAATTTTCACATATTTGGTAATCTATTGATTTTATTGGCATGAAACAGAGGCTAGATTGCAACAGACTACCATATATGTTTGTTTTATAGTATTGTGTCGAGATGCCTTAATACTTAAGTCCAAGAGAGTGCACAATATTCTCTTACTCCTGCAACTCTCAAATTCTCAACTTACCTCCTAGCCTCTCAAAGGTTTTTTTTCAAAAGAAAATAAAGAGAAAAAAAGCACTCTAGTGCATTTATAACGGCATTTTAGCATTATTCCTTACTTAAATATTGAATTGAAGTGGGTAAATACGAAAAATAACTAATAAATGCATTTAGGCTAATCAATTACCTATATATTTCCTTAAACAATCAACATATAAGGGTATTTATGCCATCAATTTTTTGTATATTAGAAAAAATCAACAGATAACGATATATGTGCTAATTAGGAAAAAAATCAAAAAAAGACATGTTTTGTATTAACAGATAAGGTTATCTGCGCAACCAGATATGAAAAAAAATAAAAAAATTCATTTTCTGTGGTAGCCAAACAAGGCCCTTCCCGGAGCGTCAATAGATTAGGTTATCTGCGCAACCAGATATGAGGAAAAATGAAAATTTTATTTTATGTGTTAGCCAAACAAGGCCCTTCCCGGAAAGTCAACAGATTACGTAATCTGCGCCATCAGATATGAAAAAAAAAATGAAAATTTCATTATTTGTGTTAGCCAAACAAGGCCCTTGCATGGTATTTTTGTCACCTATTGGCCAAATGTCCTATTGGCCTTATTGGAAAAGTTGATGTCCTTATTCCATTAATAACCCCTATACTATGTCCTCCTCGAAAAAGCTCTATAATTAAAAAGCAAATTGAAGAGAAAATCTATTTTAATATATGAAGGGGAGCACCCTTTTGGTATGGACCAGTCATTGAGGCTGGCTCACATTTTTCCTGCCCAAATTGCCACAAAAAACAAAAAATTACACACTACTTGATCTTTGAACAAATAACTGTAAGGGCAAAAGAGTAAGATGCCACGAGATACACACGTATAAATTAGTTTTGCAGCTACACCACCACTTAGATTAGTTATCTCCCTCTGCAAAGGTTTTTCCGAAAAAGCAAAAAAACCATGGTTGTCAATGGTCCAGTAAGAGATGGGAGTTATCTTTCACAAAATACAAACAACCATGTGCCATCAGAAGGTACATTTCTCCGCCTTTTGTTCCAACTTCATTTTTTTACAATTCACGGGCGTATCTTTGTTTTTGTCTATCCGTATGTGTTCATTTCCTTAATGGTACTTTTTTGTGAGAGAAAAGGAGAAAATATACTTTTCTACTCTGAATACTTCAGACCATTGTTACAAAAGCGGAAAAAATAATAATAATAAATAAGAAATAAAACTTTCATTGACCCAGCTCTTCTCACAATGCCACCCCACATTGCAAAAATTTGGACATTTCCCCTCTCTCAATCCCTGCAACTGAAGTTTAAATCTCAGATTGTATTTAAAAAAAAAAATCGTACTAATCCCATGTGATAGAAAAAAAACGCCCCACCTGATGTTGTGCTTCAAAAAATTAAATTCTATCTTCGTAGATTGCTTCCACCTTTTGTTTTGTTGGTCTCCTTCAAGTTATATTCCTATGTCCATTATTTATCCAAAAAGTATGCAATGCACACACGATCAAACGAAATGCAGGATATTTTTGTGCACATTTTTTTGGGGTGATTCTATTAACAACCCCACATTTTCTCCATGTAACCCACAAAAAACTCCTTCATTTTCATTACTGTGTAAAGACCAAAATGCCCCCACCACCATATGTAAACTTTTTCAACATATCGATGTTGAAACTTTTCACTTAACCAAAATTATGCAAGACAAAGTTCAGTAATAAATTATCAACTTAAGTTACTTTTTTCATCATCATAATACCGAATTCTACGCATTACATCAACATTTGCATTCCGCAAACGATACTTGAGAAATTCACATGTTTGATTTCACAAATTTCAACAGTAAGAAGCTGAAAATATGGTTATATTTCAACATGTTATTGTCAAAAACAATAATATTTTATCCACATGTATTTAGTTCGACATTCGAAAGTTGAATATAGACATAAATTTCGACATGAGGATGTTGAAAAAAGACAAGGTCCAATTTTTGAAAATTCGACCTTCAATATAAATCGACACGTGGTTGTAAAAAATGGGTGTATATTTCGACATTCAAAGTATGAAAACTGGTCGCGATGGTTAAGGGTAGTTTAGGTGTATTTTGTGGGTTGTATGGAGTAAATTGGTTTGAGGAAATTTTAGGTGTGGGTTAGATGAAGAAAATGGGTTACATGGAGAAAATGAGGAGTTGTTAATAGAATCACCCTTTTTTTTTTTGTCAAAGTTCGACTTGCACACGTATTGTGTGTGCCCGGCCTCTAGTGAGAGGAAAATTAGAGGGTGATTCTATTAACAGCCCCTTATTTTCTCCATGTAACCCACAAAAAACTCTTCCATTTCCATTATTGTGTAAAGACCAAAATGTCCCTACATTACTCTTCATCAGCCAAACCCATCTTCTTCTCCATTGTCGAATTTTTTTTGAACCACAGGGAAACCAAATCCCGCCACTCCACCTCCACCACCACCACCTTCACCGCCACCCCCACCGCCACCCATTTTCCACCTGTTAACTTCCTCTTCTTCTCACTCTCAATGGAGAATGAAGGACTAGACAATCAATCAATGGTGGGTTATTCTCCTTCCATAGATCCATTTGAAGGTTTATATTCAATTAAAGAAGAAACAATTGAAATGCAATCAAATTTGTTGGTAGACAATACAATGGTGGAGAGCCAAGTTGCTGTGATGGACATTGTTCCTTTCGTGGAGCCAAAATGTCGTGAAGAGGTATGCATTCCCATTCGAACAGCAAGAACAATTCTGAAAAATTGCGTTTTTTTTTTCGAAATTCATACCCCGAAATATGTAAACTTTTTCAACATATCGATGTTGAAACGTTTTACTTAACCCACATTATGCAAAACAAAGTTCAGTAATAAATTGTCGACTTAATTCACTTTTTTCAACATCATAATATCGAAATGTACTCATTACATCAACATTTTCATTCCGAAAAAGATACAAGGAAGATTCTATATATTACAAGTTTCGACAAGATAATGTTGAAATTATTAACTTATTTCGACATTTTAATGCCGAAGTTTATACTTGTAAATTTTCGTAATCTTGTAGTACAATACCTTTCGACAAGACAATGTTGAAATTATTATCTTATTTCGACATTTGGATGTCGAAGTTTATACTTGTAAATTTTCCTATTCTGGTAGTACAATACGTTTCGACAAGCAAATGTTGATAATAGTCATATTTTTCGGCAAGTTGATGTTGAAAATGGTACATTTTTTCGACATGTTCATACCGAAATAAATACAGAGTTTCTCAGTTTTGCTACTTGCAGGGTTATGCGTCAACGCATGGGAGTGACACAGGCCTACCAGCCTTATACGATTATACTAAAAATTTTACAACGGACTCGGTGAGTGCTTTGAAAAGGTCAATCTTCTTTTCCAATTATGAATTTTTAAGGTGTACTGATTTCTTTTCTTGACCCATGTTTTGTAGGTGTTTTCAACCGAAGAAGAGATGAGACATTGGATAATATCGACCGGTAAAGAAAATGGATTGGTCATTGTCATAAAGGCGTCCGAGTTACAACCAATAAACTGAAAACCTAGGATTAGATTTGGTTGTGAACGGGGTGGCAAGTATAGAAAGTTTGTGAACAAGAACAAGTCAATTGGCAAAGGAGTAAACGAAAAGGGGATGAAGAACATACCACGCGCCACCGGCTCTAAGAAATGTGAATCCCCATTTGTGTTAAGGTGTTTGAAGGAGTTAGATGGTTGGACCGTGAAAGTCTTCAACGGCAATCACAACCATCCTCCTACAGATCAGCTTGAGGGGCATTGTAGATACCCCGATTTTGACCCAAGAAACTTATCAAGCATTCCCGATGATGAAATAGACCAACTGTGCATACCTCGAGGCTAAGAACAAGGCTTGAACTCACCAAACCACCCTTAACCATTCTAAATCCTCCTAGAACAACCTTAAACCAACCAAAATGACCAAAATACCCTTCAAACCATCCAAAATGCTCTTCAAAATAAATCCAAGCCAACACCATCTTCTAGTACATTCAAAACCCTCTTTATTGATATATAATACGTCTCAATCCGTTCTGAAATGAGGGAGATGTGTCCATTTTACCGAAACGATTTGTTTTCCCGACCTTTTGAGGGTAAAATGGTCACACACTTGGATGTAAAAATTATATTGGGTTCAAAACACTTGGGTTAGAAAGTACACTCAATAAGCTTTCCAACACTTCAAACCACGCACAAAACGGAGTTCGGTAGCACCCGGGGCAACCCCGTAAAGTTTGGCCTGCAGGCCATTTGAGCACTCAAACACCCACTTTGAGCGCTTAAACCATGCGCGAACCAGAAATTTTTAAGGCATTTTTTAGCTGGTTTCCCACCTAAACTATGGGCTCCCCCTGGTTTCTAAGCTTCGTTTCCACGTCAAAATCCCTCTAATAACATTCTCTCTCCAACTTGAATTGCAAATTCCAAATAAAAAACTCTCTATTTAAAAAAACTCTCTATTTAAACCCCTCTTCTCACTCTTTTTGGGACTCTTGGCTGATTATACATCTCTCAAACCCTCCATCAAACCTTAACCACACTCTCTCATCCTTCAATCACGTTTTACCCTCTCTCTCATCCATTTCCATCATCTTCAACCTCCAAAACACCCAAAAACCTTCTTTAAAAGGCCTAAACTCCATGGGTCTTTGAAGAAATCATCTCTCACCAAGCCTACTGCCTTGACCTTCCTCAAATCCATAAACCCACTTCAATCAGTCATTTTTTTTTTGGGGTAAAATCAGTCATTGTTCTTCACTGATCATCTCACTTTAAACACTCAAACACTCAAAAATCACCATTTTAAGCCCAAATACAACCCATTCATCAAAACAATCATCCAATCAGCCCTACACTCACACTCCTCTATCCAAAATACCTCAACTCAAGCCCATATTCTAAGCCACTACTCAATCATCCATCAAAACCCCAAGCTCAAGCCTTGATCATAGCCTAAAAGGTAGAAAAGCATGTGAAAATCATGTTTTGGTCATCTTGAGGGAGACCAGTGAGTTCATGGAGGTTCCACATACCTTCTATGAGCTCACAAGGTCTTAGATATCAAGAAAAACTAATTTCAAAAATCTGAGTTCGAAATGGTTCGAGCGCTCAAACCTTATGCATTGTGCGCTCAAACACTCTCCTAATTTATTTTTGTTTTTTTTGTGTGTGGGTAATTTAGCTTGAAATTAAAAGGGGTTAAGCGAATATATAGCCTACAAGGGGCATACCCCAGGGAGGACAAAACAAAATAAAGAAAAGAAAAGAAAAAAATTACGTACCCCCCAGCACAATTGCCGAGGAGAATATGAAATCCAGCACAACCCGCTGGTATAGGGATACACATGTTTTAAGACAAAATTATAAATGTGAGGTGGGGACAACCCTCACTTGGTTAAAATCAAACTTGAGCTAAATTTTGAAAGTTGGACCGAAAGCCAACTGTTGGTCCGGGCACAAAGGCCCTCATCTTGGGTATTGTCCTATTTTCCTCTTGGATCAAGTATTGCTTTGAAATGTACTAGAGTGCAGCAACAAAGTTGCTTTGACTAGCCCAACAAGTGTAACCAGCCATCCCACTTCAACTTTCTCCTGCATTTCATAATAGCATTTTGCGTGTAAGGTCCATCAAAGGACCCATTGAACCATGCGCAATAGTTGTACCTACTTGGACCAACCATACGATTTGATACATGGGTGGGCCCCACTGTCTTCTTCCTTGGGTAGAGCACGAAGACCAGAAGGAACCCAACTTTTTGGTAAAACAAAAACCCAGATTTTCCACAACATTCAATCTGAATTACTGATTTAAACCTATGAATCCGAACCATTCTCAAACTAAGAACAGAACATCTATAACAGTCCCAACAGATGAAAATCCCCAAATGGACTCAAGTAATTTCAAAGGAATAGAAACAAACGCTTAAGAAAGAACCCAGTTCCAACACTGCCTTAGACATACCTCAGCGCCAGGATCCACAATGGTATTACCTCTTCCACCGTGACACCAACGACACATAATGGAAGAGAACTGTTGCGCGAGTACGAACAGCAACAGTACTAGAATTTGAACCCCAAACTAGTTCGTTTGTATTCCTTCAATTCTTGCATTTGAGGACGACCCACAGATGTGGATATGGATGTAATTGGAACACGATCAACCCCATCTGGGTATAAACATGATATGGACAATGCCAATCGAAAATTGAGGGTTTCTGAGCTCATGATCGCCTCAGATCCCCTTTTGATTTGTTGCTGTACTTCTTTGCTGAATGGGTATCCAAAATTTGGATACCATTTAGGTCTGTTGGACGAAGGGGAAAACCCTTTTAAGGACGAACTCCCTCTGGGAAGAACCCCATTTGGTGAAACTAATGATTTAGGGTTTCTGACCTTCAAAACTCAGATCCCCAAATCGAGTTTGCTGTGTTGATGGCTGAGTTATGGTGGCTCTGGATCAGACTCAACCTCAAAACCCACCAGCACTCCATGGTCGAGAGTCTTAAGATGCGCCATCTCCATTCCATCGAGAAACTCTATCTCCACAATTGGATTTTGGGGTTGAAAACAATCCCCCCATAACCCATCTGAACCTTCGGGATGTGTAGAGTATCAAAACCCATTTGAACCCCGATGTTGTTGGTGTGACGCCCTTCTCATACGAGAGTGAACGGGATATGTGAGAGTGATGACGGAACTGGATATAGACATTCAACCAAAGTGATTGAAGCTAGATTTGAAAAAAATTGTGGTAGGGGGAGTGCATTCTCTCTCCATTCTAGAGAGAGAAGCTCTCAACCCCTCTCTGATTTTTTTGTCTTTGTTTGTTGCTTATTCTGACTCCATATCATGTTCTAAGTTCATTTTTGTGTGTGTGTGTTGCTGTTTGGCTAAGCCAACCTGATCCTCTCTCTCTCTCTCTCTCTCTCACTCGAATCATGGTTACGCATGGCCCAATACTCATTTCTTACACATGCAAGTCTTTCAAGCTTATTTATTGATGTTTCTGGAATATCATAGTCATTTGTATCATTGTGTATTGTGTTGATGTTGTTGATGAGTCAAACAGAGGCAAGAGGGTCCAGAAGGCTCAAAGCATGAAGATGGTTTGAGCGCTCAAACTCCATGCTTTGAGCGCTCAAACTGTCTTCATACTCATCAAATGTTTTCATCATCTGAGTTGTCTAATAAGGTTTTGGGCATTCTAGAATGTCTCACAGTATTTTATTCTCACTTCTTATGTCTTTGTTGCCTTGTTTGGTTCATCATCAAGCTTCAAGTTTATGTTAACATGGTCATACCTTTCTGCTTCGTCATCAAAGTATCATTTTCAAGCAGCTTAAAGTGCATCAAACATGTTTTCATCAAAATCAGAAACGTCACAAGCATGTGTGAGTGAGTATGAGTTTGAGCGCTCAAACCACTGGAAGTGGATCAGATTGGTTTAACTTGTTTTACGTACTGTTCATGCTATTTCCAGTTTTTAGTTATTCATGTTCTAACATTGATGTTTGTTATTTTGTGACTTTGTTAGTTCGTACTTGCATTCTATCATCACTCGTTAGATCACATCTCATATGCATGCACTGTAGTTTGTTGCTATGTTTATCATCGTTATTTGGCTTCCCATCCCTCATCCCCCGTACTTGTTCAAAGTCGAGTTACATACATTTCTCATATGATCCCACAAAAGCCAAGTAGAGCCGGTCTTCGCACCGGGCGAGGGGGGTGTCGTAAAACCCTTCCCCTCACGTAACTGAGCTCCCGAACCTAAGATAGTATGGTGATGACGGGCCAGTAAACCTTATCCATTGAATGAGGCGCGAGTCAATCGAGTTCGGTTCCTCGGGGACAATCCGCTAAAACCTGGGTGGCGACTCCTAATCGAATCTTCGGAGGGGCGTCCACAGGCTGGCGACTCTGGTTAATGCATACTTTAATTTAAATACACTTGTGTAGTTTTATTGAAATATGCATTAATAAGAGGGCTCGACTTGAAAAGCTTTTGTGGGATTTCTGAAATGTTTGTAGTTCAACTTTTGCATTGCACTTGCATTGTTCTTTACCTCGCTGGCGTGTTTTGGCAATCCCGCACGGCTTGCCGGTGACGGGGAATCCCAAAATGCCCATCAGCCCTCGATCGTGATGAGTCACACCTGTCATTTTTACCGTCGTCGTGGGTATCCATGGCACGGGAGACAATCATGACTCTAGTCCGGGGTACTCTTGTGAGACCAAAACCTGCCTTGTTGCATATAGTTAACCGTAGAACTTTCCCGTTAGGTGGCCGTCCCATTGATAAGTTTATGTGCTCCATCCTGTTACGTGCTATGTGTTACTATTTTCATTATCCTGTCATGTTGCATTCATGCATGCATATGCATTTGTGTATAGTCCCTCCGAGTCGAGAGTAGTACAGTTCAGGAACCCGTGCAGTTAGTAGGAGGTTGCCTCGGCCCGATGATGAGTCGTGCATTTCAAAGTGTACATGTCTTGCGAATCAGTCCTTAGGATGATCGGACATGAAAAAATTCTGAACCATCAAGTTTTTTACAACAATCTAACGGATATTATGGATGATTGACCCAAGTTTAGGGACAATTGTTCTTAAGATCCGGAGTCAGGTTTTTGACAAGGATTTGAGAATTCACATTTTCCCAAATCCAATCGTCCGGCATGAAGGACTTAATATCAAAAAAAAAAAAAACTTGAGGATTGGAGCAACCTTCCAAAGCTGTACATTGTCAGTCTAGGAGACTTTAAATCCACGGAGTTTGAGATACCTCCGGTGTTTGTCGTGCCCGAACGGTTGTCCGTGTTTCGAACTAGCCTTGGAGTCATTAGTATCTGGATTACGGCACCTTATTGCTCTGTCTTGGATGGTCAAGAAAGGTTAAGGGATACGACCTCAACATTTAGGCTTTAGGTTGAGAAACTCTACCTACCGAGTAATGACCTACCCGGGGTGCTGTTAAATTTACTGTGCAATGGCTCTAAGTGTGATTTGAAACCGGTAGACTAACCATAGGTTAACCTTAGCATAATCTATAGGATAGGTGTCAGTCTAGGAGACTTTAAATCGATGGAGTTTGAGATACCTCTAGTGTTTGTCGTGCTCGAACGGCTCCCCGTGTTTCGAGCTAGCCTTAAGTGCATTTGTATCCGGATTTCAACAACCTTATTGCTCTGTCTCGGATGGTCAAAAAAGGAGACTGGCTCTGATTCCACGAAGCTTGGAATTTAACTTGCCTGTCACGACTTACCTGTGGTTGTTGTTCCAAACATACGTGAAATGTCTTAAGTGAGACCGAGACCGGTAGTCTACATCTTAGGACGACATGACAATGACGCATACATAACATTTTCTTCAATAAAACCAGGGGGCACAACCTAAGTTTGACCTTTTTGCTTTACTGTCAGTCCAGAATCATTGGGCCAAGCAAGAAGACCTTACCCACGTCCAAACCCGAATCACCGGTGCGCATGGATCATCCGAATGAGATTGAGCAGTTGAGAAAGGAAATGCAAGATGGTTTGGCTAATCACAACATCCGAATCACGCAAATTATGGGAATTTTGGTTAACATTCAGGGTCGTCTTCCCCCACTGCAACCCCCTCTGGGTGGGGTTCCCAATGATCAAGAAATCCTTGAGGATGAACGACAAGAGCAACCTAATGAAAACTCACAGTTGGCTGAGATGTTAGCAAATATTGCTAAGCTTGAAGAATCAGTTGCTAAAAGCGGGAAGGCAGTGGCCACTGGATTTGACATGAGCAAGTTGTGCCTGTTCCCCGATGCTAAGCTTCCCGAGAAGTACAAACCGGTGGATTTTGAGAAGTTCGATGGAACGGGGAACCCCAGAGGACACATTCAAGCCTATGTAAGCTCGCTCTCCCTCCAAAATGTCAATGAGCCGACACTGGCCCAAATGTTCCATCAGAGCTTAACTGGACCTGCTCTTCAATGGCTCCTCTCTCTCGATGTCTCTAAAAGAAGGACATGGGAAGATCTCGTGGCTGCCTTCGTTAAGCAGTACGACTACAATGTCCAGTTGAAGATGACCACTCGCGAGCTTGAGGCCACTAAAATGAAGGAAAATGAGTCATTTGCGGACTTTGTCAAGAGATGGAGGGCCAAGGCTGCACAGATGACCGATCGTCCCAGTGACAAAGATTAGATGAGGATCATAACCCGCAATCTGCAGCCCAATTTAGCCCAGTACATGGTCACCGCCCAAGCTCACGATTTTGAAACTTATTTCAAAGCCGGTCTGTCCATTGAGGAAGCAATACGGGATGGCATTTTAGAAAAAGATGACCCCACTCCAAAAACCAAGAACATCAACTCTGGGGATGACAGCACCCTATATGCAGATACCTCATTCAGCTCCACAAAACACAACTCCAACCAATCAGCACCCATCAACAGAATCACAATCCAAATCCACCGCTCTCAAAAACAACAAAGAACCCTCTCACAGTTCTCCACACCCCTATCCTTGGTGTATAAGGAGCTTTACGAAGCCGGTCTTCTCAAACCACTTCAACCAACTCCTCCACCTCGAAAGCTCCCAGACTATCACAACCCGCCTTTTGCACCTTCTATCAATTGCTGGGTCATGCTACCGACGAGTGTCACCGCCTCCGCCACAGGATTCAAGATCTCATCAACAACGGATCCATCTCTGCTCCACTGGCGAAACCAAGCACCTCACCAAACCAATGAATGATCAATGGCCATGCGATAATCCAATCTTCCACGAGTCTTGGAAATCTTCAAGTGTCAAGTATTCACTTTTATTGAGTCAGTTTGTACTTCGAGTCTATCAATGCTCTTATGTTTGTGTGTTTTTCAAGATTTGAGTCGGTAATATCATCTTGTTGTCAAGAAAAAGGAAAATTAAAAAAAAAAAAGTCAACCTTTGTAGTCCCAAATTACGCACGACCTGATTCCTTGTAGAGGGATACATAGGCAACCCTCAGTGGTTCAGTCGTAACTATCAAAAATCAATGTCATGCTGTTGTGTCGAAATTGTCATTATAAACTTGGATTTTTGCAATATTCCCTCAACTTGAAATTATTTTTCACCATCATTTGAGAAACATGATAATCATTTCAAAACATGAGATGAATTTTGAATGAACCCTCACCCCACACAAGGAGGATTTCCAAGGGACCATTCCCCAGCGCCATCAAGAAGCAATGCTTGGACACAGAAAAAGCCTGCTAGGTCAAAAACCCGTAAGAGCGGCCTAGGCAAAAGTTAAGGCAAAAAGCTGCTAGATCAAACTTCCAAATGAGATCTAGGCAAAAGTTAGATGAAGCATAAGTTCCCCCCATCAAGTTGCACAATTCCAAATGAAGAAAGACATTCTTTGCTTTTATTCCCCACATAAATATCCATTGCAAGCCCCTTTGAGCCTAAATCAATTTCTTTGGAAAAGAACCCAGCTATGCAGCTATCCCCCACACTGGGGTGAAAGGAAAGAATAAAACGTGCCCAAGATGTAGGTGCATGAGAATTCAAGCCATCACAAGAATGGAAGCGTCAAACTCGTTGGCACATGAAAATGCCAAACGCATGGACACAACAAGATGAGAAGCAACGAAGAAATGGAACAGAAAAGTCAAATGGAAAGAAGTGCCAATAAAAAAAACAGGCGCAAAGGAAAAGAAGAAGCGTCCATCAAAAAGCAAAAAGGGCACTAAAAGTCGAAGATAGTTGCTAGCTCAAACAACCCCAAGGAAAAATGAGATTTTTGAGCCTATTATCCTTTCTTTGTTAAGCCCATAACCTTGGCCCCGTCATAACCTAGATAAAGTTCTTTCAGATTGGAAAGTGCAACTTGATAACGAGAATTCAAGTCAAAAGGGAACAGTCCAATTTCCCTTGAAAGTGAAAAGTCAAAGCATTGTGCAAACAATGGCGTCAGACAAAGCAAAAATCTAAACTGGGGCACATCAATGGGTCTTCATCAGCCACCCTCCAAACTGGGGCATTTTAACGAAAAATCAATAGGGCATCGTCAGCAATCCGGGGCATGGGTTCATGATAAGAAATCTCGTGTTTTGACAAAATAATCGATTTGAATGAACATTACTTGATGGAGAGAAACAATTTCAGAAATCAAAATCTAATATTATCATGACAATTTTGACATCAATTGTGAGGCATGTCTGCCATCTTTCAAAACTTCAAGTCAATGTGGTTTTCCATATCCTTCAAGTCAACGTGGTCTTCCACATCCTTCAAGTCAATGTGGTCTTCCATATCCTTTGAGTCAACGTGGTCTTCCACATCCTTCGAGTCAACATGGTCTTCCATATCCTTTGAGTCAACGTGGTCTTCTGTATTTTTCAAGTCAACGCGGACTTCGATAACTTCAATCTCCGCCCAGTCAGGGGCACTTTTAGGAGAAGTCACTTAGTTGATAAGAGACATTTCCTATCCTTCAAGTCAATCCAGTCGAAGTCCACCTCTTTGTCAAAAGGCCAACCAAACTTCTTGATTTTGTCCCAGTCACCCCTTGTCAAAAAGGCCGATCAAATTCCTCAGCCTTGTCAGTCTTAACAAAGTCCACTCATTTGTCTAAAAGACCGATCAAATTCCTCGATCTTGTTTAAGTCCACTCTTTTGTCAAAAATGCCAATCAAATTCCTCGGCCTTGTCAGTCCCAAATTCCTCGATCTTGTTAGTTGTAGTGGCCGGGTTCACAGGGATCAACATAGGCCCTTCCCCGCAACTACAAAAAGCTAAAAGGGTCACTATCTCAGAACCTGCAAAACTGAATGCAGATCGGTCCGCCTCAATGATACCGAGCGAGTGGTGCCCTCGGCGGACGGTGCGGATGTACGGTTCTGGACGAATATAGATTTGAACGATGTCTGCCGAACGATTTGGTGCCGAGGGGCGCATGGCATTCGCAGCTTGGTTCTTGGAAAGCCCTTGGGATCTCCGCCGAGCGACGTGCCGAGCGCCCGAGGGGCTGGGCCGCACGCGTGCCGAGTCGGTTGACCTCGGTAACGCGGGGGCTCGGATACATCCGATTCGGTGGTGGCGTACCGGGCACGCTACACATTCCACGATGGAGCATTAAATGCGGCAGTCACCTACTCTACCACCGCCGCCTGCAGGAGCACGTGGGTGATGGAGAATGTCTCGAGTTGATTTGACTACTCGAACCCACGTGCCGTGACGTCAGCCGAGACATGGCGTCCGGCGCAGGGATAGAGGTCATATCACCTGTCATTCCGAGCATGAATGACAGGCGCGTGAGGGGCACCGAGCGCGTGGGACGCACGCCCCTCAGCCTATAAATACCCAACCACAACTACCACAAAGGGGATCCCCTCTCTCCTCGTTTACTACCCTCTTAACTCTATTTCTCTCTCTAAAATTCCGGTGCATTTCTTCCTTCCGGTGACTGACTTAATTGTCAGAGTGCCTTCCCGGACCACCACTGTTCGGGCTAGGCACTAACGCGATCGTCTACGTGTGCAGGTCATCACCACCGGCGAGAAGGAAAGACTCAAGCGCGCACTACTCTCTCCACCACTACCTATTCCACTCCAAGAGGTTCAAAGAGCTCACTCCTGCAAAGGGACTCCCACAATTGGCGACTCCGCTGGGGACCTCCTCCCAGCCTCTCTGTACACATTGGTGGTGTTTCTTCCCATTCTCCAAAAACTATTCTCCCTAAACCTCTTCAAATACTGCTCAAATGGCCAACCTCACTCTGGGTCTTGATCCGTTTGGGTCCGCCAACGAGTACCGCAACACCGCCGACCGGTACCGGTACCACCAGGTCAGGAGCGACTTGGGGCTCACTCCTCCCCCAACTGTCAACAGGGATGGAACGGTCACCATGGCCACCAGCAGAGCCCCCAGCAACGCCGGTCCCAGCAACATCCTCTTTAGCATGGATGGAAACGTCCTCTCTCTTGACAACCTCACAACTCCAGCACGCACAGAAGCACTTCCTCCCCCTCCTCCTCTCACCATAGAGGCTGAACTGGCGCTGCTAAGGAAAGAAGTACTGGCCATGAAACAGGCCAGGAATCAGCCTACAACGTCAAGGTCCGGCGGATGGACGAGGACTCGGAGGCCACCGCCGAGCACACGAGGACTGACGATGAGGGGCAGGCTCCAGTCTTTTCCTGTCTCGGACAGGTCGTGGAGGTGGACCACCGAGGCGACGCACTAGTTGTCCCATCGGAGACTGTGCGTTCGCGGCAGCAACATACACGTGGTAGGCAGTCTCGACAAACCGACCACGTGGAAGATAGTGCAACGGCGTCCAGCGCTCGGACGCCAGAGGTCCGAGGGGACGCGGCATACGCCCGGAGGGTAGGAGGGCGACATGACAAAGGAAAGGGCTCGACAGACGTCCCTCAAGACCACAACGGCCAACGTCGAGTGCACGAAGAATGGATGGATGACCGTAACCATAACCGATCGGAGGATCGGGGAGGTGATCGGCGCCATTGCCGATCGGTGGATAGGCAAGGCGCCCGGAGCGGGGTACCCAACGTTCGGAGTGGTTGCTTGCGTGGTAACATGGTCACCAACCCGGTTGAGGTTTCAGCGGGGGCGCGACCACAATGAAAACAACGGCCTTAAGCCCGGAAAGAGGTACACGCTGCGGAATGACGATGGCAACATCGTGCTCATCAACGCGCGGACGGGTGAAACTAAGGTTTATCATGCCGAGCCCGATACCAGGGACCGTCGTCCCCGGGAAGAATTGGCAAGGGCCCGAGACGGGCACAACAAAAGGCTGTCCTCCGAGAGGAGCAACGGGCACGCAGATGGGCCCGATACGGAGAACCGGGCCGCAGGGCCAGCAAAGCGCGCCCATGGGGAATACCGAGCGGTCGGCCTCAACCGCCCCTACCCCGCCGACTCCAGGTTGGAGAAGGCTAGGCAGTCTCCGTTCTCCCGAACAATCGCCGAGGCGGCCCCACCACGCGGGTTCGAAATTCCTAAATTTGATAAGTATGAGCCCATGACGGACGCGATTATGCACGTCCAGCAATATCGCCTGGTCTCCGAGCTCTACGACCATAGCGATTCCCTCATGTGCCGAACGTTCTCCATGAGCCTGGGGACCACGGCCCTCCTATGGTATAGCCAGCTCGCTCCGGGATCTATAAATGACTTCGATGAGCTCGAGCGCGAGTTCACGTCTCGGTTTGTACAGCAACACACAACCGAAGACGCTCGACGCGCTTGTCAACATGAAGAGGGGCTCGGACGAGTCCCTGAAAGAGTACATCGCTCGGTATTGGGAGGTGTACAGCCTTGTGGAGGGCTGCGACCAGAAGATCGCCTCCACTTCATTCAAAAACGGACTCGACGACTGCTCCGACCTCTTCAAAGAGCTCATGGTCCGGCCGCCAAAAAACATGGTTGAACTAATGGAGACCGTGAACCACTTCCGGGAGCTCGAGGAGCTACTCTTTGACCGAGCATCAAAGGGAAATACTGGTAAGGGCACACCAAAGGAAGCAAAGAAGCAAGTAAACAGCTTGAAGAAGGGGAGGAGTGATCAAGGTGGAAGTTTCGGGAACAGGGCCCCCCGAGATGCCAGCAGGAACAATGATGGCGGAAGAGGATGGGAAAGGCCTCCCCGAAACAACAACGACTATATTGCCGAGACTACCGTCTTTACCATGCCAATCGACAGGCTACTAGCGGAGATCGGCATGAAGCGTTGGTTTTACTGGCCGGAGGACAAGATGGGGTCGGATCCCACCCAGAAGGGGAAGTGCACGTACCACAATGAGGTGGGTCACTACACGACGGGTTGCCGACCGTTTAAAGCGCACCTCAATCGACTGGTTGCCGAGGGGCGCATGGAGGAGTGGATAGACCACGGTCGGACTCCGACCATGCTCAGAGGTGCTACTCCCCAGCCGAACCAGCAAGCCATCCTCCAACCACCTCCAAACCAACAGGCGCCCGGGGAAAGAGTGCGTCCGGGGGTGATCGTCACTATCCACGGGCCCGTCGGCAAAGCCCAGGCCGACGCGATGCATACGGAGCTGCAGAAGATGGAAGCTGCCATGCAAGTAATGACACTCGGCAGGGCTCCAAAACGAAAGTATGAGGAGCCTATGGACCCGTACACTATCTCCTTCTCCGAGTAGGATTTAGATGGGTTGTAGCTCCCGCATGACGACGCCCTGGTGATCGAGATCAGTATCGACCACGTGGATGTCAGGCGAATCTTAGTGGACCAGGGGAGCTCCGCCGACGTCCTTTACTACTCGGCCTATAAGGCCGTCGGACGGATGCGTGATGAGCTTACCCCCTCCGACACCCCCCTCGTTGGGTTCTCTGGGTTTCCAGTATATCCGCTCGGTAGCATCACCCTCCCAGTATGGTCGGGGTCGATGCGTTTGGAGATAGAGTTCACCGTGGTGGATTCCCCGAGCCCCTACAACGCCATCTTGGGGCGAGGTTGGCTCCACGCGATGGGAGCGATCGCCTCAACCCCTCCACCAGTGCGTCCGGTTCATTGGCATGTCCAGGAAGCAGGAAACCATCCGAGGCAATCAAATGGCCTCGAAACGGTGCTTTGTCAACGTCGTACGACAGAAGGACAGGAGGGAGGGCAGGCCGCCGAAGCAGGTGCAGTGGATTGAGGTGCCCGAATGCACTCCAGTCCTCGAAGACGTTGGCTCCAAGACCGAGGACAAATCGATAGAAGAATTGGTCAAGGTGCCCATTGACGGGAAGGGTACCCGATACTTCATGCTCGATTCAGATCTCTCCAATCCCGAGCGGAACGACTTGGTCTCTTTCCTCAAGGATAACATCGAGGTCTTTGCGTGGACTCCGTTTGAAATGCCGGGTGTCAGCCCTGATTTTATCACGCACCCTCAATGTTGATCCGGCTAGGAAGCCGGTGGTGCAGAAGCCGAGGCGGTCCTTGGCCATTCACTCCGACGCCGTCTTAGAGGAAGTTGACCGCCTGATCGAGGCAGAGGCGATCCGAGAGGTGATGTACCCCACGTGGCTAGCAAACACCGTGGTGGTCAAGAAAAAGAACGGGAAGTGGAGGGTATGTGTAGATTACACTAACCTCAATGACGCTTGTCCCAAAGACTATTTTCCCCTCCCTCGGATAGACCAGCTGGTGGATGCCACGGCCGGACACGCTAGGCTCAGCTTTATGGACGCCTACCGCGGGTACCACCAGATCGCGATGGACGTGATGGACGTTGAAAAGACCGCGTTCATCACGCCAAGGGGTACCTATTGCTACCGGGTCATACCGTTCGGCTTAAAAAACGCTGGGGCTACCTACCAGAGGATGGTCTCCAAGATGTTCGTTAAGGAGCTCGGCGACATCATGGAGGCCTACATCGACGACATGGTAGTGAAAAGCAAATTCGCGGAAGACCATCTTTCCCACCTCGGCAAAGTCTTCTCCATCCTCAGAAGACACGACCTGAAGCTCAACACGGAAAAATGCGCGTTCAGGGTCGGCTCTGGTAAATTCTTGGGATACCTGGTCACTCGCCGAGGGATGAGGCTGACCCCAACCAGCTAGCGGCTATCCAGAAGCTCCGAGCGCCGTCGACGATCAAGGAGGTCCAGCGGCTGACTGGGATGGCTGCTGCCCTCAACCGCTTAATAAGCAAGTCGTCCGACGCCTGCCGACCCTTCTTCCAGTCCATCAAGACCAGTAAAAGGGCTTTTCTCTGGACCGCAGAGTGCGACGCGACATTGGCCGAGCTTAAAAGCTATATGTCCCGAGCGCCACTGCTAGTCGTGCCGAGGGAGGACGAAGACCTGTACCTCTACTTGGCAGTGTCCGACCACACCGTAAGCTCGGCACTGGTTCGGCAGGAGGGTTTGGAGCAGCTCCCCATTTACTACTCGAGCAAGACAATGCTCCCAGCCGAGACCAGGTACTTGCCAATTGAAAAGTTGGCACTCTCGCTGGTCACGGCTAAGAGAAAGCTCCTACCCTATTTCCAGAGCCACACAGTTGTGATAATCACGGCATATCCCTTGAAGACCATCATGCGTAAGGCAGATCTCTCAGATCGGATCTGCAAGTGGTCCTTGGAATTGGCCAACTTCGACATCTGGTATGAGCCCCGAACGGCGATCAAGGGACAGGCTTTAGCTGACTTCGTCGCCGAGCTCACCCCGAAGCTGGAAACTGAGCTCCAGAAGGAGACTACCGCCGAAGACGCCGGAGGCGAGTCGGCCAAAGGCACCACCGCCCCTGAGCAGTCCGGGTTCGTTCTCAAGCGCTCCCCTCCCCGCACGGCTACCATTTATACGGGCGAGTCTTGGCGCATGCATGTGGACGGTGCATCAAACAGCCGAGGGGCTGGGATCGTGCTCATTTCTCCCGAAAGGACTCTCCACGAGAGCTCCATAATTAAGCATCGGTTTCCCAGTCACAAACAACGAGGCCGAATACGAAGCCTTAATTGCTGGACTCCGCCTTGCTCTCGCTCTCAGGGTGGATGAACTACAGGTTTATAGCGACTCCATGCTGGTGGTGAACCCGCTGAACAGCGATTACGGCTCTGGCAACGCTCGGATGTTGAAGTACCTTAGCCATGTTCTGGAATTGCAAAAAAGCTTCAAGACTGTCCATTTCTCCCATATTGGCCGAGCCAAGAACGCTCATGCCGACACCCTCGCAGCTCTCGGTTCAGCGTTCAATGAACTCGGAGGCGCGCAGACAATCACGCTTGGGGAGATCGCGGTCCCAAGTTTCGAGCCGGGCGCTGAAGACGTCATGACAATCGCCGCCCCTGGCCCAAGCTGGATGGATCCCCTGGTCTCCTACCTCCAAGACCAGACCCTACCTGCAGACAGGAAGGATGCTCACCGAATTCGCTGCCAGTCCGCGTCCTACTTCCTCTCTCCGACTGGCTAGCTTTACCGCCGCACCTACATCGGTCCTGACCTCCGCGTGCTGCATGATGCCGAGGTACCTCACGTCCTTCGCGAGCTCCATGAAGGAAGTTGTGGCAACCACTCGGGAGGGCGCACTCTCTCCGAGCGGGCCATTACCCAGGGCTACTGGTGGCCAAAAATGAAGAAGAGCGTTGAGGATTACGTCAAAAAGTGTGAGGCGTGCCAGAAGCACTCCCCCATTCTACACCAGCCCGCTACGTCACTACAGCCGGTCACAAGCCCATGGCCGTTCGCCCAATGGGGGCTCGACATTGTTGGGGTCCTTCCTACAGCCCCCGACGGATTTCGGCACCTGATTACGGCCACGGACTACTTCACCAAGTGGGTGGAGGCCGAACCTCTGATCCACATCACGGCTACCGAGGTTGAGCAGTTCATCTGGAAAAACATCATTTCTCGGTTCGGCGTGCCCTATGCTATCATCTCCGACAACGGCACCCAATTCGTCGCCGAGGCCATCAAAATGCTTTGCAGGAAAAAGAACATTCGCGTTTATAATTCAACCGTGCCCTACCCTTAAGGAAATGGCCAAGCCGAGGCCTCGAACAAGTCGATCTCGTCCGGCCTCAAGCGTCGGCTGACCAACAAGCGAGGGAAGTGGGTGGAGGAACTCCCTAAGGTTCTCTGGGGTTATCGAACAACCCCTCGGCGAGGGACTGGCCGAACGCCGTTCTCCATGGCTTATGGGACGGAGGCTATCCTTCCACTTGCTGCTGTTGCTCCCTCCGCCCGAACCGAAATCTTCCATCCGGCCACGAATGATGAGCACCTGGCCTCCGAGCTTGACCAAATCGAAGACCTCCAGGATGAAGCTAACATCAAATACGCTGCATACCAGCAGGAAGTCGCGCGGGGGTATAACAAACGCGTTCGCATCCGCCATTTCAACATCGATGATCTCGTCCTTCGAGAGGTTGTCCAAAAGAAAAACAAGAGGAAGTTCATGCCCAACTGGGAGGGCCCTTACCGTGTCGTGGCTAAAGCTGGCTATGGGGATTACAAGCTTGCCGAGATGGATGGCACGGCAGTAAGCAACCCATGGAATGCCTCAAAGCTAAGGAAATTCTATGGTTAGGATCTTATGTTTATCATTTTCACGATGACCGTGTCCTCGGCAGCCTTTTGTAATGCCCAAGGATTAAGATGTTAATGATAAGATCCTTTCTCCAGTTGTCGTTGTTTTTCAATTCTTACTTTTTATACAAGTAATTGCCCTCGGTTAATGGGCCTTATCTCGCCCGCTACCGTTCGGAGGAACGACCTGACCCTGTTCGATAGAACGGTCATTTATGTTCGGTTGAACAACAACCTCTACTCGGCAAAATAGCCCGTTGCGCTCGGTGGAACGTACGATTGTGCCCGGAGGAGCGACGCTGACATGTATGAGCGTTCGGGGAAATGCCCCTGGTCTCGGGACCAACCTATCGAACTAGCTGAGGGCTACTGTTACGGTTATTCGCTCGGCGCGTTCTTTCGTTCGGCTCGGCTTCGAAATCAAGGACTATTCTTCCTTAATTTCCAAGCAGAGCCAGGAAATTTTTTCAACTCTTTTGCTTCGGCTGGATGCCGTTATGGCATTGGCTCCCCGCCGAAGCAGGGGCTATCATTCATTACCAGATTCATTACCAGTTTCGGTGGTTACAAGTTATCACCCACGAGAGCCATTACTTGTGAAATTTTCAGATGTAAACATTGAATCGAAAGCAAAGAAGACATTCATTCATCACAAAAAAGAGAGGGGCTCGGCCCCGGAAATTACATCACTTGAAATCTAAAAAAAAAAAAAAAAACAAATAGTACAAAAGACATTCTTCTAAGGGGGACTAAGCCTCCGTGTTGGTGACCTCGAGAGCCCGGCCCTGGTTGCCAACAGGGGGATCGGGGGCCTACTCGTGATTGCCAGCAGGAGGCTCGGCAACATCCCCGTTCTCGGCATCATCTCCCTCAGGAGCCTCATCCTCGTCGTCATCAGAGGGCATCTCCGGGACCTCGGTCTCGGGCACTGGAGGGATGGAGGACCGGAGGACAGAGTCCGCCGGAACGGAGATAATGTCATAGGCCTGGACGAAGGCCTGGGGCCAGCAGTCGGTACGACCGAGGAGGTACCCCTTTTTGAAGGCCTTCTCCTCGTTGTCGTTGGCCTCTTTGGCAAATTTTTGAAGAGTGTCCCTCGCCCCCCTTTGATAGCCGTTGGAATCAGTAGCAGCCATCATCTCATCATGCTCGGTTTGGGCGTGCTGGATATCCCTCTCGGCTTGAGCGGCCCTCTCCTCGGCGACCGTAATCTTGCTTTCGGCCGTCATGGCCCTCTCTTCAGCCTCCTTCTGAGGACGGCGAGCCTCCGCCAGTTGCCTCTCGAGTTCTTGGCCGTCGGCAGCGAGGGCCTCGACGCTTTTCTTCAAATCTGCCCGAGCCCTCTGCTCCGCCTCCAGCTTCTTCTCGACCTCGGTCTTCTCAGCGCCAAGTTTGTACACCTTGTCGCAGAGAGCCAAAGCCGACTGGCCAGCCTGCAAAAAATTCAAACTAATTGAGTAATAAACCGAAGAAAAAGACTTGGGAAAAGATACGGAGTGTGAAGTTGGATTTTTACCCTCACAATATGGGTGCAGAGCTTGGCGTAATTATCCGCCGTATTCTTCGGCACATCCTTCATGTCCCTCGGCAGGGCGAGGGCCTTCAGCAGGGTCATCACCGTCTTTCGGCTCTCCCGAACCCTGGCATTCCTTTTTACCGGCTCGTTGTGCGAGGTCCGGATGACCGGGACCCACGGCTCGTCCTTATCAACCGGGGAGGGCGTTCCCCCGAGTGGCGGAGAGACCACTTGCTTGTCCTTGGGGGCTGCTCTCCTCGGTTGGATTTCGGTCGGCGAGGTTTTAGGAGGAGGTGTTGGTGGCAGAGGCGCCTTGGATCCCTCCGGAGCCTCGATCGTCCGAGTCTTCTTCAAAGGACCCTCCCCGTCGGCGGAATGACTGGGCTGAGTGCCCGCCGCCTTCTCGGCGTCCTTCCTCTTCCTCTCAGCCCTTTCCTTCTTTTGGGCCTCCCTCAGAGCGGAAGATCCGGCCATGTCAGCCTCAGAGCTGCTGCCCGCGACGAAGGACTGGGATGGATGTTGAGTGCTCGTCGATACGCGCTCCCGGCCGATGAGGTCTGAGAGTAGAAGGTCTGGGTTGAAGAGGCGTATTCGGCGCTCACCTGTCCTCGGTACATGATCCTTTCCTTTTTTCAGGAAACCTCTGTACGATGGCACGTAGCCGAGGATGGCAGGGGCAGCACGGTTTGGGATGGTGAAGATCTTGTCGATCACGTCGTCGTCCGCGTCTTCGGCAAGCTTCTTTGTCACCTTCCTGCACGCTGAAAAAATGAAATAAATGCAGATCAGAAAAGTACATGGAATGAGAAAATTGAAAATGCAAGTATGAGCTCTCGACTTACTAGGCCTCCCACGACTCCAGGGTACGGACCACCTAGACTCCTCGCCAGGGGCTTTTTCGTAGTTCCCCTTCACTATGACCAGCTCGCAGGCATGCCTCTCCGGGTCCAAGAGTTCACCAATGAGGTGGGGGTACTCGGGGCGCCTCGAGAAGTAATAACGGCCGTAGCTTTTGCTTCGCGCCACGGTATAAACCGCCATGAGGTGGGTCAGGCGGAAGGGGATGTTGTGCTGCTCGGATAACCTCACCACTGAGCATATGATGCGGTACACGTTGGTGACCAGCTGGTGAGGGGCGAGCTCGTACACATCCAAAAATTGCCAAAGGAGGCGAGGCATGGGGAAGGTTAGCCCGCCCTCGGCGATGGTCATCAGGGGCACAGTCACCTGCCCTTTCACATAGTGGATTCTGTCGTCGGTGGGCCTTGCGATTTCCACGTCTTTGGGGATGTTGTAGTCCATTCGGAACGCGGCGAGCTTGTCCGCAGAACCGTCGAAGTACATGTCGACGTACTTGCACTTCCCGTGCTTAGGGTTCGGCGGCGGGATCGACTCCCAGCCGCCTCCATACTCTACGCCCCCTTAGACGTCGGCCTCATCAGCGTCTTCGGGGGCTTGCTCCTGCCCTTCATTCTCAACATCGGGGTGCGAAGAACCTTCATCATCCTCTGCGTGGGCGTGGGGGCCCGATCGCGAGCCTTCACCCTCGGCATGGGGGACGCTCCCCTCGGTCTGTGGAGACTGGATAAAAAACTCGTCCACATCGAGAACCTGGACAGGCTCGGGCTCTTTGGACCCCGCGGGTTCCCTGTCTATCTCAATCACTTCGGGATCCGAAGCCCAATCTCCGGAGAGATTCGGGAGCTCGGTCGGGTCGATTGTGGGAGATGGAGGGACGTCGGTTGGCACGTCTGTCTCGGGGGTCGGATTCGGAGGAATGTTCTGCCCGGATGTGGTGGCCTGAGAATCGCTCTCAGCACGCCTTGCTTCTGCCTCCATTTCCATCCAATGCTCGGAGGATATGGCTTGAAGGGGTGCTACGTTCAGTGGTGCTGCTCCGGCCTGTGGGGGGACGGAATGCACTCGGCTTCTATAATCCCTCCCGAGACTCCTGAGTTGCTCGCGGAGGAGGACGTCTTGGACGAAATTGTCAAACCTGTAATCGGCGAGAACGTCGTCTGGGGATGAGTCCGAGGAGTCCGAGCTCATCCAAGCATAAAACCTACAATGCACGGTTGAAATAACCATCAGCGATATGCACAGGTTTGATCGCAAGAAAGTAGTAAGGGTTGAGCCTCGGCCCCAGCCGAGCTCCTCGCGGGATGTCAACTATCCCGAGAGCCCAACCTGTGTGCGAGCTCTCGGCTGGACCTAAGGGGAAAAGGAGCGCACGGATCACTCAATATCTCTCGGCAGAAAACGGTGCGTGTAATGGTAAAGGGCTCGGAAGAACACGTTGAGTGTTCCTCAAGCCCAGAATCCGGCGGCCATGCTCCGCCGCACAAAAATCGCCAGAAAACTCAAACAACGCAGAAGCAAAAAAGGCGAAAAAGTGAAATACACGAAAACCCACCCAAAATGCAGAGAAAATGCACAAAAACTTCAGAAAGCATAGAGGAACTAAAGGGGAGTAGAAATACCTGAATCGTTGGCAAAGATCTTCGCCGGAAAATGGGTTTTTGAAGAGTTTTTGGTGAAGCACGGCGGTGGTTGGAGGCGGCGCAGCTCTGGGGCAAGAGAGAGAGAGAGGGTGTAACGGAACCTTCTCTCTCCTCCCTCCCCTGTATTTATAGACGAAGGGGGTAGGTGCCATTATGGCACCGACTCGGGAGGCCAAGGGTCGCTCCACCAGATCGCGACACCTGTCCATAACGTTCAAAATCGTTTGGGCGCAAATCCAGATAACGGCGCTCAGACTAACCGAGCAACGACGCGTGGCAGCAACGTCGCCATGCGTCATAGATTCCTGAACCGGTGTGTCAGATGTCCCTTCACATCGATGATTGATGTGATGCTCCGATCCCTAACCACCCTTAAGCACACGGATAGAACGGGACTCGGGGCGTTGCTACCCCGACCGCAGGAGCGTCCCTCCGAGCGTGGTTCTCCGATCGTCACTAAGATAGCGCCGAGCCTGTTTTTCTGACCGCCGTCCCCGATTGAATCAACTCCCACATTCGTCATCCCTCGGCACGGGAAGTTGATGGGGCTATTGTAGCGGCCGGGTTCACAGGGATCAGCATAGGCCCTTCCCCGCAACTGCAAAAAGCTAAAAGGGTCACTATCTCAGAACCTGCAAAACTGAATGCAGATCGGTCCGCCTCAATGATACCGAGCGAGCGGTGCCCTCGGCGGACGGTGCGGATGTACGGTTCTGGACGAATATAGATTTGAACGATGTCTGCCGAACGATTTGGTGCCGAGGGGCGCATGGCATTCGCAACTTGGTTCTTGGAAAGCCCTCGGGATCTCCGCCGAGCGACGTGCCGAGCGCCCAAGGGGCTGGGCCGCACGCGTGCCGAGTCGGTTGACCTCGGTAACGCTACACATTCCACGATGGAGCATTAAATGCGGCAGTCACCTACTCTGCCACCGCCACCTGCAGGAGCACGTGGGTGATGGAGAATGTCTCGAGTTGATTTGACTACTCGAACCCACGTGCCGTGACGTCAGCCGAGACATGGCGTCCGGCGCAGGGATAGAGGTCATATCACCTGTCATTCCGAGCATGAATGACAGGCGCGTGGGACGCACGCCCCTCAGCCTATAAATACCCAACCACAACTACCACAAAGGGGATCCCCTCTCTCCTCGTTTACTACCCTCTTAACTCTATTTCTCTCTCTAAAATTCCGGTGCATTTCTTCCTTCCGGTGACTGACTTAATCGTCGGAGTGCCTTCCCGGACCACCACCGTCCGGGCTAGGCACTAACGCGATCGTCTACCTGTGTAGGTCATCACCACCGGCGAGAAGGAAAGACTCAAGCGTGCACTACTCTCTCCACCACTACCTATTCCACTCCAAGAGGTTCAAAGAGCTCACTCCGGCGAAGGGACTCCCACACTAGTCTTGTCAAAATCCACCTCAGTGTCAAAGAGTCTAATTGTCTTAGTCTTGTCTATCCTCGACTCGTGAAGACGATTTCAATGCATGAAAGAACCTGTGTTTGGGTACATGGTCAATTGGTCGTGAAAATCATCAACAAAGCCAAGAAAGAGAATCAGAACTGAGGTTTGTCATCAGCCCGACATTGGGGTACGTCAGCCTATTGCCATCCAGCGGGGGAATCGTGCGCCTGAATTCAAGACTGAGGCATAAGAGCCCAAAGGCTCGCCAGAATCCAATCCAAAGCCCAAATCCTCGACGAGAACCAAATCTAAAGCACAAAGTCTCACCAAAAAGTCAACCCAAAGCTCCAGGTCAAATCCCCCGACAAAAACAATCCAAAGCCCAAAAGCCTCAACGAAAAATCTGCCCAAAATTCGAGCCCAGAGAAGGGCAAGCCCAAAACTCAAAACCCAAAATACAAGCCCAACCAAGCTCAAACTTAAGCCCTGACCAAAAGGAAAGACAGTAAAGCAAAGAGTCACCCCGTTGTGCCACCTATCTTTTAAAGAAGGAATGTTTCCCTTGTTGTCGCCAAGTGTCGAAGCATGAGTCTCATATAGCCGTCCTGCGGGACAGCTTTCAATCTACCGTCCTGCGAGACAGCTTTCAGTCTACCGTCCTGTGGGACAACATCTTTTCAAACGTCCTCAATCAATTTCAAGACTAGAAATGATCGCTTCAAATTCAATTTCAAGACCAGAAACGATCACTTTCAAAATCAATTTCAAGACCAGAATTGGTCGCTTCGAATTCAATTTCAAGACCAAAATTGGTTGCTTCAAAATCAATTTCAAGACCAGAAATGGTTGCTTCAAATTCAATTTCAAGACTAGAAATGATCGCTTCAAAATCAATTTCAAGACCAAAATTGGTCGCTTCAAATTCAATTTCAAGACCAGAAATGGTCACTTTCAAAATCAATTTCAAGAACAGAAATGTTCACCTTCAAAATCAATATTCAATTTCAAGACCAGACGTGGTCACCTTTTCAATCAAGTCATTTGGGATAATCATTGTGTAGCCACTTAGCTAGCGCACCCCGATCATTTTAGCCACCTAGCTGGTGCATCAATCATATCAAGTTGTTAGTCGTCTTAATCACCCAATTAGTGCATTCAATCAGTTGTTCTGAGAATTTGTTGTTGACGAATCATTGTGTCGCTAATACATCATATTATTATGATTGGATCGATGGCGTATTGATTACCTCGTTTTTCAGTAGGTGGTCACATTTCCTCGATTGTCTTGTTGCTCAAGGGACAATCACCTTATCATTAGGCCATCTTGTTGCTCAAGGGATAACCCCATCAGATTTAGTTTCCCCGTTGTTCAGGGGGTAGCTACGTTTAATCATGTCATGATAAGAATTGTTTTAGCCACCAAGCTAGTGCATATGGCTGAATTGATGATATCATTTGGATGGATTTGTGTTTGATCATGACTTGGGATGTTTGTTTGCTTAAGCGTTTCGACTCGGGAAGCCTTGTCAATTCGTGAGAAATTGTTTGTTTGCTTTAGCGTTTCGACTCGGGAAGCCTTGTCGATTCACGTGAAATCATTTGTTTGCTTTAGCGTTTCGACTCGGGATGCCTTGTCGATTCGCGTGAAATCAATTGTTTGAAATCATTTGTTTGTTTAGCATTTCGACTCGGAAAGCCTTGTCGACTTGCGTGAAATCAATTGTTTGAAATCATTTGTTCACTTTAGCGTTTCGACTCGGGAAGCCTTGTCGATTCACGTGAAATCATTGGTTTGTTTAGCGTTTCAACTTGGGAAGCCGTCGATTCACGTTATTTGATGAATGTTTGCTTTAGCATTTCGATTTGGGAAGCCGTCGATTTGCGTTATTTGATGAATGTTTGCTTTAGCACTTCGACTTAGGAAGCCGTCGATTTGCGTTATTTGACGATTGTTTGCTTTAGCGTTTCGACTTGGGAAGCCGTTGATTCGCGTTATTTGATGAATGTTTGCTTTAGTGTTTTGACTCTGGAAGCGTAGTCGATTCGCGTGAAATTGTTTGTTCAACTTAGCGTTTTGGCTCGGGAAGCCTTGCCAATTCGCGTGAAATCGTTCATTTCACGGGCCAGGAAAACCCGTTGAATTTTGTTTGCGCATGCCCCCAAGAACTACGTCGGTCTGATCCCTACAATGGGGTACGTAGGCAGCCCGAGTGGCGCGACCGTGATTTCAATGTTTTCCTTTGCAGCTGTAGACACCCCAATTTTGACCCGGGATACTTGCCAAGCACTTCCGATGATGAGAAAACCACCCGTGAATACCTTAAGGTTGAGAAAAAGGCTTGAACTTGCCCCAAACCACCATGAACCACCCCAAACCATTACCAAATAACCTAAACCAACCAAAATGACCAAAATACCCTTCAAAAATACCAAAATAAACCAGAACCAACCACTGTGCTCAAAGGGGTTTGAGCGCTCAAACCCCCTGTTTGAGCGCTCAATCTCTGTCCAGTCTGTCGATGGCAGAGCATCTAATGATGAGATTCCAACTGAATGGCAGCCACCCAGCCGTTTTTCTGTTGCTCGCATGCACCTAATAGACCTCAGGGTGAGCCTATATTGCTTCATTAGGCCCTCCATTTCAAAAAAAACCCATCCTTCTACACCATTTACAGAGGTTAGACACTCTCACCAGCTCCAAGCTATTACTCACCCCCCTCTTAAACCATAATTCCAGCAACCATCAACCCACTTCATCCATTACTTCAAGCTTAATCCTCTTCCATCCATCAAACCCACTTGATCCTCAAAACTTCTCACTAGAATACACCATCATCTACCCAAAATCAACTCAAGCCAACCCATACCCATCATAATCTGTCCAAAACAACCCACACTACACTTGTAAACATAGCCACAATCCAATCATCCACCAAAATCCCAAGTTCAAGCCCCAATCAAGATCAAAAGGTAGAAAACCATGTGAAAGTTACGAGTTGGTACTCCTGAGGGAGACCAGTGGGTTCATGGAGGTCCTCCATACCTCTAATGGACTCACAAGGTCTTAAATATACAAGAAAACAACTTTTGAAAACCCCAACTTCAAACAGCTTGAGCGCTCAATGCTATCACTATGAGCGCTCAAACTGTTTGAGCACCTCTCTTGTTTTTGTGGTTTCTGATCATGTTGAATCTTGGTAATATCATTATTATGGCTATTTGTTGGTTCAAAAACTCTCAAGTCAGTTTATTTTGGCTTTGATCATTGATCAATGAACCCAAAAGCCATGAAAGTGATGTTCCATGATCATCAAACCATGGATGATCCTATTCTATAAAACAAACAGTGCATGTCACTCCTTTTAACCATGATCAGAAAGTTTCAAGTTCATATCAACATCAAAGAATGGTCAGAAATCACAGAAACTCACAGCCCTTGAATGGGGGTTGAGCGCTCAAAGCAAGGATTATGAGCGCTCAAGCCTCACTCAGATTTGGGTACTTCAATCATGTTTATTTTAGCTTTGTATTATGTTTTCAATTTATGAAGTGTGTGTGTGTGTGTTGATGTTTGGCCAAGCCAACCTGATCTCTCCTCTAATGTGTATTGATGTTTGGCTAAGCCAACTTGATCTCTTCTCTAGTGTGTGTGTGTTGATGTTTGGCTAAGGCAACCTGGTCTCTTCTCCCTCCCACTCTAATCATGCTTATGCTTGGTTCAATGTTAACTCTCCACTTTTGTGGACACCCCAAGTTTATTTTATTTATGGTGGGTGAAGTTTCAATACATTATGCATCATCATATGTCATGTTGAACTAGTTTGTGGTCCAGATGAGGGCAGAATGCTGCAGAAACACTCAAAGCTAGGAGATGGCTTGAGCGCTCAATGCATCCCTTTGAGTGCTCAAACCGTCTTCTGGTCCAATCAAATCATTCTCTTATTTCAACTTGTTTTTGGCATTCTGAGTGTTCTGTGAAGTTTCAAAGCATTGAGTCTTCATTCCTTCTATACTATTTGCCTCATTTTGGTCCATGGATTAGTTTTAAACCAATGATTATATGATTATGCCATTTTATTTAGTGATTCAAATGCTATTTTTGAGCAAACAATGGTGATTAAAACATGTTTTCATCAAATCAGAATCATCAGAAGCATCATAAGCATATGTGAGTGAGCAGGAGTTTGAGCACTCAAACCCCCAGGTTGAGCGCTCAAACCCTTGGCAGTGGATCAAATTGGTTTAGTCCTACGGTGGTTTGGGGTGTCATTTCTGATTACTTTGATATCATTCTGTATATTCTAACATTGTTACTTGCTGTTTGATGTTCTTGTTTGTTCATACTTGTATATCATCGCCATTCATGTAGATTCACGGAGCACAAGTATACACCGTAGCTTATTGTTGTGTTTGTCATCATTACGTGGTTCCCATCCCCCATTCCCATTACTTGTTCAAAGTTGAGTTGCATACATTTCTTGTATAATCCCACAAAAGTCAAGTAGAGACCGGTCTTCGAACCGGGCGAGGGGGGTGCCATAAAACCCTTCCCCTCTCGTAACTGAGCTCCCGAACCTAGGATAGTATGGTGATGACGGGCCAGTAATCCTTATCCATTGAATGAGGCGCGAGTCAATCGAGATCGGTTCCTCGGGGATAATCTGCTAAAACCCGGGTGGCTGACTCCGAATTGATCGAGATCCTCCGGAGGTGCATCCACAGTAGCTTAAGAAAGGCTCAGGGAACGAATTGGGATGTCTCTGTCTTAGATGTAACTCGTATCAAGCAATTATACAGAGTTTCATCTAAGAGGGGCAATTGTACACACCTCGATTTTGACCTAAGAAACTTATCAAGCATTCCCGATGATGAAATAGACCAACCGTGCATACCTCGAGGCTAAGAACAAGGCTGGAACTCACCAAACCACCCTAAACCATTCTAAACCCTCCTAGAACAACCTTAAACCAACCAAAATGACCAAAATATCCTTCAAACAATCCAAAATGCTCTTCAAAATAAACCCAAGCCTACACCATCTTCTAGTACATTCAAAGCCCTCTTTATTGATATATAATACGTCTCAATCCATTTTGAAATGATGGAGATGTGCCCAATTTACCGAAACGATTTGTTTTCTCGACCTTCTGAGGGTAAAATGGTCACACACTTAGATGTGCAAATTATCTTGGGTTCAAACCACTTGGGTTAGAAAGTACACTCAATAAGATTTTCAACACGTCAAACCACGCACGAAACGGAGTTCGGTAGCACCCGGGGCAACCCCGCAAAATTTGGTCTGCAGGCCCTTTGAGCACTCAAACCCCCACTTTGAGCGCTCAAACCATGCGCGAACCAGAAATTTTCAAGGCATTTTTCAGCTGGTTTTCCACCTAAACTATGGGCTCCCCCTGGTTTCTAAGCTTCGTTTTCACGTCAAAATTCCTCTAATAACATTCCCTCTCCAACTTGAATTGCAAATTCCAAATTCCCCCTCCCCCCCCCCCCCCCCCCCCCGAAAAAAAAAAAAAACTCTCTATTTAAACCCCTCTTCTCACTCTTTTTGGGACTCTTGGCTGATTATACATCTCTCACACCCTCCATCAAACCTTAACCACACTCTCTCATCCTTCAATCACGTTTTAGCCTCTCTCTCATCCATTTCCATCATTTTCAACCTCCAAAACACCCAAAAACCTTCTTTAAAAGGTCTAAACTCCATGGGCCTTTGAAGAAATCATCTCTCACCAAGTCTACTGCCCTCAAACCTTCCTCAAATCCATAAACCCACTTCAATCAGTCATTGTTCTTCACTGATCATCTCACTTTAAGCACTCAAACACTCAAAAATCACCATTTTAAGCCCAAATGCAACCCATTCATCAAAACAATCATCCAATCAACCCTACACTCACACTCCTCTGTCCAAAATACCTCAACTCATGCCCATATTCTAAGCCACTACTCAATCATTCATCAAAACCCCAAGTTCAAGCCTTGATCATAGCCCAAAAGGTAGAAAAGCATGTGAAAAATCATGTTTTGGTCATCTTGAGGGAGACCAGTGAGTTCATGGAGGTTCCACATATCTTCTATGAGCTCACAAGGTCTTAGATATCAAGAAAAACTGATTTAAAAAATCTTTGTTCGAAATGGTTCGAGCGCTCAAACCTTATGCATTGAGCGCTCAAACACTCTCCTGATTTGTCTTTGTTTGTTGCTTATTCCGACTCCATATCATGTTCTAAGTTCATTCTTGTGTGTGTGTGTGTTGCTGTTTCGCTAAGCCAACCTGATCCTCTCTCTCTCTCTCACTCTAATCATGGTTACGCATGGCCCAATACTCATTTCTTACACATGCAAGTTTTTCAAGCTTATTTATTGATGTTTCTGGAATATCATAGTCATTTGTATCATTGTGTATTGTGTTGATGTTGTTGATGAGTCAAATAGAGGCAAGAGGGTCCAGAAGGCTCAAACTCCATGCTTTGAGCGCTCAAACTGTCTTCATACTCATCAAATGTTTTCATCATCTGAGCTGTCTAACAGGGTTTTGGGCATTCTAGAATGTCTCACAGTATTTTATTCTCACTTCTTATGTCTTTGTTGCCTTGTTTGGTTCATCATCAAGCTTCAAGTTTATGTCAACATGGTCATACCTTTCTACTTAGTCATCAAAGTATCATTTTCAAGCAGCTTAAAGTGCATCAAACACGTTTTCATCAAAATCAGAAACATCACAAGCATGTGTGAGTGAGTATGAGTTTGAGCGCTCAAACCACTGGAAGTGGATCAGATTGGTTTAACTTGTTTTACGTACTGTTCATGCTATTTCCAGTTTTTAGTTAATCATGTTCTAACATTGATGTTTGTTATTTTGTGACTTTGTTAGTTCGTACTTGCATTCCATCATCACTCGTTAGATCACATCTCATATGCATGCATTGTAGTTTGTTGCTATGTTTATCATCGTTATTTGGCTTCCCATCCCTCATCCCCCGTACTTATTCAAAGTCAAGTTACATACATTTCTCATATGATCCCACAAAAGCCAAGTAGAGACCGGTATTCGCACCGGGCGAGGGGGGTGCTGTAAAATCCTTCCTCTCACGTAACTAAGCTCCCGAACCTAAGATAGTATGGTGATGACGGGCCAGTAAACCTTATCCATTGAATGAGGTGCGAGTCAATCGAATTCGGTTCCTCGGGGACAATCCGCTAAAACCCGGGTGGCGACTCTGAATCGAATCTTCGGAGGGGTGTCCACAGGCATCTTATCCTGTGAGGTTGTCTTCTGAGCAAACTACTATGCTGGTTGATATGTGCATTTCTTCTTTGTTGAAACCTAGAGAAATACTAAGTGTAATGAAGGGCAAGGATGAATTCAACGTCACCACAATTAAATTCATATATAATGCACGCCACAAGCATCGGGTTAAGGAGCGAGTGGGAAGATCACAAATGCAATACCTATTGGCTAAGTTACAAGATTGCCAATACATTCATTTTCACCGGACCAGTGACGATGGTTGTGTGAGCAACTTGTTTTGGCCGCATCCTACTGCTGGCAACGTGTTGTGTGCTTTTCCTAGGGTGTTGCTGATGGATTGCACTTACAAGACCAATAGGTATAGGTTTCCTTTGTTTCAAATAGTCGACGTCACATCGACGGAGATGACGTTCTCTGTGGCCATTACATTCATGGATGGGGAGAAGGAGGACAACTACATGTGGGTATTGGAGAAGTTGAAAGGCATGATGGATCTAGACTCACTTCCCGAGGTTATTGTCACAGACAGGGAGTTGGCTCTCATGAATGCCATTGGAAGAGTGTTCCCTAAGGCCACCCATTTCCTATGTCGGTGGCATATTGAGAAGAATGTTTTTGCCAAGTGTAGAAGAAAGTTCGATGACAAGACTTGGCAACAATTCAAGCATGCCTGGTGTAATTTGGTACACATGTCAACTATATCGGACTACGAGCAGGGGCTTGCTACTCTTAAGCGTGACTTTGCGGTGTATAATAGTTCGACAATCGAATACGTTGAGAACACTTGGTTGGGACCGTACAGGGACAGATTCGTAGCAGCTTGGACGGACAACGTAATGCACCTTGGCAACCTAACTAGCAACCGGTAATTGGTTAACACTTCATCACCTTTTTTTGCATACTCGCTTCATTTCATTTTTCTACTCTAGCTCTATCATTTTATCCACAGGGCCGAGTCTGCACATAAGCTTCTGAAAGGGCATCTTCCCAAGGCAATTTTGAGAATGCTTGGGCGAAGATGCACGACCTGGTTGGCCTCCAAATTACGGGAATAAAGGCTTCGTTTGAGAAGAGTTTGACTTGTTGGCAACATATATTCAGAATTCCAATCTTCAGCCAGATAAGGGGAGCTGTTTCGCAGACTGCCATGAAGCATATGATGCAGAAGGTACAGAAAGCTAATGAAATGGTCTTGGATGCCACTAGTGAGTGCAACTGTCCTATTCACCGTACCCATGGTTTACCTTGTGCTCACGAGATTGTTAAATTCAAGAATAATGGTATTCCCCTACCCCGACATTTGATTGACAACCATTGGAAGACATTTTCTTTGGAAAAGCCGAAACAAGATGCCTCAATCGTGCAAGTAATGGAGGCGGACTTCAATAATTTTCTAGAGAAAGTGAAAACCTTTTATGATAAATCGCAACGACATTGGATGAAAATCATCAAGGAGTGTTTGAATCCATCGACCACATCCCTCTCAGAGCCCCAACAAAAGCCGAAGACAAAGGGTCATCCGATAGGTAGCCTAAATACATCAACATGTAGGGACCCATCCAAGTTTGAATATGTTGAGGCGGCAGTGAAAACCCCACAGGCAAATGAGAAAACCCCAAAGGTGATGAATGTGAAAACTCCAGAGGTGGTAAAGGAGAAAACTCCAAAGGTGGCAAAGGAGAACCCACACAAGAAGCTCAAAGTTGTTGCAAGCCTTTTTAGGTCGAACTATATAGACGACTTCCCGGAGCCAATTAGATGCCACATCAAATCGATTTTGGATGTAATGATGAATGGAAATTGTGGGTACCGGGCAGTGGCATGTTTGATGGGTTTACCCGAGAATGAATGGAGGAAATGTCAGAATGTCTTGCTTATGGAGCTTAATGAACATTTAGAGCTTTATGAAAATGTGAGCAATGAGAAGGGAGGGGCTGAACAATTACGTCATAGATTGACCTACTTTGATGATTTTCCTGCACCTGAGTATACGTGGATGACCATGCCTAACATGGGTCACCGCATAGCTTCTACTTACAATGCCGTGCTTGTCTTCATATCCCAACGTCAATGTCTTACTTTCCTCCCCCTATGATCTTGTCCTCTTGCCAGGCAACACAAGGTTATTGCTATTGGATTTGCTAATGGAAATCACTTCGTACATGTATGGATTTGTTATTGGATTTCTACCAATTTATTAAATTTTCACACCGCAACAAATTTAGATTAATTTACATTTGGTTACTATGATAGGTGTATATGAAGGCACGGTCGCCTATGCCACCAGTAGCCAACAACTGGTACAAATATCGTCACGATGAGGCCAAGGGTTGGGAGAAGCCTTTTGCATCACAAATTGCAGATTTTATACAGTTAATTGGTTGTGAAGTAGCAACCGTGGAGTCCTGTGATGTAGATTAGTGTAGTTTTTCATCTTATTTTGTCACTGTACATTGGAACTTGTTTGATGATTCATTCCATGTATGGTTGAAGTATTTCTGTTATTCTGTTCAATTTTCAACAACTACATCCTGAATTTATTTGACTCTTTCAACATTTGTTTACCGAATTATGTGATGATTTTCAACATTTTACTTCTGAATTCTGTAAATGAAGGATTTGTAGACCGTTTGTTAGTTCTATTTTACGACATTGTAAGTGGTCGGATCTTTGTTAGTCATATTTTTTTAATCACTTTGATAATAATAAAAATAGTACTTCATTAAAACCTTCAAGCAACATGAAAACATAAATATTACAAACTTAAGAACGATACTTCATGGGGTTGACGGCCCTAGAAGCATTAAACATGAAATCATAGATTAAACAAACATGGCCAGAAACAAACAGGGTAGCTTCAGTTTAAACAAACCACCACGCTAAACTTAACACTCAATCCAACACAAATTTCTCAATCACGCATTGAAGGTTGTTAAGTGTGATATTCAAATAAGGTTTTTTTTCGGGTCTCCATACGACAATCTTCTTCAGTATGAGGCAGGTACCGGGGTCAAGTATCCCTAGAAACAAATCTTGTTTGTGATGAATGCCGGCCCATATAGATCCTATGGGATCCTATTCTCCAAATAAACCATGCCCAAAGTAAGATTTTTGTGACTAACAGATATGGCAAAGTAGGTAACATAACATTGATTTACCTTCAACTCCAGCCATGGTTCTCCTAATTCGTTACGCTTGCATGATTTGACCAACGCCACAACCTAAACAATATTCAGTGGTCAAATCACAAATCACAAGTTCAAAAGAAACTATAACCATATTTTATGTTCGACAAGAAAAAGGTTAACGTATACGACAACTCACGAGTGGAATCCGTGCAGCAGTTACCCTCATATTGTTCACAGTAGCCAAATCTGTGTATTCAGGAAGTTGCAGGTACCCTTGGCGCACAGCAGTTAACCAGTCAGAGTTATCGACGAAATCAGTGTCCATGCTTTCAACGGTAAGGACTCTATGAATAACTTCTTGTGTGTTCATACCCTCGTCATGACCCTCCCCAGTAGCTCTTTGTTCCATGGCCATCTGAACCCGACCAACAGGGCCTGGAATTATATGTCCAAGGCAGCCTGATGGTCGAGAACTACTTTCTGCAATGCCCTTCCCTTGCCATCTCGGGTCATTTCTGTCCATTGCTTTTGCTAAACTTAAATTGAGATATCGTTCATTGCAATTGATTTTCCTATATTTATAGTGTTCAATGACTTGTCAATTTTAGGGTTTCATTAGCCGTGACTCGATCACGTGTTCTTGCTTTGTACAGCCTTATGACTAAATGCCTGAGAAAGACTTGTCAATTTTCTGAATGACTTGTCAATTTTAGGGTTTCGTTACCCGTGACTCAATCACATGTTCTTGCTTTGTACAACCTTATGACTGAATGCCTGAGAGAGACTTGTCAATTTTCTGAATGACTTGTCAATTCAGAAAAGGGTTTCGTTACCCGTGACTCGATCACGTGTTTTTGCTTTGTACAGCCTTATGACTGAATTGCCGAGAATGACTTGTCAATTATTTATGTATCGTGAAATATAAATCTAATGAGTATTAAGAAGGAATTGCAATGAATATTACAAATGGGTTAATAACATGGTCACCCAATTAGATTTAACATAGAGATATTGGTAGTACATGAATATAGAAAGAGATACCGGTAGTACATGAAAATAATCTAACAATAACTTTCACAGTTACATATCATCATCAGACATCTCAATGTCGGATTGAATGTCTTCGTTCATACTAGTCTCCATATAAAAACGAGCTTCAGCCATTAACCCCTCCTCTCTCCGCTCATTCGCTAAGAGTCGATAGTTATAGTGAGACAAATGCATCTGCATGCGATTAACTTCTTCGTGAAAACGATGCAAGGCTCTTTGCAACAACTCTAGAGTATCAGTTGCCATGCCAATTGCTCGGCGACGTGGAATTGGGATGTTCAATGATCGGCAATTGAATATTAGAACTTCAGCCAACTCAATTCGATATTGATACTCGCGTCTCATTGTTGTAACAACGGTGGGTGTGTACCGCAGTTCAAAATCATCATCAAGGTGCCAATGACGGCCCGTTGCTTCGAATATGTCAGGCACTGTATACCTCATACTTGGTTATATGCTATGCAAGCTCTCTAAAGATGAAGTAGCAAATTTCTCCTTTTTATACCACAACTTGTGACTTCAAAAAATCTTTACCATGACTTGCCAATTCATGCCAACCCGTGACTTCATGAGTTGTCACATTACCATTTTACTGTTGCATGCCTGAATGAGTTGTCACGTCATTTAATGTGTGTGTGTGTGTGTGTGAGAGAGAGAGAGAGAGAGAGAGAGAGACTGGTCAACAAATATTAATGCAAAGTCACGGGTTGAGTCATTAGTCCCGACCAAATGAATGAATCAACCACTATTAAATCTAACACATGACTAATAATAACGCTAAAGTTAGAGGCCAATGCATATATAAATCCACCAACATAAAACAAAAAAGATAACATGTCTAAGTACCCAACATCCCTGCAAAAAGTGAAACACCATGTAACTAATATATCACCATCGCTAGCCCTGTCCATGCCCTCGGCCCCGATGCCTAAAGTAGTCAAAGTCGTGGTCGGCCATAAAATGTCCCATACCTCCTTCAATGGCACACGCAACTCCAAAGGTTGTAGTGTGTCATTCCCCAAAGCCTTATCAACCACCGCCAACATAGAATCTACCCGCTCCGCGATACTCCCCCTAACTATACCCTCACCACGGCCCACCCTCGAGTGTGAGACCTTCCTAAACCACCCTAGGTAGTTTGAACTGCAAGCCCATGACATCTCAGGAGTAGTACATATGCGCCTACTATGAGGCACGGAGTGGTAATCTGGGCTCGACCAATACCCTGTTGTCCACTGGTAATCAACCACATACTTCTTAACACCTCTCGACACATGGGTGGGTGCTATAGGATCTGCTAGTATTTGCTGGACTAGGCCAAACTGCCTCAGCACTCTGTCTGGGAGGTGGGGCTCCATAATATGCATCGCACGGATGGAGCTGGTGTAGAAAGCAGTAGAACGAAGAACTTGCCTATGGTTTTTGTACGGGTTAAATATGACCTGCAATAAATAAAATTGTTAATGTTACTAAAATTATGATCAAAATAAAAAATTCAACATTAGGATGTCGAATTAAATAAGTACAGTCAACATGTTCATGTTGAAATAATGCCTACATATCAACAAACCAATGTTGAATACTGGGAACCTGTTCACTGGATCATGTAAATTCGACATTGACAGTTTGAAAAACTGCCTAAATATCAATATCAATAAACTGAAAAATTGAGCTATTTTTTGACATGTTAATGTTGAAGATAGCTTCACAACTCTCAGATTCAACAAACCGTGCCTTTAAGTACTTGACCACAACAATTAACAATATCAACTAGGACTAACTGTTGAAGTGGGCTAAATATGACTAAGCCTCATTGGGTAAAATTGCAAGGACTATGCCCAGACTATCATCAGTTCAGTTCAGTTCAAACTATGGCTCTAAATTCTAATGGTAAACTGAATACAGACTGATGTAGAAGAATATGGATATCAAAAATCAATTGTTGAGCATTAACTTAAATATATTTACCTGGTCTGCACCTAAGTCGTCCAACAACTACTGGTAGTACGACAGCGAGGTGTCAAACTCGCGACGCGAATGCCAACGTAGCGCTCGTGGAAGGTCCTCCGTCTACTTCAGGTCTGTAACTGGATTGAGCGTTGGGAAATGCTCATCGATCCATGCCTACAAATTGATAGTTTCACATAATTACATAATTCTTCAACATACATAAGTCATGTGTCTTGTTCTCGTGTCATGCAAGTTTATGATATCATTAAATGTGTTATTGTCTTGCAAATTTATAATAACCATAAATCGAATCACAAGTTCAAAGTGTACCTCCAACAAAGTCAAGAAACCACTAAGCTGTTTCGTGTCCCTCCTATTTGCTTGACCAAGCTGTCGGTACAAGAACGCCAACGCGCTAGCACCCCACCCATATTGCGACACCCGATCTAAGTTATCCAACAGCGTAAGGGGGGCAACATTTACCTTGCTCCTTGTCTTGTCGCAAAAAAGTTTACAACTAAGCACGTAGAGTAGGTAAGCCCGAGAACAATAAATGACCCTCTCGTCCGTGTCCATCTCACGCAAGTCACTAAAATACAGCCGCAACCAATCAAACGTCACTGTGACCCCTTTTTGCCTCCGCAAGTGTGTCCTTTGCTTCGTTCTCTGACACACCAAGCAAATCCCTCAGAAAAGTATTCGCATCCTCCGTGTGCACAGCCAACCCATAAGTGGGGATCCCAAGCAACTGCTCAACATCGTCAAGTGTGGGTCCCATCTCTCCAAAGTCAAAGTGGAAGGAATTTGTCTCCGGATGCCACCTTTCAACAAACGCAGAAACTCTATGGGAATTGCATATGTAGTGTGTAATCAATGTCAACGGGAGTAATCCTGAATTTTTAATCTTTTCCTTCATCCTTTAACTCCCACTTGTTTAGGTAATTGGGATGGTGGTGCAGTCTAAGTGTTGATCGTTCTTGTTCTTGCCAAATTGCAGCAGCCACATGCGTGTCAAAACTCACCAACAAACTCTTGTCCTCCGGTCCACCCCGAGGCTGAGTGTCAGCTGCATCCTTTGCATCCTCCTGCTCCTTAGCCTCTTCCTGAGTCAAAGATTCATCGTCAACCTCAACCTCTGTCCCGGACTCCTCAACCTCTGGCTCCGCACGAAATCTACCTCCTCCTCGAGGTCCGTCTCGGCATCGGCCTCCGCCTCCACCTCGACCTCTAAGTGGTGGACGAGCCATAACCTATATAAAATCACAAAATATAAGTTCAAGTTGATATATATATATAAAATATGATAACATGTGAATCAGTATTATGCACAAGTATAAAATTCAACATTAGGGTGTCGAATAAAAAAGCTTCAACCAACATGTTCATGTTGAAATAATCCCAATATATCAACAAACAAATGTTGAATACTGCAAACATGTTCTCTGGTTCATGGAACTTCAACATTCTCAGTCTGAAAATAGATTTAGTATTCGACATGTAGCTGTCGAAATATGTAGATTTCACAAATTTGTCTCTGGTTCATTTAATGTAGATTTCACAAATTTCGACATTAAGAACCTGGAAAAATATATATATTTCGACATACTAATGTCGAAAACAGCAAAATGTGACCACAATTATTAACTTCGACATTCCAATGTTGAATATAAACATAAATTTCGACAGGATGATGTCGAACATAGACAATGTCCAATTTTCCCACAAATTTCACAAGTATTTGGTTCGACATTAATAAGCTGAAAAGAGGAATAAACTACGACATGAGGATATCGAAAATAGATTTAAATTTCGACAGGATGATGTTGAACATAGACAATGTCCAATTTTCCCACAAATTTCACAAGAACTTGGTTTTAACATTAATAAGATGAATAGAGGAATAAATTTCGACATGGGGATGTCGATAATACCCAATACCAAACCAAGCAAATTCGACCTTTATGTAAATCGACATGTAGTTATTGAAATTTGGAGTGTATTTCAACATTCAAAGGATGAAAACATGAACAGTTTGGTCGAAACCCGAACCCAAATTAACAGACAATGTAATTTAAGTCGAAACCCCAACCCAACAACTCACATTGTTCAATTCGATCATGAAATCCTCAAATTAGTTCGCTATACACATAGAGAGAGAGAGAGAGAGTCCTCAAATTTTAGTCCTATACACATATATATACACCAATATACACATATATATACACCTATATACACATATATACGAGAGAGAGAGAGAGAGAGAGAGAGAGAGAGAGAGAGAGAGAGAGAGAGAGAGAGAGAGAGAGAGAGAGAGTGACGATCGGTGTAATTGGGGGGGGGGGGGGGGGAGAAGTGATTTTGGGCTTTTTTATGGTTAAGGGTATTTTGGGTAGTTTAAGTGTATTTTGTGGGTTGTATGGAGTAAATTGGTTTGAGAAATTTTAGGTGTGGGTTGAATGAAGAAAATGGGTTACATGGAGAAAATAAGGGGCTGTTAATAGAATCACCCAAATTAGATAGGAATTTGATTAGTTTCCTTTCTCTCCTTTAAAACCAAACAAAAATTTTCTCTTCCTTTCCATTTCTTTCCCCAACAACCAAACAAAGCCTAAAATAATTAAAGCAATGGCTACGCATTTAACCCATACATCATTGTTGTATTAATCGGTAACTAGAGGCCGGACACACACGATGCATGTACAAGATAATTTTTGATAAAAGCAGCACAACAATATACTTTTTGTGACCTAAGGGCATCTCTAGTCGCGGAGTTATATGACACAAAAGTGTAAAAAGTAAGTCGCATTTTTGTGTTGTTAAGGTAAGAAGTGTTGCAATGGTATTAAAAGGTGGTGTTAAAATATATAAAAATACACATGAAAATATATATAGTGGGCCATACCTATTTCTACCTCTCTCCTCTATCCCTCTCTATCTGGCACAATAAGCAACACCTTTCTCCCTCTCTGTCCTCCCTTCTCTCTCTCATCTCTTGGAAGAACTACTCGTACTAGTACAGTTATCTTGCCAGGTAATGCTGCCACACTTTCTAGCACAAATGTTCTTACGCTAATTACACTATTGGGACAAAAAAATGAAAAATGTTAGTTAACTGTCTAATTCTTACACTATTTAACATTACTGGAGATGTCTCCTCTCTTGGAAGAACTACCCGTAATAGTACAGTTATCTTGCCAGGTAATGTTGCCACACTTTCTGGCACAAATGTTCTTACGCTCATTACACTATTGGGACAAAAAATGGAAAATGTTACTCCCTCCGTCCCTTTGTAAGTGTTTAACTTTCCATTTTGGGCTGTTCCTAAATAAATGTGTGGTTTGAAAAGTTAACGGGGGTAAAAGTTTGTACAATTATCATTTTGTCATTTTGAAAAGTTAATAGGTAAAGAGTTAATGGGTAAAAGTGGAGGTAAAAGTTGATGTGAAAAGTGGAGAAAAAAGTTGATGTGAAAAGTGTAATGATGATATTTCGTTAATAAGTTGGATTTACTCTCATAAACCACCGAAAAACCAACCTGCCTAAAAACAGAATGCAGGATAGATGTGTCCAAATTGGGCCAATTGACCAGACGTGCAATTGGAAAAACCCTCTTATATATGGGCCCTTCGGTTGTGGATATCATCATTGTATAAAAAAAAAAAATTGGTTCGACTCGAATTCAAACGATTTTTACTTCAATGATATCGAAATAGCAGTTCAAAAAATATCGAAATAGAACCGGTTTGAAAATTTGGTGGAAGATTAAAAACCGAAACGGTCCACTGCTTGAAAAAAAATCCAATCCCAACCAATTATTTGGTCCGATTTTATCGGTTTAACCGATTTTAGACCAGAAGCAAACAAACTTTTTGATACCAAATATTGTCATTAAAGGGTGGCTTGGCCTCCTCTTCACTGACAGCAGTAGATTGAATTGGGACCCACCTAAAAATTCCACTCAAATCCCACAATCTCAACTGGTTTCAGTCTTTCAGATCTCTATCCCTCTCTCCCACAAAAACTGCAAATAATAATACTCCGTAAGAAACATTCATGTGTAATAATAACGTGACGGTAAACTCGCAGATTTGCATGTGACATCCCCCATATCTGTCTCGCACACATTCTAGCTTGTAGTATTTGAGTGCTGCGCCAATGACTGGCTGAGTATACCACTTAAAGCACGATCGTAGTCTCCTCGTCGATATATTCTCTCTCTCGGGTTTGGACTTTGGACAGACCAATTCAGTTGCAGAAAATCAAGGGAAAAAACTCGGAAGAGATCTACTGTATCTCAATTAACTGGCGATCTCACTAATATAGTCAAATCCAAGTCCGAAAATGAAGGCCAAGGCAGCATCTGCTGCATCATCGACGGCAGTCCTCAGCCCCCCTCTCCTCTCTTTCGAACACAAGAGGTAGTGGTACTCCTCATCAACGGCACTATTCTTTCTCTAGGGTTTTTTTTTTCCCACCCCTATCTGTTCGATCTCTTGTAATCTTATCTGTTTTGGCCAATTTAGATTGCTAGACTTCGATTTTGTACTATATTTGACTGCGGATTTTGACTTGTTTGTTATCTGGCTACTCTTGATTTTACTTAAGAGTGAGATCGGACTTTGATGTGGTTTCAATTGCGAGAATTCCTTTATAGTTTGGTCTTAGTTGACTCGTTATGGGGTTCCGGGGTTTAGATAAGGGTTTAACGAGTAATGTATGTGGTGTGAAGTTAGAATTTGACTTTGTGCTGATTGTTTTGAGGCAAAAATGCAAATTGTGATCGTTTACAGTAGAATTTAGGGTAGTTGTAGAATATTTTGTTTTGCAACGTAAGTCTGAGTTTATTGGAGGCTGATGGCAGGTAATTGAGTTGCATTTGTACATGGTGGGGGAAATAATTCTGTTTGTGTACATCGTGGTTTAAGCTTTAGCTTCAGTTGGATTGATGTATTATGTGACTGTCAAATTATGTTTGTTTTACGGATTTTGCAGAGAGTGATCTGAATGAAAATGGGGATTGGATTTGGTAACTTAATGCTGTCGTTGATATATGCAGGGACGCTTATGGTTTTGCTGTGAGGCCTCAGCATTTACAAAGATACCGCGAATATGCTAATATATACAAGGTTCCACTATTCTTCTGCTTATTTTTTTTTTCTTTTGTTTCAAACGCCAAACACGCATCTACTTATTTGTAACTCATACTCTGTATTTGATGACCCAAGAATCTTAAAGACAATACAAAGAGGATTTCTATGTTCTATCTTTTTTTGCTCCTCTATTAGAAGAAGCGAAAAAAGGACCTTGTTTAAGGCTAGTAGTTCTATGAAGTCTAAATGCTGTTTTACCATTCATTAAGCTTCTGCAGCAATTAACTACAGTTAGAAAAATATTCCCAGACACTCAATCTTTGACTACTTTCAGGAGGAAGAGGAGGAAAGGTCAGATAGGTGGAAGAACTTTCTGGAACTGCATGTAGAGTCTGCACAATTGCTTGTAAATGGGTTCTCTTCAAAGGAAGATGACAAGGCATTACATGCCAAAGCTACTGAACAGGAAGCAAACCATACTTCAGAAAAAGCCATGGCGGAAGATGATTTAAGTGACAAGAAGCCGTTTTCTGATGGTTCGACGGAATACACAAAAAAGAAGGAAGGCGTGCCAGCAGCAACAGAGATAAAAACTCATAGAGTTCAAATATGGTCTGAGATTAGACCATCCCTTCATGCCATAGAGGATATGATGAGTATTCGATTGAAGAAGAGGAGCAATGAAGCACAAGATGAGAAAGATACTGGTGTAGGAAAGCCTCTTCTTCCTGTTGTAGAAGTTATATCTGCAAAGGGAGGGTCGGAAGAGGAGTCTGATGAGGAATTTTATGACGTGGAGAGGTCAGATCCAATTCAAGATGTCTCTTCCAGTGACAGTGCGACTGTCCCTTCGCCTACCTCTGCCGCTGATTTGGCCTCCGCCGAGTCTTTATTTCCCTGGAAAGAAGAGTTGGAGTCTCTTGTTCGTGGGGGAGTGCCAATGGCTTTGAGGGGAGAGGTACATCACAAACTTTGGTTCTCATTAAATTTATTTTGCCACAAATAAGCTTCATATGTGATTTAGAATCTCAATTACAGCTTTGGCAAGCATTTGTGGGTGCGCGTGCTCGTAGGGTGGAGAAATATTATCAAGATTTGCTAGGAGAAGAAATTTATTCTGGTGACTGCATGGAACAGCATAGTTTCAAATCAGACAACAGCGTTGAAGGGTCAAATACAGATTCTATGTCTGTACCTGAGAAATGGAAAGGGCAGATTGAGAAGGTGACTGCATACTGCTTTGAACTTAATTAATTTTCAGTTTTGTAATATGTAGCACTGTTTTTATATGTTTTCCATACCAAGTTCCTAAACTTTATACTTTTTCTATGCAGGACTTGCCTCGAACTTTCCCAGGTCATCCTGCTTTAGATGAGGGTGGTAGAAATGCTTTGAGGCGTTTACTGACAGCTTATGCTCGACATAACCCCTCTGTTGGGTATTGTCAGGTACCTGGTTTCGAGAATTGGGGTATAATCTTCTAAATATCAACATTAAATGTAGCTTAGCATTATGGGCCAAGAGTTGGAATTAGCATTAATCAATTCCTTGAATGTTATGCCCCTTCGAATTCTGTCTTAATGGTTTGTTTTCTGGTGTGCAACTTTTCTCATTCAACTTTCTGTACTATATTGAGCAGTTCTGGTGACCAATACTAGTTTAGCATTCAGGCTTAATATCCTGACACTGATGTAATCTTCGTTTCGTTAGGGGTCTGATCTACAAAAATTCTCCCTATATGGGTAGCCATTCTGTTGGGGAGTATCCTCATGGTCCACACCACATAACCTAACTCCACTTAAAAACTTAAGCCTTGTAACTTGCAAGTTGTGAGCCACCCAATTGTATCTTAAGATCCGTCCAAGTTCCAACTCTCTTTATATATTTCCGATGCGGGACTAAATCCTTCACACATGTTCCAACAATCTCCCCTCATGTGTGAATCATACGTCGGGCCTAGCTCCCCTCAATCTGATCTGCTCGACTCCCCCTTGATCAACGGACAATCTGTGAATGATGATGTCATATTTACTAAGTGACATCTGAGTTCTGAAATCTACAAGTGTAGGTCTAGCCTAAATTTATAGCTTACTAACTTTGGTATCTTGTGGTTCAGTCAAGTTTGTTAGTTGAAGACAGACAAGCTGGCAGGATCTCATTGAACGTATACTGGCAATAGATCTGTCTATGCCCGGATTTACATTACCATTAATGTGTTTTTCATGCTAGATTTTGGTTTTAGGTCAACTCAAGCTTTCAATGGTGTTATTGTACAAAACTTTTCTAATTGAGCCTCAGATCTTTCTACGGTGGCCAAATAATGAAACTGGTAAACCAACTAGAGCTAGCTTATTTGGCCACCGTTTCACAGTCTCTATAGGGGGTCAAATATTGAGGATTGATTATTATTTCTCTTTTAGTTTATTTCTTTGCCGCATGGGGCTCTTTCTTGGGTGGTTGTTTATTGGGCTTGATTAAGTGATGTGGACGTGACATGATTTGATGTAGTGTCTGGTCATTGTAACTCTTTGAATGTAATTCTCCTACTGCTTAAAAAAAACTAATGAAGCTGGTACTTAGCTAGTACTGTGTTACTCCTATTTGCTTACAATTTAATGCAAATTGAGGTTTGAAGCTGATGTACATTTCGTAGCTCCATTATCCTATATGTTGATCGTTTACCGCACATAGAGTGTCATTTGAGTGTTGAGTGTCAGGTTTTGATTGGCATTGTTCTTGTCATGGAGAGTGACGGAAGGATTATAGTTGCAGTAATGAAGTTACGGAGTGAGGACTCCCTGCTGATGGGCATTAAGATTATAGTTTTATGGTTTGGTGCAGTCCGTAGAATTTGTAGTAAAGCAAATTGTTGGACACTTACCTTCAAGATACTACTGTATCTGAAATTGGAACTCTTTCTGCTGGTGCTGCGTTAACAGACCAAAACCAGAACACAAGACAAAGGAAGTCAAAGCATAAAGGACATGAGGAAACATAAGTAACTATGCGTGCAGGGGAGAGAGGGGAATGATTTTCACTCCATCCATTGTGACTGGCTTACCAACAAAAAAAATAAAAAATAAAAAATAGAGTAAGTGGAATAGGTTCTTGTGTTTTGAAGCTGCCCTGAACAGCACTACTTTTCTCTCCAGGAGTACGTTCAACCATAAAATTAGAGAATTCTCCAAGTAGGAGGAGATTATTTGAGGGCGATTCAGAGGACCACAGTTAAGTAATGGATTCCCAAGTCCCATCCTCTTCTGATAACTCCACTTAAAGCTATTTCCAATCTCCGTTGTTACCTTTACAATATTGTTGATTAGCTTTCTCAATTTCTAGCTACATAAAAAGCATTAAAAATTTTGGAACTACCACGCTGCTTCGCAAGTAAGTTCGTTGTAATTTAATTTGGTAACTAGAAATTCATATTCCAAAAATCAAATAATTGCTATGTGCTAGAATAGATATCATATGTTTCTGTATTTTGGTCTCTTGGCCTAGATTCCATGTTGTCGATACTCAATCAAATCCTCTTATTTCCCCCATGAGACAATTGCAATGCAAATTTTCCAATCATACACTGGTTTTTATACTGATTGAAATTATTTGTCCTTCACTGACATTCTAGCTTTGCCTGTTATGCTTGATCCAAATTGTGCAGGCCATGAATTTCTTTGCAGGCTTACTACTCCTCCTGATGCCCGAGGAAAATGCGTTTTGGTGGGTTTCGAAACTTCTCAAAACTTACATTCCAGAACTGCTAAATTATTGTGCTAGTTATAAGAGAATGGATTTTGTAAAACCTCTAACTTTATTCATACTGAGCATTGTGAAGCGAAGTCCCATATCGCCTCATACCAAAGTAATATGACATACATAAGCGTGAGGGCACCCTCACTTCATGAGTTAGCTTTTGGGGTTGAGTTCTATCCAAGACCGTGTAAAACATGGTATTAGAGCTGGATACCAGAGATGGGTAGGGTTTGTGTCTCAGGCGATAGTTTGGCTTGCACGTGGCAGGTGCTGCCAAGTGAGTGAGCTACACGTGAGGGAGGGTGTGAAGCAAAGTCCCACATCGCCTGGGTACCAAAGAAAGATGAAATAAATAACCGTTAGGGCACCCTCACTTCATGTGCTAGCTTTTGGGGTTGAGTTCTACCCAAGACCGTGTAACAAGCATGACTTTTTGTACATTTCGAAAAAATTTCATGGAAAAATATGTCCGCTTTTGTCATCTAACTCTGCTGCTTCTTTAGTCTTCTATTTTTATGACTGCCAAAAATAAATATGAAGCTATATAGCTAAGGAAATGTTGGTGAATATTCAGGACTTTGATGGGCATTCTTGATGACTACTTTGATGGCTATTATTCTGAGGAAATGATAGAGTCTCAGGTATGTTTTTTCTTCTCTGGTTTTCCTTGTCCTTTCTTTTATGTTGCTGAATTTTTTAAATTTTTTTGTAATCATGAAATTCGTCTGTAAATGAGTTATTAGTAGGTGATGGATGACACAAGATGATTACGATTTACCTTTTACTCAATTTTGCTTTCTCAGGTTGACCAACTTGTTTTTGAGGAGTTGGTGCGCGAGAGATTTCCGAAATTGGGTTTGTTTGTTTTTTTAATTTGGTTTTATTGTTTTGTTCCATCACCAACTTTTTCTTTTCATAAATCCTGCTCGCCGAATTCTTATTGATCCTAACTTGGCCATTTCAGTCAATCATCTGGATTACCTTGGAGTGCAGCTGGCATGGGTTACTGGACCCTGGTTTCTCTCTATTTTCATGAATATGCTTCCATGGGAAAGTGGTCAGGTTCTATGTGTTCATGATGCATAATTCTTAATCTTTGTTCGTACTGCAACTAGAATTGTCTGCATTTTGCCATCCATTACTTTCGCTATCGATCATCTTTTCATATTTCCCGTCATGATTAGCATTAATTGTTCCTGAGTCATAAGTTAGCCTGCAATCTGATGGATTTCTCTTGACTTCAGTTCTTAGAGTCTGGGATGTGCTTCTTTTTGAAGGAAATCGCGTGATGCTATTCAGAACTGCACTTGCCTTGATGGAGTTATATGGTACTGGGTAAAAGTTTTCATATTTTCTGATTTTCATGTTTCAGTATGGGCATAAAATGTGCTTCTTACTATGCGGCTTCTTTTGCAATTTGTTTAATTGTCTTCTGTTTCATGCAGGTCCTGCATTGGTCACAACCAAGGATGCTGGAGATGCAGTTACATTGCTGCAGTCATTGGCTGGCTCTACTTTTGATAGCAGTCAACTTGTCTTAACTGCTAGCATGGGTTATCACAATGTAAGTGAAGTTAGATTACAAGAATTGAGAAATAAGCATCGACCAGCCATAAGAGCTGCGGTTGAGGAAAGATCAAATGGACTTCGAGCTCTGAGGGATTCCCAGGGTTTGGCATCTAAGCTATATGGTTTCAAGCGTGATCCTGGAACAATAATGGACACCAATGTATCGGATCAGTTAGCTGATACCCAGACCAATGGTGATGTATCTCATGCTCATTCTGGCTGTGCTAATGTGAATGGATTTGTTATGGGCATGGCTGGGGATGTAGAGATAGATTCTGTCCCAGATTTTCAAGAACAGGTAGCTTGATCAAATATTATTTTCCTACATTTGGGCGTTGATTTTTACATGGTTTGAAATTATACCGTTAAGCGCATTTTCAGGTGACTGTAATTCTATTTTTGTTGCCAATACTTTGCCTGTACTGTCAAATGGCCACTGTTTTCACAATCTATGGTACATGGACTCATGTAAATGTATGTAATTAGCGTGTCAGACACTCAACATATGGGTGAGAGTGGGGGACATGTATCCAATTAGGCAGTTGGTCCGCTTATTTTTATGATTGGAAAATAAGAAGCTCACATTAGCTAGAAGGAACAATTCTAACGTTTCACACAGATGGGCAAATAGAAATAGAATTCCATACCTTTTCTTTGTCCCATTTGATTTCAAGTAGATTTTTGTATACCGTAGTCTGTGATTCACACCTTTCAAAAAACCATCTATATTTTGTAATCTATACTACTTTTTATGATTAAAAAATTTTTGTTTAATAAAACTAAGCAAAATCTATCAAACAAGATCCATTTTGTATATATAATTCATTATACCATAAAAAATATAGATGGTTTTTTCAAGAGGTGAAACTAGTGATTTTGGCCAAACATTCTGGGATGGAGGGAGTACTAGTTTTGGAGGTTGAAGCATGGTTGGTGGTTGGTTACTGCGATGCTGACCATGCTGGTGATCATGACACACGGCGATCAACTACCGGATATGTGTTCATAATAAAGGAGGAAATAGTACTTAAGAGTATTAAGCCTCTTTGACTGCAAGTCTTTCGTGTTAGCCAAGGAAGGGCATAAAGAGAGTCTCTACCATTTCCATATTGGAACTTAAGGCATGGACAATGGGGCAAACAATCAAGAAAGTGTTGTCCAAAAGCCTCCCAAGTCTAGCTCTGATACCATGTTAAAGCGTCCAACTAAAACCAATCGGTAGTGAGTGGAGAGGCCGCCAAGACTCATGTACTAGCTTTGGAGGTTGTAATTAATCAATGTGGGACAAGCTCTAACAGTCTGTACATCATGTTATCAAAGAATTTTAGATACCATTATAAAACAAACACAACCTAAGAGTGGTGAAGATATCCCTATACCCATCCACAACTTTGGATACATCCCAGTGTCCTTACATTTAAGTTTAGGAAGAACTGATGCTTGGACACACACCCGATAGGCCAATACTCCTACTCGAGTCCAGACTGCATAGCTTCTGCTTCTGAAAATCCATGACATTGAGTGTGCTTGGTTTCCCTTTTACATTTGCCTGCAAACTTCAAATTTATTGTCAGATTATATATATATACCCTAAGCTTCTAGTCCGGACCTCCTGGAAATAAGAAAAGTGTATTTTTTTTGTTTTGCAAATTGTTTTTGGAAAATCCGAGCCGTCCAGTATGTTCAGAAGGTGTTTTCAAGGGTCCACGCGGAAAATCTTCAAAAAAAAAACCGGGAAGGGCTTGATCCAAGCAGTTTTTCTCAAAAACTGTAATATTGGATGGCTTGGATCGTCAAAAAAATGCTCGGATCATGGAGGTCCGGAAGTCCGGATCCCGGAGGAGAAGCTTACCCTATATATATATATTACAATTCATGCTCACGTGGTCAGTAATTTGGATTAATGCGGATAGTTTGGAAGGTCTTTCTTTCGAGAAGAAGTAGACCTCTGGCTACCTAACTTTGTAATATATAGATTGAGTTTGTTGCAGCATACATGTATCTGCCTAAATGCAGCTAATCCAATGGCTTAACCTTGCAAACTGTGCAGTATACTTTTCTCTAATGTTAAAGGTATAAACTTTGTGCAGGTGGTGTGGTTGAAGGTTGAATTGTGCAAGTTGCTTGAGGAAAAGCGATCTGCAGTTCTCAGGTTATTATATTGTTTATTGTTTTCAGCTATCTTAACTCCTCAATCTGAAATTAATGCTTAATAGTGCTTCTATAGTACTTATTCTCTTTATAATACTTTTGGTTTTTAGGTTTAGGTTTTGGGCTTGGGGGATTGCGAGTCTTGATTGACATGGATTTTATCCCTGCATCCTCCTTGGCCTAGTTGTTACATAGATGTCCATCTCTCTGCAGTGATTGCACTTGACATTGTATGAAAAGAATAGGAAATACTTGTTTTTGAATTTGGATCTAATTAATTCTTCTGAGATGGTCGTTCTCCATTGGAAGACGAGAAAGAAGTTATGGCTATATACATCGTTGCGTCACAGCACTCCAGTGGTGAGCCAAAACCACTGCTGGTCTGCCAATGCCGAAAATTGGCAAGAGAACACCAAACAGCAGCTCCAAGTGTGAGCCAAACTTTTATCATATGTTGACAATGCCATTTGGCGTGCAAAATTTTGAATCAAGGTCATTGCCGAACTTCACATCAACTAATTCCCACACAAGGTTTCCCAGTAAGATGACAACCATGAAAAGAATCCCAAAACTGGATCTCAAATCCAAGAAAACAAGAATGAAAGACCTTATTCATTAACTGATGTCGCAATTGAATCGCAGAAATGATTAACTGATCTCTCAACCGGGACCACATATTTAACGCAATAATCCTTAGACTAGATAAATGCATTCAAACTTATTCAGTGATGTGGTACTCTGAAGAGACAGGGTTTGCTTTGCAGATCGCCATCACCATTGGCATCACAAGACTTCTACATTCATGTGAGAGAGGGCTAGGGGAAAGATGAAGGTCCAGAGTTTCTCTGAGATGAGGATTGAGAGAGAGAGAGGCGATAGTGCAAATACATAGAAAGAGAGACCCACAGATGAGCCGAGACGGAGGAGATTCTACGAGTACCTGAAATCTGGAGTCTTCAAATGGTTATTGAAGGCAGAAAAAGATTGGTCATCCAACAGTGAAGAATGTGTTATTAGTATTTGATGTCCAGGGGTTTGACCAATGGTAGAAACTAAATGGGTTGTGTAAAACAGCATTGGAGAAATCGGTTACTCTGGCAAAAATGGAAAATAGCCATGCAGCATGCCAAATTATAGCTTTGGAGTTGTCAATATGTTATGGATCACTGGACACTGGAGATGCTCTTAAGAGATAGCTTGATAGAATGGACTTGGAGATCTTTCAACAGTGAGGATTATTAAGTATTGAAATCATTTTTGGGGGTGTGTAGTACATTGGGCGTTGTAGTCCTTTTGAAAGCACACTCTTAGTGTTAAATACCTGTTTGCTTTGATGTCGTTAACTAGTTCTCTGAAGGTTTTTTTTCCCCCCTCAAACGTGAAACTTTTGGTGATGAATTACTTCATCTTTTTATGTAGATCTATGAATAAAAAATTGGAGAGAGGAAGTCTGGAAGACAGAATTCATGGTATTTCCGGAATGGAAGGAAGTCTTTCATACCAATTTTCTGGGGACTGTTCCTATGGGGGGAAAAATACTGAAGACTTGTTTTGTGTTTGTTTACCCTTACCTACCCTGATGAAAGGGAAACCATTCCTAAGAACTGGATCAAAACAAGCCTGAAAGATCTTAATGGATCTCCAACATTTGTCTTTGTTTTTTTAATCGTCTTTTTCTTTTCTCTTGTTTTCTTTTCCAAGTAAATGCTGATATTCTTAGAAGGTCCCAACTTTGGCAGCCTCATTATGGAATACATACTGATTCCTGTAACTAAGATTGCAATGGATTGTCGGCATCGCAAGGAATCCTCTATTTTTGTTGGAGTGTGAAGGCATCAGATTGAACATATTTCCAAGTCAGATATTAGAGCTACTAGATGGCTATATCTGTGTCCTTGTATTCATCTTACCTCCTAGGGTATAATGGGTTTTTCTGGGCGGCATAGAACATTAAGAATGGGCGCTTAACATACTTTGAAGCAATCACACATCAAGGGAATTATTCTCCAATAATATATCGAATTTTGGGTTGTGAGAAATGCTTGCCAAGTGCTATTTATTGATTTTTTTTTCATTGGCACTTGCCAGGTGCTATTAACGTACGATTAATAATAATGACGGTTATTATTGTTGTGTTTTTTTTATTCCTTTCTGATGTAAAAGTTCTCCAATTTTCTTGGTCCATAGATGAATCAGGAGCTGCAATAGTACCATTTATTCTGGCAACCATGTTTAACTTTTGTATTTGGATTGCTTTTTCTTTTTCAGAGCTGAGGAATTGGAAACAGCGTTGATGGAAATGGTCAAGCAGGATAATCGTCGTCAACTGAGTGCTAAGGTATATCAAAGTTCCTTTCTGCATGTTTTTCTTCTGCTTTATTTCTTTACTAAATGTATGTGGGGATTGCTCCTGTGATTCTTGTGTGCCTGCTACTCTACATGCTGCCGCCTGGCTGTGAAAAAATTTAAATCTATACTGTCAGAGATAATACCTGAACCAGTACTGTCAAAGGCCAGTCTTTTGTTGTCCTGCTTAGCAAAAGAAAAAGAACAAAAGAGCAGTGTAAAAGTTTTCAGACTGATCTTATCAAATTTCATGTAATTGATTACATGTTTTTCTGGATCTCACTGCGTTTCATCCATAATTACTCCCCTTTTATTATGTTATTTCATTTTCTTTTCCTCACCATATTCTGCGGTTTTGAATGGAGAAGGTGAGGATACCCGCCTGTTGTGCCCTGATTCGCACACAAGATGGCTGTTAAGCGAAACATTTGACAAACATTGAGGCGTGTCAATAACGGAAGTGCTTGTTGCGGCGCACTTAATCGTTTAGAGTCGCCAATTGGTTTAAGGAACTAAGAAACCGGAAATATATTCTGTTTTCAGGAGCCAACGATACGGTGAGGGGAATGTGTTAGGCACCCCTTTTCGCTCAACCAAACGGTTGGCCTCTAGTTGTTTTACCCATTAAGTAACCAACTCTCTTAACCTGTTAGGAAATTGGCCCAACAATGTATATCAAGCTATCTAACTCCCTCTCTCACGTGCAATCCCGTCTTGCACATGGAGATGCAAATTTTCAGAGAGAGAGCAGAGCATAACAGAATGCGAAGGGGAGAAACAGAATGCAAACAGGGTACAAATGCAAATAGAGAGACTTGAACCCAAGACCTCTCGCAACTAGAACTCTGATACCATGTAAGTAACCAACTCTCCCAAAAGCTTAAGCTATTAGAAAATGGACCCAACAATGTATAATTAAGTTTATCTAATACACTCCCTCAATTGCAACCCCATCTTGCTTGCGGAGATGGAAATTTTCAGAGAGAGAGAGAGCAGAGCAAAACAGGATACGAAAGGGAGAAACAGAATGCAAATGGGAGACAATTACAAACAGACGTACTTGAACCCAAGACCTCTCGCAACCAGGGCTTTGATACCATGTTAAGTAACCAACTCTCCCAAAAGCTTAAGCTATTAGGAAATGGCCCAACAATGTATATCAAGCTAATCTAACATTACATGTGGCTTTTTCATTATTTAGTTTGATTTGATTTTGCATGTAGTCCAATTTCTAGCCATTAAATAGAATATGATGGGACTGGATAATCGCACGGGGAAAGGGGGACAAAATCATGCAGTGTACAGAATAACGCAACAAAAAATTAATCACTTTGTTCACTTCACATTTCCAAAAAAAATTCCAAAAAGATTCATTCCCCATCTCTCCAATCATTAATCATATTTCTCTCTCTACTCATACCCTTCCATCCAATCATTTCTTTCATTGCTCTCTCTATCTCTCTCAATTATTACACCTCTCTCTAATTATTACTTATTCCAAAAACTCATCCAAACACTATCTCAAAAATATTTCTCAAAATATTCTTCACAAAACTCTCAACCAAACACAGCGAATGTTCCCTACAAATCGATCTATCAGCCACAAAACGGGTTTGTCAGTCACCAAATCGCATGGGGTTCCATGTCCCGGGCCATACAACGATGTGCCGGCCGGTGTTCCTCCTTACCAGAAATAGAAAACGCAACAAGAAGAGAGGGGTTAGAAAGATCAACAGAAAATAAAGTACGTTTAGTCTAGAGATTGATTGAACATCCCACCTTGGTCTTCAGTTCCTAAGTATGCAACTTTGCTTGGTTCGCGCAACCTTTATCAATTAAAGGCACGAAAATCCTAAGAACAATGTAGAACCCCCTTAGGTTTGAAGGGTTGGATGCGCTCTGAGTATTTTAATCTCATAAACACTCGGGAGTTGGGCGCTAGTGCGTAGGAGATTGCTCGATATAATTGTGTCATGCAGGGGCGATTGAGTGATGAAATATGTGCAGAATTTCGTTTATAATGTTGGTGAATAAGATGGAGATCTCAAAATTTGTGAACTTTTAGCCATATTTATAGACTTTTGGGTTTTGATTAAAATAATTTCTTAAAAATGATATTAGAGTAATTGTATGGCTGATGGCTCAAATACGTCCCAAATACCCCAATACGTCCAGGTCCGTGATGAAAAGATTGGAAATGAAGTTTTAAGTAAAAAATGAACTCTAATTAGTTTTTGTGACTATTAGAAGAGATCTGGCAGCCTACTGATCGATTTGGCGGCCGCCAGATGAACTTTGCGCAGTTTGTCAAACTTCGTGGGCTCGTCTAACTTCCCGGGTCATCTCGAACTCCGATTTGCGCGTAATTTGAACCGTTGAAAGCTTGTTAAGTCTACTTTCTATCCCAAGTGGTTTGGATCCAAAATTATTTATACATCAAAAGGATATGACTATTTTACCCTTAGTGGATCGAAAGCAACTCATTTTGGTAAAACACTCGCATCTCCCTCATGTAAATCAGATTGAGACATTATAAATCAATAAAGATGGTTTTGAAAGTACTAAAAGATTGTGGTATCCAGCTGCAAAAATAGTAAAGTTTGGTTTATGAATAGTGGGTTGAAAGCATACCAATTTGAGGATTACTCGGAGCTACTTAGGCTAAAACGTGTATTTGGTCTTACTTCCACTCAGCACTCACATCCCTATTTCTTAGTGTTCCTTCATTCCTTAAGAGTTCCACATAGTTCATAGGGCTTTCCACACTATATCAAAGTGTACAAAAAAAACCATTTCATCATCGGGATTCACCCAAGGCACAACATTTTCTAAGCCAAATTTGGGTGTCTACAAAAACAATTTCTGCTCATTTCTCTGCTTTCAACTTTCGTAAAGTTGATAAAGCACGACGATTGAGCAGCTAAGTTCCTATTTTGGTAGTTTAGGTTGTTGAAATTTAATGCTTTGCATATGGACTATCTGCTTTTGAGCTTCAGGTTGAGCAATTGGAGCAAGAGGTTTCTGAGCTTCGTCAGGCCTTTGCCGATAAGCAGGAGCAAGAAAATGTCATGCTTCAGGTTTCATGTATCTTTATGTTCAAGTCATGCTTCAGGTTTCATGTATCTTTATGTTCAAGGATTAAATACTTGAAAAGTTGGTCTATTCTTATGTCGATACTGGTTTATCATTGTAGCTGCATTTGACTTATTCTATAGGTTTTGATGAGGGTAGAGCAAGAACAAAAGGTAACAGAAGATGCTCGCAGATTTGCTGAGCAAGATGCAGCAGCTCAGAGATATGCTGCTCAAGTGCTTCAAGTATTATTTTTTCCCTTCTCACATTCATGATGTTGGTGTATCACCCAGATCACAAATTATGCAAAGCATGTGAACGCAAACTAATTAGCCTTTTAAAGTTTTGGCTATGTAAAGCCATTTAGGGTTAATTGATAAGTAAAACTCGCATGCTCTGTGTCAGAACTGTCCTGCATTGGTGAATTATGACCACCAAAACTAGTGTATGAGCCTGGGCAGCCTCTCCACTTAATGCCAATTGGTTTTGAGTTAGATGCTTTAACACTCTGTAATGCTTTGGTTCAAATTCTTGTCCATGACCTAAAAGCTTTATGGTTGATTTCTCACACACTTCTTCTAGCACTCTTAGGTTATCCTATCAAATTAAAGTCCTTAACTACTACTAATATTCGTGGGGAACTTTTTTCATCAGAAAATTGTTGGAACGATTCATTTAGGAATTTTTGATTGAAGTCATTTAACTGCTTTTGCAGTCAAATTTCAACCTATCCAAGGTAGAAAAAATTCTGAACCAGATTTGGACTAAAAAACCTTCTTCATCTGACTTGATACTAATGATATTCCTCTAGTGTAGTACAAATAAATGTCAGGTCGATAATTCTTCTTTCGTAATTCATGCTTATGCCATCTTAATCAATGATTGAATGATTAACTATGTATCCTTAATCCGGATATGTACAGAGTTGAGAGAAATCTCTTAGATTGTGAATATTCCTGTTAAATAAGTCTAACCATGCAGGAAAAATATGAAGAGGTGACTGCCACACTAGCTGAGATGGAAAAGAGGGTGGTAATGGCTGAGTCAATGCTGGAAGCTACATTACAGTACCAGTCTGGCCAAACTAAAGCACAGCCATCTCCACGGTAGGTGGTTAATTCTTGGAAAGGTCCGGTACTTTTTTTCTCCTTGTGCATGATGCAACTTCCCATTTCATTTGATAATAATTATGTCCATTCTGTTTTTGAGTTTTATTTTCTTAAACTCTTACTGTGACTCCGAAGACATGGTATCTGCACTAATTTTATTTGCTATTTCCATTTGTTTTCTCTGTAATCAAACATATAACTTATGCAATACGCTATTCCACATGACTTTTATCATTCATGGTGGTTGTTTTTTCTTGTAATCATGGTAACTGTGGCTTGTAGATCTGTACAGCAAGAGCCTTCACCATTGCAGAGCAATCAAGAACCCGCACAAGTCCTGCCAATGAGGACGATCGGTTTGCTATCTAGACCATTTGGACTTGGTTGGCGTGACCGCAACAAGGTAAGCTGTTATGTCGATTCTTTATGGACATCCATTATATGATATTCATTTCTACTTTCTAATGCAACGACAAATTATCATTTGGGTGGGCGTTCTGACAAATGATATCGTCTGGTGACTCTGGACCAGCCATCAGTTGGTAGTGTGGAAGCCACAGAAAATATGTAAATTCTATATCTACTGCTACTAATTAAAGATATGAGGTATGCTGATTTGTATGTGGGATCTTGCAGTGTATGTACAAACCAAAATGCTTTGGAAAAGTTCCCCAATAAAATTTAAGCAAAAATTGCATTATCTGCAGCATGCCAGCATTACATATTAAACCGGTGATTTATATCCTTCTGTGTGCCATGTCACCATATTTTATTGGAAGGATTGACACATGAGCAAAGCTGGAATTTTTCTCCCTTTTATGACCTGAGTTTGAACATCCCCGACCAAACTGTGGTCATTGCTGCAATTTTACACATGCCCTTTGTAAGCTAGAAATATTTTACTCATGTTCATTGCTGCAATTTTCTGTTTTCTGGAAGTTTGGTTATGACACAGTAAAAAATTTGGCTGTTGATGAAAGGAAGTTTTAAAACTATTATATGGGAGGTGTAATAGGTAGTTTTCACTCGATTGAACGAGTCCAAAAGGTTGTTGATGCTAATCATGGGATGATGAATTAACCTAGTATGCATTTACTGGTGGCAATGCTTGAATCGTTCGCTCAATGCACTGCTTATTTGACTTCTCAATGTACGGCTTATGCGACTGTTTTCCCACTTTCTTTGGTACTTGGGCAACATTAGGTGCCTTATGATAACATTTCTGTTTTTCTTTTTGGCTGAGTCTTATGATAACATTTCTAGATGAAATAACATTGTTCTCATAATGGAACAGGAAAAACCAAGTAATGCTGAGGAGCCGACTGATGCAAAGTCTATTAGTGAGGGAGAGAGTCCAATTACCGAAAAGAAAGACAATGGCCATCATTTGTAAAATGTCAAATGTGAAAAGTTGAGTCCCTTCTTTTTCTACCTGTGATTCTCTTGCGATGTTGGCTTTGGGTAACATCCTTCTGTATCGATGTAGTTTAGGGGGAGCAGCTCAGATTTTCTGTTTTCTTTTCTGTATTCTTATATGGACGCTCATATTAAGTTATTGTTCATTTGTTGGTTATAATAAAGAGAATAATAGCATAGGTAATAAGAGAATTTAGAACGAAAGAGAATGACGAATCATGATTAATGGTTATTAACTGTGTATTTAATAACTCTATCTCCTCGCATCATCTTCCGTGAAAGTTGCATCATCTTCAAGCTTATTTGTAAGGAATCATGATATGATGTAATCTAGTCTTTTTTTCCATCAATAAATTCATCTCGTATGCTTTATGAATTTTATCGGGAATGGCGGTTATAGGAACAGAAAGTCCCATCATAGACTTGTCGCTACTTGCTATCTAACTAGGTTCCTGCTCATCTGTAAATGTATACAAGACTTGGGCATTAAGCCGAAGGCTCCCCTAGGAATAGCCTTTCAGGCGTTAGTGCAATGGGTTGGTTGCATTGGTAGAAGGCTTATATATACGGATGGTCCTCAAAGTATTCGCGAATTGTCACTTTGGTCCCCAAAATAGAAATCGTGTCTATTGCATCCCCAACGTTTACAATGCGCATTTAAATGGTCCCTGGAACTAACTCTGTCGGTGTACAACGTTAAGTGCAGGGGTATTTTCGTCTTTTTCACCCCCAAAACACCATCTTCAACCTTAAAACCCTAACTCATTTCCTCTGATGAAAAAAAAAAACAAAAAAGAAAAAGAAAAATAAGAACAGTCTTCGTCTCTCTCACCTCTTCTCCCTCCACCATTCACCCCTCTCCCAAGCCCAAGCTCCCGCCCCAAACACCACCGTCAGCCACCTCTAAATCTCAAACCCCAGCAACATTACCGTCCCAAACACCACTCTAATCCCAAATCAACCCCTCTCTCTCCTCTCTCTCTCTCTCTCTTCAACCATAATCACTCACTCGAGCCACCAAGAACCAGAGAAGGAGACAAAGCTGCTCAGCTTTTCTATACGAAAACCCTAATTTTCCGGCTTCGGCGTGCCGCTGCCAACTGCAAATCAACGCAGAGCTTTTTGTTTAGTTTTAATGGCAATCCAAATGGTGCTCTCTCCCTCTTTCTCTCTGAATCTTTGACTTTGGATTGTGTTGATTCTTCTAGATTTCTTTTTTTTCTCTGTCTTCTTTAGGTTATTGTTGATCCATTCTCTATTTTCGTAATCGCTGCCATTTTCTTCACATCAGATTTCCAAATCGAAAACCATCTCGAAAAAAGTCCGAATCCTTCGTTTCTAGACCACTATTAAAACCAATCAATATTCGAGATCCTTGAGCTTTTTGACCAGGTAGTTGAAAACACCGAAAGTGAAATTTATCAAGAGATTATAAGGCTGGAAGAACAGGAGGTTTGGTGAGTTTTGTAAAATGTACCAGTTTCAACAGGATAGTTCTTACGAGACACCATATTATTCAAGCGAGAGCTCAATATCAATGACCAGTAGCATCGACAGTTGTGTGAGTTTCAGCAGATTATCCTTCGAAAACCTAAACCTAACCAGATCGCAATCCTCCCCAGACAACAGCAACGCGTCACTGAAGCCTCACAGCTCATCGGACTCCTCCTGGCAGGCGATACAAACGGCGGCGTACAAGCGGAAGGCCGCGCTGGGGCTGAGGGACTTCAAGCTGGTGAGGCGGATTGGGAGTGGCGACATCGGGACGATGTACTTGTGCTGGCTGGGGAGTGGGAGTGACGGCGGCGGGGTTTATGCGATGAAGGTTTTTTTTTTTTTTATCAATAGGGTGAGGGTTGAAGCTAAGGGGTTGAGGGTTGAAGATAAGCTTTGTGGGGGTGAAGTTTCGAAATTACCCCTGCATTTGACGGAGAAGACGGACGGAGGTAGACGCAGAGACCATTTAAACACACATTGTGAACATTGGGGACTCGATAGACATGATTTGAATATTGGGGACCAAATTGACATTTCGCGAATACTTTGGGGACTAAAAAGGTAAATAAGCCATTGGTAGAACGTGGCTTCAAGGCCTGGGCGAATCGTGCCCACCGCTCGAGTCCTTCAGTTACCACTACATGGGCTGAGAGGCTGGCTATGATATTTATTACCACTCGGAAAGGGTAAACTCTATCTCAAGGGTAAACTATTGGTTATGAATTCCTAATACTCCATACTTAAATTTTCTTATTCGTGATTTCTTTGCTGGAATAAAAGAAAAAGATGCTTAATCGTAATATACTTGGTCATTTACATATTTTCAAGCGCATCACATCGATGGAAAAAGAGACTTTTATTTTACTCCAGTATATAAGAATCAAGTGGGCTACCGGTAGTAAAATGGGGGGATTATGTATTTCCGGCCATGCTGATAATTTTGTTGTTTCAAAGGAGTTATTCAGTAATTTTAGTGCATAGTCACATAGGCTACTTGGGTCATGGCTTGATTTGGTTTGGTCTATCCATCTGAATTTTCTCTAGTGGTTTGCACACACTATGATCCACCGCCACCATTGGAGCTCTCTTCTAATTTGAGGAGTGGAAGAGCCTTCATAAGATTGGGTGAATGGTTTGGACATGTTGAGTTTCGGGTTTGTACCTTCTGGGTAGTAAGATAGGGATTATCCTTGGAGAAACATAAACAGGCTTTCACCAACAAATTTCTTGTAGTAACAACAACAGGTTTGGCCAACTGGCATGAAAAAACAATAAACCGTTCAATGCTCGATTCAGTAAAGGTTCGTTCAAGTTCAATTTGTCTACTATACAAACCAAACTCTGACCTCAATTTTAAGCACCTTCAATTTCAATAAACGAGCTGACTTCAACCTAGCAATATTCATCTCGCAAACTTGGAGTATATGTACATGTATACATATAGTGATTTCGTATATAAACTTGATCTGTATAACTTGTACTATATGCAACAAATTTTATCACTTGTAAAAACTTTTACAAGTCCTAAACCCTATATATGTCTATCTTTAGAGTTTTATATATGTATGAACTTATTTTTGTATATAAAAAAAAAAAATTATTTTGTGGCTCTGGACTTGCATAAGAGCTTGAATACTTGATGTCGTTAAGACTCGTGAACAAGTTCGAATTCAAACCAAACCTGGCATGAAAAAGCAAGTGTCGATTTTTCATTAATTTTCGAAAAAAGATAAGCACTGTATTATAAGCCCATCTAAGATAAGTATTTTTTAGAGTTTTATTATGACGAAAGTTTGAACTTGACAAAGTACAAAAACATATAAATGGTATAAGATAAACAGGAGAAACAAGGACAGGGACTTAACAGCGTCGCTGGAGTTTGAACTTTTCCAATGCTAAGTCGCAACAATGAGCTGGTTTGAGATGCTGGTTAGGTTCAGAGCGTTGCCAAAACCTGTAAGGACCCGTAATTTCGCATGATTTTTCGAAAATAATGTTGGGGAAAATGTGAGGAAATGAAAATAGAGTAAATTGGGCCTATGTGGAGTAAATATGAACATTGGGGTGTCTTTAAAGTGCATTAGAAACAAAAAAGGTGTGTATGTAATTAGTGGGATGTATATATAGGCTTGTGTGGCTGATTTTCTAACACACACACACACACACTCCTCTCCCTCTCCACTACACCGGTCCTCTCTCCCTCTCCTTCTCCTCTCAAGTTCCCTTCAAACCCCATCACAAATTCACCTCCCACACCTCATATCCTCAAGATTCAACCTCATATCCGTCATTTACGCGTGATTTGGAGTCCAGGCATTCTTGGAATCACCTTGAAGGAGCTCTTTTCAGTTGGGTTTGCTAGAACAAGCTAGGGCTTCCACTCTCTCATCCTTGGAGCTAAACCATTGAGGTAGAGAACATTATTCTACTTCCTTTAATTGTATGTTGGGTGAATGAATGCATTATTCTTGTTCTTGCTCCTAAAATTCTTAGTAAATTTGATTATCTCCATGGAAATGGGTTTGGTTTTGATTGAGTTTGATTCCCACTTAATTGGTTGTTAAATCTACAAATTGGTAGTTGATATACCCTTATTCCATGCTTAGTTGATGTTTGAAACCCCCAAATTTACTTGGGTTGGAACCCCCTTCCATTTGTGAAAAGCTGTCAAAAATTTCATTTCGTAGCCTTTGGTATCCATACCAATTTTGTGAGGTATCGAGACCTTTCCTTTCTGTTCGCTGACACTGCATTGGTATCCATACCAATTTGGTGAGGTATGGATACCTTTTTTTTTTCACAAACGGTGCATTAGTATCCATACCAAGTTGGGGGGTATCGATACCTTTCTTTCTGTTCGCTGCCTATGCATTGGTATAGATACCACCCTTGGGAGGTATCCATACCTTTTTCAAAAAAAATTCCAGAAAATTCTCCTTTGGTTTCCGATTGACTTGTTTGGTTCCATACTTGACATATCCATATCGTACACTTCATTAATGACCGAAATACCCCTTCCTAGCCTATCGTGGTACGTTTTATGATTAGTCTTGGTTTTCCTCACATTCTTGGACATGTGTTTACTTCGCCACAATCGATACGCTACGAGTTTTCAAACTAAATGAATTACTTGGAAATCTTGGACATGTGATAGGTTATTAAACTTTTGAAAATGGTTATCATTAATTCTAGGCAAATTTATCGAAATGGTCCCTCTAGTTTCACCCGTGTCTCGATTTGGTCCCTCCATTTTCAATTTCACTCCAACGAACCCTGTAGTTTCGATTTTGTACGATTTGAGTCCAATCGATAACGGCAATTAAGAAAATAGACGGAAAAATCGATTTGCGGCATTTTGAGGGACAAAATAGACTTTTTGCCCATCCTTCTTCTTCCCCAATTTTTAACCCTAACCCTAATCCTTTCTTTTTGAAAAAAAATAAAATTATAAAGAGTTCAATTAAGAAGCAAAAATAAATGGAAAAGTATACTACAGCTCAACCTTCTCCTATCAAAATTAAATGGAAAAGTGTTCAATTAAGAAGCAAAATTTAAGCAGCAATATAAGCTCAAACCAAATTAATAGTACTGATTCAAATCAAACCTGATCATCACCATTAACAGAGACTGGTTCCTTCTCAAAATCCTTATAATACACAACAAAGTCTTCTCTTCCCGGTGAGGGAAAGGCAAATTCGATTCTGGTATTTGGCTCATCTGACCCCCATAGGGATCCAGTATCAGTATCGGCTTTTCTTCCTCCAAAAAAATTTGATAGGTGTTCCTGAACAAAATCTGATGCAGCCTTGAATAGGCTTTTCGGTTGGGGTTTCCTGTTAATAAGGGCATCAAGGGTTTCCCCTTCCGGGTACCCGAAAAAGTATAGTACCGATTCGATCCAACTCATTTCCGTACAGTGCTTTCGTTGCAAGCTCAACTCGGGAAAGCTTTCCTTCATTATTTCTAGGACCTGGTTGGCTCTCCCTAGAAAATGAGAGTTGAATGTGGCTTCAATTGTTCTATTTGTTCCTTCTCCCACTGCTTGTATAATGACTCTAATGAAGAGATTTTCATCAAAGTTACGCCAAATGTATTGCCATTTATGAACAAGTTTAGTAGCATCTTCTTCCAATGTCCTATGAATGCAGGAAAGTTTAATTTTGAACGAGAGAATGATCCCGAAGTTAGCTCCACCGCCGCCTCTGATGCCCCAAAATAGACCCTCACCTATCGACTAATTATTAGTCTTGGCTTCACAATTATGATATTGCTGTTTTGTTCCTGAAGTGGGTTTTATTTTATTTTATTTTTATTTTTTTGTGAAAGAAAAAAATTAGGGTTATGGGGAGGAAGAAGGATGGGCAAAAAGTCTGTTTTGTCCCTCAAAAATGCCCCAAATTGATTTTTTTCGGTCTATTTTCGTAACTGCCATTGTCAATTGGGCTCAAATCGTACAAAATCGAAATTACAGGGTTCATTGAAGTGAAATTGAAAATGGAGGGACCAAATCGAGATAGGGGTGAGACTAGAGGGACCATTTCGATAAATTTCTCTTAATTCTAGGGCCACCGTTTGGTGTTGGTGATGTTGGTTTAAAATTCATAAAAGATATTTGAAGGATGTGAAATGCTTATTCTCAACCTCTGCTTCTTTAACTTGTTATTCCGTTAACTTGATGGCTAAGATACTTATCCTGGGAAAAATGACACATTAGGACATGAGGTAATGGGTAACAGACACATCTTCAAAACGAATAAGAATATATTTAGAAACGGACACTTGAGGGACACCTGATATTTAACATTGATAACACCAAACATTTGTTGGGCAAATATCAACCTGAGTCATGAACCATATTTTGATACATGAATACTTGTTTGAAGGAAGTGGAGGATCGCACAATAGCTTGTGAAAATGAGTGAATGCGGGATTGTTGAGAATAGATGAGACGTTGCACATTTAGGGTGAGTTTGTGGTTGATGAGCGGATATACTTTAAGATAGAGTGAGACACGTTATAATAATGTTGGTATATTATTATTATTATTATTACCAACATAGCTGGGCATGGTGAACGTTGCCTGTGAAACACGAAATATTATTATTATTACCAGCGTAGCTGGGCATGGTGAATGTGGCTATATATATATAGGTTCCACTTCTAGTCCGGACTTCTGAACATTTTTTTGACGATCCGATCAGTCCAATGTGTTCAGAAGGTGTTTTCAAGGGTCCACGCGAAAAATCTTCAAAAAAAAAATACCGAGAAGGGCTTGATCCAAGCAATTTTCGCAAAACTGTAAAAATACATTGGGACCTGGAGCCTTCATCCCTTTCATTTGAAAAACCGCTTCCCGAATTTCTACCTCTGTGAATGGCACCTCAAGCTCCTGAATCTGCGCGTCGCTTAGACGAACACCAAGATTTGACAATAGTTGAATCCCCACTGAGCCCCCCAAATCGGCTGAACCCATCCCAGACCCAACTTCAACCTCTTCCCTACGCAAGGTACCTTGAAACAGGTTCAAAAAATGAGTAACTAACAACTGATGTATTTCCTCATGCCCCATGATAAGCTCCCCTTCTCCATTTTTTAAACAGACAATTCGATTCCTCCTCGCTCTAACTGAAGCTACTTTATGAAAATAACTTGTATTACGCTCACCCAAGACCATCCATTTCTCTTTTGCCTGCTGAGCCCAATAGACTTCTTGACCATCTAGCAAACTATCATAAGATGCTCTTAAATTTTGCTCCTCGACCAAATCTGGATCACTACTCAAAGCTGCCCGGTCCAAAGCAGCTAACCGCAATTGAACATAACTTAAATCCTCCTTAATTTTATCCAACCTTTTAGGCATCCATCTGATAGATAAATTACTCCAATTGCAAAGATGTCTCAATAAAACCTTTTGTTTTTGCACCAACTTGAACGCATTCGATCCTTGAAACTGGAGATCCCATACCTTACGTGTAATAAGAGCAACATCCTCACATTGTAAGACATCGGCGATCTTGGGACCAATTCGTATCCAAAATTAGTGGACTATGATCCGATCGATGAATGGGTAAATTCGTCACCACTGCCTTAGAGAAATTAGAACACCAATCACTACTCCCCATCGCCCTATCCAACTTTTCATAAGTAACATCACCACCCCGTCTATTATTCGTCCAAGTATAAAAAACACCACAATAATCTAAATCACGCAACTGAAATTTTCTTACAAAATCCATTAGCCAGCTCGACCCCTGAGAATTACTCCTTCCTTTCCCAAATTTCTCTTCTGGAAATAAAACTTGATTGAAATCACCTATGATGAGAACCGGTAGATTTCTCCCTTCCAAAGCATCCATAGCAGCTGCCCAAGTTTCTTTTCTAAACTGCAAATAAGGATGGCCATACATTAACATTAATAACCATTCTACACCCCTCTCATCCACCACTCTTAACAACAAAAATCTCGAGTGAGTTTTAACCAAAGAAATACGATAACAGTCATCCCAAGCTGCCCAAATTCCACCCGCCATGCCATCCGCATCCACTCCAGCGCAAAACTTAAAACCCATATTTAAACCCAATCCTTTAAGCTACAGTTCCAGCTCATAATCCTCATGGCAAAAGAGGAGGCTGTTGAGGGCCAACCTCCTCCGAAACCCCGTTTTTTGAATCTCCATCTGACTCTCTACCCAAAGCACCACATCTTTCCCAAACATGCTGACGCATCTCCTTCGCCAGCTGAGACTGAAATTCTGCCTCCTCAGCACACTCATCCCATACGGAAGGAACCAACCGAGAACTAGGGCCCTCTCCATCCATCAGAGTATCTTTAAGCTGCTTGGCTAGCAACGAAATCGCCCGATCCCAAGCTACTTTATGCAATTCCTCAGTGATCCTCTGCCTAGTGACTTCACCATCACCCTCCATGTATAACTCTCTTGCTCAGTAACCACATCACGATCACAAAAATTCGACTTAGTTGGAGAAGAACAATCATTGGAAAAACTGGATTGAACTCCATCAATATCACTTCCACAATGAACCTCCACATAAGAACGATCAGAATCAATAGCAGAGCATTCAGCTGGGGGCGACACCGATCGACATTTTAAAGCACCAATTTCCCGATCAACCTCTCTACCTCTTCGCTTTTTCGGAGAAGAGATTTCACACCCAGAACACCCAAAATACGAAAAACCCTTGGATGGAATATTTGTTGTTTGAGACCTCCTCTTCTTAACTCTTAACGCTCTAATCTGTTTCCCTTTGGTCCAGCCCAAAGCTTTCCTAACAGCTTTTTTATACAACCCAACTTAAATAGGAATCTTCGGCCCAGAAATAAAGTTTGGACTAGACCTCAAATCCAAACTGACCGGCCCATCAACAGCCCAATGAGAGCAGCCTTCAGAACTGGGTCCAAAAAAAAACTCTACCTCTCTTATAAGGCCCAAAATAATTAGAAGAGTATGAATCTTCTTGAGTCATTTACAGGCCGCTCCACTTTGTGGAGAGCCTGCACTGCCCACTCCCTTTTTTTAGGGAAAAGCTCATCCCGCTCCAAATTAATTTTCCCCCTACTGCTGACGGAAAATCTGGCAGCCCGTCCACCTAAACCCGTCCCTCTCTCTCTCTCTCTCTCTCTCTCTCTCTCTTTACCCACCCCACCTAAACCCAGGGTACCCTATGAAAGTGCCTAAATTTAAATCCTAGGATACCCTATGAAAGTGCCTAAAATCCTAGGGTACCTATGAAAGTGTCTAAACCACTAAAAACCCTATAATAGGAAAGTGCACCCTAAACCTAAACCCTAGGGTACCCTATGAAAGGGCCTAAACCTAAACCTTAGGGTACCATATGAAAGTGCCTAAAATCCTAGGGTACCCTATGAAAGTGCATAAACCACTAAAAACCCTATAATAGGAAAGTGCATCCTAAGTGCCTAAGCCCAAAAAAAGAGTGATTGACCTTAATGGAGTTAGCGGTAATTAAAAAGAATGATTGGAGTTAGTGGTAATAAATATTTATTTTTTGTACCAGCCCGTAATAAATCCAATCTTCTTCCAACTCCTTAACTGGCCTCTTTCCTCTAGGGTCCTTATTTTTGCTAAGGCCCAAGCTCTCCCTGTTATCCAATCCCCTGTTGTTAAGTGAGCTATTGGGCTTTCTAATTACAATTGCTCAAGATTCCTTATCCTCCCATTCGGCCCACTATCATTAATACCCATAGCAACAACACTTTCTACGACACTATCTTCCTCAACAAGAACACAATTATTCCTCTCCATAATAAAACCATCTACTACCACTGTCTCACTTCAAGTGTGAAATCATCTTGAATGCCAGAACACCCTTTCCTCACCAAACCCACTTCTTCATTAAAAGCATCCCAACTACCAACATTAATACCAAATCTTATTGCTGTGTTCTCCCACTCCGACCACCGTCGGTCCATCGTGTCGGCCGCCACCACCGATTCATCCACCACCCATTCCAGCCTGCTAACCGCTTGAACAAACTCAGCCCTTCTGTCCTCTCTCTCCTCATTTTCCATTGGAGCTTCCTCCTCATCCACTCTAGCATCTGCATTCTCCCCAACCAAGTTAGCACCAAGAGAAGTTGGGGTTACAACCAAATCACCTACTTGGAAAAAACCAGAACCTGACCACTGCAAACCCATTATCCCATACAACATCATAATTAATCAAAAACTGATCAAAATCAACCATTGGTGGCATCTCATCCACCTTATCACTAACAATGTCCGTTTGCGTTGCATCCTCAACCAGATTCTCCCCATCCAAACCAAAATGACGAGCATTAATACCTTCATCAAGCCCACCCATTTGATGGCTTGATTCTGCATGCTCACTCCCACGTCCTCTAACCGCCCATTGCTTCTGGCAAAAGCACGTATGCGATTGGTGTATAATGGAGCACTGTTGTCTGTATGTAACACCGAACCAAACCGCGAACATAAATTATTGAGCATTGCATCAACCCGCGCTCTAGTCACATTGCGGATAAGTATGCCCAATACGCCCACAAGCACGGCAAAATTTAAAAATCCGCTCGTACCTGCACTCAATCCATCTCGGCTCCCCACCAGGAATGTCCAAGAAAAAGCCCAGAACTAAAGTAGAATCAAGAGTAACCGAAATGTTGAGACGTAGATAATGAAAATGTCGCGGAAAAACATCATCAACATCAACCGTAACATCCTCTCCCAAAGCTTGCCCTAAAATATCTCTTGCTTCTCTGGTTAAAGCTTCAAATGGCAAGTTATGCAATTGCACCCTCAAATAAAATCGTCTGACCCTTATTTGACTTAATGCATCATAAAAATGCCAGTAATCAAGGACCAACAAACCCCCTCTAATCAGCCAAGGACGCCGAGTAATGGCATGCTCTAGATCGGCTTTAGAGTAGAATCGAAAGACAAAGGAGTTTTGCCAACGATCCGCCACAAGCACTGGTTGACGAGCGTGCCAAAGTTCATTAACAAACAACTGAATATCACGTGTAGAAAAATGTCTTCGGTCAAGAAAATGGCCAACCAACAGCCTATCCAGCCTCCTCTCTCCCGCCATCCAAACTCGGTTGGGAAGTTTTGTGGCTCTAGCAACTCATTAGGTGAAGGAATATCTAATCTCTCCTCAGCAAACTCACATCCCAAAATAGACCCACTGCCCTCAGACCCCACTCCATCCGGATCTGAAAAGTCTGACAATCTGAACAGAGCCCACGAGAACAAGAAAAAACAAGAAAGTAACAGACAAAGACCACAGAACCAAAGAGAACAAAGAAAGAAAACACAGCAAGGGATCACAAGACAGAATGGCAAATACACAACTCGGGACCACACAAGAAGGAAAGACCAGACAAGAAAGCGAAATGTGGAAGAACAAAACCTAAATAGGAGTCTAGACAAAGACAGAGATAAGGACAGGAACTCAAGATCGAGAAAAAAGGAATAGGAATAAAGAGTAAACAAACTGGACAAACCCTAGGAAAAACCAGTGAACAGTAAACTCTCAAAGTTAGAGAGAGAAACTCATGGGGATGAGTTTAATTTAACTTGATAATCTACACCTTGTCGCCCACCATCTATGAAGCATCGACACTTCTAGAGGTCGCCATGTCCACGTATCGGACACGGGGACAAGTATTGGAAACGCCACGTGGCGTGTCCCTTAAATTAAATTATTTTTGGAGGGGGGCACGACATTGACACGCGTGTCCCACATATACACTCTTTTTCGCTATATATATGTACATATGCATACATGTATGTGTGTACTGGTATATATATTTCTTTTGAAGGTGTATATCTTACGTGTATATGTGTATGAGTATATATATACAAGTAATAATAGTGTAAATATCTTACATATCAAAAGAAAAATGTATATGTCTATGTATATATATATTGTTACTGCAGACATATATGATTTATTTATACATATGAATAATTATTTATTTATTTATTTTTGCCGTGTCCCCCCGCCGTATCTGTGTCAATTTTTTATAATTCATGTGTCCCGTGTCCGTATCCATGTCAGTGTCCGTATCCGTATTGGTGTCCGTGCTACATAGTTCACCATTCTTCGCTCAACGCTCAACTAAACAAAGGAAAATAGAGGAGAAACCAGATGAAGAAAAATCGGATAGAACGAGAGAGATTGTTACCGAGGACGGTTAATTCCGGTTGCGAGCTTTAGGTCGACCGCGTCAACTTTTAGATCCAAAACCTCGAAATTCAAAAGTGATACAAAAGTTACAAATTGACAAAATAGGAAAAAATATATATAGGGACAATTACCGCTAAATGGTATAAGATAAACAGGAGAGACAATGACAAGGACTTAACAACATCGCTGGAGTTTGAACTTTTCCAACGCGAAGTCGCAACAATGAGCTGGTTTGAGATGTTGGTCGGTTTCAGATCATGGCCAAAACCTGCTTCTAGAGTACGCAAATTAAAATAAAAGAATAGCAATTAAATCATTCTACCTAATGGAAATGCTGAGCAAGCAAAACATCACACTGCCTTAAGACAATTTTTAATTTAAAACAGAATTAAAATGTGATAAATCGCTGAGGTGATTTCAAAGAAAATACAAGTTTCCTTTTCTAAAAACATAATCCAATGAGTTGATAATCTACACCTTGTCGCTCACCATCAATGAAGCACCGACACTTCTAAAGGTCGTCGTGTCCACGTATCGGACACGGGGACATGCGTGTCCCACACGGGGACACGTATTGGAGACGCCACGTGGCGTGTCCCTTAAAAATAAATTATTTTTGGAGGGGGACACGACATTGACACGCGTGTTCCACATATACACTCTCTTTCACTGTATATATGTTTATATATGCATACATGTATGTATGTACCGGTATATATATTTCTTTTGAAGGTGTATATTTCTATGTATACTGCATACATATACAATTTATTTATACATATAAATATTTATTTATTTATTTATTTTTGCCGTGTCCCCCGCCGTATCTGTATCTATTTTTTAGAATTCACGTGTCCCGTGTCCGTATCCGTGTCGGTGTCCATGCTACATAGTTCACCATTCTTCGCTCAACGCTCAACTAAACAAAGGAAAATAAAGGAGAAACCAGATGAAGAAAAATCGGATAGAACGAGAGAGATTGCTACCGAGGACGGTTAATTCCGGTTGCGAGCTTTACGTCGATCACGTCAACTTTTAGATCCAAAACCTCGAAATTCAAAAGTGATACAAAATTTACAAATTGACAAAATAGAAAAAAAAATATATATATATATATAGGGACAATTACCGCTAAATAATTCCCACCGGGTCAACTTTGGTGTTTTCTTTTCTTTCTTTTTTTTTCCAAATAGCCTAAACTTAAAGTGCCTACACCCTAAATCCTAAACCAAAAGTGCCTAAACCCTAAAACCAAATGAAAGTGCCCAAACATCCAAAACCCTATGAAAATTCCTAAACTTCTAAAACCCTTTGACTGTGTGATACCCTTACTGCCTAAACCCTCAAAAACATTGACCTAAGAGTTGTGCGAGTGGTTGTATCTGTCTTCAAAAAAAAAAAAAATTGACCTAATGGGAATTAAGTTTCAACCCCTTACTCCTAGTGGTAAGGTAATTTTTTTTTTACAAGGTGTATGAAAAACACGGGAGACAAGGAGAGGGGCTTACCGACGTCGCCACGGTTTGAAGTGTTCTACCGCGAAGTGGCAGCAATGATCTGGTTTGAGATGCTGCTGGGTTTCAAAAAATTGACCTAGTAGGAATTAAGTTTCAACCCCTTACTCCTAGTGGTAAGGTAATTTTTCTAAATAAAATATACAAAGCGTAAGAAAAACATGGGAGACAAGGAGAGAGACTTACCGACGTCGCCGCGATTTGAAGTGTTCTACCGTGAAGTCGCAGTAATGATCTGGTTTGAGATGTTGCTTGGGTTTCAAATCGTTGGAATTGCACAGAGAACAACCCAAGCACAAAAAATCAAATCAACAATGCAGCCTATCCTGTACCTGAAGTCTGCAATTAAGATTCCTCGTCACCAAGAGTAAACAGAGGGAAAAAAAAAAGAAGCATTTTCCTTAAGTAAAATATCATCTCATGTCTAACCAACGCAAGGAATGTGACCACAGATCTTATTTTGGTGAAAAGAAATGAATCGAAGAGATAGCAGAACCAATAATGTCAGATTTTTTCACGCATTTATTACTACCACCACAGTGAGGTGAACATATTTTAAACACCAACTTCACAATTCTAAAAGCTTTAGGCTTTGGTATTCCGTTACCTCATTCAAAGCACAAAAACAATTAATGTTTAAGGCATTCAGTGGAAATTTCTTGTAAGAGAATGTAGATTGACAGATATTTAAGTGAGAGAATCCTATCTGGTATCTGGTAGAGTCAAATTTTTCAAAGCCAGCTTTCCATTCAGAATTGGTTCAAAAATTACAATGGTTTCAATTTTGGCCTACTATAACTGACAACTACATAAAAAAAGGTTCATTAGTACGTCAAAAAATAGTATCATTCCAATTTCGATAAGAACCGTGTCAAATGAGAATAGAAACGAAAAAAAAAAAAGAAGAGAAGTAAAACAGACAAAAGGTACCATAAGGTCTTGCCCAAACATAGTAGATTATGGAATATGGGTGAAAGCAATATCATAAATAGATTTGTCCTCACCTTGATAATAACCAGATGAGCTGGAAGGTTTACTCCCCATGCCAATGTGCTTGTGCAAACCAATACCTATTGTAGTATAAAGATTAGATTAAAATGCTTAAATTATTAATGAAGCTCTTTTGCAGTCACCAAAATGAACGATGCTATGGCCTTCACGCTTCAAAACTTTACATACTTTCCAACTAGAAACGACAAATATTTCAGTAGATTGATAATTGCCTGGATCTTGTTATTCGCAAAAAGTTCGTCAACCAGAGATCTGTCCTTGTCATTCAGTCCGGCATGGTGTAACCCAATGCCAAATTGTAAAGTGTGCCGCAGGTTCTGATCTGTGACTTGAGAAAGAATCATCTGTAGTGTTTCTTCTGGCATGCTAAGAAATTGCGTGGTTGCTCATCTGAGGCTGCAAACTGAATTAATGCAGAAGAATCATATGTACTGCTTCTTGACATTCATAGTTTTCAAATGTATAGCTCCTTAAACAATTATATACTGAGAATGATACTCGATCCCACCTGAATTAGGTCCAGTGCAGTGAGCTTCGTCTGGCGCCTAGAAGAAACAAATATAAGAACTGGTTTTGCAGGTGAATGGGTACATATGGCAGCATACGTTGGTTTATTCATGTTGTTCATCCGTGGACTGTAGAACTTCCCAGGGTACCCCTTAATGAAGGTGACAGATCCCAAGCATTTAATTATTGCAATGTAGCTAGTTGGGCATTAGAGAATACATTCCCTTTTCAGGTGCTCTTATCATAACCTTACCAAACTTCTGGTCTTCCAATTTGCATACAAGTGAAGGGCATGATTATCAAGGAGTTACACCAAGGCCATGTCATGATGCATCAAATAGATGCAAGGGTTGATGAATTCCTTCTATGGACTGATTAATTTCCCCTCTAAATCTGTATTTCCCTATTGAGCCAACTAAAAGCCTATTTTCCATAGCATGAGTGAGCAGATGCTTATCCTCTGCTCCCTGCAATGACTTCTCTAATACCGATCTATCTCCTTCCTCTTTCATGACCAGCGTTTCCGGCCGAAAAGAAAGTATTCTCTTCCTCTCCTCCGACTATTCCTTCAACTTTGGTCATGCTCTTCTTCCGGTTCCATAAATAGGGTAACACCGTTTACTATACCTTGACAACCATCTATACTAAAAAGATGCAACATCATATTTTTCTCTCCAAAACTTTTATGACCTGAAGGAGCCAAAGTTCAAATAATAGCACCATATCCGTGCCGTCAGAGGTTCACGAGCTAATACCAAGTGATAAGAAGCTGAAAACAATCTCCACGTAGATTATTCATAATCAATATTCCAACTTTAGAAACAACCAGTACTCCACCTTTAAAAAAATAATCAGTATTCCACCTTTAGAAAACTAAGACTCGATTGAATCTTTGTTCTAGAATCAAAATTTGTAAACTAGCCTTAAATCCAGTGCGCCGATAATTATGTAGATTTTGAACAATCGAATAAAGCTCTACTCAACAAATAAAAGAGAACAGTATTTAATATCTACTCCACGTGATAATTAGTTCATAAGTGGATCTACAACTCATGTGTCAGGTTATGCATGCAAGGCTATAGGTTGCCAGACATTTCTGGATGGGCAATGGAATTGAGGACCTAATATTTGGAGTGCACAATGATGATTAAGTCATTAAGCTGTGAGAGCTTGAAAACAATATTGGTTTAATTCCTTCACAACCTAACTTTAGACAACTGATGTCTATAGTAGCAGCCATCAAGACATAGTTTTCCAGGCTAGTCTCCAAAGAGTTAAATTCTCCTAATTGTCCATTTTACCTTAACCACCTTATCAACTCCTGTAAAATAGATTCCACATGGTCATGTAGGAATAACAAATATTAAAACCAAAAAGTGGACTTGGTACATGATATGTGAACGATTCCAGAGAGAGAGAGTGTGTCAAACGTTTTTCTCATTCAACTTAGGAAACAATAGGGCTATACAACAATCAGGCCCGGCCCTGTGGGCAGGCTGGGGAGGCCCGGGCCTGGGGCCCCCCGGTTTTTGGGGCCCCTTCTCGTAGAAAAAAAAAAAAAATTTATATATATAAAAAAAAAAAATTTATATATATATATGAAGGGCCTCAAATTGAGAATAGGGTTGGGGCCTCGCGAAACACAGGGCCGGGCCTGACAACAATGTATAAGAGAGTAAAACACTATGACTAAACTACCCCTAGGAAATATATACATAACAAAAACACCCTTAACTCCTAACTTAACACTCCCCCTCAAGTTGGTGCGAAGATATCTATCAAGCCCAACTTGAACAAAATGGGATGGAAACTTTTGCTACTAAGACCTTTTGTAAATACATCAGCTAATTGGTCTTCGGATCTCACAAAAGGCATGCATATCAAACCGTTGCTCAGCTTCTCCTTGATGAAATGCCTATCAATCTCAATATACTTTGTTCGATCATGTTGAACAGGATTATGAGCAATGTTTATGGCAGCTTTGTTATCACAGTAGAGCTTCATAGGACCACGATCAGGAAATCCCAAATCACACAAGAAGGTTTGGAGCCATAAAAGCTCACAAACACCATGAGCCATAGCTCTGTACTCAACCTCTGCACTGGATCTAGCTACCAAAGACTGCTTCTTACTCCTCCATGTAATCAAATTCCCTCCAAGGAAGGTGCAATAGCCAGAAGTAGATCGCCTATAATCAATAGAACCTGCCCAGTCTGCATTAGTGAAAGCTTCCAATCTCAAGTGACCATGATTAGAGAACAAAATTCCTTTACCTGGGGTAGATTTAAGATACCTCAAGATACGATAAACTGCATCAAGATGACTAGTACGAGGTTCATGCATGAACTGGCTCACAACCCCCACAGCATAGGAAATATCTGGTCTAGTGTGAGATAAGTATATCAAGCGACCCACAAGTCTCTGATATCTCTCCTTTTCTATAAGCTCCCCCACATTGCTACCAAGATGATGGTTGGCCTCAATGGGAGAATCGGCTGGCTTACATCCCAACATACCAGTTTCTTCCAAGAGATCAAGGATGTACTTCCTTTGAGAGATAAAAATTCCTTTGTCAGATCTAGCCACCTCCATTTCAAGAAAGTACTTCATAGACCCCAAATCCTTAATCTCAAACTCTTGAGCAAGAAGAGCTTTAAGCTACCAATCTCATTTACATCATCACCTGTCATGATTATGTCATCCACATAAACAATAAGAATGACAATCTTACCATTACTTCTCTTGATGAACATAGTATGGTCAGCAGCATGACTCTGCTTGTATCCAAATCTCAACATGGCTTTGAGAAACCTGTCAAACCAAGCTCTAGGAGATTGCTTCAATCCATAGAGTGCCTTCTTCAATCTACACACCTTTCCCTCGGTCTGAGATGAAGAAAAACCCGGTGGAATATCCATGTACACCTCCTCCTCTAATTCGCCATGGAGGAATTCATTCTTCACATCAAACTGGTGAAGAGACCAATTTAAATTGGCAGCACAAGAGAGTAGAACTCGCACAGAGTTCATCTTCGCTACAGGGGCAAACGTCTCCTCGTAGTCAATACCATAGGTTTGTGTGAAACCCTTGGCAACAAGTCTGGCTTTGTATATCTCAACTGTCCCATCAGCTTTGTGTTTCACAGTGAACACTCATTTGCACCCACGGGTTTCTTCCCTCTTGGAAGTGATACTAGCTCCCAAGTGCCATTCCTTTTTAAAGCCGCCATCTCCTCTACCATAGCTCATTTCCACTTAGGTATCATGAATGCATCTTGCCAATTCTATGGAATAGATATAGAAGAAAGAGACGAAACAAAGGCATGATATGAAGGAGATAAACGAGAATATGAAACAAACTAAGAGATGGGATGCTGGGTACACGTTATAACTCATTTTCTATAAGCAATAGGAGCATCAAGATCATCAACAGCAATAGGAAAAGGATCATTACCAGATGAGTCGGGTGAAGAGTCAGAAACTGGAGTAGGTGATGGAGATTGGCAAAGTGGTACTGCACATGTAGACTTGCCTTTTTTCTTTTGGGAAAAGGTCTGCAGATTTGGTCTATCCAGTCTTTCCCGAACATCATGTTCCACTCTTTCTGCAGATAAAGGTTCTTGCCTTGAGTTCTCTTGCTCCCCCTAACTATGACAAGGTAAAGAGTAAGACCACGACTCGGGAGTATAATATGTCAACATCTTTTCCTCCCTCATCTCTTCCTGTCTATCATTCTCCCCCTGAAGAGATGAATTGGACAGAGGAGAAAAGGATTTTGCTTCCCAAAAAGTGACATCCATGGAAACATATGTTTTGCGAGAGTGCGGGTCATAGCATTTATAACCCTTCTGAGTAGGAGAATAGCCAAGGAAAATGCACTTACGGGCTTTAGGATCTAGTTTACCACCAGGGTGCTTAGGAGCATGGACAAACACACACACCCAAAGACCTTGGGTGGAAAAGATGAGACCCGAGAACATCCAGGGAGGAACTTAATAGGAGTTTGGAACTGAAGAACACTGGATGGCATGCGATTGATAAGAAAAGCTGCAGTAAGGACTGCTTCCCCCCAAAAATGTTTAGGGACATTCATGGTGAACAATAGAGAGCGGGCTACCTCAGCAAGATGGCGATTCTTGCGTTCTGCAACTCCATTTTGTTGTGGAGTGCCAACACAAGAAGTCTGAAAAAGAATGCCAGTCATTAAGATATGCTCAAAAAGTCCCATCTATATACTCAATCCCATTATCACTACGGAGCACTTTAACATTAGCATCAAATTGAGTACGCACCATTTGGTGAAAAGATTTAAAGCACGAAAAAACCTCATTTTTGGCCTTTAGTAAATACACCCAAGTGACACGAGAATAACAATCAATAAAGGTCACAAACCAGCGATAACCAGACAGAGATGTGACTAGGGGTGTACATGGTCCGGTTTGGACCGGTTTTGTAAAAATTCGGGAACCGAACCATATCTAACGGTTTCAAAGAATTAAGAACCATAACCAGACCTGTACACATATAGAACCAAACCACACCAAACCATTAGACTGGTCCGGTTTGGTTCTGTCACGCCCTCAAATTTAGTACACCAAATATAAATAAAATCCACGTAGGATATGACAAAAGTGATACATTTCACCATTGAAAGGTCAAGGTCAAAGTACACTGAGATTCTACAAGGGGTACCTGTACCCATGCATGAGTAATGAAGAGTTAAGAGTTATTACATAAACCAAGTTTAGTCAAAAGATTGAAAAAATTAAAGTTACAAGATCATCTCCCAAAATATATTAACGGTGGAGAGGACAAAATAACTTCATGCCAAAGTATGCTTCATGTTATGCATCCACAAGCCAAGCACTCCAAATCATGTGCCTCGCTGAGTACCTGAAAATGATAGGGTGAGCTCACTAGCCCGTAGGGAACTTTTCTACCAACGCTAAGGGTATAGAGAATGAACAAGGCACACAAGGAGATGATAATTACAAGTTTTTTTTTTGGGTAAATTGATAATTACAAGTTAATGACCAAAGTATATGTATGGATGAATAACTCAAGTGTTAAATGTCCGTGAAGTACCCAAGTGTCCCACTAGTCCATAGATCAACCCTTAGATTATCGCACCTGTATCAAGTGTCCACATTCAACTTTCTTTGCATTTAACTCTCATTGGTTCGTCTTTTTAGGCTTGAGAATATTAATTTTTCCTTCCGAGTCTCGTGGGCCTCGTGGAACCCATGTCCGAGTCTTTCGGGCCTCGTGGAACCCATGTCCGAGTCTTTCGGGCCTCGTGGAACCCATGTCTCGAGACTCACCCAATGGTGGCCCGAGTGAACACAAACAATTTTCTAATCATCATATCCATTTTATTCAAAAACTCGTAGTGTGTCAATTGTGGCTAAATTAAAGCGTGTCTGAGAAAGCGAGAGATCAAAACAAAACACAATTCATACCACAATAGGCTACCAAAGTTTAGAAGTCGAGTTGAGAAATTTAGGAAAGACCAAAGAAGGCCCGGAGCAAAGGAACATGAAAATGGAGTTATGAAACTCGAGAAAACCCGACACCTTGATAGGAAAAAGAACATTTTTCTCACAATACAAAGGGTATGAATATGAGACCAATTGGGTTTGAAAGTAGACTCATAGGGCTTTCCAACGGTTCAAGAATCGCCTCAAACAGAGTTCGGACGAAGCCGGGGCGTGCCCGCGAAGTTGGGTCAAAATCTGCCTTATAAGCAGTCGGGTATCGATACTCAAGAAAGCTGTGTCGATACCGGGTAACCAAATTCTATACAGAACGCTGGGTATTGATACCCATGAAAGGGGTATCAATACAAAGGCCATCTCGAGCAAAATTTTCAAATTTTCAGATTTTTCCAAAAATGGAGGGGGTTTCAACCCAAGCCAAAAATTGAGGTTCCAAACCACAGCTACTCATAAGAGAGAGATATATCAACAACCAATTCAAGGATTTATCAACCAAATACACAAAACCCAAACTCATTCATGATCCAAAGTCAATTCCATGGAGATAATCAAGTTTAACAAGAGTTTTAGGAACAAGAACACAAATAATGCAATCATTCAACCAATATACACTTAGAGGAGGTAGAAGAATGTTCCCTACCTCAAGGATTTGCTCCAAGTCAACCCAAAAACGAATTTCTAGATACCCAATATAAGCAATCCCGTTTTTGGTCCTCCCGGTGTGAAAAAGATGGTACTCCGAGCTCCCAAACACGCATAGATGATGACTCTTTGGTCAATTTGTGAAGAAGTTTGATGAGGAGGGAGTAATTTGAGCTCAAAGGAACAAAAATGGAGGAGAGAGGAGGAGGGGCTGATTTTTGGGAGAAGAAGAGAGTGATTTTTGGCTCAAAAATCAGCCACACACATATATATATACACACCACTAATTGCATTAGCACCCCTAACATTCCAATTGTGTTCCAAAGACACCCCAAATGCAATCACCAACTCGTATTGACCCCATATCACACTATTTTCATTTCCTCACATCTCCCCAAAGATATTTCCGGAAAATTATTTAAAAACACGAGTCCTTACAGGTTCGGTTTCCGGTTCTAAACCATATTAGCATTCAAAATTTTCCAAAAAAAACATTGTCCACAAATTATTTGCAAATCCTTCGCAAAACTACTACCATTATACCAACCCACAAATAGATTAAGGAGTCCATCAAGAACTAAAGTAACTGGCAGATGCAACATTAAAACTTAAAATAAACAAAATTCTTAAGTATGTGTGGGTATATAGGAGTGTATATATTATATTATATAACGGACCGGTTCGGTTCAAACCACGGTTCCTAATTTTGAAACTACAGACCGAACCAAAATATCCGGTTCTCATTTTTTAAGAACCAGAACCAATCCATTAAACCATAGAACCAATCCAAATAGACCGGTTTGGTTTGGTCGGTCCGGTTTCACGGTTTTTTCAGTTTTCTTGTACACCCCTAGATGTGACAGGAGAAGGACCCCAAACATCAGAATGGATAACCATAAATGGCGAATCACTTCGTTGATTGACAAAAGCATAAAATGAGCGTTTATGTTTTGCAAGCTCACAAGCTTCACAAAGGAACTGACTCCGAGGACATTGCTTAGCCAAACTAGGGAAGAGTCTTTCTAGAATTCCGAAAGATGGGTGACCCAATCTACGATGCCACTGATGTAACAAGGGAAGAGCAGAACCCGTATCTGCTTCAAGAGCTTGACTATATGACAAAGGTGAAAAAACAGGAGTAGGTGCAGACTCCAAAAAATAAAGGCCCCCATGAGCTTTACCACTGCCAAGCATCCTCCCCGTATCCAGTTCCTGAAAGACACAATGGGTAGGAAAAAAGGTTACGGAGCAATTTAAGGATTGGGTTAGACTACTAACAGATAGAAGGTTAGTAGAAAAATTTGGAACATGAAGCACTGAAGAAAGGGAAATGGTTGTTGGAGAATAATTAATAGAACCTTTCCCAGAAATAGAAGATAGAGAACCATCTGCGACTCTGACCTTATCCTTACCAGAACATGTAGAATAAGAGTCAAACAAAGACGAGCAACCTGTCATATGGTCTGTTGCACCAGAATCTATTATCCAAGGAGAAGAGTTACAGGCAGTAAGAGCATTAGCATGTATACTCTTGTGAGCAAAGAGATCAGTGGCAGTGGAAGCAGAAGCGTTGGTAGATGGAGCATCAAGCTTCGCCAGAAGGCGTCTGAGAGTTTGTAACTCCCCCTGAGAGAAAACATCAACCTGGGCAGTTTTGGAAATCTCCATCGTATTAACGGACAAATAATAGTAACAAACTGCTAAAAATCCTCAATAAGGGAACCCAGCAACAATATAACAGTCCCAAAAAAAGGCAAAACAGTATCCCAGCTTCACAAATCAGTATCCAAAAAGTGCGAAACAGAGCCAACAGTACCCAAACAGTACAAATGATGTTGATCCAGTTGATTTAAACACAAACTGAGAGCACCCAGGGGATTTGAAGAAGAATGGAGATAACCCAGTCGAGTCCACACACCAACAAAGCAATAACCAGTCAATATAGTGTACTGGTGAAGTCCAAATCACACTTACCAGTCAACGTTCAGGCTGTAGGATAAGTTCCAGTTACCATCAAGTACTATAGAAGTCAAATAAGACCTACCCAGTAACAACCGAGTCCTGTAGAGGCTTGAAAATGGGTTGTACGACGTCCTACCTGCTAACCCAGACACCGTCGAGCACAGTTGAGGCTGAACGACGTCCATACGGTGGTCGCCTAGGCTGTACGATTTCCGTACGATGGTTAGAGGTGGTCGTCGAACCAAACCCAGTGAAATTTTGAGTGAAACAGGGTTAAACAATAGTCGTCGGAGCTCTGTACAGTAGGTACGGTGATCGCCGGAGCTTGCCGGAGGCTGTATGACACTCATCGGAGGTTGTACAATACCGACGATGAGGACCCAGTGAGTTACGATCTCAACCTGTGAGTCGTTTGAAGTCTGGGTTCCTTCTTCGTTCACGTACGGAAAAAAGACAGCTGATCTGCTGTTCTTGATCGACAAAGGAGGAACAATCCACTGAGAAATCTCAACAGCACTCCCCTAAGAAGTCCAATCGACAATCGATCGTGGCTCTGATACCATGAACGATTCCAGAGAGAGAGTGTGTCAAACGTTTTTCTCATTCAACTTAGGAAACAATAGGGCTATACAACAATGTATAAGAGAGTAAAACACTATGACCAAACTACCCCTAGGAAATATATACCTAACAAAAACACCCTTAACTCCTAACTTAACAATATGTATATATTTTCAGTCAAGCCAACAAGTAGCAATGATGCAATACAGTTTAGGGCAATTAAAAAAGAGAGTACAACGGAAAACCACCACACTTGCCTGAATATGAACTTCGAGAGGTACTGGCCTCACACTAGGCTTGAAATTGAACAGTCCAATTTCCCCAACCCCCAGCCAATCAGCCAAATCACTACATATATAGGTAAGAATGAACATTACCCACATCAAAGAACTATTCATGTCAACAAGCCATAATAACGGATGTCTCAAACTTCATGCCACGAAAGTGAGATCCACAAGAAGAAACAGAGAAGACTGAGGTTGTCGAAAGCAAAAAAAAAAAGTACATAACCATACTGTGCATTTACTAAGGCTATCGAAAGATCCACAAATCGAACTGCACGCTCTGTCTGCGATGATATGTATCTCATCCTTGATACAAGAACCTAGAAACACAAAATTTAGAGGGTGAGATAGACATCACCCGACCCTCCGAACAGCTTATGAATGGCTTCATGCAAACAGTTCTTAAAATGTACAGCCATTCTTACAATAATGTGCCAAAGCTGATGTTTCTACAGCAACTTTTAGAGGACAATTTGACGACAACATGTGCTTGCAAATCAAGATTAACTTGTATCGTGTCAAGTAACTAATAATGAAGATGTGCCAAATAAGAGCACTATGAAATTGAGAATCCAATTGTAAGCTTTGAAATGAAATCAAATATAGTACATCGAAAGCATACCTCAAGTATTGGTCCGCGATCAGCTCCAAGTAAGTGAATTTCATCCAAAATCATAAGCCCAACCTTCAAGAGAAAAAAATAAGTTAGGATGAGGCCAAAGTTACATTCTATAATAATCAAGGAACCACAACAGATCTCAGCCTAAGAAGATATGGTTGACAAATGACAGAACACACCTTTGTGACATAGCTTCTACTATGCAATTACGACTGATACCATCCCACTTTTCCGGAGTAGAAATTATGATATCGGCTGACAATAGAGCCATCAAATCTGGAGTGTAATCCCCCGTCATTTCAACCTGATAGAAATATCATATCATCATGTGAATTTTGATACCTTCTACTTAATTTGTTTATCTATAGCGAGCAACAAAAGTTAACACCATCTTCTTTCCGAGTTGAGAAACGACGCTTCCTCCAGTCATTTATTCTCTATTGGACAATAGCCTTCAAGGGTGCTATATGAATAACCTAGAATAATATAAATCACCAAGCATGTCAATAAATATACAAATAAGCATGACTGACATGCAAATACTATGTGCATGTCTTACGGAAAAATTTCAAAATTCTTAAAGCAACCACTTTGTGCATTTATTGCCAAAGGTTAGGTCTGTCTCCTATCCATCCTCCGCCCATACCCCCAATTATTGGGGACTAAATGGGTTATGTTATTGTTGTTGTTGTTGTATAGAACTTTCGGCTCAATGTCTCATAAGCTGGCTTTGAGATACTATCAATAAGGTCACTGACTTTCCACCAATTCTCACTTAAGCTCTTAATGTCAATCCCCATCAAATTACGAATGGAATTGTCCTAGGGGGCTGACATCGATTACAATAATTGCCACATTTAGCCAAATGCACAAAAAGAATATTACTCCTTAGTAACCTTAAAAAACGCTGCTATACCCATACCCATATGCAAACTTAAAAACACAACTTCCTCCCTCCTTCCCTCTCCCTACCTCCCTCTCAATTGAGGCCCCATCCTAGACAACCGTTCTCCCACTCATTTCCTTCTCACGACTCCGAAAGACAACAAAAATTACTCCCAAAATCTAACCTAACAAACTTGAGGTTTCAGAGCTAAAATATAGCTTTGAAATTGAGTTTTGATGGTGGTTGTTCCTTACCTAGTGGGGTTGATGAGCTTGGTTTTGTTTTTGTTGACTCTAAGGCGGGCTGATAGTCTTTGCTTGTTTGTTTTTGCTGAAATCGTAGGGGTTTTATCAATTTGGGTCGTTACGAAGTGAAATTTCAGGTGGCTTTGAGGTGTTTGATTGGTTTCTGGTGGATTTTTTCTCAACTAGTTTTATACCTATATTTTTCTCCTTGAACTTGGCAATTGAATGCTAATAGAGTGCCATCAGTGAAGGCAGAAACACAGATAAAAGAGAGAACAAAACTATGAGAGAGAGAGAGAGAGAGATTGGACTGTTGATGGCATTTGAGGCGCTATAGAGTGGACTGAGCTTCCCAAACCCCGTCGGATCCTGCAGTTGCCCGTGATGGTGGTGGAGAAAGAATGAGAGAAGATTGTGTCCGATTTTTTGGATATGAATTAGGGTTTAGTAATGGGCAAGCAAGTTGTGTTGGAATACAAAGTACGTTCCTTTATCATATTCATGAAATTTTAAGGCAGACAGCGCTACCTCTTATCAGAATAGCCACCACATTAAGCCACCCAGGACGATTCCATCAGTAATTTGACAGGGCTGAAGATAGAGGTTAAATTGAGGAATCATTGATAGCGCTTAATATTGTTTAGAAGTCAGTGTTCATGGAATGGTAAGCCAAAAGTTATGAGGGTATTTTGAAAAATATTCCCTTCATATCACAAAAATCTAAAACAAAATCAGATTTTTTGTTAGAAACTGCTTAACATATTCACTACAAACAACCTGACTTCCTAACCATTGACACCTTTGACTCTAAAAGGGTAGATTGAGTAACTATTGGATCCCTGAAGAAAGAGTCAATCTCTCAAGTCCTTCATGTCGAAGTCAATCTTCATTTCTGACCAATCTGCGATCTCAAGCAACCATTGACTCCTGTCGATGAAGTCGCTGAGGTCAAGCTGGATCTCAACTCATTTAGCTTCAAAGCTTCACTATTGCGAAGTGTTAAAGCATCCAACTCAAAACCAATTGGCTATGAGTGGAGAGGCCGCCCAGGCTCATATACTAGCTTTGGAGGTTATAATTAACCAATGTGGGACAAGCTCTAACACTCCCCCGCACGTGCGACCCCTGACCCGCACATGGAGAGTTAAACAATGGATCCACAACATTGGGATCACAACGAAACAAGGTGCACATAAGGCACAAACAACGGGGCAACCAATTAACAAAGTCTTGTCCAAAAGCCTCCGAAAGCCTAGCTCTTATACCATGTTAAAGCATCCAACTCAAAACCAATTGGCTATGAGTGGAGAAGCCGCCCAGGCTCATATACTAGCTTTGGAGGTTATAATTAACCAATGTGGGACAAGCTCTAACACGAAGAATCATTACCTCATCATTTAGAAATCCTACCTCTGGTCATGATCGGCATCATGCACTATCGACACATCATCTAACATCTTTGAACCTCAATTGTCAACATCCAACTCACCATACTGTAGAATTCATCATTGGTAGGCCCGCTGCCAACAATTGCAGCCTTTGAAGAGTTGACAAACAGCCCTAATTATTGCAGTTCAATACCTGATCTACGAACAAAATGGGGATGATCCGTGTCATAATGAGCTTGGGCTCGCCTGGTTCTTGCTATTCCATCCTCAATGGCCTTTGGACTCCATATTATAACAGCATGAAATCAACCACGAATCCACGGTTTATATGCCCAAAGTGGTAAGACACTCACACCCTATACAAGATTTCCTGGGCTTCAACAAAACCTTGGGCTGTCATCAGCCCGTGAACTAATGGTGTGCGAATTTGACTCTAAACCCAATGGCACCTAATTAACAGCATAAAAAATTCAGGTTGCGAAGGAAGCTGACCATAGCATTTTTTTTATTCTTCATTGTACGTGACCAAGAAAGCTCAGTGTATTTCAATCATTGTCTTCCGTTGGGCCTACTTCTAGCATCTCACGATCCTTTTCAAACGCTTACTAAATATTGAACAATAGACAATAATTATTACCACATACGATTTTGGTTCTTCAACTATTAGTAGGTAACCAGAGAATATCAAGTTATTTACATTGATTAGCTATGATTTGACTTCATAATAAAGATGTCATAAACAACAAGGCAGGCACACACACCCACTGAATTGAAAGTTAGAGAATTTAGAGCAAACAAAAAATGAATGAAAGATGATAAATCAAAATGTCCAAGGGGAGTCAAGATTCAAAAGAGAAGAAAATCCCATTCGAGAGGATGAACTTCTATGGGTAGAGAGAGAAACTAAGTCTCAATCAATGTATTTCAATATTCTTAATAATTAAAAGCTACGAAATGAAAGACTAACACACCTATTTATAGACTCCAATACCACTAAAGAACCTTAAATGAAACAAATAACCTTAATTTGTACTGCATCAGATGAGATTCCAAATAAATTAGATACATACAGCACACCTTCATGTTAGGCTGGGTGTTGAACAGATGAAGCATAGCAAGCTCAGCAGATATAGTTTTCCCACTACCAGTTGGAGCTCCTAAGAGAATATTCTCATCCGTGTGGTAGAGGACATGGAAACTCTACAAACTCATGGAAGGGAATTGTGTAACAACATCCAATCTTCACTCGGTGCAACTTAAGAGAATGTACCAATAAGAGCAATGAGGCACTAAGTTATTAATGAATACGGACCTGTGTTTGAATAGGATTGAAGTGAGAAAACTTGTACAAGGCTTCATAAGTTTTGTTGCCAAGTGCTGTCACAGGGAGTGGTTTCAAGTCTAGCAGCTCGGTGTGGGATGTACGACCCTGTATGGAGATTTGCTCATGTGAAACAGGACTTTGATGTAAACATAAATTCCCAATCAAAAACAATCTGTGGGAACACACATACACACAAAAATAAACAAACAAGAAGATAAAAAAAAAAGCTTCAGAACAAGCCAAATACTTCTGTCAAAATAGGACAGGACGTCTGGAAGTTGTAAATTGTGGAAAGATATAGTGTATAAAGCCTCCGCATGCAGCCAAGAATCAGAAACAGCACAAATGTAATATTGAGGTGGGTGTGGTTCAAAGATTGGCACAGTAAAGGAAAGCTTCTGTGGTTCCGCTCTCGCCATCCGCTTTGTCAATGTGAAAAGCTCGGAGTGGTAGATGTGGTCATTTTCAGAGTCCTAAAAAGCATTAGGAATCAGTGCTTTAGTTCAGGATTACCAAATGTGCAGTAGATGCCAAAAATAAAATGTGCAGAAAAATAGCAATCGAAGTGAAGCTGATGAGGTCAAGACTGTAATTTATAACAATGATGTAGGAGCAGTGATGGTGCGCTATGAATCCCAGTAAATACGCATGAGATCTAATCCATAACGTCGTCGTATCCAACAGTCTTCATTCTCACATGGATGGGTCCGACAATGTGAGGCAATTTTTGACATATTGACAATGATTGAGGATTTAGCAATCTCTAATAATCATTCTCTATCGTGGAAAGAATCACCACATTTACAGCAACTAAAGTCTAAACTCCATTTCTGAACAAATGAATGACGTATAAAATCCATTTTTGAACATATGGTGAGAAAAAGAACCTACTTCTAATCACAACTTGATGAACTGATACTTTAATGCAGCTCAAATTAACTATTCGTTGCTGATCAATGACTTTGGGAGTTTCGACATCACCACTTGGAACGAAAAGGAGGAATTAGCATGTCCCAAGTGTTGTAAAGGAGTGGAAATTTACCACACAAAACCAAACTAGAAGGCTAAGGAAATACCAAACAGGAATTCGTTCAAGCATGCAACCAAGGAAAGAATTATCTTTTTCAACCAAATTTGTCACTTTAATCTGAAATTTCAACATGGATGACAAATGAGAAATTAATAGAAATGAGGTTGGTATTATGCCCGAGCATGATAGAATTCATCTAATGCATTCGAGAACTGGTGAGAGATAGCCAAAGAAAATTACGTCGTACATGATCTTTTTACTTCTTTCAAAATGTCTGAATCCTAGACTATCCATGTGGGAAAGCACAAAAGTGAAATCTCCTTTTTTATTCTTGTTTTTTTCTTTCCTTTTCCAAGTTGACATAGAATATGTTTAAAAGCCCATTAATTCCAAAACAGAATGATCCATGAACAAAGCTTTACAAACATCACTAAATGCAAAATGGGAAGGGCACTTTAAATGCCTAACAAAGAAAGAAGTGAGATAGAGTCAGCACCTCAACCAGAATCCACCAATGTTGTGCAGCCCCATGAAAGCTATCCTTCCATATGAAGTCTGGAGTTATGTGCAAATCCACCTAAGAAATCTCAATTCATATTACCACTAAAAACTGCAGCTAATTAAACAATTTCTTCCAGTACAAGCTTAAAGTTTAAATGCATTTACCTTTAAAACAGTCCTGGTGATTAGACTTACAGTTGCAGACAAGTGGATCAATGGAAAGTATCCCAAGTATTGCTTAACCAACTTCCATTAAGAGAAGAAGTCAAATCAAATAAAGTTCATTTAGGTAGACATAGACATTAAGTTTTAACAAATGAGAACCACTTAATAGAAAGAGACATACCCTTCCTCCCGGAGCATAACGTATCAGAGCACCAATATCTTTCTCCTCCATCTCTCGGAGGCAATCTAAGTCAGCATCTTGTTCTTCAAGCTTCCTCAGAATCTGGGTAGAAAACCTTTAACTTGTCAAATGACGATTAAAAAGTGTAAGAAGTTTACACGTCCTAGACAAACCTCTGGTGAGATATCCCTGTCAAATGTCTGAGGGGATGTTGATGGGGCCAAATTTGACGATCCACAGCCTTGCAATAATCCAACATGAAGGAAGACATCTCACACCATCCTCTTCACAAACAGATCTCAAACAAAGCCCGCATTATACGAGCCAAGCTTGCACTTATATATGCAGCATCAGAAATCAACGAAAATGAATCTATTGAGCCCCGAGAAATGTACAGCTGCCAATTGAAAAGACCACAACATAATTGTCACATATGACCTGCTCTTTTCATTTGGAGGTAGTATTTATTATAGGACAATAAGTGTGAAAACCTGAATGAGAATTGAAACTTTTCCATGTTTGTTTGTAGGCCCACCCTTCACTTCCAATGGGCATGATGTTCGGACCATATTTTCCAACTCATTTTGTTCCTCGCCTCGACGAACAATATTTTCGAAACAGAGGAATGAGCTACCATGTCAATCACCTAAAGAAGCAGAAAGAATATCATCACAAATTCAAGGAAAAATTTAAGAGTTGCAGACGGAGAAAAGTTAAAGTATGTCAGAGGTAAAGATCTTTGACAAAAGATATCCCATGCTTAAAACCACAAAAATAGTACGAAGGCAATAGTGGCTCTCGCATCTCTCACATTAGATTCGTAGGGGATGATTAAAAAAGGTAAGCATATTACCTTGATATGCACTTCTCTTTTTTTTTTTTGCTCGGCACCTTGATATGCATTGTTGGGCAAGACAGCTTAAGCTTTTGGGAGTGGTCTCAAGCCAAGGTTCCACCGATTCAGGGTCCAAGCATTGTTATGTGAATATTCTACGGTTACATTTGAATTCTACCTACATTTTGCATGTGCAGACCATATTCATAATAGTGCATTCATAGTTTCATTTCTCTCTACATAAACATGGCAAGTGTTATTGTTATGAGAGAGAGAGAGAAAAGTGTATATGGTGTTAATGAACCCCAACACAAGTCAATATTATTTATATTAATGTGTACCACATTACATGACTAAGATAGGCGATGTGGGACAAACGTCAACTACTAATATAAACATATTCTAACACTCCCCCTCAAGCTGGAGAATAAATATCAAAAAGTCTCAGCTTGTCACAAAGAAACTTCAATCGCGGCTTGAACAACGGTTTAGTAAATATATCAGCTAACTGGGCACCGGTAGACACAAATGGAGTAGCAATCACACCACCAGTCAACTTTTCTCGTACAAGATGACAATCCACCTCAATGTGTTTAGTCCTCTTATGAAACACTGGATTGGAAGCTATGTGAATTGCAGCTTGATTATCACAATAGAGATTCATAGGCACCTGCACAGGGAATCCTATCTCTTCAAGAAAAGAACGTATCCACACAACCTCACATGTTGTGTGAGCCATAGCCCCGTACTCTGCCTCTGCACTAGACCGCCCAACTACGGTCTGCTTCTTACTTTTCCAATTAACAAGATTCCCACCAAGAAAGATACAATAGCCTGTAGTGGATCTCATGTCAGATGGTCCACCCGCCCAATCAGAGTCAGTGAACGCCTCAACACGTGAGTGTCCATTAGCTCTATATAACAGACTACGTCCTGGATGGGTTTTGAGGTACTTAACAATTCTTAGAACAACTTCCCAGTGTGGAGAGCGAGGAGCTGACATAAACTGACTAACCAAACTAACCGCAAATGAGATATCTAGACGAGTAACAGTAAGATAATTCAGCTTCTCAACCAAGCGACGGTATTGATCCGGACTAGAAAGTAACTCCCCCTGATCAGCACACAATTTGACATTAGGATCCATAGAAGTTTCAACTGGCTTTGACCCCAGTAAGCCAGTCTTATTCAGAATATCCAGCACATATTTCTTCTGTGACAGATTAATACCATCCTTAGACCGCGCCACTTCGATACCCAAGAAATATCTCAATTTGCCTAAGTCTTTAGTATGAAACTGACGATGTAGAAACAATTTCAAGTCATCAATACCCTTTTGATTGTCACCTGTAATAATAATATCGTCTACATAGACGATCAACAATATTTTCCCTTGATCAGATGTGAGAGAGAAGACAGAATGATCAGAATGACAACGTTTCATACCAAATTGCAACACAACATCACTAAACTTGTCAAACCATGCCCTAGGAGACTGCTTAAGCCCATATAGAGCTTTGCGAAGACGACACACCTGATTACGCTCCCCCTGAGCAACAAACCCTGGTGGTTGCTCCATATATACTTCCTCTTCGAGATCCCCATGGAGGAAGGCATTTTTGACATCCAATTGAAATAACAGCCAGCCAAGATTTGCAGCCAGAGAAATAAGAATCCAAACAAAACCAAGTTTGGCAACAGGAGAGAAGGTCTATGAGTAGTCAACCCCATAAGTCTGGGTGTAGCCTTTGGCAACAAGGCGAGCTTTATGGCGCTCAACAGTGCCATCAGGAAGATACTTGACAGTAAATACCCAACGACAACCAACAGTAGTCTTACCAGCAAGAAGAGGAACCAACTCCCAAGTCCCATTATGATGAAGAGCAGACATCTCATCCTCCATAGCTGTCCGCCACTCAGACACAGATAAGGCCTCCTGAACAGTGTTAGGAACAAAAACAGAGGAGACCGAAGTAGTAAAAGCACGAAAGGACGGGGATCAATGATTATAGGAAACAAAGTGAGCAATAGGATGTACAGTACAAGACCGAATACCTTTACAATGGGCAATAGGACGATCAAGGTCGTCGGGATTGCGCAACGGAGAGGAAGACGAGGCAGTGAGCGAAGGTGGGGCTGCGGGTGGGGACGGCTCGGACGGAGGTGGAACCTGCTGACGATGATTTACCTGCAAAGGTGGTGATGAGGGAACAGTACTGGGGGGAACAGTACTAGACGGGACACGTATAGGACACACAGACTCATATGCAAGCAAATCATTGGGAGAAATAGACTCCGAATAAAAAGGAAGTGACTCGTTAAAGGTGACATCAGCACACACAAAATGACGACGTAAAGACGGAGAGTAACATTTATAGCCTTTTTGAGTGCGAGAGTAGCCAAGGAAAATGCACCTAATAGAGCGAGGGTCAAGTTTGCTCCGGTCAGGATCTAGAGCATGGACATAACACGTGCACCCAAAAATCCAAGGAGGTAATGAGTGGAGTGGATGACCAGGAAACAAGACTGTATGACGTATCTCACCTCCAAGGACAGTAGAGGGCATACGGTTAATCAGATAACAAGCGGCAAGAACCACATCAGTCCAGTAAGACTTAGGAACCTGCATTTGAAATAGCAATGCACGCATAACCTGTGATAAATGTCGAATCTTGCGTTCGGCAACTCCATTTTGTTGTGGAGTCCGAGCGCACGATGACTGATGGGTTATACCATGATCATCAAAAAACTGAGATAATGTGTTATGAAAATATTCGCGTGCATTATCAGAACGAAATATATGAATGCAAGTATTAAACTGATTTTTTATTTCCATATAAAATGAGTGAAAAATAGACTTCAACTCTGATCTTGTTGTCATAAGATAAAGATATGTAATACAAGAGAAATCATCAACAAAAATAACATAGTACTGAAAACCAAAAACATTAGGCACATGAATAGGCCCCCAAATGTCTGGATGAACTAACTCAAAAGGACTCGACGCACGACGCTCAACTCTAGGATAAAAAGGTACTCTACGGTGTTTACTAAACTCACAGACTTCACATGACAACTCTTTAAGAGAAGAACCACAGGAGGGCACTAGACGCTTCAAAGTCTGAAGTAAGGGATGTCCAAGCCGACAATGTTGCTGATAGGAGGACTTTGTGGACTGAAAAGCAACAGATTTATTGGTCAAGTAGTACAGCCCACCACGCTCAACACCGCCTCCAATCATCCTCCCCGTCTTGAGATCCTGAAACACACAACCATGAGAAGAAAAGGTGATGGTATAGTTTAAAGATTTTGTAAGTTGACTAACAGACATCAGATTAAAAGGTAAACGAGGGACATGTAACACTGAGTGCAAAGTGAGAGATGAAGAGACTGGAAAAGAGCCTAATCCAGTGACCTCAGTAGTAGAACCATCTGCTAATATGAGATTTTTGACCAATAGATTGACAATTAGACAAAATAGTAGAGGTACCAGTCATATGATTAGTAGCACCAGAATCAATAATCCAAGGAGAAGGAGAAGAGGCAACACAAGCAATAGAGGAACCTGTCTGAGCGAACGTAGCTATGGAAGAAGAAGCTGCAGCAGCAGAAGGCTGAAGGGACATGAGACACTGGTACTCCTCTGCTGAAATAGTCACACTGCTATCGGTAGAATGAGTAAAATGCCCAGCATCCTCAGAATGAGCAACCTGATGAGCCTGAGGAAAACCATGAAAATCATAATAGTAGTCCACTGTATGATTTGTACCCCGACAATGAGTACAGAATCTGGTACCATGGCCACGACCAGAACCACCGCGACCAGAACTACCTCCCCCTGACGTGCGACCATGACTATTTCCACCACGACCACTGGACCCAGAATCACCACGATTACCAGAACTGTTACCTGAATCATAGCCCCCAGAACTTCAACTACCAGAACCACGACCACGACTGCTAAACCCAGAATCACGGCCCCGACCCTGGCCATTACTTGATCCAAAACCACCAGAAACAGCTAAAGCAGAACGATTAGGTGGTGGCTGAGAAACAGAACCAGCATCGGAATAAGAAGTCTGGCGAAGACGTCTAAACACCTCATCGAGAGAGGGCAACTCTCTCTCTCCCAGTATCTGTGACCGAACTGGATCATAGTAGGACGACAAACCATATAGAAATCGAGCGACTTCCAAACGCTCACGCTGACGCTCCATAACCTGGGAATCACTCGCGATAGGCTCATAAACACGGAGTTCCTCACAAATCCCACGAAATTTAGAATAGTAGTCCTCCAAAGATCCATAACCGATGGACAAAGAAAAGAACTGGTGGTGAAGATCATACGTACGCCGAAGATTATTAACACCAGAATACATCCCGGCAAGCCGATTCCACACTTGTTTGGCAGTGTCGAGATAAAATAGAGGAGCACTAATCTGGGGTTCCATACTATTCCACAACTCGACCAGTATATGACAATTCTCAGCTTCCCTATCACTATAGTCCTTAGCCTCTTTGGCAGGAGGATCATTCGTCAAATAACGAAACTTGCGCTCACCCATATAATAAACCTTAACAGCGCGAGACCAAATAGCATAATTATGTCCATTCAAAGGAACAGAGGTAATGGAATCCATGTCACGACGCCGAGAGGAACTAGAAGTACCAGAAGTATTACCAATAATAATAGATTTACCAGAATCAGACTGTTCTTCAGACATTGTGCCAAGTTAGAGAGAGACAATAACTCAATAACCACCAACAAACTACGAAGGAATCCAAAACCAACCAGTCAGAGAGGCAACAACCACCAATAAACAACCGCCAACCAACTAAGCAATCAACAACCTTCTACCAACAGAGCAACAACCAACAACAAATCACAATCTACTACGAAATAACCAAGGAAAACAACCCGACCAATATGAGCAGTACTGAACATGTCACTGCCAAAATCAACAACAATTATTGATCAACCCAACTTCCTCCAACCAGTAGTGACAAAACATAGAAAACAACAAATCGATTAAGGCATTACCACATCAGTTGATCAGACATGAACAAGAGCAGCAAGAACAATGTCCAAGAGTAACCAAACACCAGCAACCAGCAAGAACACACTCAACAAGCACTGACGAGGTAATTTAGATTCTCAAACCAGGACTTCTAGATCAAAGAACATCAAACCGAGGGTTTTCGAGTCCTGGGTATGCAAGTTAGAGTACCAACTATGGGTTTCGAACGTTAGGATTATGGTTTGGAACTGTTTCGAGGGTTAGGATGTCAATTTCGAAGGGTTTTGAAGGTCGATTTTGGTTGGGAGGTTGATTTTGAGGCTCGGTTTGGATTATTCAGAGATTTCGGGAATTGAGAAGTTTGAACAGTGGTTGTTAATGGTCAAAACAGGGTCGATTTAGGCTCTATGCATCTCGGTTTAGGGTTTCGAACTGAAAAGTAGTGTTTTCCGAATAAGAGAAGGTTGATGCTGTGATCTGATGATAGATACGAAGTTTAGAATTAGGGTTTCAAAGGTTAGGGACGACTGGTATGTACGGCAGGGTTTATGGGGGTAGGGTTTGGTTTAGGTATTGTACGGCAGGGATTATGGTGGTAGGTTAGGGTTTCGCTCTGATACCATGTTATTGTTATGAGAGAGAGAGAGAAAAGTGTATATGGTGTTAACAAACCCCAACACAAGTCAATATTATTTATATTAATGTGTACCACATTACATGACTAAGATAGGCGATGTGGGACAAACGTCAACTACTAATATAAACATATTCTAACAGCGAGGTTTGACATGCATTGTTAGACCAATTTCCTAACAACTTAAGCTTTTAGGACAATCAATGAATATCAAAAGCATGGTTCCATTAGGTCTGGGGGTTCAAATGCTGGAACCCATAATCTCCGTCATTATGGTTATGCTCATAGTTCATATTCCTGCAACTTGATCTTTTTTCTCTCCACCTCAAAAAACGTTGACCTAGGTGTAATGTGAGTGGTTGTATCTGTCTTCAAAAAAAAAACTTGACTTAGTGGGAATTAAGTTTCAACCCCTTACTCCTAGTGGTAAGGTAGTTTTCCTAAAAAAAATATACAGGGCATAAGAAAAACATGGGAGACAAGGAGAGGGGCTGATATAAGATAAACAGGAAAGACAAGGATAGGGACTTAACAACATTGTTGGAGTTTGAACTTTTCCAACACCAAGTCGCAACAATGAGCTGATTTGAGATGTTGGTGGGGTTCAGATCGTTGCCAAAACCTGCTTCTAGAGTACACAAATTAAAATTAAAAAATAGCAATTGAATCATTCTACCCAATGGAAATGCTGACCAAGCACACCATCACACTGCCTTAAGACAACTTTTAATTGAAAACAGAAATTAAAATGTGAAAAAACCGCTGAGGTGATTTCAAAGAAAATACACTTTCTCGCTCACCATCTATGAAGCATCGACACTTCTAGAGGTCGCCGTGTACACGTATCTGTAGACACCCCAATTTTGATGACTTGTGCATCCCCGATGATGAAAAGAAGGCGCGAAATGTACCTTGGAACGGATACTTGGACGGACGGATCAAACAAGCCAAAACCCAAACCCACCTGAACCGTACGGCCCAAAACCTTGAACCGTGCGGCTTAAAATTCTTTTTGCACCGTGCGGTGTTTCACTATGCACCGTACGGCACAAGTTTTGTCATCGTACGGTATCCTTGTCCCATCAACGGGATTCTCGGATTCCTCCAGCAGCTCAGAGCGATGATGATATTCGATTAATCATGATATTTGACAATGATGAAGACTTCTTTGCGTATAAACCTTGCCCACCTTGGCCTATAAAATGGACGCCATCCAGCGGTCTAAGGGGTTCGATCAGAGAGAAACTTCAATCAGAGAGAAAGCTCAAGGAAAAACCAGTGAAAACCAACCGAAACTTCCCACAGAAATTATTCTTGTTCCAAAACCCCGTTACTCTATTCATACTCATCCGAAACCCGCAAACACTTCGCTCCACAGAACCAGAAAGTTACAAGGTCCATTTCAATTCGGTCAAATCCGTTTCAAGGTATAAAATCCGTGATTGAATCGTAGCAATCTTCTGAGGGGAAGTCTCTACCGGGCTTGAGGAGAGCTCTGTAGCTCTTCCTCAAGTCCAAACGGAGATATTTTAACGAAATTCAAACCTCTCGGGTGCGTGTTGCGTGACATCGTCCATTGTCGCGGGATGCCATCCTTGAAATGAGGTACATTCACTCACTAAAACCATTTTTCAAACCTACTTTTATCAATAAATAACATGGTTTTTGCATAAAAACAAAGGTCGGTTTCAATCGGGCAAAATGGAAATTTTTGGAATTGACAACGCGCAGAGGCACCGTACGGCATCCTAGGTGCACCGCGCGGTGTACATTGATACGCCGTACGGCGTCACTGGAAAAATATTTTGAATGCTCTGTTTTCTGGAATCTGATGCTCTGTTTTTGGGAAAAACCAGTGGGGTAAATTGCACTTAACCCCCTTTACTTCATGTTTTTGCATTTATATCCCCTCTTAGTTAATTTTCTCGCATTTATCTACTTGATTGTGTGTTGTTTGGTTTGTTATCGTTATTTATTCCTTTTAAGCATGTTATTATCTGATATATTGTTTATGTGAAATAAAGTTTTTCATGAAATCTTTTCAAAGAACAATCCCACAAATGTTTAGTAAAGACCGGAAAATTCCGGGCACGCGGGGTGCATTTTTCGAACAAAACCTTCCCCGCGGGTAACCTGGCTCCCGAACCCAAATCTCTATTTTTCGCAGATCAAACCCTTTTTCAGCGGCACAAGAGTCATTATTTTTCTAAACGGTTCCTCGGGTAGCCAACATTCTCCAAAGAATTAAACCCCGGGTGGCGACTCTAAACTTCTCTTCATTTCCCGGATCGCCTTTTTCATAACCAAAACTCCGTGGACCATTTCTTCTTTTCGCTTCCCGCGAAAAAACCAGCGTCCACAAAATGGCGACTCCGCTGGGGATCGATATTTTTTAAATTAATCTCTATTTTGACGTTTTACACTTGCAAAACGACCCTTTCGAAAGCTTGACACCAAGTACGTGCTTCATGTCGTACTAGAAAGGATTGATGTCAGGGTGAAAGCCCGATCAGTCTGGACTGGAGCTTTCCAGGTTGTTTGCATGAGTAAAATTTCAAGGTTTTGATTAATTTAAAAGGCGAGCCAAACTTGAAAAATATTTGTGGGATTTTTGAAAGATTTTATTGTTAAACTTTTGCATTGCACGTGCATGGTTACTAGCCTCGCCGCTGCATCTTGGTTACCCTACCCGGCTTGCTGGTGTTAGGACATCCCAGGATTCTCGGCAACCTTGGACGATGATGAGTCAGCCTGCAGTTATTACCCTTGCCACGTCAGTATTCTGTGCAAAGGGGAGGCAAATATTGGCTCTAGTCTGGGGAACCCCCTCAAACCAAAACCGGCCTCTGCATATAGATATCCTTAGAACTTTCCAACCTAAGACAGGAACCCATAGGGTAGGATTTTGTGATATACTCTGCTACGTGTTTACTGTTTTCCCATGTCCTGTCAGCATGCTACCTGTTTACCGCTTTTGCACATACCATGCTAACTTGTTTACCGCTTTTGTATATACTGCTATCATTCTGCATGCACACACTTTAGCATAAATCTTTTGGTTAGTCAGACCTTGAATTGTCACTTTTCCCGCGGTCTTAAGAGGTTGTCCTGCCCGATGATGAGTCGTGCATCCCAATGCACGTTTTACTGATTAATTTAGTCCTTAGAATAATAGGACTTAGGAAAATCAAATCACTTTGATCCTTAACAATTCCTTGACAACGACCTAACAGAAATTAGAAACAATTGACCCAAGCTGGGGCAATTGTTCCTAAAGTCAAAGTTGGATCCTTGAAAAGGAATCATTGAGAACAAAGTTGATTTAATTTCCCCGAATCCATCTGTCCTAAACAAAGGATACACTGTCAAAAGAAACACTGAGGATCGGGACAGCCTTTCTAAGACCCATTTTGCATAGTCTAGGAGACTTTAAATCTTTGGAGTTTGAAACACCTCCAATGTCAGCCGTGCTCGAACGGCTCCTCCTTGTGATTTTATCGCATTTCTATCCAGATTTCAACAACCCCATTGCTTTGTCTTGGATGGTCACGAAAGTTGATTGGCTCTGGTTCCAATACACAGGAACTTAACCTACTGAGTAGTCGACCTACCCATGGCTGTTGAAAACTTTTTGAAACTTAGGGTGACATACATGGCACAAAAACGACATTCTCCTTTTTTGAAATAAAATGGCGGCACTTCTAAGTCTGCTTTTGCTTTACTGTAAGTGCTAAGCGATTCGTCAAAGCGAGAAGAACAACATACCCGGTTGGACCCGACCTCCTAAACAACGGTTAATTCGAACTCAGTCAGAAGCACGACATTTAGGTTCAACAGGTCCTTCAGAGATGTCAAATGAACAAGCAAATAAGAATGAAGTTGAAGCTCTCAGGTTAGCCTTGGAAGAACAGCGAGAGCACAACGAAACCCAAATGGCCAAATTGCTACTTCTGATACAAGGATTGACCACTAGAAACCAGCCACCACAGGGTCCAGGGGAGCGACCACCGTTGCCTCCTGTAAAATTAGACAAAATAATTGAGAGGCAAAAAGTAGGGTTCTGTTCTCATTACGTAGTACTTATACAAGAGTACAAGAGATAAATTACACTATGAACCTAAACTACTAACTTAATTGCAAAAGTAGACAAATACAATCTAATTACACATTTACAGCCACAACTTAACACTCCCCCTCAAGTTGGTGCGAAGATATCAATCAAGCCCAACTTGAACACAATGGGGTGGAAACTCTTGCTGCCAAGCCCTTTTGTGAAAATATCAGCTAATTGATTCTCAGATCGCACAAAAGGCATACATATCAACCCCTCGCTCAACTTCTCCTTGATGAAGTGCCTGTCAACCTCTATATGCTTCGTTCTGTCATGTTGAACAGGATTGTGGGCAATGTTTATGGCAGCTTTGTTATCACAGTAGAGTTTCATAGGACCATTATCAAAAATTCCCAAATCATGTAACAAAGTTTGGAGCCACAAGAGCTCACAAACACCATGAGCCATAGCTCTATACTCTGCTTCCGCGCTTGACCTGGCAACTACTGATTGCTTCTTACTTCGCCAAGTAACCAAATTGCCCCCAAGAAAAGTGCAATAGCCAGAAGTAGAGCGTCTATCATCCACAGAACCAGCCCAATCAGCATCAGTAAACGCCTCCAATCGCAGGTGACCGTGATTAGAGAATAGAATTCCTTTTCCTGGAGCTGATTTGAGATACCTCAAAATACGATAAACTGCATCCAGGTGTGAGGTACGAGGATCATGCATAAACTGACTAACAACGCCCACTACATAAGTGACATCCGGTCTTGTGTGGGCTAAGTATATCAGTCGACCAACCAGTCGCTGATATCTCTCCTTATCCGTGCGCTCCCCTGAGTCTCCACTAAGCTGATGATTTGCCTCAATAGGAGAATCTGCAGGTCTACAACCCAACATACCTATTTCTTCCAATAAATCAAGTATATACTTCCGTTGGGAGATAAAAATCCCTCTATCAGACCTTGCCACCTCCATTCCAAGAAAGTATCGCAGTGATCCTAAATCCTTAATCTCAAACTCTCGAGCCAAACTAGACTTGAGATTAAGGATCTCATCCACATCATTGCCTGTCATTATTATATCATCAACATAAACAATAAGGACAACAATCTTACCAATACCTTTCTTGATGAACATAGTATGATCTGCATGACTTTGTTTGTATCCAAATCTCAACATAGCCTTCGAAAATCTGCCAAACCAGGCTCTAGGTGACTCCTTCAACCCATAAAGAGCCTTTTTCAGTCGACACCTTTCCCTCAGTCTGAGATGAAGAAAAACCAGGTGGGATAGCCATATATACCTCCTCCTCTAACTCACCATGGAGGAATGCATTCTTCACATCAAACTGTTGGAGAGGCCAATTTAAATTGGCAGCACATGAGAGTAGAGTTCGCACAGAGTTCATCTTTGCTACTGGCGTAAATGTCTCCTCGTAGTCAATACCATATGTTTGAGTGAAACCCTTGGCAACAAGTCTCGCCTTGTATCGCTCAACTGTACCATCAGCATTTTGCTTAACAGTGAAAATCCATTTACATCCCACTGGTTTCTTTCCTTCCGGAAGTGATACTAGGTCCCAAGTGCCATTCTTTTTCAAAGCTGTCATCTCCTCTACCATAGCTCCTTTCCACTTAGGTATCATGAATGCATCCTGCCAATTCTGTGGAATAGATATAGAAGAAAGAGACGAAACAAAGGCATGGTATGAAGGAGATAAACGATCATAAGAGACAAACTGGGAGATGGGATGTTGAGTACATGATCTAACACCTTTCCGAAGAGCAATAGGAAGATCATCAGAATTATCAAGAGGAGGTTCAATGAGAGACGAGTCATTACCAGATGAGTCAGCTGAGGAATCTGGAACTGGAGCAGGAGATTGTAGTTGACAAGGTGGTATCACACAAGTGGACTTCCCATGTTTTCTGCTGTAGGTCTTGAGGTTAGACCGTTGCAGCCGGTGTTTATATTCCTCATCATCACCACCTATGTCATGAGTTGCTCTTTCGGCAGATATTTGTTCCTCTCCAGACTTTTCTTTCTCCCCCTCCCCATGATTATACAGCAGTTGCTCCCCCTCACCATAAAACATCTCTTCCTCCTGCCTATGCTCCCCCTGAAGAGATGGAGTGGAGGGAGAAAAAAAGGACTCTGTTTCCCAAAAAGAGACATCCATAGACACAAAAAATTTCCTAGAATGAGGATCATAACATTTGTAGCCCTTTTGAGTAGGAGAGTATCCAATGAAAACACATTTATGGGCTTTAGGACCTAGCTTGCCACCTGAGGGATGAGGAGCATGAACAAAACACACACAACCAAAAACACGTGGGGGAAGAGTTGTGGCACGAAAAACGCTAGGAAGGCACTCAAGGGGAGTTTTAAAGTTAAGAACACTGGATGGCATGCGGTTAATAAAATATGCTGCAGTCAAAATGGCTTCTCCCCACAAATATTTAGGAACATTCATGGTGAATAACAGAGAGCGAGCTACCTCAGTCAATTGACAATTTTTGCGTTCGGCAACTCCATTTTGTTGTGGAGTGTCAACACAAGTCGTCTGAAAAAGAATACCATTTTCATCTAAATAAGCTTGAAAACTCTTATCTATATACTTAGTGCCATTATCACTCCTAAGAATTTTAATACTCATATCAAACTGAGTGCGAACCAGTGAATGAAAAGATTTAAAACAAGAAAACACTTCACTTTTCGACTTAAGTAAATACACCCAAGTAGCACGAGAATAACAGTCAATGAAAGTGACAAACCACCAAAAACCTTTAAGAGATGGAACAGGGGAAGGACCCCAAACATCAGAATGAATAACCACAAACGGAGAATCACTTCTTTTATTAATAGGTGCATAAAAAGAACGTTTATGTTTACCAAGCTCACATGCTTCACAAAAAAACTTACTCCTAGAACAATGTTTAACTAAACTAGGGAAAAGTTTTTCTAAAATCCCATAGGAGGGATGACCCAATCTACGGTGCCACTGATGTAACATAAAAAAGGCTGAACTCGTATCTGCTTGCAGAGCTAGACCACATGACAAAGATGGTTGAGGTGTAGATTCCAAGAAATAGAGGTCACCATGTGCTCTACCACTACCAATCACTTTCCCCGTTCCCAGTTCCTGAAAAACACAATGAGTAGGAAAAAATGTCACAGAACAGTTTGCAGAACGAGTGAGACTACTAACAGACAGAAGATTAGTGGCAAAATTTGGAATATGTAGAACTGAAGAAAGAGAAATAGAAGGAGAATAGTGAATCGAACCTTTCCCTGCGATAGCAGAGAACGACCCGTCTGCTATTCTGACCTTATCCTTACCCGAACAAGTAGAGTAAGAATCAAATACAGAGGAACAACCTGTCATATGATCTGAAGCACCAGAATCTATAATCCAAGGGATAGCAGAAGAGGCAGTGAACGCATTTGATGAGATACCTGTGTGAGCAAAATAGGATGAAGTGGGAGCTGCTGTGTGTGGTAGATGAAGAATCAGCCCGAGCCATAAGGCGCCTGAGAGCTTGCATCTCCCCTTGAGAAAAACCACCAGTATGATCTGAAGTCACCTGAGCCCCAATACTAAATCCAGAGTCAGACGAGGTAGCAACTGCAGATTTAGAGACATGAGCCTGTGCCTGAGAACGTATTGTACCACGACCACGACCACCACGTCCACCCCCTCGCCCACGAGGGGGCCAGCCATGTAACTTCCAGCAAAAATCCCTAGTATGACCGGTGTTATGGCAATAATCACACTGAAGTGACTCACGATCAGTAGACCCACTGCTAGCACCAGACTGTGACTTACCACTCTGTGAAGTGGGAGTAAACCCTCTGCTAGAACCAAACTGACCCTGAGGACTGGCAACCAAGGCAGAACCATCAGAAATAGGAGCATGCACCATAGCTCCCCTCCTACTCTCCTCCTGCTGAACAATAGCATAAGCTTCACCCAGAGACGGAAACGGAACACGACCCAGCACTTGCACTCTAATTGGATCATACTCCATGTCAGGGCCAGCAAGGAAGTCATAAATACGCTCTTTCTCTAACCTCTTCAACCAATTAGTAGCATCCTCAGTACAAACAGCCTGAAATCCCTGATAAAAATCGAATTCCTGCCACAGTCCACTCAACTCCGCAAAATACTCAGCTACAGACCGATGGTGTTGATCTAAATTACGGAGTCGCTTCCTCAACTCAAAACACTGTGCATCATTACCCTGCTGAGAATAGGTGTGAGCTGCAGTAGTCCAAATCTTGTGTGGAGTATCAAGGAGCAAAAAGTTATGACGAATTTCAGCTTTCATAGAGTTGAACAACCAGGTCATGACCAAAGATCTTTGAGACTTAAATTTCTTTAGGGCAACAGCCTCTGTAGGTTGAGTGATAGGACCCTCTATGAATTCTGACATCTCTTTGGCTTCAATAGCCAAAGTGAAGGTGCGAGACCAAAGCAAATAGTTCGTACCATCCAATTTAACTGGACAAATATCCAAAGGAACATTCTCCAATTTTCTTTCAAATTGGCCTGACACATCCTTAATGCCAGAAGTCTCAACAATTTTTGAATCGTCAGACATATCGAAATCAAACTAAGAACGATAAATAGGGCTGGAAACAATTCAAACAGCAACAAAACAGGGAATCTGATGTTACCAAGTGTTTTTGTCGAAGAGAGAGAGAGAGACTAGTCAGATTAATAGAGGACCCAGTCAATATGAGTGTTGTAGAGACCGTACGAAGAAGACCCAATCACAGTCGAGATGAATAGTAGCCGCGATGAACAGTAGCCGCGATGAACAGTAACTCGATGAACAGTAGCGCGATGAACAGTAACTCGATTTTAGGGTTTTCTGGTCGTGGGTTTCGTTGATGGTGATAGTGATGACTGATGGATTTTGACGTGGAGGAGAATACTCACTCAACTCACAACAATGGTGGAGAATACTCACACACGACAACGTAGCGATTAGATCGAAAGCTTTGATACCATGTAAAATTAGACAAAATAATTGAGAGGCAAAAAGTAGGGTTCTGTTCTCATTACGTAGTACTTATACAAGAGTACAAGAGATAAATTACACTATGAACCTAAACTACTAACTTAATTGCAAAAGTAGACAAATACAATCTAATTACACATTTACACCCACAACTTAACACTCCGCCAAAAAATTTAGACTTGGAAGCAATGATGGCTCAAATCACCAAACTTGAGGAATCAGTTCAGAAACAAGAAAAGGTAGCTGCCACAGGCGTCGATATGGACAAGTTGTGTCTATTTCCCGACGCCAAACTCCCGGAAGGATTCAAGCCCATAGCTTGGGAAAAGTTTGATGGAAGTGGGGATCCAAAAGCTCATCTGCAAACGTATGTGGGCACTCTGTCCATGTATAACATCGAGAAGAATGCCATGGGTCAAATGTTTCAGCAGACTCTGACAGGACCGGCACTACGATGGTTTCTGAATTTAGACATTTCAAAGAAAGGAAGCTGGGAAGATATTGGGGCAGCCTTCATGGCCCAATACAATTACAACATCCAGCTTGAGATGACCATTCGGGAATTGGATGCAACCAAGATGGGGGCAAACGAGTCATTTGCTGACTTCATCAAAAGGTGGAGAGGAAAGGTATCTCAGATGATAGACCGGCCCTCAGAGAAGGAACAGATGAGGATCATCACGAAGAACTTATTGCCAGATTTTGCTAAACACCTAGTGGTATTTCAAGCTACTGCAGACTTCAAAACCTTCTATGAGGCAGGCCTTGCCATTGAGGAGGAAATCCAGTCCAGCATTTTCGAGAAAAAGGAACCTGTTCCCAAAGCCAAATGGGTGTACCCTGGCAACACCGACACATTGTTAAGCAAAAACGATTATACCCAAGCCTTTTCCAGCTCCACAACCCAAAATTTTCAACCAAGCCATGCCTGTTAACGAAGTCAAACCAACCAAAATCACAACCCAAATCAACTGGTCCAAAGACCAACCAAGAACATTTTCTGAGTTCTCTGCATCCTTATCTTCGGTCAATAAAAAGCTTCTCATGGCCGGTCTCCTCAAACCACTTCAGCCAAAACCTCTACCTCAAAATTCCATCAAACCACAACTCAGATGCCTTCTGCACCTTCCATCAAGTGCCTGGTCATGTTACCGATGAGTGCCACCGCCTCCGTCATGAAATACAAGATCTCGTTGACAATGGATCCATCCCGGCTCCGCTGATGAAGCCAAACACTTCTCCGAACCAATAAACCACCAAGGACCATGCAATAGCCCAATCTTCCATGAGTCTTGGAAACATGCAAGTAAGGCCAAATCTTCAAGTCCAGTTTTCAAGTCAAGTCAAGTCTTCATTGTGTTAGGTTGTGTTTCGGGTCTTTCATGCTTTTTTGCATTCAAGTTTGTGTTTGTCTTCAAATTCTAGTCTGTAATGTCCTATTATTGTCAAAAAAACCAAAAATAGAGTCAGCATTGTAGTCCCGAACTACGTCACGACCTAATTCCTTGCAAAGGGATACGTAGGCAACCCTTAGTGGTTTGGTCGCAACTTTCATAAATCTATGTCACGCTTTTGTGTTAGAATTGTCGTAATAAACTTGAGTTTTTGCAATAATCCTTGAAAATTGAATTGTTTTCCACCATCATTTGAAATTCATGACAATCACTTCAAAACACGGGATGATTTTTGATTGAACCCTCACCTCTCACACGAAGAAGGAATTCCAGGCGCAATTCTCCGACGTCATCAAGAAGCAATGCTTTGACCAAAAAATAAATAAATAAATAAAGCCTGCTAGGTTGAAAACCCGCAAGGGCGACCTAGGCAAAAGTTAAGGCAAAAAGCTCGCTTGATCAAAACTTTGAAGTACGATCCAGGCAAAAGGTAGAGCATATATAGATTCTTTCTATCAAGTTGTGCATTTCAAAATGAAGAAAAAACGACGACTGGGAAAAAGCGAAAAAACGACGACTGGGAGAAATACCTGCATGACCATTTGAAGAAGATGCATACAGGTGATTGTACTTGAAAGCCATCCACTGTTCGCACATATATCTATCATTGCATGTATGATACGTATACTTTGATCAAGCACTGATTTCAAGTCTATGACCGTCTGTGATCGGTAATTCTAACTGAGAAAAGTGGACGTGCAGACCAAACATCATATATTGAAGAAGATAAGACCCCAAGAACAAACACAGAACCATGGATTATATTCAGGAGACAGTTAAAAAGTGATGCCGACCTAGAAAAGTAGATTCGCTTTAACATGTGGATCATCTAAACGATTCTTATCCACCATATACGGAACTTTCGCAGACAATGCTTCATTGTAGTTTTCCTAGAACCAAAAAGAGGATGATTAGAGAAAAAGTCAACAGACATTTCATGTGTTATTAATATAAACTTTGAAGATGAAGCCACGACAAACAACCAATAAATCATATAGCCAGTAAAAGAGTGCATCATCTATGTGTCCAAGAATCGGATTCATCGACTTCTCAAGCCCAAAGACTAGGGAACAGCAAACATTCAGATTTTTTTAATATCATTCTTTCATGTGCTTTGGAAAAACTCTGTTATTTAGGAGAGAGAGAGAGAGAGAGAGAGAGAGAGAGAGAGAGAGAGAGAGAGAGAGAGAGAGAGAGAGAGAGAGAGAGAGAAGTGTAAGGGTGTTCACAAACCCAAACACATAAGACTTTATTTATATTATGAGAGAGAAGAATACAATATGTAGCTAGACAATGTGGGACAAAAGCTATTCTAATACTCCCCCTCAAGCTGGAGAATAAATATCACAAAATCCCAGCTTGTTACATAAAAACTCTAAACGCGGTTTAAACAATGGTTTGGTGAAGATATCAGCCAACTGAGCTCTTGTAGGAACAAATGGAGTAGACAACACACCACCATCTATCTTCTCACGAACAATGTGACAATCAACTTCAATATGTTTTGTTCTCTCATGGAATACTGGATTTGAAGCAATATGAATCGCCGCTTGATTATCACAATACATAGGAATAGGTAACTCCACATCAAAACCTAACTCCTTGAGTAAAGCTCTCAACCACACAATCTCACAAGATGTGTGTGCCATGGCTCGATACTCCGCTTCTGCGCTGGACCTTGCGACCACTGTTTGTTTCTTGCTTTTCCATGTGACTAAATTGCCTCCAACAAAAGTACAGTACCCAGTAGTGGACCGTCTATCAGATGGTGATCCTGCCCAATCAGCGTCGGTAAAAGCTTCAACACGCAAATGACCATTAGACCGATAAAGCAAACCACGTCCAGGATGAGCCTTAAGGTATTTCACAATACGAAGACAAGCTTCCCAGTGTGGAAGACGAGGAGCTGACATAAACTGACTCACCACACTTACAGCAAAAGAGATATCAGGACGTGTATTGGTAAGATAATTCAACTTACCAACTAAGCGACGATACCGGTCTGGATGAGGAAATATCTCCCCCTGCTCAACACAAAGTTTCACATTAGGATCCATTGGGGTCTCCACAGGTTTTGCTCCCAATAAACCCTTCTCCTCAAGAATATCCAATGCATACTTCCGTTGGGACAAACTAATTCCATCCTTGGATCTTGCTACCTCAATACCCAAAAAATACCGTAGCTTTACCCAAATCTTTAGTATGGAACTGTCGCTGTAAAAACTGCTTCAACTCATCAATACCTTTCTGATCATCTCCAGTAATAATGATATCATCTACATACACAATCAATACTATTTTCCCACGCTCGGACTGAAGAGAGAAAATAGAGTGATCCGAATGAGATCGACGCATACCAAACTGCAGCACAACATCACTAAACCGACCAAACCAAGCTCAAGGGGATTGCTTCAGACCATATAAAGCTTTGCGAAGACGACAAACCCGAGAACGCTCCCCCTGAGCAACAAACCCAGGAGGTTGCTCCATATAGACCTCCTCGATCAGATCACCATGTAAGAAGGCATTCTTGACATCCAATTGAAATAAGGGCCGACCTAGATTAGCAGCAAGAGAAATAAGAATCCGAACAGAGTTTATCTTGGCAACTGGGGAAAAGGTCTCTGCATAATCAACGTCATAAGTCTGCGTATAGCCTTTGGCTACAAGGCGGGCCTTATACCGCTCAATAGTGCCATCCGGATGATACTTGACAGTGAATACCCAACGACAACCAACAGTAGTTTTACCAGCAGGAAGAGAAACCAACTCCCAAGTGCCATTATGATGAAGAGAATACATCTCATCCTCCATTGCTTTCCGCCACTCAGACACAGATAAGGCCTCCTGAACAGTGTTAGGAACAAAAACGGAAGAAACCGAAGTAGTAAAAGCACGAAGGGATGGTGACATATGGTTATATGAAACAAACTGAGCAATAGGATGTATAGTGCAGGACCGAATACCTTTACGATGGGCAATAGGACGATCAAGATCATCTGGATCTCGCAACGGAGGGGAAGACCGAGCGGTGGGAAGGTGGGTCTGTTTGCTCAGATGGCTCATGTTGCGATGGTGCTGGCTGAGATGGCACTGGTGGCTCAGGCAAGATAGCACTGATGGCTCTGGCGGAGATGGCACTGGTGGAACTTTAGTACGACGAACATACACCTGCAAAGGTTTTGGTGGAAGACCAGTACCTGAGGGAACAGCTATAGGAAACACAGACTCAGATGCAAGCCAAATCATTGGGAGTGACAGGCGCCGAATAAAATAGGAGTGACTCATTAAATGTGACGTCAGCACACACAAAGGGACGACGTAAAGATGGAGAATAACACTTATACCCTTTTTGAGTTCGAGAGTAACCAAGAAAAATGCACCTAATGGAGCGAGGGTCAAGTTTGCTCCGGTCAGGATCTAGAGCATGAACATAACATGTGCACCCAAAAATTCGAAGGGGTAATGAGTGAAGGGGACGACCGGGAAACAATACCTTATGGGGTATCTGACCTCCAAGAACACTAGAGGGCATACGATTAATCAAATAGCAGGCAGTGAGAACTGCATCACTCCAATAAGACTTAGGAACTTGCATTTGAAATAACATTACACGCATAACTTCTGATAAATGTCGAATCTTGCGTTCGGCAACTCCATTTTGTTGTGGAGTCCGAGCACAAGAGGACTGGTGGATAATACCGTGATCATCAAAAAATTGAGAGTTTTTTTTAAAAAATATTCACGGGCATTATCAGAACGAAATATGCGGATGCAAGTATCAAACTGGGTTTTGATTTCCATATAAAATGACTTAAAAATAGAAGATAACTCGAACCTCTTTTTCATGAGATAAAGATAGGTAACACGAGAGAAATCATCGACAAAAATAACATAATACTGAAAGCCAAAAATGTTAGGAACATGCACTGGACCCCAAATATCATAATGAACTAACTCAAAAGGACGCGATGCACGACTCTCAACCCTAGGATAAAAAGACACTCTATGATGTTTGCTAAACTCACAGACTTCACATGGCAAAGCATCCACACGGTTACAGGAAGGCACTAGCCTTTTGAGGTTCTCAAGTTATGGATGACCAAGACAACAATGATGTTGATATGGTGACACTGATGACTGAAGAGCAACAGAGCTAGGGTGAACATCATCGGTAAAGTAATGCAGGCCACCACGTTCAACACCGCCACCAATCTTCCTCCCCGTCTTGAGATCCTGAAACACACAACCATTAGGGAAGAATGTGACTGAGCAATTCAAAGACTTGGTAAGCTTACTAACTGACATAAGATTTAATGGAAAACGAGGAACTTGCAATACGGCGTCCAAAGTAAGAGAGGAAGTAACATGAACAAAACCCAAACCAGTAACATTGGTGGTAGAACCATCAGCTAAGGTAACACGAGATGGTTTACCAAGAGACTGACGACCAGAGAGAATGGAAGGAGTACCAGTCATATGATCAGACGCACCAAAATCAATAACCCAATTATTAGAAGAATGAGAAGACGCTATGCAAGCAACGGAGGAACCTGTCTGAGATAATGTAGCAATGGAAGAATTTGTCTGAAGTGATAGTAGGTGTTGGTACTGTTGATACTCCTCTGCTGAGATAGTCACCCTACTGTTGGCAGAAGAATGAGTAAACTGTCTAGCATCCTCAGAAATAGCAATCGGTTGAGCCTGGGGAAAACCATGAAGATCATAACAATACTCAACTATATGATTTGTACCCCCACAATTGGTACACTGTCGAGTACCATAATCAGAACTACCACGACGAGAACTACCTCCCCCTGACATGCGACCACAACCAAAACCACGATGACGACAGAAATTAGAACCACGACCACCAAAACCAGGAAGGTTGGCGGTGTGATGACGATGGATGGTGGGATATAGGTTTGGATTATGATTAGGGTAGGGTTAAGGGTGGCTCTAATACCATGTTATTTAGGAGAGAGAGAGAGAGAGAGAGAGAGAGAGAGAGAGAGAGAGAGAGAGAGAGAGAGAGAGAGAGAGAGAGAGAGAGAGAGAGAAGTGTAAGGGTGTTCACAAACCCAAACACATAAGACTTTATTTATATTATGAGAGAGAAGAATACAATATGTAGCTAGACAATGTGAGACAAAAGCTATTCTAACAAACTCTCTTCATAAAACAATAGATCATTACGCATAGTTGTTCAGCTCATTTTTTTAAAAGCAACAATGTCAAGGAAGTAGCACTGTTCCTGAGCTCAAATATACACCAACACGTTAAACTAAGACAGCGAGAAACCCTTCCTGGTTGGTGAAAGCAAAATCAGAATTTATTAGTTTGATAATTAGCAAAAAAAAGATGATCACAAATAGAAAACCACCTCATTATGCCTCATAGGAAGCTCTTCATATTAGGAAGAACCAGACAGTATGTGAAGGAAAACCTGCAACGAAAACAAATGTAGTGAAACATTGCTTAAAATGGGATGAAAATGGAAGTTATACCAGTAATATGTTGAAATTTTACTTCAAGAGATGTATCCAGGCCTATATTTGAACCAAACGTTGAAACAGTCATGTACTTCAGGTAATACTGAGAAGCTATTGAGCCCAACATCATAGGTTCCATGCTGTCTTCATTCATCTTCACACACCCACTGTCTTCCAGATCCTCAAAGGTATTTTGCACCAAGCTGCCGAACAAAATGGTTACAGAAAATTGCACTATAACAAAACCTTGGGTCATACAGTTTAGCAGGGAAACAAAGACAGCTGAAAGCCCGAGGGCTGAATATAGAAGTTGTGGTGTGATTCCATCCTCAGTCGATCATTGTTCCAAAGATGAAAATATCATAAACATGCACAATTGAACACTATAAATGCATCTAGTCCATTATTTCAGGGAACATGAAATGCATGTTTTGGGCAATCACTATAATCATTACGCAAAAAATGCAAATTGAGAATAGCAGGTATCCAGGTCCACTTTGTGCTTATTATGAGGCACACATGGCATCTTTATTTTGCTATTAATGTTAAGCAAGAGATTGTCTCTATGCATTGCTTAAGTTGAGACACCAAATCGCGCCTTCCACATCACCGAACTCGATAATCATTATAGACTAACAGAGTTTCAGTAATTCACTCCATATGCTCTGCTTGTTATCATCTGCATAAATATATTAATGGGTTTGATGCGCCTTAAATAAATCTTTCCAAACAGCCATGAAATAACCAATATTTTACTAGATTTTCATCTCAACTTCCAAGGGTACAAAACATTAAAAAAATATTTGGTAGTGTACATGACCAAATAAGTACAAAACAGTTTCGAAAACTTTTCTGTTTTCTCAAATTGGGTTGTCTTTAGAGAGAAAAATTATCTGAAAATTTTTTCAAATCAGTTTGCCAAACTACATTGGTGTTTAATGGAAACAGAAAATAGAAAAGCAAAACAAAAAGCAAACCAAACAGGTGATTAGCTACCATAAGTTACAACTTCTATTCAACTTCAAAGAATTTAGCATTTTTGTTTAAATTAAAAGAATCTAATGTTAATCATGTGAAGAAACCAAAGAAGCACTTCCAACAGCTAAACTAACACGGAAAGTTAACAACCTGGTCATATGCATTTTACATTTTCTCCATTTTACAATGTGCTCCCACAAGAATGTGAAAACGTGTTCTCGTGTAACCTCTCTTCAAGTTTCAGATAGAGGACTCTACTTGTTGACATCAACCTTGCATAGATGTTCAAAACATTTTCTGCCATTATAAGACAAAAGAAGACCATTTTTTCTCTTCCCAAACTTTTGTATGCATCTTCCCAATACTTAAAATGTGCCTCACATCCCAAGTGAGTGTGTGTGTGTTTAACACTGGATGTTCTTTCTCGATAGGTGTAAGTGCATGTAATCAACACAAATATAGTGAATGTAATCAACACAAACATAGGTGTAAATGTGTTAAATGAGGGGTATTCTTGTACTTGTACATTTGTCCATACATATATATAGTGGAATGAGAAGGGGGAGCCCTAACACCTCACATTTTTCACGCTTGTTTCTTCCTCCACAACTTTACATGGTATCAGAGCAGTTCCTGATGGATCTGGCTTTGTAGAGGAGGAACAACTGTGATTGTTCCTGGAAATCGACCTCCATAGTCGATGCTTGAGGACTAGATGTTACCCACAATGAACACCCACGATGTACTACGTTGATCAATTTTTGTAGATAACCATTGTATGTGCTCGTAACCTGCTGGGTATTGTTCGAACTTGTTGGGTTATCTCCGACAACCACTGTGCATCGTCCGACGAGCACCGTCGACCTCCGGCGGCCACTGTATGACCTCCGGCGACCACTGTATGACCTCCGGTAAGCCTTTTTAGGTCACGGTTAGCTCTATTTTGCTCTGGCGACCACTGTACAGTGTCCGACGAGTCCCGTCAACCTCTGTCGGCCACTGTACGACCTCCGGCGACCACTGTATGATCTCTGGTGAGTCCTTTTAGGTCACGGGTACCTTTGTTTTGCTTGGAAATCCTTCGGTTGTTTCAGAAAATGGACTGGGTGTCTCGTACTGACTGGACTTGATCTTCTGAGGTCACATTATACTCTTCCAGTCGATTTTATTGCTGATTACGGGAAGTCTCCGGTTGTTTCACTATTTCCTTGGGATTTTCTAGCAGTCTGGATTTTTTTTTTCTTAATTTGAGATATGACTGAGGCACCCAAAGACACTCCTAGCAGTAAGAATGAGGTGGGTCATTATGTGACTCAACATAATGCTCCATTAAACATTTTCCCTATTAAGTTGGATGGTTCCAACTATTTGCTATGGTCTCGGAGTTTTACCTTGGCCATCACAGCCAATAGTTTGTTGAAATTTATCACGGGGCCTGTTCCGGCACTAGCAGCTACTAGTCCAGATTTTGTGACATGGACTACTCAAAATGCTCAAGTCCTTACATGGTTATTCAACTCCATGATACCCACCATCAGCAATACCAACTTGTTCCTTGACACTCCACATAAGGTGTGGACTTCTGTGGCCCAAACCTACTCTCGAAAGGGTAATGATGCTCAAGTGTTTGATTTGAGAAGGAAACTTCGGGGGTTGGACCAAAATTATAGGTCCTTAGCCGAGTACTATGCAGATTTGAATGGAGTGTGGCAGGACTTGATTTCTATAAGAGTTTTCACACTACTTGTACTGTTGATGCCACTACGTATCAACAAATGGTTGAGAAAGACCGTCTTTATGATTTCTTGGCGAGTCTTGATGTGGAGTATGATCCCATTCGAGTGCAGGTATTAGGCCGTGTTCCTTTTCCCTCTTTAGGAGAGACATATGCCTGTGTTCAGGAGGAGGAGATTCGACGGAGTGCTATGGTACCTGTTTCCATTCCAGATCGCTCGGCTCTGGTTGCCATTCCTACTCTACGGGATGGTAAGGCTCAGGTTGGGGATAAGAGCAATTCTATTGATCGTGATTTGCTTCAGTGTGACTATTGTCACAAGACTCGACATACCCAGGAGTTTTGCTGGAAGCTCCATGGGCGTCCCTCTCGAGGACGGCGTGGAAGTCGAGGTGGTAGTCGAGGTGGTGGTCGAAGTTCTCATGCACATGTCTCGGAGTCTAGTGTGGAGACCTTGTCAGATTCTAGTGGAGGTCGGTCACACCCCTCAGCCTCAGATAGTTCTCATGGTGGTGCCCTTTCTCAGGGGGAGTTACAGACTCTTCAAACTCTTAGGCATCTTATGACGAGGCTTGACTCTCCATCTACTACAGCTTCTACTTCCACGACTTCTTCCCACTTTGCTCACACAGGTATTCAGGCTAGTGCCTTTACTGCTTCATCCTCACTTCCTTGAATAATAGATTCTGGTGCTACTAATCATATGGCAGGTTGTTCATCCTTCTTTGACTCATATTCTCCATGTTCTGGTAAGGATAAGGTCAGAGTAGCAGATGGATCCCTATCTTCGATTTCAGGGAAAGGTTCTATAAATTATTCTCCAACCATGTCACTTTCTTCAGTTCTTCATGTCCCAAGTTTTTCCACCAATCTTCTCTCTAATAGCAGTCTTACTCATTCTTTAAACTGCTCAGTGACATTTTTTCCTATTCATTGTGTCTTTCAGGAACTGGATACGGGGAGAATGATTGGCAGTGGTAAAGCTTATGGAGGACTATACTTTTTGGAGCCTGCACCTAATCCAGTCAGTCCACCTATGTCACGTGGCCAAGCTCTTGAAGCAGATGTGGGCTCAACTCTTCCTTTACTACATCAGTGGCACCATAGATTAAGCCACCCATCTTTTGGGATTTTGGAAAAACTTTTTCCTAGTTTAGTTAAGCACTGTACTAGGAGTAAGTTTTTTTGTGAAGTGTGTGAACTTGCAAAACACAAACGCTCATTTTATGCCCCGGTTAACCAAAGAAGTGATTCTCCTTTTATGGTTATTCATTCTGATGTTTGGGGTCCCTCCCCTGTTACCTCTCTTTTAGGCTATCGTTGGTTTGTTACCTTTATTGATTGTCATTCACGTGTCACTTGGGTGTACTTACTTAAGGCAAAAAATGAAGTTTTTTCGTGTTTTCAATCTTTTCACAAAATGGTGCGTACTCAATTTGATGCTAACATTGAAGTGCTCCGTAGTGACAATGGGACTGAGTATATTGATGGGAATTTTCGGGCATATCTGAATGACTCTGGCATTCTTTTTCAGACTTCTTGTGTTGGTACTCCACAACAAAATGGAGTTGTTGAACGCAAGAATCGTCATCTTGCTGAGGTAGCCCGTTCACTCTTGTTTACCATGAATGTTCCTAAACATTTTTGGGGTGAAGCTATTCTTACTGCAACTTTTCTTATCAATCGCATGCCATCCAATGTTCTTCAGTTCCAAACTCCTCTTAAGTTTCTCCCTGGTTGTTCTCGGGTCTCATCTCTTCCACCCAAGGTTTTTGGTTGTGTGTGTTTTGTCCATGCTCCTAAGCACCCTAGTGGTAAACTTGATCCCAAAACCCGTAAGTGCATCTTTCTTGGCTATTCTCCCAAAATGAGATACAAAGAGTTAAAACTCTTGATAATTATATTCTTAAAATGATAAAAAGCTTCCAAATGAAAGACACACACCCCTATTTATAGACTCAAGACCCTACTAACCCTAAATACACTATAAATGGCAATAGTACCCCTAAATTGAACTGCATCAAGATCTCTCATACATCCCACGGTAGATCTCTTTTCCACAAACTACATTCCTACCTTGTGAGAGCCTATGAACTACTACTCCTCGTTACAGCCTTATAGTCATAACAATTACTAATTGATAACTCGAAAGTTAATTAAGCTACAGCATTATCTTCCTTTAGAGATGAAAAACATCAAGAAGGCATGCACTTTATGGACTAAAAATGAAACTTATTTACAGCTAGAACATTTAGGAAAAACGTCCACTCGTTTCAGAAAGTGGTCACAAGAAAGTCTCTCATAGTTACTGTTAAATTAGGGGTTTAGTTGTTAGCTTTACTTCTTTCCAGGGGTATTCTTGTACTTGTACATTTGTCCATATATATATATATATAGTGGAATGAGAAGGGGTTGCCCTAACACCTGATAGATTCACAAACCTGTTCTCTCTCTCTCTCTCTCTCTCTCTCTCTCTCTCTCTCTCTCTCTCTCTCTCTCTCTCTCTCTCTCTCTACGTTATCTCACATGGTATCAGAGTTGTGGTCATGGCTGGGCTTGATCTGAGAGACTCACGTTTGTGACCGTACTAGACCATCGATCGTCTGAGGTGTTCTTGGTTCTCACGCTATTCTAGGCTTCCAGCAGTAGTCGATTACCACAGAGTTTTTCACTCCAACCACTGGGTCTCCACTCCGGCGACCTCCATTACCTCCGGCGACCCTCGCCTGGCACCGATGACCTCCGGCGACCCTTCGCCTGACGTCGGCGAGCGCCGGCAGTCCTTTTCTGGCTTCGAAACTTGGTGGGTTCCACTTGAAATCACTGTTTAACCTCAAACGAACACTGTACAGCCTCCGGCGAGGCTCGACAGGGTCTATACATGTAAGATAATGTAGAGAGAGAGAGAGAGAGAGAACACAGGTCTGTGAATACTGAGGTGTTAGGGCTCCCCCTTCTCATATCAATGTATATATATGGACAATGGTACATGTATAAGAATACCCTTAGGAAGAAATAAATCTAACATATACACTCCCCCTCAAGTTGGTGCGAAGATATCTATCAAGCCCAACTTGAATACAATGGGGTGAAAACTTCTACTACTAAGACCCTTAGTAAATACATCAGCTAACTGGTCTTCTGATCTCACAAAAGGCGTGCAAATTAAACCGTTGCTCAGCTTCTCTTTGATGAAATGCCTATCAATCTCAATATGCTTTGTTCGATCATGTTGAACAGGATTATGAGCAATGTTTATGGCTGCTTTGTTATCACAGTAGAGTTTCATAGGACCACGATCAGGAAATCCCAAATCACGCAAGAAGGTTTGGAGCCATAAAAGCTCACAAACACCATGAGTCATGGCTCTGTACTCAGCCTCTGCACTAGATCTACCTACCACAGACTGCTTCTTACTCCTCCATGTAATCAAATTCCCTCCAAGGAAGGTGCAATAGCCAGAAGTAGATCGCCTTTCATCAATAGAACCTGCCCAGTCTGCATCAGTGAAAGCTTCCAATCTCAAGGGACCATGATTAGAGAACAAAATTCTTTTACCTGGGGCAGATTTAAGATACCTCAAGATACGATAAACTGCATCAACATGACTAGTACGAGGTTCATGCATGAATTGGCTCACAACCCCCACAGCATAGGAAATATCTGGTCTAGCATGAGATAAGTATATCAGGCGACCCACAAATCTCTGATATCTCTCCTTTTCTATAAGCTGCCCACCATTGCTACCAAGACGATGATTGGCCTCAATAGGAGAGTCGGTTGGCTTACATCCCAACATACCAGTTTCTTCTAAGAGATCAAGGATGTACTTCCTTTGAGAGATAAAAATTCCTTTGTCAGATCTAGCCACCTCCATTCCAAGAAAGTACTTCATAGACCCCAAATCCTTAATCTCAAACTCTTGAGCAAGAAGAGCTTTAAGGCTAACAATCTCATTCACATCATCACCTGTCATGATTATGTCATCCACATAAACAATAAGAATGGCAATCTTACCATTACTTCTCTTGATGAACATAGTATGGTCAGCATGACTCTGCTTGTATCCAAATCTCAACATGGCTTTGAGAAACCTGTCAAACCATGCTCTAGGAGATTGCTTCAAGCCATAGAGGGTCTTTCTCAACCTACACACCTTTCCTTCTGTTGCAAAAGAGGAAAAACCTGGTGGTATGTCCATGTACACTTCCTCCTCTAGGTCACCATGGAGAAATGCATTCTTCACATCAAAATGTTGAAGAGGCCAATCTAAAGTAGCAGCACAAGAAAGTAAGGCCCGAATAGCGTTCATCTTGGCCTCAGGAGCAAATGTCTCCTCATAGTCAATACCATAGGTTTGAGTATAACCTTTGGCAACAAGCCTGGCCTTATATCTCGCAACCATTCCATCTGCCTTGTGCTTTTCCTTGTGCTTTACAGTGAATACCCATTTACATCCCACTGGTTTCTTCTCATTCAGGAGAGTTACTAATTCCCAGGTGTCATTCTTTTTCAAGGCTTTCATCTCCTCTACCATAGCTTCTTTCCACTCAGGTTTTATGATAGCTTCTTTCCAATCCTATGGGATAGATATAGAAGAAAGAGAAGAGACAAAAGCACGATACGAAGAAGATAAACGGGAATATGAAACAAACTGAGAAATAGGATGTTGGGTACAAGTTCTAACACCTTTCCTATGAGCAATAGGAGCATCAAGATCATCAACAACAGTAGGGAAAGGATCATTACCAGATGAGTCAGCTGAAGAGTCAGGAACTGAAGTAGGTGATGAAGATTGGCAAAGTGGTACCGCACATGTGGGTTTTGGCCTATCCAGTCTTTCCCGAACATCATGCTCTGCTCTTTCTGCAGGTAAAGGTTCTTTCTCCCCTCACCATGACAAGGTAAAGGATAAGACCACGACTCAGGAGTATGAAATGTCAACATCTCTTCCTGTCTATCATTCTCCCCCTGAAGAGATGAAGTGGACAGAGGATAAAAGGATTCTGTTTCCCAAAATGTAACATCCATGGAAACATATGTTTTGCGAGACTGTGGTACCCTTTATGAGTAGGAGAATAGCCAAGAAAAACGCACTTACAGGTTTTGGGATCAAGCTTACCACCAGGGTGCTTGGGAGCATGGAAAAAACACACCCACCCAAAAACCTTGGGTGGAAGAGATGAGATCCGAGAACAGCCAGAGAGGAATTTAAGAGGAGTTTGGAACTGAAAAACACTAGATGGCATGCGATTGATAAGAAAAGTTGCAGTAAGAACAGCTTTGATAGGCGCGTGGAAAGCTTGGTTTTGGGCGCCTAAGTAGGGTGGTTTAGCGCGTTAGACTGCGGGTTAATGTGTATTTTCCGTTTAATGCGTGCACAGTGGTGTTCTTGTTATTTCTGTGAGTTTTTCAGGTATTTTTGGTTTTTGGCGCGCTTTTTGCATGGCTTGAAGTGGAGTTGGCGCGGGGAACAAGGCTTGGGGAGTTGGATTTTGAAATACAGGCGAAGCCAATCGGTATCGATACCCCTATTTTCCGTATCGATACTAATCAGCTAAAAGGGAGCAATTTCTGTCCAGAAGGTCTAGTATCGATATCTCTAAAATCAGTATCGATACCTTATGCTTACGGGGTCAACGGTCAAATGAAGGGAATCGGTATCGATACCCCTATTTTCCGTATCGATACCGAGAGCTTACGGCCTAAGGCTTGAGACTACGTCGTTTTGTTGGTCGTAGAACTAATTCCATAATTATGTAGTTCGGTTTTCATTAGGATTAGGAGTTTTAGTATAAATACTCATGTTTTAACCCATGCTAGGGGGGACGAATTTTACCTAGGGTTTTGAGCTTTGAAGATTCGGCTACAATTTTCATTCAACTTCTACGTTCAAGTTTGATTTCCAGAATTCCAGTGTTCAGTTTAATTTGCGGATTGATTCTCAAGTTCAAGTTTTCTTCCCTTTTGCAATTTTACGGTATCGTTTTTTTTTCATTATTTTTATAACTTATTCGTTGAGCATGTTTAGATCTAAGATTAATTTGATTCTTGCAATCTTTACAAGCATGAGTGAGTAGTCGCTTCGAGTGCGGCTGAGGGGCGAAGGCGCCTACGTCTAGATTAATCAGTATTTCACCTCGGGGCTGAATTAAATCGATTTTCAAGCAATTTTGGGAACTGGAAACTTTTCTAACAAACAAACCCAGGCATTACCGGAATTCGAATGCGCACGGAATCTGGTGACAGGTGGTGCGCATTTGTTAGGAAGCCTTTCTCGTATTCTAAAATCAGTAAAAGGATTAATTGTGGCCCGAGTAAATACCGGTTAGGCTGGGCGTGGACGCTGGGTTCCCTCAACTGTGCTCTCTTTATTAATTTGCATTTAGTTAAATCAGCTTAGTAATTTAGTTAGTAAATTAATCTCATTGAACAAGGGGTGGCTACCTAAGAGCCAAGATAAACTGTGAACCCGTCATCTTTGAGTCCTGCACACGTTCGTCCGTCTCTGTGGATTCGACTCCGGTACTTCCGGATATTATGCTACATCGGTCGAGAGTCCTACGCTTGGGACGCGTCTTTATTTAAGTCACCCGAACGGTCAAGCATTGTTAGAGCTTGTCCCACATTGGTTAATTATAACCTCCAAAGCTAGTATATGAGCCTGGGCGGCCTCTCCACTCATAGCCAATTGGTTTTGAGTTGGATGCTTTAACATGGTATCAGAGCTAGGCTTTCGGAGGCTTTTGGACAAGACTTTGTTAATTGGTTGCCCCATTGTTTGTGCCTTATGTGCACCTTGTTTCGTTGTGATCCCAATGTTGTGGATCCATTGTTTAACTCTCCACGTGCGGGTCAGGGGTCGCACGTGCGGGGGAGTGTTAGAGCTTGTCCCACATTGGTTAATTATAACCTCCAAAGCTAGTATATGAGCCTGGGCGGCCTCTCCACTCATAGCCAATTGGTTTTGAGTTGGATGCTTTAACACTTCACCCCAAAAATGTTTAGGAACATTCATGGTAAACAACAGTGAACGGGCTACCTCGGCAAGATGACGATTCTTGCGTTCAGCAACTCCATTTTGTTGTGGAGTGCCAACACAAGAAGTCTGAAAAAGAATGCCAGAGTTATTCAGATATGCCCGAAAAGTCCCATCAATATACTCAGTCCCATTGTCACTACGAAGCACTTTAATTTTAGCATCAAATTGAGTACGCACCGTTTTGTGAAAAGATTGAAAGCACGAAAAAACCTTATTTTTTGCCTTAAGTAAATACACCCAAGTGACACGAGAATGACAATCAATAAAAGTAACAAACCAACGATAGCCTAAATGAGAGGTAACAGGGGAGGGACCCCAAACATCAAAATGGATAACCATAAATGGAGATTCACTTCTTTGATTAACAGGAGCATAAAAAGAGCGTTTGTGTTTTGCAAGTTCACACGCTTCACAAAAAAACTTATTCCTAGTACAGTGCTTAACTAAACTAGGAAAAAGTTTTTCCAAAATCCCAAAAGATGGGTGGCCTAATCTACGGTACCATTGATGCAATAAAGGAAGGGTTGAGCCCACATCCGCTTCAAGAGCTTGGCCACATGACATAGGTGGAATGACTGGATTAGGTGCAGGCTCCAAAAAATATAGTCCTCCATAAGCTTTACCACTGCCAATCATTCTCCCCGTATCCAGTTCCTGAAAGACACAATGAGTAGGAAAAAATGTCACTGAGCAGTTTAAAGAATGAGTAAGACTACTAACTGAGAGAAGGTTGGTGGAAAAACTTGGGACATGAAGAACTGAAGAAAGTGACATGGTTGGAGTATAATTTATAGAACCTTTCCCTGAAATCGAAGAAAGGGAACCATCCGCTACTCTGACCTTATCCTTACCAGAACATGGAGAATATGAGTCAAAGAAGGATGAACAACAACCTGTCATATGATCAGTAGCTCCAGAATCTATTATCCAAGGAAGTGAAGATGACGCAGTAAGGGCACTAACCTAAATACCTGAGTGGGCAAAGTGGGAAGAAGTAGCGGAAGTAGAAGCCGTAGTAGATGGAGAGTCAAGCCTGGTCATAAGACGCCTAAGAGTCTGTAGAGTCAGTAACTCCCCCTGAGAAAGAGCACCACCATGGGAACTATCTGAGACTGAAGGATGTGACCGACCTCCACTAGAATCCAACAAGGTCTCCACAATAGACTCCGAGATATGTGCATGAGAACCTCGAACACCACCTCGACTACCACCCCGTCCTCGAGAGGGACGCCCATGGAGCTTCTAGCAAAACTCCCGGGTATGTCGAGTCTTGTGACAATAGTCACACTGCAGCAAATCACGATCAACAGAAGTGCTTTTGTCTCCAACCTAAGCCTTACCATCCCGTGGAGTAGGAATAGCAACCCAGAGCCGAGCGATCTGGAATGGAAACAGGCACCATAGCACTCCGTCTAATCTCCTCCTCCTGAACACAAGCATATGCTTCTCCTAAAGAGGGAAAAGGAACACGGCCCAAGACCTGCACTCGGATAGGGTCATACTCCACATCAAGGCCCGCCAAGAAATCATAAAGGCGGTCTTTCTCAACCATTTGTTGATATGCAGTGACATCAACAGTACAAGCAGGGCGAAAACTCTTATAGTAATCAAGTTCCTGCCAAACTCCATTCAAATCAGCATAGTACTCGGCCAAGGACCTATGGTTTTGATCCAACCCCCGAAGTCTCCTTCTCAACTCAAAAACCTGAGCATCATTACCCTTTCGAGAATAGGTTTGGGCCACAGAAGTCCACACCTTATGTGGAGTGTCAAGGAACAAGTAGTTGTGACTGATGGTGGGTACCATGGAGTTGAATAGCCATGTCAGGACTTGAGCATTTTGAGTAGTCCAAGTCACAAAATCTGGACTAGTAACTTCTGGTGGTGGAACAGGCCCTGTGATAAATTTCAATAGACCATTGGCAGTGATGGTCAAGGTAAAACTCCGAGACCAAAGCAAATAGTTCGAACCATCCAACTTAATTGGACAAATATTCGGCGGAGCACTATTTTGAGTCACAAAATGGCTCCCTTCATTCTTTGCACTGCCAGAGGCCCCTTTAGGTGTCTCTGACATTTCTCAAAATGGGAAAACAGGGCAGAAATACTGCAAGTGATGTATGAGATATCCTAAAGGGAGGAAATCCAGCAAGTTGATCGTCAACAGAAGCTATCAAGCACAAATAAGGGTAGACAGATGTTAACTGAACAAGGTTGAATATACCAGAGGCTTACCCAAACAGATCTGACCAAACAAGACCCCAAATAGTACCTGTATAGACACTGTCGAGCCTCGCCGGAGACTGTACAGTGTTCGTTTGAGGTTAAACAGTGATTTCGAGTGGAACCCACCAAGTTTCGACACCAAAAGAGGATTGCCAGAGCTCGCCGACGTCGGGGGTGGCCGGAGAAAAGACCCAGTGGTAATCGACTGTGATAGTCGACTGTAGCTCTCACAGCGTGAAAGAACAGCACTCGATCTACAGATAAAGAACACCAAAATGATCGATTGTCCAGTACGGTCACAAACGTGAGTCTCTCAGATCAGGCCCAGCCATGATCAAAGCTATGATACCATGTAAGATAACGTAGAGAGAGAGAGAGAGAGAGAGAGAGAGAGAGAGAGAGAGAGAGAGAGAGAACACAGGTCTGTGAATACTGAGGTGTTAGGGCTCCCCCTTCTCATATCAATGTATATATATGGACAATGGTACATGTACAAGAATACCCTTAGGAAGAAATAAATCTAACATATACATCCCTAACTTAACAATACAGGTGCTATTTGGGGTTTTGTTTGATGTGTTTGGGTAAGCCTCTGGTATACTCAACCTTGTTCAGTTAACATCTGTCTACCCCTATTTGTGCTCAATAACCTCTGTTGGAGATCAACTTACTGGATTTGTCACTTTAGGGTATCTCAGACATTACTTGAAGTATTTTTACCCTGTTTTCCCCATTTTGAGATATGTTAGAGACACCTAAAAAGGCCTCTGGCAGTGCAAAGAATGAAGGGAGCCAATTTGTGACTCAAACTAATGCTCCACTAAATATTTGTCCTATTAAATTGGATGGTTCCAACTATTTGCTTTTGTCTCGGAGTTTTACTTTGGCCATCACTGCCAATGGTCTGTTGAAATTCATCACGGGGCATGTTCCACCACCAGCAGCTACTAGTCCAGATTTTGTGATATGGACTACTCAAAATGCTCAAGTTCTGACTTGGCTATTCAACTCCATGATACCCACCCTGAGCCATAACTACTTGTTCCTTGACACTCCACATAAGGTGTGGACTTCTGTGGCCCAAACCTACTCTCGAAAGGGTAATGATGCTCAAGTGTTTGATTTGAGGAGGAGACTTCGGAGGTTGGACCAAAACCATAGGTCCTTAGCCAAGTACTATGCAGATTTGAATGGAGTGTGGCAACACCTTGATTACTATAAGAGTTTTCACCCTGCTTGTACTGCCGATGCCACTACATATCAACAAATGGTTGAGAAAGACCGTCTTTATGATTTCTTGGCGAGTCTTGATGTGGAGTATGATCCCATTCGAGTGCAGGTATTAGGCCGTGTTCCTTTTCCCTCTTTAGGAGAGGCATATGCCTGTGTTTTGGATGAGGAGATTCGATGGAGTGCTATGGTACCTGTTTCCATTCCAAATCGCTCGGCTCTGGTTGCCATTCCTACTCCACGGGATGGTAAGGCTCCGGTTGGGGATAAGAGCAATTCTGTTGATCGTGATTTGCTTCAGTGTGACTATTGTCACAAGACTCTACATACCCGGGAGTTTTATTGGAAGCTCCATGGGCGTCCCTCTCGAGGACGGGGGTGGTAGTCGAGGTGGTGGTCGAAGTTCTCATGCACATGTCTTGGAGTCTATTGTGGAGACCTTGTCGGACTCTAGTGGAGGTCGGTTACACCCCTTAGCCTTAGATAGTTCTCATGGTGGTGCCCTTTCTCAGGGGGAGTTACAGACTCTACAAACTCTTAGGCGTCTTATGACGAGGCTTGACTCTCCATCTACTACAGCTTCTACTTTCACGACTTCTTCTCACTTTGCTCACACAGGTATTTAGGCTAGTGCCTTTACTGCTTCATCCTCACTTCCTTGGGTAATAGATTCTGGTGCTACTGATCATATGACAGGTTGTTCATCCTTCTTTGACTCATATTCTCCATGTTCTGGTAAGGATAAGGTCAAAGTAGCAAATGGATCCCAATCTTCGATTTCAGGGAAAGGTTCTATAAATTATTCTTCAACCATGTCACTTTCTTCAGTACTTCATGTCCCAAGTTTTTCTACCAATCTTCACTCTGTTAGCAGTCTTACTCGTTTTTTAAACTGCTCAGTGACAATTTTTTCCTACTCATTGTGTCTTTCAGGAACTGGATACGGGGAGAATGATTGGCAGTCGTAAAGTTTATGGAGGACTATACCTTTTGGAGCCTGCACCTAATCCAGTCAGTCCACCTATGTCATGTGGCCAAGCTCTTGAAGCAGATGTGGGCTCAACTCTTCCTTTACTGCATCAGTGGCACCGTAGATTAGGCCACCCATCTTTTGGGATTTTGGAAAAACATTTTCCTAGTTTAGTTAAGCACTATACTAGGAGTAAGTTTTTTTGTGAAGCGTGTGAACTTGCAAAACACAAACGCTCATTTTATGCCCCTATTAATCAAAGAGGTGATTCTCCTTTTATGGTTATTCATTCTGATGTTTGGGGTCCCTCCCTTGTTACCTCTCTTTTAGGCTATCGTTGGTTTGTTACCTTTATTGATTGTCATTCCCGTGTCACTTGGGTGTACTTACTTAAGGCAAAAAATGAAGTTTTTTCATGTTTTCAATCTTTTCACAAAATGGTTCGTACTCAATTTGATGCTAACATTAAAGTACACCGTAGTGACAATGGAACTGAGTATATTGATGGGAATTTTTGGGCATATCTGAATAACTCTGGCATTCTTTTTCAGACTTCTTGTGTTGGTACTCCACAACAAAATGGAGTTGTTGAACGCAAGAATCGTCATCTTGCTGAGGTAGCCCGTTCACTTTTGTTTATGAATGTTCCTAAACGTTTTGGGGGTGAAACTATTCTTACCGCAGCTTTTCTCATCAATCGCATGCCATCCAGTGTTCTTCAGTTCCAAACTCCTCTTAAGTTTCTCCCTGGTTGTTCTCGGGTCTCATCTCTTCCACCCAAAGTTTTTGGTTGTGTGTGTTTTGTCCATGCCCCTAAGCACCCTGGTGGTAAACTTGATCCCAAAGCCCATAAGTGTGTAGATTGAAGAAGGCACTGCAATCTCCTAGAGCATGGTTTGACAGGTTTCTCAAAGTCATGTTGAGATTTGGATACAAGCAGAGTCATGCTGACCATACTATGTTCATCAAGAGAAGTAATGGTAAGATTGCCATTCTTATTGTTTATGTGGATGACATAATCATGACAGGTGATGATGTGAATGAGATTGTTAACCTTAAAGCTCTTCTTGCTCAAGAGTTTGAGATTAAGGATTTGGGATCTATGAAGTACTTTCTTGGAATGGAGGTGGCTAGATCTGACCAAGGAATTTTTATCTCTCAAAAGAAGTACATCCTTGATCTCTTGGAAGAAACTGGTATGTTGGGATGTAAGCCAGCCGATTCTCCCATTGAGGCCAACCATAATCTTGGTAGCAATGTGGGTCGCCTGATATACTTATCTCACACTAGACCAGATATTTCCTATGTTGTGGGGGTTGTGAGCCAGTTCATGCATGAACCTCGCACTAGTCATCTTGATGCAGTTTATCGTATCTTGAGGTATCTTAAATCTGCCCCAGGTAAAGGAATTTTGTTCTCTAATCATGGTCACTTGAGATTGGAAGCTTTCACTAATGCAGACTGGGCAGGTTCTATTGATGATAGGCGATCTACTTCTGGCTATTGCCCCTTCCTTGGAGGGAATTTGATTACATGGAGGAGTAAGAAGCAGTCTGTGGTAGCTAGATCCAGTGCAGAGGCTGAATACAGAGCAATGGCTCATGGTGTTTGCGAGCTTTTATGGCTCCAAACCCTTTACGTGATTTGGGATTCCCTGATGCTGGTCCTATGAAGCTCTACTGTGATAATAAGGCTGCCATAAACATTGCCCATAATCCTGTCCAACATGATCGAACGAAGCATATTGAAATCGACAGGCATTTCATAAAAGAGAAGCTGAGCAACGGTTTAATTTGCTTGCCTTTTGTGAGATCAGAAGACAAGTTAGCTGATGTATTTACTAAGGGTCTTAGTAGTAGAATTTTTCACCCCATTGTGTTCAAGTTGGGCTTCATAGATATCTTTGCACCAACTTGAGGGGGAGTGTTAAATTAGGGGTTTAGTTGTTAGTGTTGGAATTTATCCCACATCAGTTAATTATCACCTCGAAAGCTAGTATATGAGCATGGGCGGCCTCTCCACTCATTGCCAATTGGTTTTGAGTTGGATGCTTTAACATGGTATCAAAGCAGGCAATAGATCCTGTGTTCAAACCTCACCGCTTACCCATTTATTAAATATTTGCACGTGTTTAGCCCGCTTATGGATGAGAGTCTGGCTACACGTAAGGAGGCGTGTTGAGATTATAAATAATATAGTTACCCCTCTCTCTAACAGCTTAAGCTTTTAGATGAGTTGGTGGTTAACAATTTAATATGGTATCAAAGCCACATGGTATTAGAGCGGGGCCTATTCCACTCCACATTTAAAATAAAAAAAAATCGCAATCCCACACCCACGATGAAAGACCAGCAAAAATGGCTGCACGATGATAGGACCCAAAAAGTGGCCACACGTGACAGACCTCAAATGCGGCTGCACGTGAGGGGGGATGTTAAGAAATATTGTCCCACATTGCCTAGGAGTGGAATGGGTGATCACTTAATATATGCTGGGACCTCTCCACTCATTGCCAATTGGTTTTGAGTTGGATGCTTTAACATTGTTAAGAAATATTGTCCCACATTGCCTAGGAGTGGAATGGTTGATCACTCAAATGCGGCTGCACGTGAGGGGGGATGTTAATGCATACACATAGTTTCACTTCACCAAATAAAATAGCAAACTCAAAGAGAAAGATTTTACCTCTTGCTAATAATGAGAAACCACCCAAAAAACATATAGAACTCTTAGCTTTAGAGTGGGGGGCTCGGTAGTCGAATAGAAGATCTAAAATATTAAGCTTACACCACAGTCATTTAATCATTAGAATCAGAACCATAGGCCAAAGGATTTTTACTTTTTCAATCAGCTATGCTAAACACCCCTTCATTGGTTGTAGCTATTCATAGCACGAAGATATGAGGTAGAAAGGAAAAAATACACTTGCCGAGGTCATTCACAGTTGCAATGGAGTACATGATTTTAACATGTGCTTGGTACCCAAATCAATATCATACTCTGTGAAGCTTTTTATCGAACACGTGAAAGTCAGTGTAGCATTAAGCCTAAATATCATAATTCCAGCAAATGAAGTTCCAGGAAACTATAATAAAAAAATAATATTAAAAAGAGAGAGAGAGAGAGAGAACTCCATAACACTAGACTATCAGAAAATAAACCTCAGATACACCATAATATTGAAATAACCAACAGCACATCTCTACAATCGAAGGGTAAAATTGGGGAAATCAGGCCAAAATTGGCTAAACCCATACGAGTATTCTAAGACACCAGTAATCCATAGGTGATACATTGTATCATTGTCTAAAAGGGTTTGACACGTACAGTAAACTCAATACAAATTAAAGAAGACGTTGGTTTCTACTTGTATAATTGTAGTATTTACCTCAACGTGTCTTAATACAAGCAAACTTTCCACATCATTTGGAGTTTAAACAGATCTATTTTAGGACGTTACTTCGAATCTACTTTCGAACTGGTTAGACAAAATTTCAGGCCAAAAGTTGCAACATCTCAGGCCAAAAGTTACATGCCAAAAGTTTTCCCTACCTTTCTAGGAAAAATTTCGTTTGCTGTGTGTGACTTTTGTGTGCTCGATCATTAATCCAAGATGAGGGCCCCCAAACGCCTCTCAACTATGGGATGATTCAAATCTTCCAGAAAGAGAGATTACAATTTCTTTTGGATAAATGGTTTTCTGGGCAACCACAGGAAGTACAAAATTATATTTCTGACTATTACCTTTTGAGAAAAACATGGGGTTTGTCCTCTGAGTTGCTCCAAGACCTGTGAACAACAATCAAAACAAAATTAACTGAATAACACAAGAAATAAAAGATCAACTAAATAAGAAAACTACCCTGGAGGCATGGCTTTCGAGCCTGTCCTGTCCAGGTTGTTACCCACAGTCCATCTCCGGTTTCACCAACGGAGATGTTGAAAACAAGCTTCTGAACCTTGATCTCTCCCATCGGGTTCGATAGCTGGAAAAAACAACACACGGGCATAAATCAAAAGGGAAACCAGAAAAATGATAGGCCATGTATGTGCTTAATGTCAGATTTTACAAAAGATAGGCCATGTTTGTGCTTAAAAGATATGCCATGAGCAAACTATACCCGGTGTATGCTAAAACCCATTTAACAGCTGAATACAGAAAAATGATAATTGAGTAATTTATAATGGTGTGCCCTAGAAGGTGCTCAAATATAATTTTTAAAAGCGCATGAAGTCCACATAACACTTGATAGGCATGCATTCCTTCAAGACTGAAGAAGTATCAGGGCCAAGAGATATTTATGCATGCATCTACTTCCCATTGGTCTATCTCTTCCACAGCCCCTGAGATAGGTGTGCAATGGCTTTCAAGATTCACCATCATCATCACCCAATCTAAAATCATCCCACCTCACAATTAGTTTAAAAATAGGATTTCATGGCCTCTTTGTTGTCCGAAAAATCATGTCCAAAAATTCCATGAGAAAACAAATATTCTATGACAAAAACACAACAGGAAAAAGAAATCGGGCTGATACCGCAAATGAGATGTGTATGCATCTTATGAGATAGGAAAACCTTTATTCCACCTTTGTGCTAGATTTTCTCTTATTCAAATGAGTAGAGTACTATTTGCCCATTAGATTCTTATGGATAACCAAACAAATTATACCCACTAGTTATCAACCTTGAGTAGAAGCAAACAACCAACCATAATCTCCATTGGTGATCAGTGAACTCTGGATCTATGTAACGTTCTCTGCATGTATGTAGGCGGGTTACTTACTTTCTTTTACCTGGAACTCAACAAACAAACAAAAAAATCTAGCGAGTGCAACTTCAAGAAGGCCAAAAGATGCACAAAAGAATTAACTCTCGGAGGAAAAAGGGAAAAAGAAGAATATTTGAAAAACAAATGATCAAATAGCCAACAAAGATACTAACAAAATATGTATTTGACTGGGGGATTTCCTGATTCCTATTCAAATTGCGTAAATACCACGACCCATTTATACCTTTGAGCTTCGCTTTGTTATTTACAACCCCTTTCACCTTCGCCGGATACTCCTACCGATGGTTGCACTTAAGTATTGTCAACATCTTATCAAAAAAAGTATAGTCAACGACTCAACATGGTAAATTTTGAACCTTCATATCTAAGGCAACAATCATTGGCAGGATCCCCAATAGGGGAAGAGACTTAACCAAAAAAGGTGAGAGACTTTACCAAAAATGGTGTGAGACTTTACAAAAGCACATGGCTATTACTTTTCAAAGCAAAACGGGGAGATTTTGGATCAAGCACTTAGGCACGTCGGATTGAGCTCATTTCTTGTGTAACCCCTCGGAAAAAAAAATTAAGAAGAATGAACGGTTTGGATCATTTGTGTGGGACCCACCGAAGCCAGTGAGTACATTTTATGTGCCTTGGGGTCGGTATGCCTTGTTTTATCCATTCTTTCACCATTCAAAAAACAAATGCACTCACTATTATGTCACAATTCAAGAAAAGGATAAGTAAGATCACTTCAAAGCCGATTTTTATTATGGTTCAAATTAAGAAGAATTAACGGTATATATTTGAACGGTAACATGTCAGAGTTTCTCTCTCTAGGCGATTTAGGCGATTCTCAGGCGATTCCAGTCGATCTCCATTCCTAGATATGGAGGGCTCACCTGGTGCGGCTGTCGGTTTAGGGAGGAGAGCTGTTGATTCTCATGAGTTGCGAAAGAAACAAGGGCATGTAGCTTATCTCCAATCCAATCTACAATCACCCCAACCTACTCAATCGGGAAAGTCGTCCTCCATGGCTGCATCCCAAGCTAATTCCGGTCTTGTACCAGACGTTCGCGATGCTCTCTCGGATGTGCATGGTACCTCTCCAATTTACACCAAAACCCAGCTTGGTCCAATCAAATGTGTATCCACAACGTCTCACAGGTAAACCTAATCACTCAAAATTGTATCTTCCCGTTCGGGGTTCTCAAAACCCTAACCAGACAGATCTCCCACTAACAGCCACATTCGAACAAAACCCTAAATCTCCTAAATCTCCTTCGTCCTCCTCAGACCTCCATAAACCTTCAATCTCTAGCTCAAATCATCCCAACCCGACCTATGGAACCAATACTAAAAACAACCCAAACCCTCTTCTCTCCTCTCCCCCAAATCCTGCTGATAATAGTACAAAACCCACTCTTACGCACCCCAAACAACACAGTCCTGTCCGTTCTGACTCTAGCCCAGCTCGCATACTTCAAGAAGTCTTTCAACGTGAGGGACAAAATCAGGCTTGTGAAGAACGTATATCCTCTCTGGTTCAGTTGATAGAAGATGAATTGCACATCTCTGCGGTTAATGTGAGTTTAGACCAACTTAAATCCCACATTCTTCAGGTGCGGGAGGCTTACTCTAACCCTGAAGCTGCCTCTATCAAGGTCGACATTGAAGGGGATTTTGTTGAAACTGGGAACACCCACCATCACCTTGGGCCTCTTGCGGATTCAAAGCCCACAGCTAACACCACCGCAGCTAATCCAGGTAAAAATCAGAACTGGGCATCCCTTTTTAAAGCTCAAGCCCCCTCTAAATCCATGAACCTACAGCATTATCCTGATTTACAGAAGGGTAAGGATGCTGTGGTGGAATTAGAGGATTCGGATGTTGACACCAAATCATGGGATCATTGCCTGATTGGGTATTTTTTGGATGGCAAGATGCCTTTCAATTTATTGAGTGCCACGGCACGATCAGTCTGGAAAGACAATGCCCCACGGTCTATCAAACAGATTGGAGCCTGTTTTTTCTTTGAATTTCAAGATGAGGCGGCTAAGTTACAGGTGTTAGAAGGAGGCCCCTATTTCTTCTCCAGACGATATCTGGTTCTTACAGATTGGAAAAAAATGTTGGTCCCTACTACTAAGCACCCATCCTCTATCCCAGCCTGGGTTAAGCTTCATAAACTTCCTGTGGAGTGCTGGACTGAATCTGGCTTTAGCCGCATTGCAAGCTCCATTGGACGGCCCATCCATGTTGATGAAGCAACAGCAGGCAAGAAGAGATTGGACTTTGCTAGGGTATGCGTGGAAATTTCAGCAGAGGATGAGTTACCTGATGAGGTAATAGTGAGGGCCAATGGAGAATCTGTGTCAATTAGAGTTGAATATCAGTGGCTGCCTTCTAAGTGCTCAGATTGTAAAGTATTTGGGCACCAATGTACACCCAAACCAGCTCCAAAACCAGCAGAAGAATGGCAAACTGTTGGTAAACAAGCAAACATCTCCAACAAAGATCCCATTACTCAACATCAGGTACTCGAGGCACTGGTGAAAGGTGGCAGTATAGCATTAGATGCTGTAACCAGGGAGGTGGTTTCTTCCGCACCTCTACACACAACCAAGGAACCTCTCCCAATTGACAAAGGAGTAGAGCAATCAGATATAGCAGGAACTGAGGAGGACAATGACTCCTCTGATATTGAGGAGATTGTTGCTGATACCTGTCCTCCTAACTTGGGCATTTCCATCACCACAGGGACATGTGTGGGACAGAGCAGTCCTGCAATAAGTGCAGCTGGTTCTCCATCATGTCCACAATCTGCAGGCAGCAATACCAAGAAGAATAAGAACAAGAAGAGGGGGAGCTTTGGGAGATCCAAATCCTCCAAAGGGCACTGATGGCCGCTTTATATCCTTTTGGGCAGTATCCTAATATTTCCTATATTCTGCCATTTCTATGTCATATTATGCTTTGTTTTAAATATTCCCCATGCCTTCTCAATCTCAGTTGCATTTTGGTTTTTGGAACTTGAGAGGTTTAAATGATCCTCTCAAGCAGAAAGCAGCAAAACTCCTTTTGAAAAATAATGATTTATCTCTAATGGGCTTTATAGAGCATAAGGTTAAGGAGCCTAACATTAAAAAGACTATGAGGTGCATTTGCCCCCACTGGCAATATGCACATAACTCTGCTTTTGCCCCCATTGGGCGTATCCTGTTTTGTTGGAACCCTCACATCCTAAATGTGAAGGTTCTCCATATGACTAGTCAACTTGTCCACTGTGAGGTGCACTCCATTCAAGATGACTCTGTTTTTTTGACCACTTTTGTGTATGGGGCCAATAATCACAATGAAAGACTTGAACTCTGGAATGACTTGTGCAGACTGAAAAATAATGATCCCTGGGTTATCCTGGGGGATTTTAATGCAATTAGGGACCCTAGAGAAAAAGTTGGGGGTGTAAATCACTGGCCCCCGCACATGGATGACCTCAATAAATGCATTTACACCTGTGAGGTAGATGACTTGAGGTTCTCTGGTTGCCTATTTACCTGGTCTAATAGGCAAGACCCTCCCCAATATATCTCTTCTAAGCTTGACAGAGTTCTGGCCAATGACACATGGCTTAGGACTCACTCTTCTTCTTCAGCCTTTTTCTTCACTCCAGGGATATCTGACCATTCACCTGTCATAGTACATGTTGCACCACCCCCTAAACCTCCTAAAAGACCCTTTAGGTTCTTTGACTTTCTTGCAGACCACCCATCTTTCCTCCCCACTGTCCAAAGAGTTTGGAGGCAAGTGATAATTGGGAATCCTATGTTTTGCTTCACTGAAAAGCTTAAGAGGCTACAGACTGACCTCAAGAATTTGAATCACAAGGAGTTTAGTGCTATCACTGACAGGGTGAATGCCACTAAACTCCAACTTGAATCCTTGCAATCTAAGCTTGGCATTGACCCTACAGACACTATTACTCAATTGGAGGAGAAGTTGGTCTACAAGCAGTTTCTCACTCTTTCTAGAGCTGAAGAAAGCTTAGCTAGGCAAAAATCTAGGATTCAGTGGCTTAAACTTGGGGACCAATGTACTTCCTTCTTCTTCAAGTCAGTCAATAACAATAGGAATAGGAGTAAGATTACCAGTCTGACCCTAGGTGATTCCTCCATTACCTATGACATGACTGTAATCAAGGACTCCTTTGTCAATTTCTATTCAGGACTGCTTGGAAAACCACATACTTCCTTCTATGATGGCTATGATAGAATCAATCAACTTATTACTAAGAGACTCACAAATGAACAAGGCTTGAGCATGGTACAGGATGTATCCAACACTGAAATTAAGGATATGTTCATGAGTCTTAATCCCCATAAAGCCCCTGGCCCCGATGGCTATAATGCTAAGTTTTTTCAAAAGGCTTGGCATATAGTTGGACAGGAGGCTACAGCAGCCATCAGGAATTTCTTCAGGTCTGGGAAGCTATTGAGCAAAGCTAATGCCACCATTGTTGCGCTTGTTCCTAAGGTTCCTAATCCTTCTAAGGTTGGGGACTACAGACCTATCTCTTGTTGCAATGTTGTGTACAAATGCATTGCCAAGATCTTAGCTAAGAGACTCCAAAGTGTCCTTCCTGACCTTATTGATCCAGTTCAATCTGGTTTTGTTAAAGGTAGGAGAATTGCAGATAATATTTTTCTCACACAGGAGATCATGCATGGGTATCATAAATCCACTGCTTCTCCCAAATGTACCATGAAAGTAGATATCATGAAAGCATATGATAATGTTAGGTGGGATTTCCTATGGGACACACTCACTTGCATGAATTTTCATCCAAAAATGATCACATGGTTAAAAGCTTGTGTCACCACAGCCAATTACACACTCAATATTAATGGTGAACCTACTGGCTACATTAAAGGCGAGAGAGGTCTCAGACAGGGTGATCCCCTGTCATCCTACCTCTTTGTAATTGTTATGGAGGTACTCACATGCATTTTAAAAGAGAAGTCCAATAAGCCTGACTTTAAGTTCCATTGGAGATGCAATAAACCCAGAATCATCAATCTGTGTTTTGGTGACGACCTTATGCTCTTTTGCAAAGGTGATGTTGTTTCAGTCAGACATATCCAGGATTCTCTCTTTGAATTTGAAACTTTATCTGGGCTATCCCCTAGCCCTGGAAAAAGCAGTGTTTTCTTTTCTGGGGTTCAATGTACTACCAGAGTTGCAATACTCCAATTGCTTGGGTTTAAGGAAGGCACATTGCCTGTGAGATACTTGGGGGTTCCATTGCTTTCCACCAAATTAAAATACATTGATTGCAAGCCAATGATTGATAGAATCACCTCAAGAACCAAAACATGGACAAATAGGGACTTGACTTATGCTGGTAGAGTCCAATTAATTAAGAATGTCTTATTTTCAATCCAGACATATTGGTCTTCTCTATTCATACTCCCTAAAAAAGTTATTAAGGAGGTTGAATCCATTCTTAGATCCTTCATGTGGACTGGTCCTGAACTTAAAAAGACTGGGGCTAAAGTCTCTTGGGAACACTTGTGTTGTCCAAAACAGGAAGGTGGCCTTGGTTTCAAATCCATTCTTGTGTGGAACAAAGCTGCTATTGCAAAACACATTTGGTTCCTTATCTCTGGTGGGAAACAATCTATGTGGTGCCAGTGGGTTAAATCATACTTACTCAAAGGGAGGTCCTTTTGGGAAGTTAATATGCCCAGCTCACCCTCTTGGGTTTGGAGAAAACTTCTTAATCTCAGACCACTTGTTCATTCCCACATTAAGATTGTTATTGGTAATGGTAGGACCACTTCACTCTGGTATGATAATTGGCACCCCCTGGGCCCCATTGTCAATAGATTTGGCACTAGGGTCATTTATGACTCTGGTCTCACCAAGGGGGCCACTGTGGCTTCCATTATTAGAGGCTCCAATTGGTGTTTTCCCATCACCCAAACATTGGAACTTAATGAGCTTAGAGGTCCTATTTCTTCTTTGCGTAGCCCAAATCATGCTCTGGAGGATTACCATAGTTGGACCCTTAATTCCAATGGTGATTTCTCTATCTCTTCCCTCTGGAATGAGGTTAGGACTCACTATCCTAAGGTGTCCTGGTACAAGAGCATATGGTTCCCTGGACATATTCCCAAGTGTAGCATGATTTCATGGCTTGCAATTCATGAAAGGCTTTATACTGGAGACAGGCTTGTCCTCTTTGGGACTATTCCTGTCTCTTGTTGTGCCTTTTGTCCTAGCGATGAGACCCATGACCATTTATTCTTTAATTGCCCCTTCACCTCTCAAGTCTGGTCCCAAATTCTAACCCATCTCAACATAAATTGGCCCTCTAGGAGTTGGACTGACTGGATTAAGCAAATCTCCGACGTCAAAGGCAAAACCCTTAAAACCTTAATCACCAAACTTGTGTTCACTGCCTCAGTCTACCAAATCTGGCTTGAAAGAAATGCTTGTAAATTCCAAAACGCAACTTGCACAATACCCATTGTAGTGAGTAAAATCCACTCACTTGTGAGGTATAGGTTGTTGTCCTTGGATAATCTCCCCCAAAGACCTCAATATCAGAGATTGTCAGTTAGGTGGGGGATTGAATGAGACTTACCCGATCACTTCTATTTGGCTTCTGATGTATACAGGTAGTGCCAGCAGTAATGGGGCATCTCAGGCCTTTATGAGGCAGTGAAGTTCCATCAAGGGGAGGCACGAGAGTTCAGGTTGTGGAGCCCATTTCACTGGTGCATTGTGAGACCAGTTCAGTGCCTTGCATGAGCTATACATACAGGTTTCAAATAGGGGGCAGATTCAATGGCATTTACTGCTGCTGCTCCTGTATTTGCTGCAGCAAGGAACAGAGTTTCATTCCATTGGCAAATCATCATCAGGTTCCATCATATGTTTTATGTACTTCTCACATTATGTACACTGCTTTATGTACACTGCTCTGATATCATGTGGGTTGCAAGGGTTGTTGCAACCTGCTGTTTTTTTATTTTCAGTACAAGGGTTGTTGTACTGAATACTCACATGAGTTGTTTTAAGTATTTCCATGCATCTTTGATATCATGAGGGTTGCAAGGGCTGTTGCAATCTGCTGTTTATATATACAGTGCTAGTGTTAAATGATTTCACTGTTGCCCGTGTTTTATTGAATGCTACCTGGCCAATTGCATTTTGCTGCTGTTAACCATGATTTGCTGCAGTTTGCTGCTGCTATTTTTGTGTTTGTGAACCTGTTACGTTACTTGGATTATCAGAAATTTCAAAGGGAACCTTGCAAAATTTTCCAAAATCTGGTTGCTCATATGCTAAGTCATTGGATTAGAGTCATTGGATTCATCTGGACTGCTGTGTGTCTGATCGGCATCCTCAATGATGATATAGCCTAGCCTAGCCTAGGGGGGCTGTCCCTTGGCAAGTATGATCCCCTTTGGGAGGGGGCTTCCTCCCGTACCTAGCCTTGGGGGGTTGTCCCTTGGCACGTTTCATTGTTAGGATTCACGGTATGATGGCATGATGGCATGCTATTTGTCACGGAGCCATCCATTCCATTCCCATAGTGCTCCGCCATGGAGCCATCCATTCCATTCTACTATCCAGCTGCTGCAGTTCATAGTTGCTGCAGATCAGTCCTGCAGTAGCAGATTTGTGCATTGTGCAGCAGCAGTCTATGTGTTGGTATAGTCACTGCAGCAGCAGTTCTGTATTACCAGCAAGAGGTTCTTCCCAACTTATGCCAAGTGACATGTTCAATCATCAAGCTCTATCCCAAGTTACTCCAAGGTACTCTCATGTTCAAGGCCCAAATTTCAGGCATCAAGTTTATGTTCAAGCAGCCCCAAGTCACATATGCAGTTCCAAGTCTCATGTTCATTCATCAATTACTATGTTCAACCTCTTTTTGTGTGGTGTTTCTCTCTCCTCTGATAGATGGGAGAGAAACACCTCTAGAACACTTTGTAGCCATTTGGCTTTAGCTTTCCCAATTATCTTTTCTCTTTCTTTTCTTTCTTTCGTTTTTCTTTTCCTCCTGGGGTATGCCCCTTGTAGGCTGTACATCCGGTTAGCCCCTTTTTATTTCAAGCTATTTTACCCAAAAAAAAAAGAAGAAGAATTAACGGTTTGGATCGTTTGTGTATCAATTCGTATCGTTTACCTCCCGAATCATACGATTCGAATCGGGAATCATATGATTTCGACAACTGATGCAGGCCGGAGCCCGCAAGGACAGGGATAATCCCGGGATGCCACTCGACCGGGGGTAGCGGATGCCACTCGACTCTACTAATCGCGGATGCCACTCAACGCGACCAAGCCACACGCTTGATTGTAGGAGGAATCACTCAACTCCAAGCAAGACGCACTTGCAATTTTCATAAACTCAAACTCCCCCTTTCATTTCATTAGATGGCCAATAAATAGGCATTACATAAGATGATTCTTCAATACTAATAAATGCTAGACAATTTTCCAACACAAACCTTCCAACTACCTACATCTAGATGCATGAACAATAATTAATATGAATCTAAAAACAATGTGTTTAATGTAACTAACTACATGCATATGTGTGCCATATTAATGACCGACTCTAGAGTGCTTTGACTAGAAATTAAATGCATGATTAGAAGACTCTTCGGTTCAGCCGGGATCTTTATGCTCCTGCATCAACAACTATGCCCCAGATTCATTACATCAAATCATCAATCAGTGAAGAGTGATGCCAAAACATGAGTCGATTACCGGAGTATGTGCTTGCGTGATGCTAAATTGCACAATACGGCCACACCTGAAGGCACAAATCAAACCTACATATCAAGCAACCACATCTTCACGTATCGCAATTCAAAGGAAATTAATAATCACGATTAATATGTTTACCTAAATAAAAATGCACCAAATAGAGCTTTTCAAACTCACATACTGGTATCACCATGCTTCTGCAAATCTGAATCAAGAGCTGAGTCTTCGATCCTTTCAAAAAATTCGCCTATTCAGAGCGGTGAAAGAAGAACCACTCCTGACAGAACAATTAGTAAATAAGGACTTTTCGAAACTGAACCCTTTTTCATTCTAAAAAGTTAACAGGAAAAAGAGAGGCAATTAGTCTTTTTCCTAATACCATTGACAACTTGAAAGAGAGCTCACATGGGCAAAGATCATGAGTTAATGAGCAGTGAAACCAAATGAGAGAGAGAGAGAGACGAACCTTCAAAATCAGAGTCGACAAACACACATCACATCTGTGCAAAGAAATTTCAAAGAAATATCGGGAGTGAATGCTCGGAAATCCAATAAAAAACCAAGAAATCTGTGTCTTCCACTTACCGATTGCATTTTTCTGAAGAAATCTCCATGGGCTCCTTGCGCAAAGAAGAAATTCTCCTTCAGGCACTGTTGCATTTTGTTTTGCATCTTAAAATTGTTCTGATAGGTTGCTTTGTACCGACCATTTTCGAATCATACAAATGCATACAACTAAAAGAAAGATAAACGAACTATATAACATGGGGTTCAAAATCCTCATTAACCAGCTGTGACTTTGCACTAAAATGAGGTGTCAATACCAATTTTTCCATTAAGTACTCTTTTGTCAAACAGGTGGTGTGCATTCAAATTTACCAAACATAATGACTAACAAACGATGCAAATTTCATTAACCCAAGAACAAAAATGGAAAACCCAAGAAGAACTAAATTAAAATCGATTTATGTATGGGGTTATGTGTGGGATAAGATTTGAAATCCTCTCTATTGTGTTATATAGATATTTGGATTCGTCAAAAAGTTGTGGAGTGGACCTCAATTATTTAGCAGGCAATGAATTTCTCACTTCCCAAAAAGGCAAATAACATACATTATATAACTTCAAGAAATGTCCTAATCACCAGAACACATGTACAAGTTCAATACAAATCATAAAAATAGATGACTTTCATTCTTAACCATAGAGAGGGAATACACTTCCAGCCGCTCTTTCCAAACAGTGCTCTTCAATTGTGAAATAGTCTGTGCTCGTATAAGAGAACCTATTCTTCTTTCAATCTCTTCAAGACTAATATCCACTGGCTGCAGATATTAAGAAGATATCAATCTCTTCAAAACTCATATCCGCTGGCTGCAGATATTAAGGACATCAAGTAGGTTTAATTCATCCTTAGGTCATGGAGAACAAACAAGGAAAATGACAAACATCAAACAAGTAAAAAAGATATCAACTTCCAACCTCAACCTCAACATCTTCAGGTTCAACTAATTTGGATGTTTTTAACTGTCCAGCAGCATTGCCTTTCGTACTGACACCGGCTTTAACAGCCCCTCCAAATATTCTTAGTATCGTACATATGAGAAGTAGTGCAACTATCCACCTAAGCAGAAGGTATTGACAGGTAACACCAAAGTGATAATAATTGCACTAATACCGGGATGTTTGATAACACAAACAAACACAAGAAACTGGACGTGTTACATGCAAATAATTATGTGTGTTTGATATACCAATCACTTTTCAAATTTGAAAATTTAGCATCTCATATTTATCTGATCAAACAATGCCTAATATAAATCTAGAAACCTAGGTTTAAATCCACAAATGTCTACCATATCTGATGCACCCACAGCCTTTTACAGTTATTTGCTATTTACTAAATTATAAGGGCTTCACTGCATTTTCTAGTTTCTTTTTCTATTTCAGTATTTCTTATCTTTTGGCGGGGGAAAATAGTTAGAGGAGAGAGAAAGTAGATCTGGATTATAAAAGGAGGAGGGATAGTGAGAATGGGGTGGGGAAGATTGAATCTAATTCTCACCTTCTTCTTCTCTCTCTCACTGTATCTCTTTCTCTGATCTTTACAAATTGTATTGGAATTTCTTCCTTAAGCTTAATACAAGTGTTTGAGCACCATTTTGGAGCTCAATTTCTCTCTTGAATTGTGTGAATTGACCAGTACGTTTATCAGTGGTATCAAAGCTGTCGATCTTCGGCAACTATCGACCACCACGGATATGGCGGAAGGAACCAGATCACATGATATTAAGCGTATCGAAGAAGCAATGCAACAGATGAAGACCAACTCAGATATACAGGCACTGACGATGGCCCAGCACACCGAATCCCTAAATCGGCAAACGGAGGTAGTTAACGAAGTGAAAAATCTGGTGGCGGCTTTGGCACTGAAGTATGATCAACTCTCTGCTCAGGTATCTAATGGTTCTTCTTCGACATCTAACTTGATTCATAATAGCCCAGGACAATCGATTTGGGGGGGATTTGGGGGAAATGGTAATAATAATCGATTTAGTAGAATTGATTTTCCAAGATTTGGAGGAGATGATCCTGAAGGGTGGCTCTATCGTTGTGAGAAGTTTTTCGAAATTAATGTTGTTGATGAGAACCAAAAATTGAGACTAGCTGCTATACACCTGGAGGATAAGGCCATCAATTGGTACAGATGGTTTGAAAAATCCCATACGCTGCGTACTTGGGCTGAATTCCGAACTGCAGTAATCGAAAGGTTTAACGAGACGGTATATGACGATGCGGTGGGGCAACTAACCAAGCTCAAGCAACTCACCACAGTTAGGAGTTACCAGGAGAAGTTTGAAGAAATAGCTAACAGGACTGAAGGATTAAGCGAGGCATTCTTTGTGAGTTGCTACATCAGTGGGTTAAAAGAGGAGATTAAGGCTGGGGTACAGATGTTTCGTCCAACCACCATAGCCCAAACCATGGGCTTAGCTCGTCTACAAGAAGAAACTACAGAAGCAATCAAAAAGACCAAGCCCCCACTTCACAACCCTCCTAGAAACTTATACAGTACTACCAACCCATCAAACTCCACCTCATACAACCAAAAGGTTTTCTCCAGCCCACCCTCATCCATAAAAACCTCTTACTATACACCCCCTACACACTACCCAAAAACCAGTGACCCCTCACCACCTATACTCAAATTAACCACCAAAGACTTAGATGAAAAAAGACAGAAGGGACTCTGCTTTGCGTGTGATGAGAAGTACTTTAGGGGACACGTGTGTAAGAAGAAGCAACTGTTCATGTTAGAAGCTGAAGAAATAGAAGAGGATGAAGCTGACATAGTAGAGGAAGAGGACATGGAAAATGGAACAGAAGAAGATGCTGTCCACATATCAGTCCATGCCCTATCTGGTATCCCATCCTACAGAACTATGAGGATTAAAGGGAAGATCAAAAAGTGCCCCATAACAATCCTGATTGATTCGGGCAGCACCCACAATTTTCTAGACCCTGCTATAGCCAAAAGGAGTGGGCAACACCTTCAAGCTACCAATCCACTAGCAGTAGTGGTAGCTGATGGAACAAGGCTGTTTAGCAGTGCCATCATCTCCAACTTTACTTGGCAAATGCAAGGGACAGAATTCCACAGTGAGGTCAGACTTCTACCTTTAGGGGGTTGCGATATGGTCCTAGGAGTACAATGGTTAACAACCCTTGGTCCAGTGCTTTGGGATTTCAAGGAGTTGAGGATGGAATTCCAGTACCAAGGAAAGAAACATGTCTTAAGAGGGGGAAATGCTTCTGAGATTCAGCAGGTTAGTTCACAGCAAATGCAAGCTTTATTGAAAAAGAAGCCAATGGGATTTATAGCTCAGCTCAACAGTATGCAAGGGGATTCTCTACCAACAGTTCAGAAGGAGAGCAAAGTACAGGTACACCCCGACATAACCCATCTCATACACCAATATGCTGCCATATTTAATGAACCCAAAGACCTACCCCCAACTAGAACTCAAGATCACAAAATCCCACTCAAACCCAACACCCAACCCACCAATTCAAGACCCTACAGATACCCACACATCCAGAAAGCTGAAATAGAAAAGATTGTCACAGAGCTGTTGAGTACTGGAGTCATTAGAACCAGCACTAGCCCATATTCTTCTCCTGTCTTACTAGTAAAAAAGAAGGATGGTAGCTGGAGAATGTGTATCGATTACAGAGCCCTTAACAAGGACACTGTAAAGGATAAATTTCCAATACCAATCATAGATGAGTTATTGGATGAACTGCATGGTGCCAAGTATTTTAGCAAACTGGACCTTAGGTCTGGGTACCACCAAATCAGGATGCACCCTGATGACATTGAAAAGACTGCCTTCAGGACCCGTGAAGGACATTACGAGTTCCTTGTCATGCCTTTTGGCTTGACAAATGCTCCCTCCACTTTCCAAAGCCTCATGAACACAGTATTTAAACCCTACCTCAGAAAATTTATCCTAGTCTTCTTTGATGACATCCTAGTCTACAGCCAAACTTGGGAAGACCATTTAATACATCTAGAGACCACATTTCAGACGCTCAAGGAACACCAACTATATGCCAAATTATCCAAGTGTGCTTTTGGGAATGAAGAAGTGGAATATTTGGGGCATATGATCAACAACAATGGGGTATCAGCTGACAAGGAGAAGATTGACAGTATGAAAGCATGGCCTAGACCACAGAACTTGAAAGCATTGAAGGGATTTCTAGGGCTGACTGGATATTACAGAAGATTTGTGAAAGATTATGGCAGAATCAGCAAGCCACTGACTGACCTACTAAAAAAGGATGCATTCAAGTGGAATGATGAGGCTGAAGCAGCTTTTGAGCAACTTAAGACAGCCATGGCCACCACCCCAGTCTTGGCTTTGCCAGACTATTCTAAAACCTTCACAGTTGAATGTGATGCCTCAGGCAAGGGAGTAGGTGCAGTGTTGATGCAAGAGAGCAAACCAATAGCTTATTATAGTAAGTCCCTCTCCCCCAAAAATCTGGGTCTTTCAACTTATGAAAAGGAGTTGTTAGCCATGGTGATGGCCATACACAAGTGGAAACACTACCTGCTGGGCGTCCATTTTAAAGTACAAACAGACCATTTGACACTCAAGTATCTCCTGGAGCAGCGTTTGACTTCCTTGCTGCAGCAAAAGTGGGTAACCAAACTCTTGGGATTTGATTATGAAATCCACTACAAACAAGGAGTGCAGAACAAAGCTGCAGATGCTCTCTCAAGAATAGAGTGGGACCACCACCAAGAAGCCCAACTACAAGCTATGTCAGTGATCATAAGTGGCTGGGTTGCTGAGCTCAAGTCAAGTCAAGCTGAAGACCCATCTCTCCAAAAGCTGATCGCAGACATCCAACAAGACCCACTAAATTACCCCAAGTACAATTGGAGCCATGGTCTGCTTTACTACAAAACTAGACTAGTGGTGGGCTCTAATCAAGAATTCAGACAGAAACTCATTGCAGAGCATCACAGCAGTTCTGTAGGGGGCCATTCAGGGGTGGAGAGAACTTACAAAAGACTTAAACAAGCCTTTTACTGGAAGCACATGAATAGAGAGGTACAAAAATTTGTGGAGCAATGTGATACATGCCAAAGAAACAAATCAGAAAATGTCAAATCTCCAGGCCTGCTACAACCCTTGCATATACCCACAAGAATTTGGACAGACATCTCTATGGACTTTATAGAAGGCTTGCCAAACTCCCATGGAAAAACAGTAATCCTAGTGGTTGTTGATAGATTGACTAAAGCTGCTCATTTCATTCCTTTATCACATCCCTATACTGCGACTGAAGTTGCTCAAGCATTCCTAGACAACATCTATAAACTCCATGACATGCCTACCACTATCATTTCTGACAGAGACCCCATCTTTACGAGTGCTTTTTGGACTGCACTCTTCCAATTACAGGGCACCACACTCTGTCTCAGCTCCTCATACCATCCACAAACAGATGGCCAAACTGAGGTCATTAATAGATGCCTAGAAAACTATTTGCGATGTATGGCAGGTGAGAGACCCAAGCATTGGGTTAAGTGGCTACCTTTGGCTGAATGGTGGTACATAACATCTTATCACTCTTCCATTGGGGTGACACCCTATGAAGCCATGTATGGACAGGCTCCTCCTAGCTGGAAGGATTATGTACCTGGTTCTTCACCAATAGAAGCAACAGACACCACTCTCCAAGATCGACAAACCATGATGCAGGTCCTCAAAACCCAGCTGCAACAATCTCAGAACAGGATGAAGCAATTGGCAGACCAACATAGGAGTGAGAGGTCTTTTGAAGTTGGACAGTGGGTTTATCTCAAGCTCCAAACTTATAGACAACAATCTGTGGTTCAAAGGGGCAATGCCAAGCTGGCCCCTAAATTCTATGGGCCTTACCAGGTGACTCAAAAGGTGGGACCCGTAGCATACAAACTAGCCCTACCCCCTGAATCAAAGATCCACCCAGTGTTTCATGTATCACAGCTCAAAAAACAGCAGGGGACTCTCCCAGATGCCTCAACCATCCAACCAATACCAACCTCTACTGGACAGCTGCATGTGGCCCCTCTGGCCATTCTGGAAAGGAAGCTGATCAAGAAAAACAACAAGCCTATGACTATGGTTCTGGTGCAGTGGTCAAATACTGTGCCAGAGGATGCTACATGGGAACCTCTCCACAAGCTTCTGCAGCAATTTCCAACATTCCAGCCTTGAGGACAAGGCTGTATTCAAGGGAGTGGGATTGATGCACCCACAGCCTTTTACAGTTATTTGCTATTTACTAAATTATAAGGGCTTCACTGCATTTTCTAGTTTCTTTTTCTATTTCAGTATTTCTTTTCTTTTGGCGGGGGAAAACAGTTAGAGGAGAGAGAAAGTAGATCTGGATTATAAAAGGAGGAAGGATAGCGAGAATGGGGTGGGGAAGATTGAATCTAATTCTCACCTTCTTCTTCTCTCTCTCACTGTATCTCTTTCTCTGATCTTTACAAATTGTATTGGAATTTCTTTTTTAAGCTTAATACAAGTGTTTGAGCACCATTTTGGAGCTCAATTTCTCTCTTGAATTGTGTGAATTGACCAGTACGTTTATCAATATCAGCAAAACTATCAAGAAACCCTAATCCCAAGATCACAATAAAATTGCAATGAAACCCTAAATCACCAAACAAGTACAAAGAAACCCTAATCGACAATGACCGATTAGGACCAAGATTGACAAAATCACATTGCACAACATGACAAACCTTAGTCTTGAAAATTGCCTCATAAAAATCCATAAAATCTCAAACATTTAAGCAAAATCCGCAAGAAACCCTAATCCCAACATCACACAATAAAATTGTAAACAAACAAAAAAAAACTCTAGTTGTTTCATACCTGCTTGGACTTCTTCTGTCGCTTCCTGATAAACACTGAACAATACTCACAAATTGCAGAAATGGAATTGCAATTGAAAAGTAAAACTCTTTGTATTGATTGATGGTAAATTGTACAACTTCAGAGTTACAATCGTAGAGAGAGAGAGAGAGAGTGAAAGAATGAGAAAGAATGAGAAGATGTAGAGAGAGAAAGTGGAGAACTAACTAACTCAATTCCCCCCTTTCTCCCGTTCTTCAGTTACTATTTATTCAATTGAACGTAACAACCCAAGCATCTCATGTAACAGAATGTCAAGAACCAAATCACATTGAAACCCCTTATTAGTAAGTAAACTGTCATATAAGCCCATAGGCTTATCATTGCCTTCCCCTTCAGAAAAACCTTGACCTCAAGGTTTGAAATCTGGGAATCGTTGGTGGAGATCATACCAACTCTCCCAAGTAGCATCCTCCGGGAGGGAGTTGGTCCATTGAACCAAAACCATGGAATGGGGACGATTGTTCCTCTTGATCAGTTTCCTGTCCAGAATTGTCAAAGGTGCAAGCTGTAGCTGGCCCTGCTCATCAGTGATAGGCAAAGTGGTATGCACCACTGCACCCAAGCCCAACTTCCTTTTGAGGAGTGACACGTGAAAAACAGGATGGATTCTAGAGCTAGCAGGCAAAGCAAGCTTGTAAGCCACTGGACCTATCCGTTGAAGCACTTGATAAGGGCCAAAGAACTTAGGGGCCAACTTTGCATTCCTGCGAAAAGCCACTGAAACTTGTCGGCAAGGCTGCAACCTTAAATAAACCCAATCACCTACCCTAAATTCGCGCTCAGTTCGGTGACTGTCCGCAATTTGCTTCATCCGGTGCTGGGAGATGGTTAAGTGTTCCTTAAGCAATTTGAGGGTAGTTTCCCTATCTTGCAACAACTTCTCTGCTGCAGCCACAGTAGTTCCCCCAGGAGCATAGTGAATGAAATTAGGGGGTGTTTGACCGTAGAGAGCCTCATAAGGGGTTAGGCCTGTTGAAATATGGAAAGTGGTGTTGTACCACCATTCAGCCAAAGACAACCACTTGGTCCACAAGAAAGGCCTGTCACTGGTCAAGCATCTAAGATAGTTCTCAAGGCATCTATTTACCACTTCAGTCTGGCCATCAGACTGAGGGTGGTAAGGTGCTCATACTCAAAGTAGTACCTTGCAAACGAAATAATTCTTGCCAGAAATTGCTGGTAAAGATGGGGTCTCGATCAGAAACGATGGAGCTTGGCATTCCATGTAATTTGAAGACGTTATCTAGGAATGCTTGTGCCACCATAGTGGCTGTATATGGGTGTGTTAAAGGGATAAAATGAGCATACTTACTCAAACGATCCACCACAACCAGAATTACAGTCTTGTGTGTAGAACTAGGTAACCCTTCTATGAAGTCCATAGAAATATCACTCCAAAGTCTGGTAGGAATGGGCAGTGGCTGTAGGAGCCCAGGCATAGCAACTGTTTCATTCTTGTTTCTCTAGCAAACATCACACTCTGCAACATACTTGATAATATCTTGCTTCATTCCCTTCCAATAGAATGCCTTCTTAAGCCTCTGATATGTTCTTTCAACCCCTGAGTGACCTCCTGTTGGACTGGCATGATGCTCATGGATTAACTTGGTTCTGAACTGTGGGTTAGCTCCTACTATCAGCTTGGTCCTGTAGTATAGCATCTCATGCTGCCACATAAAGGAAGGGTGGCTAGAGGGGTCCTGTTGTAGGTCTTGGATTATCTGCTGCAGTATCACATCCTGCTTCCAACTGTCTCTCAAAGCATCCACCCAGTTACAAAGGACCACCACCAATGCTGATAACTGTCCTTGTTCATTCACAGTGGAAACTGTGTTCTCATGGAGTCTGGACAATGCATCAGCCACCAAATTGGTTTTACCAGTTCTGTAAGTGATCTCATAGTCATATCCCATGAGTTTTGAAAGCCATTTTTGCTGCATTAGAGTAGTGACCTTTTGTTCCAAGAGGTACTTTAAACTCTGGTGGTCAGTTTTGATCTGAAAATGCCTACCCAAAAGGTAGTGTCTCCATTTTGTCACAGCCATAACCACTGCTAAAAGCTCCTTTTCATATGTGGACAGCCCCAACCTGGTTTGAGACAATGCTTTACTGTAAAATGCTAATGGCCTTCCATCTTGCATCAGGACTGCCCCTACCCCTTTCCCAGAAGCATCACATTCCAGGACAAAAGGTTTAGAGTAGTCTGGAAGTGCTAGGACTGGGCTGTGGTCATAGCATGCTTCAGCTGTAAAAATGCTGATTCAGCTTCTGGATTCCACTTAAAGGCATCCCTCTTAAGTAATAAATTCAGAGAATGACATATCTTCCCATACCCTTGGATAAACCTTCTGTAATAGCCTGTTAATCCCAAAAAACCTCTCAATGCTTTCAGTGAATGGGGGCCTTGGCCAATGAACCATATGCTCAATCTTGGTGGGATCTGCTGCCACTCCTTGTACACTAATCACATGGCCTAAGTATTCCACTTGCTTCTGACCAAAGGCACACTTTGACATTTTTGCATATAACTGATATTCCCTTAACTTGGCTAGGGTTAGTGTAACATGTTTCAAGTGATCCTCCCACTGTTTGCTATATATCAAAATGTCATAAAAAAATACTAATACAAACTTCCTCAAATATGGCCTAAATACATCATTCATAAGGCTCTGAAAAGTAGATGGGGCATTTGTCAACCCAAAAGGCATCACCAGAAATTCATAGTGGCCTTCATGGGTCCTAAAGGCTGTCTTCTCAACATCCTTAGAGTTCATCCTAATCTGATGATAACCAGATCTCAGATCCAGTTTAGAAAAATATTGGGCCCCATGCAACTCATCAAGGAGTTCATCAATTATAGGAATGGGATATTTATCTTTGATGGTGTCCTTATTCAATGCCCTGTAGTCAATACACATTCTCCAGGAGTTATCTTTCTTCTTAACCAACAATACTGGTGAAGAGAAAGGGGATACACTGGGTCTAATCACACCACTGTCCAGCATTTCTTTTACAATTTTTTCTATTTCATTTTTTTGTATGTAGGGGTATCGGTAGGGTTTGACACTAGGTGGTTGAACACCAGGCTTGAGGGGTATTTGGTGGTCATGAGACCTGACTGGGGTAAGCCTGAACTAATGCCAAACACATCTTCAAAAGAATGCAATACTTTGCTAAGATCAAGGGGTACCTCAGTGGTATTCAGTGCTTGTAAACTGCATACTTGAGTCATGACACCTTGTGGTTGCTTCTTGATCAGGTGGCTCATTTGCTTTGCATCCACAATCTGTACCACAGGAGTTGCACCTCCTCGTAGCACATGTTTTTTGCCAAAAGCTGTGAACTCCATTTGGAGGTGTTGAAAATCCCATAAAACAGGTCCCAATGTGGATAGCCACTGTACCCCCAAGAACATATCACATCCTCCCAATGGTAAGAGTCTCAAATCAGAGTTAAAATCTGTGCCATTCATAACCCAATGGAAATTCTTAACCATCGCTTTACTAATAAGCTTGGTGCCATCAGCCACTATAACAACCATTGGGTTTGTGGGGTGGATCACAGTCCCAGTTCTCTTAGCAAACACAGGGTCAAGGAAGTTATGTGTACTTCCAGAGTCAACCAAGATTTCTACCATATTTTTCTTGATCTGTCCCTGTAGCCTCATGGTTCTGTACGACTGCACTCCTGACAAAGCATGGACTGAGATCTGAAATTCTTCTTGAGCCTCCTCTGCAGGCAAGTCTTGCTGAGCTTCCTCAAAATTTTCATCATCCTCCTCCACTTCCATCATGAAAAGTTGTTTTTTCTTGCAAATATGCCCCCTATAATACTTTTCATCGCATCCAAAGCATAGCCCTTTAGACCTTTTTCCTCCAAGTCTTTCTGTGTGAATCTTTTGACTGTTGTACCCAAATCAGGATTCCTCCCTCCAACTTCAGCCATTTTTGAGGTACCAGAATGGGTGGCATACTTGGGAATTGGTTGAGTAAACTTGTTTTTCTTTACCAAGGCCTCTATGGTCTCTTCTTGTAAACGAGCCAAACCCATGGCCTGGGCAATGGTTCTTGGAGCAAACATCTTAACCCCTGCCAACACTTCCTCCTTAAGACCACTGACAAAGCAACTTACAAAAAAATCTTCAGATAAACCTGTCGTCTTGTTGGCCAATTCCTCAAATTTCTCTTGATATGCTTTCACAGTACTCCACTGCTTCAACTTGGTAAGTTGTCCCACAGGGTCCTCATAGGCATTACTTCCAAACCTCAACAGCAAAACCCTAGTAAACTCTTGCCATGTTCGCAGGACGTGGGACTTCTCATACCATCTAAACCAATTCATAGCTTTGTCCTCTAGATGTAGAGAAGCCAAACGCAACTTCTGTGGTTCCTCTATTGCATTTAACTCAAAGAATTTTTCACATTTGTAAACCCAAGACTCTGGTTCATCTCCAAAGAATTTGGGAAAATCTAATTTTGGCTGAAAAGCCCTAAAATTCAGATGTGGATTTTGCAAGATTGGGGGTTGTTGATATGCGAGCGAAGAGGAAGAAGAAGGTACCTTTTCAGATAGATCTTCATATTTCGAATTCAGCGTCATAATCAATTGGGTGAGCCCTGCGATCGAATTCTTGATTTCTTCCAGAGTTTCTGTATGTCGTTCAGTGATTTCTGCATTTCTTCAAATCGTATCATCCATCCGCTTCATTTCCTGTGATCTTGTGTTTTCTGCCATTGTTCCCACTGCCAAGAACCGTGGGCTTTGATACCACTGATAAACACTGAACAATACTCACAAATTGCAGAAATGGAATTGCAATTGAAAAGTAAAACTCTTTGTATTGATTGATGGTAAATTGTACAACTTCAGAGTTACAATCGTAGAGAGAGAGAGAGAGAGAGAGAGAGAGAGAGAGTGAAAGAACGAGAAAGAATGAGAAGATGTAGAGAGAGAAAGTGGAGAACTAACTAACTCAATTCCCCCCTTTCTCCCGTTCTTCAGTTACTATTTATTCAACTGAACGTAACAACCCAAGCATCTCATGTAACAGAATGTCAAGAACCAAATCACATTGAAACCCCTTATTAGTAAGTAAACTGTCATATAAGCCCATAGGCTTATCACTTCCCATCAGGCATCTCGATCACAAACTCAGTGGAGATAATATTCGTAAGCTTCGCACCCGTTCCTCCCTACAGTAGTCATCTTCTCGTTATAACTCGTCAACAAATGCCCATAAATCAACTCAGGCACATAAACCCCCTGCTCCTGATGAACCTCCACGGTAGCCCGTAACCACTGTTGTACACGCTAACCAAGTTCTGCTCCACATCGATCGTAACGTAACCCTAACGGCATCCATGGACGGGTCCCACTACTTGTTGTCGGCCGCGTTCTCGAGGATCTCGTCGAAGATCTTGTAGAGGCCCGGGACGTAGGTTATCGATCTGTGGACCATCTCGTTGTTTTAGTACACCCACAGGATGTGCTCGAGCTGGGTCTCTGGTAGGTTTCTTCGATGGTCCTTCCAGATGAGGCCTTGGTTTGGGGCGGTACCGCTGCCGCGCTGCGTTGGTGTTGTGGATAGAGCGAGGTCGAGAGACAGAGAGAGTGTCTTTGGGTGAGAGAGAGAGAGAGAGAGAGAGTTGGGGGGAGGGAGAGGGGGTAACGGTCGCTTGTGATTTGAACTGGGAAAGAAGGGGCGGGGATATGGTTTTTGGGTCTCGGCTTTTTTTTTATTAAGACATAAATCAAGAATAAGTCATCAAATTAATTAAAAGCTAGCCACCCGTTGGGCTAACTTTTATAGAAGAAGAAATAGGAGGATTCCAAATCATAAATTAAATGCTAGCTCACCCTTATCGGGTGGTAGGTTTGGGATTTTAACAAGTGTGGTTACAAAATGCACTTTTAAGACATTAACAAATTCAGCCAGATTAAAAAGTGTGGCAAGTAGGGATTAACTTAATCTTTTGGATTAATTCATCTTAACACCTCAAAAGCGGGTTTCGAACATACACTTTCTTTTTGTAATCGCGATTTCACATACTTTGAGAATAAAGTTTAAAAAAATGTATTTAACCAAAAAAAAAAGTTTAGAAAAATGCCTTTTATTTAATAAAGTTAAAATATAAACGTAAATCGGATAATTGGCTCATGCATTGCTACATTTTTCCTTACAAAAACAGTCTTCTTTCTGAGTTCCAACTACAACCGATTTACATTTATTAAATAAATCACGTACTTTTTAATGCTATTCCCAAACTCCGTTAAATCGACGACGTTAAATAGTAAACACGCCTTTACAAACTGTGTGTGCAAATCACACCTTTGCAGCAATTAATGGCTTAATGAAAAAAAGATTAATTAAAAATGACTTTAGCAAGCACGCTTTTAAAAAACGTGGTTGAAAAAACGCTTTTGAAAGACATATAAACAAAAATTAACGTTGAATTTTTTTGTTCTTTCTCTTACCCAACACACAAACAAAGGCGTTTCCATTGTGTTCAAGGGCCAATCCTACAACGGCACCGCCTCCTCCGTCGTTCGCCTTGTTGTTCCATGGAGGCCCGATTAGATGCGAGATGAATTTTGGGATAAAATAGTAATGAGTATTATTTAGTAAAGGTGGACCATTATTGATGTGACATTTATGGAGGGTGATTAAATAGTACATAGTTTGGATAAAGTTATGATAAAGGGGGATAAGGTTGGGTGGATGATGTAAACTTGATAAATGACTTATTTGCCATTGTGCATGGGTCATATCCGATTTTACAATAAAATAAGTACATAAATACAAGACTAATTAAATTAATTATACTTGTCAACAAATATGATATAATAATTCCTTTATTAATTATATCTAAAATTAAAAAATTTAATTATTTTTTAATTATTCATTTTAATAATTATGTATACCACCTAATTTTTTGCCATTATTTCTAATTTAACTATGCATACCAGCTAATTTTTTGCTACTTTTTAATTATGCATCTTTACTTATATTAAATACAAAATTTATTAATTTTTTACTCATAATAACTGATTTTAATAATTTTATATAAAATAAAAATTAATACATGTTAAAATGTTTTTTAAAATATTTTTGGAATATGCCACCTAATATGTTTCAATTATTTTTAATTTACATATTAATTTAGTGATTTTATGTTATACCCCAACCATGTCATATTCTTAAGTATAAAAATTTTCAATTTTTTTTGTATTGAATTAAAAATCTCGATTAGTAGTTTAAATACACCACAACCCTAATTTGAACTTTATTGAAATGGGTAAATACAACCCGCCAAAAAAAAAACCCAACTTGCCCCTCCTACCAAAAACACAATTTTTCCCTAAAATACCATTACCATTAAAAAAAGTACTATAAAAATTAAATATCTCTCTCTCTCTCTCTCTCTCTCTCTCTCTCTCTCTCTCTCTCTCTCTCTCTTCCCACGCCACCCCCATCCCCCATTTTTAAATACCCGAAAATTTTTAAGAAAAATGTTTCGTCCGAAAATAAAATTGGGAATAGTAGTGTAGAATATGAGAAATTGTGTTTCAATGTTTAATGAGGGGTAGACGTGAAAGGGTTTGTGGACGCTGCCACGGTGCTCCCGACTTTGCCGATTTGAAATTTTGATTTTTCGGAGTCGCCACTTGGGTTTGCGGAAAATTACCTGAGAATCATTTTTGAAAAAATGTGACTTCCGTGCCGTTGTTTTGAAAAAGACCTTGTTTTTTTATCTTTGTAACCAAAAAGATTTTGGGCTCGGAGCCAGGTTACGAGAGGGGAAGGGTTTTACGGCACCCCTCTCGCCCAATACAAGGATCGGTCTCTACTTTAATGTTCGTGGGATTTTTACGAATTGCTTTATTATTGAACTTGATACATGTAACAAAATAAAATGTAACTAAAAAAAATTCAAACACATATGAATAAATATAACATGCATGTAAATGCATTAAAAAATGCATTAAAATGAAGAACTTAATCAAAACCAAACTTTAATTATTTTTATTTAAAACTTGATGATTTGAAAAATGTTTAGAAGAATTGTTTTGTTTTGTTTTTCTTTCTTTCTTTTTTTTTGTTATCAGAGACTTAAAGAGAAAAGTGGCAAGCGAGCTAGAATAGGAATTTACAAAATAATGAACAAAATAAATTCGGAAAAATAATTTATGCATTGCACTTGTGCGCACCAATAGTACTTCGGCGCACAAGTACTACTTGGGCGCACAAGTACTATTTGGGCGCACGAATGAGCATTTGGGCGCCCAAATACTCTTCCAGCTTTGATATCTTGAAAAATTATTTTGACGTAATGTAGGCTTTATTTGAGTATAATTTTAATATGAAAAATTGAAATATATCCAAAAGAAGTCCCTCAAGGATCAAATAGTGCCACAAAGGCCAACTTTTTACCTTAAAAAATGCTTGAAATGTTGCTCCTTGAACTTGATTTTTGAGGATGATTGTTGCTTGGATGTGGGTGGGAAGGTTGACACCTGGGCTTAAGGTTTTCAGAAGGTTTTGAGGAGTTTAAAGTGGTTGGAAATGATGGAAGAGATAATGTAGAATTGGATTTTTAGGATTTTAGGACTTTATGGTAGGATTTTTGTAGTTGGGAGGTGAAGTGGAGAGAAGGGCAGAATGGAGTGATAGTAGCAGTAGGAGGGGGGTATGAGCGCTGGTTAGTCATTTTTGGAGATGGTAAGGGGTATATATAGGCTTAAAGGGGATCAAAGTGAGGTTTAAAAGAGGTCAAAAGGTTCAAAAATGACCTTGGAGACAAAGCACCTTTTTTTAAGGAACTGGAGACACCTAAAACCATGCTCAGGGAATCGAACAATAATCATGAAATTCCTCTGCAGCATGCTAGGAAAAACTTGGTGTGCAAGGATCAACTTGTGCGCACAAGTTGGCATTCATGCGCACAAGTACTATTGGTGCGCACAGGTACTATTTGGGCATCCAAGTACTATTTGGGCGCCCGGTACTATTTTGGTTGAGGTGTTGGTACGTAGGGTTTTGAGGTTGGTGCATAAGGGTTGGTTTACAAGTGGGTGTTTGACAACCCTGGAAAGCATTGTTTCAAGCATTTATTGAGGTAATTCGACCTTACTTTCATCATCGGGGAGGCTGTTTAGGCCGTGGTTTTAGAATCGTGGAGGACGTAAATTGGGGTGTCTACAGTTGCCCCTCTTTGATGAAACTTGATTACCATTATTTAGCATGAGTAACATCAAAGAATTGAGACACCCAATTTACATTTCACTACGTTTTCGATCCTGGAAAAACACAAGAAAATTGAATGATGAGGTCACGCTCATTGAGCTACCTACGTACCCTGTTGCAGGGACCAGACCGCCTATTTACATATAAAATTAACAAATTCAGTAATTAATTGACACGTAATTAAGAATGCCAAACGTTGGCGGCTTAATGTCTATGAAAAACACTGGATTAATAGTTATAAATGGGTCAATACAATGGCGTATTAATATCCAATTTGAAAAGCAGTTATTGGCAGTTAAGAATCAACAGTCAAGTAAGAAAATTGGCTTCGAAGCCACACTTTCAACTGCTAAACGCTTGAAATCCACGTGTAAACATATAGAACAAGATAGTTGACGGTTGAGACACGTGGAATACATCGTACAAGGAAGTTATTTCCCTAACACTAATCATGTGAGTCGTTCGAGTAACCGTGTGGATTCAAATTAAACTTCTAAAGGAAGATCAAAGAAATTCAAGTTCAGATGTTGTTGGAGGGAAGAAACCGCTCATTTGAAGTGCAATGATGGGCTTCAAAGCAAGCCAAGTTCAAATGTTTTGAGCGGGAAGTTGAAGCTACAAGCAAAGTCTATAAATAGAAGAAGTTGAAAAGTGAAAAAACCCCGAACAAATCTTCAACAAACAGCTATCAAAATATGATGCTTGGTTTGTTCATTGGCAAGTAGAATTAGGATTTCGACTCAGTTCGAAGTAGATTAGAAAGTAGTTTAGGAAGTAGATTTTGGTTGTTCTTGTAACAATCAAGTGTTCAAAGTTCTTGTTACCTTTTATTTGAAGTTGAAGATGATTTCGAAGTAAGTTTACTTTTGGTTTATCAATCAAAGTGTCTTGTTTCTTTGTTGTTCTTTAATTTCCTAAGTACATTGGTTTGTATTTCTTCACTTTGAAGGGAAAATCCTCTTAATTGAGGTAATTGAACCATTAAAACACAATCGCCTGATTAGATTTGGTTTTCCAAAGTTAATCTGAGGGAGAAGATTGAAAACTCTCTCTGGCACCTCGCACACAAATATTTTCCATTGCAAAGAAGTAAAAGAACCAAACACATTTTTGGCACGCCCGGTGGGACACCTGAAAGTATTGAATGGCTCCAAAACTTAGGAAGCAAACAGATGATTCTCAGGTTGGCCAAACACCAGAAGATGAGAATAATGTTAATCCTAAAGAGAACGAATAGGTTGAAGGCCCTCAAACAGGTCAAGAAACCCGTATTGGTCAAGATTAAAATGTAGGAATTGGCCAGGTTTCTTGAATGAACACTAGGAATAATAGGAGAGTGCATGCTGATGACCAAAGAATCCAGAAGTTGGAGGAAGTGTGTCATCTAGTCAATTTGCTGAAATGATTGCTACATTTAAGGAATTGGCTCAAACCCAAAGACTTATCTTTCAGAAGTTAGAAGAGCAATCAAAACTTAGGAATGAGCCTTTACTTTCATCTGAAAAGGATAAAGGAGAGGCTAGTTCAAGCAAGCATAAGTCAATGCCTGGAAAAAAGCCTATAAATGTAGATGAAATACTAGAGTCTTGGTATGAACCTGCAAAGACCCATGATCATCAAACACCCAAACCTAAGAAAACATTTAAGCAAACCACTAATCTCCCATTCGAACCTAATTTTTATGGTACAGATGGGGATAGGGGTTTTAAAAATGATGATTATGGGTTTGATGAGTATAATTTTACTCCAGGAAATCATTTTCATGATGAGGATAGTTCAAAAACGCCTAATCCAGGAACTGGAATTACTAAATATCCAGGAGTGCCAGAAATGGGAAGGGTGCATTCGAATCATCTTTATGACCCTTTTGCAAGGCAGGAAGGGGGTTTTAAAGCAATCTAGGCCTTTTGAGGGACCTTTTGAGAGGTTCCCAAAAGATCATATGCATAGAAATATGAATTGGGAACTACCAGTTAACCCAAGGGTTCATTTAGGAGGAAATCTTGCCCTTCGAGATGAAATACTTGGCCTTATGCAAGAAGTTTATGGGCGTTCAACTCAGGGGTACAAATTCAAATATATAGAAAACCCTATCCAAAATGGATAGATAGGCAATTCGAAGTCCCTAGGGGGTTTAAAATCCCAGATTTTACTTTGTTTCATGGGGATGGAAAACAATCAACAACTGAGCACATTGCTAGATTCACTGTTCAGTGTAAGGAATTGGGTAATAATGGGTCTTTTTTGGGTAATAATGGGTTTTTTTTTGGGTAATAATGGGTTTATTAAGTTAAAGTTATTTTCTAATCCTTGACAGGAACAACCTTTGAATGGTACTTTAATTTGCCACCACAATACTTTAATTTGCCACCACAATAAGTTTCAAATTGGCAAAGGATGGAAGAGATATTCCATGCTCAGTTTTATCAAACTGAACCTGAAGTTACCATGGCTGATTTAGCAAGGTTGAAACAAAAGCCTGATGAAAAGGCTACTCAATTTATTGCTAGGTTCAAAAGGGATAGAAATAAATGTAAACTTCAACTACCCGAAGTTGAATTTGTTAGAATAGCACAAGATGGTTTAAGTAGAGAACTTAGGAAGAAGTTCGATTCTACTGAATTTAGAGATTAGATTGATCTAACTTATAAGGCATCAAGATATGAATCTCTGTTAGAAGAGGATATTGATAGAAATAATTCTTCTTATTCAACATATTATAGAAATCCTACTTATGAAATTGATGTTGTTGAAATTGTTGAACATGATCCTTGTGTGTGTGAAAGTTTAGTTCGAAAGGATTCTTCTATAGCACCAAGGACTAACAAGAAAGCAAGCGGTAAAGTATATTCATTTGATGTTTCAAAGGCAGATGAAATTTTTGATTATCTGTTAAAAGAAAAAGTTTATCAAATTACCTGAGAATGTTAAACTTCCAACATTGGAAGAAATGCAAGGGAAAAAGTATTGCAAATGACATGCTTCTTGGACTCATTCAACTAAGAACTGTAATGTTTTTCGTGACAGGATTCAAGAGCAAATTAAGAAAGGAAGGATCATGTTTCCAGAAAAGACTATGGGCATAGACACAGATCCATTTCCAAAGATTGAAGAAGTGACCGTTAATACCAATGTGCCAACATCTTTGGCTAAAACAGTTCAAGAAGTTTGGCAGAACAAGCAAGTTCATGTTGGAATGAACTCTGTGCAGTTTGGTAGAGGAAGACCAAAAGTTGGTCAACTTTGAAGTGATGGTGGAAGGATTAACAAGCAAAAATATGCACCAGAAAATTCTTCTCAGAAAGGCTTTAAACAATCCCATCTTCCTATGCTTGAAGCATCTTTTCTAGAATGCTTATGTATGGAATGCAGAGCCAATTATTTGATTTTCAAAGACCTGGACAGACAGAGGGTTGATTTCTTTCCAAAAAGGATGGAAAGAAAGGCTTTGGATCAAAATAATGAAAGGAAACCTTGGGTAAGTCCAAATCAGGCAGAAATGAGAAACCTTGGTTGGTTTCTAAAAGGATTGTACCTTCTAGTCCAGTTCCACCAACTTTGAAGAGGGATTATCTCTTTCGAAGAAGGTTAACACTGGAAAGACTCCAATGGAGCAGGAAAATGAAGTGTAGGAAGAACAATTTACCTTGGTTAAAGGAGTTCCTAATTGGTTTTTGAAGAAAGTAAAATCAGAACTTTTCCAAGGTTATAAGGCTTCTTCCAAGGTTATAAGGCTTCTTCCAAGTTTGGTAATAAGATGGTCAAACCTCCAAATGCTCCTACTGGTCAATGGGTTTTAGTTCGAGATCCAAAGACCAAGACACCTCAAATGGTTCCCATGCTAACAAGAACCCAAAAGAGAAAGTTGCAAAGGAGGTATACAAGCTTCCAAATGGAGGAGTATGCTTCAAAGGAGAATTCTAATGGGGGTAATAAGTTTAACCCAAGGTTTAACAGGCTTCAAAGAGAAGATTCAGAGGAATCCCGGGTTTACACAATCTGAAAAGGAAACATTGGAGAGTTTGGTTGCAAGAATGGATAATGAGGTGCATGAAAACAGTCCTATTTCTCCAAATTCCTTAGCAAGCTATCAATCTGGCTTATTAGAGGCCATGATAGTGGAACAGGAAGGAGGAGAAGGAAATTCCTCTCCTATTGAAGCGTTTTCCCCTATGGAAACTTCTACAATGGAATCTACTGAAAAGGTAGAGACTACAGAAAAGGAATCAGAGCAACAAATACACGGAGAAAGGACTATTCAGTTTGGAACTTTGCTTGAAGTTCAAATTAATATGGTATTTCCTTCTTCTATGAATTTTGGACCATTTGGACCAGATTGCTCACTAGTTCGAAGGGCTCTACAATCAGAAGTTGCCCCTGTGGAGATCATTAGAGGTGTCAAATGGGCCTTGCCTGCCCGGCCCGGCACGAAAAACTCCGGCACGGGCACGGTTTGGGCACGGTAAAAGTTGGGCACGGCACGACACGGTCTGAGGGGGCACAAGCACGGGCACGGCACGGGCACGACACGGTAGTTGGCCTGGCACGACACGGCACGACACGGTATAAGCCGGGCACGGCACGGAAGTTGGCCTGGCGTGGCACGGCACGACACGACACGAACTTAATCAGGCACGGCACGGTCTTAGTCTGGCACGGCACGGGCACGGGCACGGGCACGGTCTTAGTCTAGCACGGCACGAGCACGAAACGGTAGTGTGAAGGGCACGGGCACGGCACGGGCACGGGCACGGCATGGTATAATAACGAAAAGAATGAGGGAAAATAAAAAATACATTTTTATTAAATAAATGAAGTTGCCAAATGCCATAATAATAATTAGAATTTAATAAATGGACTTGCCATAATAAGAAGAAAAAAAATGAGAGAAAATAAAAATAAAATTTTGAATAATAGTTAGAATTTAATAAATGGACTTGCCAAATAAGGGGGGAAAAAAAGAGGGGAAAATAGGATTTTTTTGAATATATTTTATATAAATAAATGGACTTCACAAAAATAAATAAATACATAATAAATAAATAAAAATACATTTTTATTAAAAAAAATTAAGTTTCCAAATGCCATAGTAAGGGAAAATGAGGGAATTAAAATTGAATTTTTGAATAACATAAATGAAAACTTAGGGGTAAAATAAAAATTAAATTTTGATAACAAACATATAAATTTTGAAAAGTATTTTATAAAATAAATTAAATTTTATTTGAAAATGAGGAAAAAATGAAAAAATAAAATTTTTAATAATTAAAATGAATTCGCAACACATTTATGACGATCCACACCGTTCACTTTGTTTGTTTTGCTATTTTAATCACCCTCGCCAAATTTGAAGTCCATCGGGTATTGAAAACTCTTTCATCAGGGACGTTGATTTATTATCAACCGACAATTTGTGTCCTTCGATCAAAGACGTAACGATAGTTAAATCACTTCATTTTTTGCATGGAGGATATAATCACTCCCACTTGCAATCTAGACGGTTCCGATACGAAAAAAACTGCTCTGATGGTCGTCGAGTCATGCATTATAGGACATTATTGCTCTTAAATGCACCGAATTTGATCCGATCAGATGGTTGCCGACATTTGATAGCCACCGTTTTCGGGGAAAATGATAGAATTGATAAGATATGAAATCGTAACGGTTTAGATCAAACATTCGAGAAATCGAGTTTGCACCTACCTTTTGATCATATACATCGAACTAACTTAGTTATGAACTAAGATGTTGTGTTATATGGTAATGTACGCTAGCCACGCGATCTCAACATAATTATGACGATCCAAACCGTTCATATTGTTTGGATTGCTGTTTTAATCACTCTCGCCAAATTTGAAGTCTATCGGGTATTCAAAGCCTTTTCATCGGGACGTTGATTTACTGTAAACAAAATTTTTATTCTCAATCGATCAGGTACCTAATGATAATTAATTTACTTTATTTTTTGCACAAAGGATATAATCACTCCCACGTAAAATGTAGATAGTTCTAATTCAAAGAAAAATACAATAACGACCCTCGCGTAGTTCAATTTTACGGGAATTTTTACCGTTGGGTGCATAGATGGGACGTGTGACAAATGCACTACATTTCCTACTCAATATAAATAGGATGTTATAGGCATCCTTGCCAAACCCTAAACGGCTCTCTCTAACTGACTGACTCTCTCTCTCTCTCTTCTTCCTCGACGATCAATCTCTCTCTCTCTCTGTGGATCTGTCACCACCGACGATCAATCTCGCGCCGGATCTGTCACCACCAACACCAGCAGTCACCACCAGCCACCACTCAACTCCTGAGCACCACCAGAAAACCCTAACCCTAACCACCGCACCACCACTCGAACCCCACACCACCGAACCCCCACACCACCACAGCCCCACACGGCCACACCCCGTCAACCCCTCACCACCACCAGAAAACCCTAACCCTAACCACCACCAGAAAACCCTAACCCTAACCACCGCACCACCACTCACCACCGCACCACCGAACCCCCACACCAGACACCACCACCGCACCACCACTCGAACCCCACACCATCGAACCCCCACACCACCACAGCCCCACACGGCCACACCCCGTCAACCCCTCACCACCACCAGAAAACCCTAACCCTAACCACCGCACCACCACTCACCACCGCACCACCGAACCCCCACACGGCCACACCCCCTCAACCCCTCACCACCACCAGAAAACCCTAGATCTATACCCCAACGACCACCACTGCCTCTGCCACCAGAAACAGGATATCTCTCACTCTCTCTCTGTTTAGTTTGTTTGTGATTCTGTTGTTTACTGTGTTTGTGAATCTGTGTTTACTCTGTGACTGTGATTCTGTGTGTACTCTGTTTATGAATCTGTGTCTACTCTGTTTGTGTTTGTGATTCTGTGTTTACTGTTGTGTTTAATATGGCACAAATTCACATAGACTTTACACATGGCCCTAATTCTGACTCTGATGAGTCACAAATTCCACCACGTGGACTTGGTTCTGTAGGTGAAGCCGCTTCAAACACTGTTGGCCCTAATTCAGGTTCGACATCTACACAACGTACTGCTACGAAAAGGGGTCGCACTTCATGGGTATCGAATCATGCCAAAATTGAGGAACATTACATAAACAAAGAAGGGGTTGACATAGGAATGAGAGGTGTGTGTAATTACTGTTTCAATCATTATTCTTGCAGTAGTAATGGGGGTACGGGGCATATTGAGAGGCATCTTAGGAAGAAACATAAAGAGGATATTGGCGTAGTTGGTGGTGATAGTAGTGTAACTGGTGTTTGTAATTTCGTATACACAAAACCTAAAATGAGACATGGACTGGCCCTTTATGTAGCTGCAGCAGAGCAGCCATTCACTTTCGGTGATGATATTAGATTTGAACATTTCATGCAAACTAGTGTAAATCCTGCTTTTTGTAAAGTTTCTAGAAATACTACTAGAGCTGATTGTTTGAAAGCTTTTATTGAAGTCCGGAAAAATTTGATAACTGAAATTGCTCAACTTGGTAGTACAATCTCTTTTACTTCTGATTTGTGGAGTGGTACCAATAATCTTGGATATATTGCTGTGACTGCTCATTATATAGATGCTAGTTGGATTTTGCATAAAAAAATCATTGCTTTCCGTTTGATGGAGTATCCTCATAATGCTAATCACATTTTTCAGTGTATAAATGGTGTTTTTAGGGAGTTTGATATTGTTGATAAAGTTTTTAGTATTACATTTGATAACCATACTGCTAATACTGCTGCTATTGATTTATTCCAACGAAATTTGTCTACTCCTCATGCTGGTACATTTTTTCATATGCGATGTGTATGCCATATCATTAATTTAGTTGTGCAAGATGGTTTGAAACATATAGGAGTACATATTGATAAAATTAGAGATGCAATTCATTTTATATCTACTTCCCAACCTAGGACCCAAGAATTTGAAGGATTGTGTGCTAGTTTCAATGTGAAACCAAAGAAAATGAAAGCTGATGTGAAAACTCATTGGAATTCGACATATCGTATGATAAAATCTTGTGTGAAACATGTTGACGTTATTACTTCTTATGTGAATGCCAAGTATGGTGATTGTTCTTTAACTCAAGCTGATTGGAACATTGCATTCGAGTATATGAAGTTTTTAAAGGTTTTTTATGTGGCTACTTGTGCTTGTTCTGGTTCTTATTATCCTACTTCTTGTCTTGTGCTCAATAACTTGTATAATATCAGTCTTAATTTTTTTCAATATAGATATAGAGCAAATTTTGTAGATGCAATTTTAGATATGGAATCAAAATTTAAAAAATATTTTGAGGACATGCCTAAAATATTTATTTTAGCTGCAGTAATGGACCCAAGGATTAAGATAGAAGGTGTTTGTTGTCTTGCTTTTAGATGGGATTGCTAGTAATTTAGATATTACATTACCTTCTACTTCTACTTCTGATGTGACATTACTTGTGAGATCTATATATGCTTCATATGAGTCTAAATTTGCATGTTCTACAACTAATGTTGCTCCTTCACCATCTCCTACAACTACCAATGACCCATCTTGGTCTCTGCTTTCAAGTAGAGGAAGAAATGTAATTTCACGCACCGAACTTTCTATGTATTTAGATATGGATTGTCTTACAACTCTAGACACCCCAAATAATTTGGATATCTTAGCTTGGTGGAAAAAAAATGAAAGGACATTTCCCATTCTTTCAATCATGGCACGTGATGTACTAACACCTCCTATCTCTTCAGTTGCTTCTGAATATGCTTTTAGTGCAGGTAAGAGAGTGTTGGATGAGAGGAGAAGCCGACTGGGTGCGGACATTTTGGATTGTCTGCTATGCTTGAAAGATTGGGAGGATACACGTCTTGGAATTAAGAAGTGCGAGGCTAAAGATGAGTTTAGAGATTATTATGAGAACTCTGATATAGATAGTCCTTAGGGACTGTTTATATCTGACTTCTCAAAAGATTTTGAGGATGCTAATACCGCTGCAACTTAATGTTGCATTCCAGGTGCTATCTTACTCTTGCTATGTAACCAAATGCCCAGAAAACTGTAACCAAGTGGTGTGTGTAAAGTTGTTCGTGTGCAAGTGGAAGTGTGCAACTTATGAAGGCCTTAATGGTAACATAAAGTTGCATACTTGCATTTTGCTATTCTTTATGGGCAATGATGATGAAAACAAACTAAGTTATTTGGTGGCAACTTATGAAGGTCTTTATGGCAACTTAATGTTGCATTCATGTGCTATTCTATATAGATCTGAGCCCAATTGTTCTATCCTATCATTGTGACATGTTCTATTGTTGTATAATCTGTCTATTGCAAGATGTGGTTGCAGTTTTCTGGGCATTTGGTTACTGGTTTGTGGATATGTGTGTGTGTGTGTGTGTGTGTGTGTGTGTGTGTGTGTGTGCCTGTGTGGGCATGGCTGGTGACTGGTGGTGTAGTGGTGTGTGTTTGTGTGACTGTGCAACTTAGGGGCAATGATGATTTGAGATTTGAGCCCATTACTTGTGACTTTCTGATGATTTGAGCCCAACTTAGTGGCAATGATGATTATTTATGTACTACAGTCTAGGGCAATGATGATTTGAGCCCAACTTAGTGGCAACGATGATTATTTATGTTCTAGGAATTGTGCTGAAACTGTATTGTAATTGGAAATATATTTGCATGACAGGTTTATGGGTGGTTCTTGACTTTTGAATGGGCGATGATGAATTAAACCAAATATTAATGACGGTAGTTACTTGGCGTGGCAACCTTGGTTGCAGCCATGCGTTACCTTGTGGATAAATTTTTTATTTCTGAGCCCTTTTTACTTCTATGTTACCTGTTTAATGAGAAGCATGACTGTTAATATTGCTGCAAAACTTGTTGATACTGCTGAAAATTTGTTAAGATTGCTGCAAAGCTACAAATCTGTTACTGTTTCCATATAGCAGCAGTGGGCAGTCCTATTTTTGGTTTGTGGGCAATGATGATTCTTGAGCCAAGCTTGTTTTGTGGGCATTTATGTATTCATTTCTGGGCATTTATGCTACTGTTTTATTGGCACTTATGCTACTCATTTCCACTGCTTCTGCTGTTGTTGCTGTAGCTGCCTTGGGATATGCTAGTTAGTAAACTACTTGTGCTTTATGGGCCTCTGAATTTCCAATGTTAACAATGTGTCCAGAGGTGCATGCACAACACACGCAGGCTATATGCCTAACATGCTGCAATTTATGGGCATTAAGCAACAATTTCTGGGCATTAATGGGATGTGATGATATGTATTAACCTTTCAAATTGCTATATCGTTGAGTTTAACTGAGCCCATTTAATTGACACTTGCTGGTAACACAGTAACTGCTACTTGCTGGTTATATTTGTAGTACCCTATAAGTTTTTGTTAATATTATAACTCTTAGGCAAGTATATTAATTGCAATAAACCAAAGCTTGAGCTTTGGTCAAGGTATGGATATCTATAAGAGGTGGGTTTGGCCAGAGAAGTGCACGTGGAACATTGGGTGTGTGTGTGCTGCTAGTGTTAGGGATAGAGTTCTTAACGGTAGAAACGTGGCATAGTGGACAGTGGGCATGAACTCATGAAGGCCCTGCTAGTGTTAGGGAGAGAGTTCTTCTTGTCAAAACTATATACATGAGGTCTTTGATTTGGTTCAAAAGTGGAAATAATGCATAATAGAGTCCTAAATAATGATAATCCTGGGTTTAGAAAGAGCTTCTTTAATTCCAGTGTGCCTCAATTCATGCTAAGTTGTTCAGTGATCTGCTAGTGTGAGCAGCTTGATAGCTGCTGTATTCGCTGCTGGTGCTGCCAGATGTGATTGAGTCCTTTGATAGCTACTGTTACATGTACAAAGCAATTAGGTTGGAATTTGTTACTTGTGTTCCTGCCCAGATTACATCTGCTCGTGTGTTGTTTGTTCACTTCATTTTGGACCTGTTTGGCTTGAAATCTAGGTCTGTTTGTGTTGAAATGGGGCTGCATTCCTGTGCTCCAATGTTGATGCATTTCTTTAGTGATCATTGGGTAATGAAGAATGAATATAATCTGAGCCCATTTTCATTTCCAAATCAATCCCACTTCAATTTCCCATTATGTTGGCAGGATTCAGCTTTGGTTTTGCATAGGGGTGTGTGTATTACTTGCAGATGCAGTGTGAGTTTGTGCAAGTGTAACCGTGAGTGTGCAAGTGAATTCTGGGCAGTTTGTGTATCTGGGCTATGTTAGATGTTGTCATGTGCCTTGTTTGAGGAATTGAACTTCACATTTTGTTGTGTGACAGGATGTTGTGGTTACGGGATGTCGTGGTGACAGGATGTGGTGGTTACAGGTTGTGGAATTGAACGCCACACTTGCTTGTGGCCGTTGCAAATGTGCATCAGTGCAAGTGTGTTTCAATTTGTTGCTGCTGTATTGTTATTCATTCCTGCACTTGTTAGTGGGGGGCGTGTGTGCCTAAACCTGTTTGTTTATGTACTTAATTTCTGGGCAGTGATGAGTGAAAACCTGAGCCCACTGATGCACACTTATCTGTTCCACATCATTTTTTACTGTGTGTGCCTAAACCTGTTTGGATTAACTCATTGAATACATTGGTTGCAGCTCCAAGGGCCATGGAGAAGTGCAAGAACCGTACCTGAATACCAGCAGGATCGAGACTGGAACACCGATGGGGTTTTATTAGGTTGGCACTTGGCAGTCAGTTCCAATTTTTCGATGTGCTTTGTTGTTTTAAGGCTTGTAGTATTTACTAGGATTGTAATACTGTCAAAACAGGAAGAAATATAACTGGAGACAGTCCAGATGTTTGGTTACTCATTTGTTTCTGTCAAGCTACATTTCTGTACTTAAAACACATGCTATGTAATTATGTAAAAGGAGTGCTTGCTAGTACCAGATATGGACAGTTAAAAATAGCGGCATTTTTGTTGTACAATTTTGTAACTTTGACTTTTGTTGTTCTAATTTTTATGTGAACTATTTTCAAAAGGTGAATTTTAACCTGGAGAATATTGCACACATGGGTATAAATTGAACCCCACGGTAAGATGTGATAGTTATAGCCTTATCGGATGACTAATCACATAAGTAGTTTCAATGGTCAAGATTTGAAGCTTTTAAGTGAAACTCAGAATTCTAGTTTTAAATTTTAAAATGTTTTGTCCCTTTTTTCTCTTCTAAAATGATATCTATTTTCTCGTGACGTAGAAAACCAAATCCATTATTGTATGGAAGTAGGGTTTTTGTGGCACTAAATATAAAGTTTGAAAGAAAAAAAAAAATACTTTATAAAGCAATGTGATCTCCAAGACGTTCATAAAAATTCTGTTGGAAAAGGTAAAACTCTTAACGTTATTGGTGGTTGCCAAATGAGAAATTATTTTTATTTAGCGTCGAACCTAATTATAAGTGCGTTTGTTCTTCCAAATTTTACAATTGGATCATGAGTTCATGGTGGCTAATTGTCACACAATTCTTTAGAGATTAGGGAGGAGCCCAACTCGGGGTTATGCACCACAGAGGGAATGAGTCTCGAACATCCGATTAAGTGAACGGCCGGCATGCCCCGACATGATTAAAAAATGGCACGGGCCGATACGATTACGTAAACGGGCACGACACGGTCAAACGATTAAGCGGGTCGGCACGACACGACACGATTAAGTAAGCGGGTCGGCACGGCACGACACGATTAAAAAAACGGCATGGCACGGCACGATTAAGTAAATGGGCACGGCACGAGTCAGATGATTAGGCGGGTCGGCACGGCACGGCACGGCACGACACGATTAAGTAAGTGGGCCGGCACGGCATGGCACGATTAAGTAAATGGGCCGGCACGGCACAGCACGAATGAAGAAAAATGGCACGGCACGGCACGACTAAAAATGGGCACGGCACGATTAAGCACGGCACGGCATGACACGATTAAGTAAACGGGCACGGCACGGCACGGCACGGGCACGGTTGGCACGGAAGAAAAGCGGCACGGCACGGCACGACGGGCCCGTTTGACACCTCTAGAGATCATTGATATTTCCAGCGATGATGAATATGATCTAACGTATAATAATGGTTGGAATGATGGATGAGGAGCAATAATTTCTAAGATTCAAAAAGAGGAAGAAGAAGAAGATCTTCTTGTCATGACTAATGCAATGGAAGAACCAGAAATAACTTCCAAGGAGAAAGCAACATTTGTTCCAGATTCAGATTCTGAGTATCCTTTAATTGTTGATTTGAATTGTGCTGACATTTCTTATCTTTTCAAGCCAACTTCTAGTGATATGAGGCATCATTTGAAACCTTTATACATCTCTGCTTCATTTGATGGGATATTGCTAAACAGGGTTTTGGTTGACAATGGTGCAGCAGTAAACATTTTACCATGTAAGACTCTGAAGAAGTTGGGTAAAGAGAAGGTTCGATTGATTCCAACAAGCACTTCCATTGCTGGATTTACTAGTGAAAGTAAAAGTCCTAAAGGAATTGTTTCTATACGCTTGAAAGTTGGCCAAGTGGAAACTGATACAGCATTCTTTGTTGTGGATACTTTCACAAATAAATATAATGTTTTACTTGGTAGGGATTGGATTCATGTGAATGGTTGTGTTCCTTCTTCGATGCATCAAGCCCTAATGATTGTGAAGTATGAAAATGGAAAATGAGTAGGGATTGAAGAGGTCAAGGCAGATCCCCATCCATTCAGTACTTCAGTAAATTGTGCAGAGGTTGAAATGTATAAACCTGAAATCATCCCTTTGAGTGAAATAGCACAACCTGCCACCCCTCCATCCAGTGTGTTGGAAATTGGAAAATTGGCAGAGTTAAAATCAAGGCTTAAACAAGCAGTTGATTATGAATCAGACAACTTACCAGATGAAGCTGTTTGGATGTAATTCCAAGGCAAAGGTCGAAGAAGCCAACTCTTTGGCTTTAGTAAAGTTTATGGCTCTAGAGATAGAGCACAAGTTGCAAGAAACAAATGATTGGAAAGAATTATTGGCTGAGAAATCTGACTGGGGGTTGAAGCCAAGTGCATTCGAAGAAGCCTTTATAGGTTATGTAGGCTCCCAAGATCCTTTAGAGGAAGTAGAATTGGGAGATGGAGTTGTTCCAAACACTGTGCACATCAATAAAGAGCTTGATGCTACCTCAAAGGCCAAGTTGATTAGAGTGCTTAAAGAGAACAAGGAATGCTTTGCTTGGAGTTACAAAGAATTAACAGGTTTGAGTAGGGATTTGGTTGAACATAGATTACCTATCAAACCTAATTGCAAACCTTTTAAACAACTTCCAAGAAAAATGTCTTCTAAAATCATAATATTGGTTAAGAAAGAGATTCAGAATCTTTTAGATGCTGGTTTCATTTGAACAAACCTAATTGCAAACCTTTTAAACAACTTCCAAGAAAAATGTCTTCTAAAATCATAATATTGGTTAAGAAAGAGATTCAGAATCTTTTAGATGCTGGTTTCATTTGAACAGCAAGATATGTAGAATGGCTATCAAATATTGTTCTTGTTGTTAAAAAGGATGGGAAGATTAGGGTTTGCATTGATTTAAAAAATATGAACACTGCAACTCCTAAAGATGAGTACCCAATGTCTATAGTAGACATGCTTGTGGATAGTTCTGCAGGTCACAGGATCATTTCTATTATGGATGGGCATTCAGGGTATAATCAGATTTGTATAACGAAAAAGATGTTCATAAAACTACGTTTAGAGCCCCTAGTAATATTGGAACCTTTGAGTGGGTTAAAATGCCATTTGGGCTTAAAAATGCAGGTGCTACTTATCAAAGAGCAATGAACACTATTTTTCATGAAATAATTGGGGGTTTTCTAGAATGTTATATTGATGATATCATTGTAAAATCAGAATCAATGGATAATCATATAGAGCATTTGAAGATAGCCTTTTCAAATATGAAGCATTATCAATTGAAGTTAAATCCTGCTAAGTGTGTTTTTGGTGTAATGGTAGGAAACTTTTTGGGATATTTAGTCCATAGCAAAGGTATTCAAGTTGACAAGAATAAAGCTAAGGCTATTATTGAGGCAAAACCTCCTTCGAACAAGAAAGAACTACAAAAATTTCTTGGTCAATTGAATTTCCTTCGAAGATTTATTTCTAATACTGCAGGAAAAACTAAAGCTTTTTCTTCTTTATTGAAATTGAAGGATGGAGAGGACTTCGAATGGACAAAGGAGCATGATGATGCTTTCAAGGCCATCAAGGAGTACTTGGTCAATCCTCCAGTTCTAGTTCCACCTAAGAAAGGAGAGCTTGTGAAATTGTACTTAGCAGCAAACCATGACTCAATAGGAGTTCTGTTAGCTCAAGACAATGATGAAGGCAAGGAGCAAGCTATCTATTATCTACGTAGGTTTTTAAATGACTGTGAGAGTAGGTATTCTACAGTAGAAAAATTGTGTTTTAACTTTATTCTTTGCTTCAAAGAAACTTAGGTACTATATGATGCCTAGAGTAACTTATGTAATTTCTCAAACTGATGTTATAAAGTATCTGTTATTTCAACCTGTACTTAGTGGCAGAATTGGGAAGTGGATTGTTTCTTTAATTGAATTCAGTTTTGTGTATGTTTCTCAAAAGTCAGTAAAAGGTCAAGCCTTAGCTAACTTTTTGGAAGATCATCCTAATGGAATTAAGACTCCAGAAATAGCAGATGTTGATATAGTTACAATTAAGCCATGGGAAATGTGGTTTGATGGTTCGAAAACATGTCAAATGGCTGGAATTGGGGTTGTTTTAGAATCTCCTCAAGGTTTGAAAACCAAATTTGGTTTTCAAATAAATGAAGGAGAATGTATAAACAATCAAGTAGAATATGAAGGTTTGATTATGGGTTTAGAACTTCTGCTTACTTTGAAAGTAGATATACTTGAGGTCTTTGGAGACTCTCAATTGGTTATAAACCAAGTAAATGGAGAGTTTAATTGTCATAGTTCTGATTTGAAACCTTACCATCAATATGTAAAGTTATTGGTAAAGCAATTCCACATGATTACATTTACTTATGTTCCAATATTCTTTAATGGAGAAGCAGATGCAGTAGCACAAAGAGTATCAGGATTTAAGTTTATAACTGAAGAGAGTAGAGAGTTCTGTCAGTTGACTTTAAGGAAGTCCTTACCTATGCTTAAGGATAGAAATACTGGGTTCAAAGTATGTGAAATCATTACTTCTTCTAGTCAAAGTGATTGGAGACAACCATTAATTGATTATTTAACAAAGCCTGATGCCAAAACAGATAGAGCAACAAAACTATGATCTGTTAATTACATTATGTAGAATGGAAAGTTATTCGAAAGAGGAGCAGATGGCCTTTTGCTTAAATGTTTAAATAAGGTTGATGCCTTTAAAGTTATGGCAGAGGTTCATGAAGGAATTTGTGGAGCTCATCAGGCTGGAATCAAGATGAGGTGGTTGATTCAAAGGTATGAATACTATTGGCCTACTATCCTTAAAGATTGTATTGATTATGCAAAAGGATGTCAAGCTTGTCAAAAGACAGGGCCTCTTAAACGATTACCTGTTACTGAATTACAATATGTAGTCAAACCTTGGCCATTTAGAGGTTGGGCAATGGACATGATTGGCATGATTTATCCTGCTTCTTGAAGTGGAGATAAATTTATTTTAGTTGCCATTGATTACTTTACAAAATGGGATGAAGCTCAAGCTTTCGAAAGTGTATCTCAAGAACAAGTTATTGAATTCATTAAGGGGATAATTTATGGGTTTGGATCTCCAGAAACCATAACAGTGGATAATATCCATTTTTTAACGAAAAGTAGTAAAAACTTTTGCAGCAACTCATGGAGTTTCTTTAATTAATTCAACTCCCTATTATGCCCAATCAAATGGCCAAGCAGAATCAACTAATAAAATTATCAAAAGAGGTATTCAGAGAATGGTTGATAGAAATCCAGAGGAATGGCCAAGCATGCTTTTAAATGTGTTATGGGCATATCAAACTACCAAAAGGACTAGTACAGGGACTACTCCTTTTGCTATGGACATGATGCAGTATTGCCAATGGAGATTGTAGTCAGATCACAAAGAGTTGCTTCTCAAAATGATTTGAACATTGGAGCATACCATCAAGCAATGTATATGGAGCTTGAAGATGTAGATGAAGAAAGAATTAAAGCCCTAAATCAAATTCTGCTTCAGAAAATAAGAATAGCTAGAAGTTATAATAAAAAAAATGGTTGTTCGAAATTTTGATATAGGTGATTTGGTATGGAAAGTAGTACTTCCTATCAAAGAAATGAAGCGAGGACTTGGAAAATGGGCTCCTAATTGGGAAGGCCCCTTCCAAGTACATAGAGTGCTTAAAAAAGGGGCATATCATTTAAGAGACTTGAATGGTTATGTCCATAGAATAAAATTTAATGGAAGATATCTAAAGGCTTATGTCCCAACTATTTGGGAATCCTTTAGTATAAGATAAAACTAAAAGTAGTTTTCATGTTATTTGCTTGTGTTGTTCAAATTAAGCTATGATGATAAGCAAGCAATGTTAATGGTTGAAGCTTCAGAATTCAAGTGATAAGATCAATATTACAAGCAGTTAAGACAGATATGAAGATGAAATAAGAAGTTGTTTCATTCATCATTCTAAAAACTGTACAATAGTGTCATTTAAGGTGCTTAACACTTCAGCACCTTTGTTACAAACAAATCCATAAAGGTCTTCTTCATCAGTAGTTTGATTCAGTTTGGGTCTCAAGGGATTTTATGTTCCCTACTGCTGAAGAAGCTTTGTTTACAAGAATTTGCATATTATTGGTTTTTTGAGCAATCTCTCCCCTGACAGAGATTAAAGCTTCCTGTAAGCGTGCTTCTTCTTTCAATAAGTGTAACTTGATAGCTCCAGCATCATAGGAAGAAGTTACACTGCTAGCCCCATCCTCTAGACTAGACAACTTTGCTTTCAAGCTTTGCCTTTGAAGATGTTTGTCTTGGATAACACAAAGTTGATTGGCTTTAACTTGAAAGTTTGAAGTTCTATCCAAAAGTTGCTTGTGCAACTCTAAAGAAGCAGGTTTCAGTACCCAAGCAGCATGACAAGTTCTTTGGCTTTAGTAGAATCAGAGTGTGGGAAGAGAGTGTAAGAGTAGTCAGCATGAGAGATAGTGGGATCGAACTTGATGTTCTTCAACTCTTCGAACCAGTTTGGATTCTCTGAAAGAGCTCGAAGAGGAGGAGAAGTGAAATCAATGAAATCTCCAAAATGAGGCCTTCGAACCTCATTTAACCAATAGATATTGCTTAGTAGCTTGCTGATTGAGTTCACCATAACCAGCAAAGCATGACCTCTCTGATTCCTCAATTTTAAAGAATTGAGAAGTGAGACAAGAGGCAATGAGGTTGTTGAGCAAAATTATATTAGGATCATCTCTAATGAAGGGAGATAAATACCTTCTCATAGCCAATAAACGATATTTACTCCAACCTTTGAAACCAGCAGGGTCATCCATCTTGACCATACTATTTCAGATGGCAAACCCCATAGAAATGGCTTTGGAGTAGGAGGAATAGGAGGGTTCCATGGATCAATTGGTGTTTGCTCCTCCACTTGAACCACTACATAGGAGCGATCTCTTCGAATTTCACTCACAATGGGTGTAACAAAATTTTCAGTTTGAACAGGTATGAAACCATTGAGATCCAGGTTTTGGAGAGCATTTTGAGTAGCAGTAACATCAGCCATTGGTGTTTACTTGGTTAAAAAGTTTGGAGAAACGATTGGTTTTGAGTATTAACCAGCAATGTGCTATATTTATAGATGTGTTTGATCATGAAACGATTTGAATTCTGGTAAGTGGAGAACGTGCAAATTAACTGCCCATTATCCATAAATTCCTCATCGGAAATGTGAGAACTGCTCGAAATTCTCTCGTTGGAAGTGAAAAGAAACTACCAATAACATCCACATTGGAAGTATGTGAGAATTCGAAGCGGTAAAGGCACATTAACACGTATTCAAATTCTTTGAATAACGATGTTAATGCGGGGGGTTATGTTTACATATAAAATTAACAAATCCAGTAATTAATTGACACGTAATTAAGAATGCCAAACGTTGGTGGCTTAATATTTATGAAAAACACTGGATTAATAGTTATAAATGGGTCCATACGATGACGTATTAATATCCAATTTGAAAAGTAGTTATTGACAGTTAAGAATCAACAGTCAAGTAAGAAAATTGGCTTCGAAGCCACACTTTCAACTGCTAAACGCTTGAAATCCACGTGTAAACATATAGAACAAGATAGTTGACGGTTGAGACACGTGGAATACATCGTACAAGGCAGTTATTTCCCTAACACTAATCATGTGAGTTGTTCGAGTAACCGCGCAAATTCAAATTAAACTTCTGAAGGAAGATCAAAGAAATTCAAGTTCAGATGTTGTTGGAGGTAAGAAACCGCTCATTTGAAGTGCAATGATGGAGTTCGAAGCAAGCCAAGTTCAAATGTTTTGAGCGGGAAGTTCAAACTACAAGCAAAGTCTATAAATAGAAGAAGTTGAAGAGTGAAAAAACCCCAGACAAATCTTCAACAAACAGCTATCAAAATATGATGCTTGGTTTGTTCATTGGCAAGTAGAATTAGAATTTCGACTCAGTTCGAAGTAGATTAGGAAGTAGTTTAGGAAGTAGATTTTGGTTGTTCTTGTAACAATCAAGTGTTCGAAGTTCTTGTTACCTTTTATTTGAAGTTGAAGACGATTTCGAAGTAAGTTTACTTTTGGTTTATCAATCAAAGTATCTTGTTTCTTTGTTGTTCTTTAATTTCCTCAGTACATTGGTTTGTATTTCTTCACTTTGAAGGAAAAATCCTCTTAATTGAGGTAATTGAACCATTAAAACACCATCGCCTGATTAGATTTAGTTTTCCAAAGTTAATCTGAGGGAGAAGATTGAAAACTCTCTCTGGCACGCTCGCACACAATTATTTTCCATTGCAAAAAAGTAAAAGAACCAAACACCGCCGTAGTTCGATGGGGCAAATGCAAGCTAAGATAATTTGATATTGATTTTTGAAAATTTGACCACCTAAGTTATTTTGATAACTTGAACTTGAATGGAGCTTGACATTTGAACTTGAAAATTGATTTTTGAATTTGAACTTGAAGATTTCAATTTGTCATTGGACTTGAAAATTTGAACTTGAACTTGAATTTGAACTTGACATTGAACTTAACAATGTGAACTTGAATTTGAATTTGGATTTTGCACTTGGTGGAACTCGGGATTTTTGGAAAGTTAGGGTTTCTTGTAGCTAATCTTTGAAGGCTAGCATTTGAGGTAGGGGTTTCTCCCCCTTGTTAAGTGTTTTGAGTTTGGTTTAATACCTGGGTATCAATTTATTAGATCTACTCTTGGTTTGGGTTGAAATCCCTCGGTGAAAATCCAAAATTTTTCTATTTGTATGCTGTTGTTGGGTGCCAACCGTCCGGATGGGATTGGTCACGTCTGGAAGGAAATTTCTGTTCACTTGTGGAACTTTTGTTTTAAAATTTTGACTGTGTTCAGTTACCGGATTATCGTGTTTCTACCTTTTGGTCGTTACTGTGCATTTAGTACTTGAAATTTTTATTGCATTCCCCTGTTCAAGTTTTGATCAAATTCATTGATTGTAACCCGGTATAAAATGACACATGTTTTTTTGGATAAATAAATGACACATGTTATGATAGACCTTTTCTTTTATTTTTACCTGGTTACTTAGAACAGCGGAATAACGAACATGTTCAACGCAATGAATAACGCTTGGTGGAAATGGGAGAACATGAAGTGATAAAATAAAGGGTTAATTCCACTGACCTCCCCTGAGGTTTTGCGTTAATTCCACTGACCTCCCCTGAGGTTTTGCGTTAATTCCACTGACCTCCCCTCTTCTTTCTGATATTTCACTGCCCTCCCTTACTTTATAAACTATTTGGCAGTTACCCCCTTGCCGTTAAAAAATGTCTAACGGTGTCAACTTTAATGGTGAATTGACGTCAATGCCCTTAATTCGAACTTTACTTTTTTTTCTTTCTTTGTTTGAGTTTATATTATATAAAAAATATGAAATGAGCGAAAAAATAACTTAATTATTTACTTTTTTCTTGGAATTTTCTTTTCTTTGACTTAATTTTTTTTTTTTTTAATTTTTAGTTCCCGTAAGATATAATTTAACATTTTGATAGTAAAAATAAGAGTATCAATAATCACCCAAACCCACTGCTTGCATTGGTGGGTTTTTTTTTTTTTTTTACGGTTTGTTTTTCTTTTTCTAGATCTAAAGCTCTAATTAGACTCCTTTTTCTTCTCTCTCTTTTTTTTTGTTTACATAATTTACCTAACCTCTCTCTCTCTCTCTCTCTCTCTCTCTCTCTCTCTCTCTCTCTCTCTCTCTCTCTCTCTCTCTGTTCCCATAAGATATAATTTAACATTTTGATATTATACTAGTATTTAATATACTTTTATTAAATGTGCCTATATATAGAGGCTAATCTTCTAGTCAGGGATCCTCGATTGATACCTCCCTTGCCGTTAAAAAATGCCTAACGGTGTTAACTTTGATGGTGAAATACCGTTAATGCCCTTAAATTCAAACTTTACTTTGGTTTTTCCTTGTTTGAGTTTATAATGCATAAAATTTTTGAAAGACGTGAAAAAAGTAACTAAATTATTTACTTTTTTCTTAAAACTTTCTTTTCTTTGACTCAAACTTATTATTTTTAAATTTTTAGTTCTCATTAGATATATTTTCACATTTTGAATAAAACAAGAGTATTAATAATCACTTAAGCCCACTGCTTGCATTGGTAGTTTTATTATTTTATTTTTGACTTTTTTTAAGTTTCTTTTTCTTTCTCTAAATCTAAAGCTCTAACTAGACTCTTTTTATTCTCTATAATTTTAAATATTTTACCTACTCGCGCTCTTCTTCTTTCTTCTTTTTTTGGTATTAGCGGTAATATCTATAAAAAAAAACTATAAGCATGAAATTTTTTGGATCATTTTTGTAGACGAATTCCAAGGATTCCATTGAGAAAAAAAAATAGTCTAAATTTTTTACAGACGAAAACTCATTAATACATTTTTTTTTTTTGCATGCATAATGCAAATGCAAGGTTCTAAAAAATAATGTATAGTTGTCCCATAATAATAATAATAATAATGCAATTATGAGTTTTTTTTTGTAAAAAATTAGACTATTTTTTTCTCTATGGGATCTATGAATTTGTGTAAAAAAATTATCCGAAATATTTCATGCTAATAGTTTTTTTTTTTTTTTGAAATGCTTGTTTCTCCTAGAATAATTTTCATATTTTTTTTTAAGACCATTATTACCGCTAATGCAGAGAGAGAGAGAGAGAGAGAGAGAGAGAGAGAGAGAGAGGTTAGATAAACTATGTAAAAAAAAAAATAGAAGAAAAAAGGAGTCTAGTTAGAGCTTTAGATTTAGAGAAAGAAAAAAAACCCAAAAAAGTAAAACAAATAAAACCATCCAATGCAAGCAGTGGGCTTACTTGATTATTGATACTCTTGTTTTTATTATCAAATGTGAAAATATATCTTATGGGATTTAAAATATTTAAAAAAAATTGAGTCAAAGAAAAGAAAGTTCTAAGAAAAAAAAGTAAATAATTAAATTATTTTTTCACGTCATTTAAATTTTTATGTAATATAAACTCAAATAAGAAAAAAAAAATAAAGTCAAGTTCAAGGGCATTAAGGTCATTTTACCAGCAAAGTTAACGCCGTTAGACAATTTTTAACGACAAGGGAGGTATCTGACAATTATTTTGTAAAGTAAGGGAGGTTAGTGGAATTTCAGAAAGTATAGGGGAGGTCTTTGTATTTGTTAGAAACCTCAGCGGAGGTAAGTGAAATTTACCCTAAATTTTTATTGCATTTAATTTGATTTTAATTTTTTTATTTCCAATGAAAATTAATGATTTAAAGTATAACATAATCTAGGGCCTACCTTGAATTGTGCCAATTGTGAATTTAAATTTAATTTTTGAATGACCAGCCAATTTTTTATTTGAAGAATCGCCATGAATATATTTGTAGCTATTTGATATATCGCATTGTGGCGAGTTGATTTCCTTATATTTAAAATACTTATTTGCGCCATGAATATATTTGTAGCTATTTGATATATCGCATTGTGGTGAGTTGATTTCCTTATATTTAGAGAGTTGATCAAATCACGAAAAAATAACAGACTCAAATATGGAAAAATTATTGAAACCTGAGAGATTGATCATGAAGATATCATGTGTATCTGAGACGTTGGCGAGAGATGATCGGTGAAGATTGATAATTGCTAATTGCTCATTTATGATGGGGGGAAATGGATCCCAAAAGTGTTAAAAGAGGGAAAAAGGCCCGCACTACAACAAAAGTCGGTTTCTATAGCATGTGAAAAATGCTATAAAAACGTATATACAGCGTTTCATCAAACGCTGTATTAGCCGGCGCTATAAAAAGGGTAAGACTTTCCATAGCATTTTTTGCCCGCTATATTTTGTATATCAAATATAGCGTTCCATAGGTTTTTATAGCATTTTATGCCTGCTATATTTAGTACATCAAAGATAGCATTTTAAACCTGCTATAATTTTGCATGTTTCCATAGCATTTTTTGACTGCTATTATATGTCTATGATTAATAGTATTTTTAAAACGCTATTAAGTGTAATAACTGTATATTTTCTATAGCTTTTTGGGCCTGCTATATAATGTATGTTTTCTATTGCATTTTGAACCTGCTATTTATGTTTCACCTTTCATTGCATTCCTTGGATGCTGTACACCATACTTTCTACGATCTTAATTTCATTGCATTCTTTGAATGTGAACCACAATATTTCAATCGCACTGAAATTTTGGTACTTATTCTAGTAACTTGAATTCAATTCCATGCCAAACTCTTACAACAATAACAAAAAAATAAGATAATTTAAACGACTACATATTCCTTGACAATATGTTCACAATATTCCATACAGAGCCCAAAAAGATGTCATTGTCTGAACATCCAAGCGATTAACATTACATAAAAAAAAAAAAAGTATATTACAAGTTCCTCCAACTCATCTATCTATACCAAAAGTGGAGAACAAGCCTTAGCACCAAAATATCAACAAAAGGGCTTCCAAGCACTGCAATATCATATATCTATATCTTCAGCAAAAATATCAACACAAGGACTTCAAACCAGCAGTAAGAAGATCAATCTTTGATCAGCAAAAAGTGATGAAACAATTTCTTCTATCAACCCATAGACCTACACATGGTAGATACAAATTGATTAAACATTCTCTCATTCAAGTTCCTTCAAAAGAGTCAAAATTTTGGCACCTAAAATACATAAATCAATGATTAACCTATGAGCCCATTACAGAAAATAGCAATTAGCTAGTAAGCAAACACTTCAAGTAGTAGCAACCCCTCTAAGCAAAATACACATACACAAGAATCGATTCTAAAACAAGAATCAATTGTAGTACTTGCAGTAGGAGCCACATACACAAGGAGAAGTATACAGTTGCATACTATAGCATTCAAATAGGAGGCACACTTCAACAAATCAATAATCGAAATTGCAATGCAGACGTATCCAACTTGAGGATAAACAAGAACTCTAGTCATTAGTGGATTGAACTTCTATCATGGACAAAAGTGCTTATGATTGTATTCCCCTAATAATACCAGACCCCAAATTCTGAAACCAAAGATAGAATGCGCCTTAACCAAACCAACCTTGTGCTGCAGTTTTCCCAAAACATCACACCAAATGCCTAAAGCGATTCTCATACTTTTTCGTGGATGAAATCATTGACGTTACGAAGAATACCCTTGTTTCTATTTGGTCAGGTCCATTGACGTTACGAAGAAACAATAATGGATCCAAGAGTACAGAGCCACATCGATCTTACAGATTTCTTAGTAGTTAGTACAGAGAACTGATATGGCATTGGGAAAATTAAGAGTATAATCTAATGCACTTGAAAGCCTTGCCATTGTAACCTTCATGTATAGTATAAAAATAAAAGATAAAAGATTGTCACACTAAAACTACGCAAAAAGCGCGCTAAAACTACGCATAGGTGTGAATACTAAATGGTGATCCCGCCAAACATGTTTTGCCCCGAAACCCCGAAACCTTTTTGCCTGGTCCAATTTCCTGTTTTCGGTCTGTACAACCCACTCAAACTGTGCTAATAATGGTCGCCCCTTTATTTGAGTAGTTTGGGCTTGCATTATAGCATTATTTCAACCCACCCCAATCAAAATCAGCAGACATAGTACCCTAAGGAATTGGATCCTCTCGTATAGTCCAAATCCAAATCTAAACCTTCCATTGCTATAATGAATGGTTCGAATTTTCTTATAAACTCTTCCAAGTAAGAGCTCTTCTAAGAAAGAGTAACGGACAAAATCCAAACCATTAATTATCGAAATGTATGGTCCAAATTTGGATTCGGACCAAAACTTGGAGCAGAGAGCATCTGATCCCCCATTTATCAACAATAGGCAAAAATAGAAACAAAGATAAGTGGGGGCCATTTCAACAAAATTCGTTACGAGCCTTTTAAGTTCTGACATCTAAAATTTCCAATCAATATACTAGTAAAGCCTCATCATGCTCCATGTTTATCATGGAGGACCTTTAGAACTCCCAATAATTGCAAGTTAAAAGCGGTAGAACTCCCAATAATCTCAGTTTAAAGCAAGTTAAAAGCAAGTTAAAAGCAAGTTAAAAGAGGACCTTTAGAACTCCCAATAATCTCAGTGATCTATGCACAACATAAAAATTGAGGAAAGGAAATAATCTTAATCAAGAACCACAACTAGAGCAGGTTGCTTGCTTCTTTCTATTTTTTATAACTTTTCTGTCCACTGGAATTCCATTTCCATATATCGAGCTTCTCCCACCTCGAAGGTTGCAAGTCTGTAAAAATCCACGCTATTTTTTGTGCACATAAATTACCTCTATGGCTCTATCTTAAACCGTCACCGACGCCATTTTAATGCCCACAGTCTCAAAAGTTGCTCCTGAGCTGTGTTCTTTACTGCTGTTGTCTGTCTCCCTATTACTGCTATTGCTGCTCCTCTTATTAATGTTTACTCGAGAACTTCCTTGTGTTGCTACTACTGACTTTGGTGCTAGTTTTGGATATACTGTCGAATCTACTACTCTTAATCTGCTATTGACTTTGGTGCCTAAAGATGTCTGAAGTTTCTCTGCTATGGAAGCCTTAAAGTTTTTCCTAATGTTGCTGCTAAAGAACTTGAATGGTTTATGGGGATGGCTAATTTTGGAGCTTGTGTCATGGTGTCCTAATCTTGATATTCCTGTTTTGGGTTATTGCTACTACTGCTGCAAGCTTGCATTTTGAAGCCAAAGTTGCTATTTTGTGAGAGGACTAGATACATCAAAGTACTTGATAGAGAACATCATTGTGATTTAAACATGCATGTCCCATTTATTACAAAGCAATTTACTCCTATAAGAGAGAAGTTGTAGACCAAGGAAAAAACATATTTGGGTAAGAGAGATAAACCAACAAACAACAACTATTACCTTTTTCGCTTTAGACCTCGAGGAATCATCATTGCCATCATCATCACTCAGCCCTTCTTCACCATTGAATGGTTCATAGTCTTCATCACCATCTCCACGCCCAGTCTGGTTTTTTCTCTTAGCAGTACCTTTACCGTTGCTTTGTTGAATTGACCTAAAAAAGAACTTTGCAGGGTTCTCGATTCCAGCAGCACGCAGTTCTGTTATGAGTTGTTTAATTGTTTCTTGCTTGTCCTTTTCAATTCCTTTCACTTTCTTGTTCAAGAACCCCGGCGCAAGCATGCTGACTGCCTAAAATGAAATTGCAACATAACATATGAAATTGACATAGATATGGCAACATAACATATGAAATTGCAAATATGCTAAAATGGAGTAACCAAACATAAGTTATTCAAAATGACATGAGAATTCAAATTAAAACAACAAACTAAAGTTGCAAATTTCATTTCATTAACTCGATAATTACATGAATCACAATAGTGTGCCCTCACAATCCTCTCTTACATTACTTGTTTCTTCATCATCATTCTCACTATCCATACCAAGTGCTGAAACATCTTGTGGCATGGAAGATGTATCAGGAGTTTCTTCGAACATTTCCAAGTCATAAAAACCCCTAGGTGGTGCCTTTAGTACAATATACCAGTTTGAAGAGTCGGAGTCTCTTGAATAAAAAACTTGTTTTGCTTGTGAAGCAAGGATGAAAGGCTCTTTGTCATATTGCGTCTGACCTTGGTGTAGGTTAACAAGTGTAAAGCCATCTTCAATCCTAACACCATGGCCAATATTTGCCCAATCACACTTGAACATTGGAAGTTGGAATGTATGATAATCTAACAAGATTATTTCTTTGATCACCCCATAGTATGAAACTACATCAACAACTTGCGCAATGTCCTTCACACTTGCTCTACACATAGTTGTTGCATCAATGGAAACACCACTATTTTGTGTTGATTTTTCAACATCCTTTGTGTGAAACCGCTGCCCATTGATGATATATCCGGTGTAGCTCACTGCCTGGTTTCTTGGACCATTTGCAATCCATTGTAGTTTCTCCAATTCTTTATTTAGGCAGGATTGTACCGGAATCTGTTCAAGTATAAGCAACTCAAATTAAACTATCTTCTTCATATTTATTACTTCTCAAACCTCACTAAAAAGTAAATGTAACCTGTTCTTTTAACCACTTTGCAAAGTTGTCAGCATGTCTCCTCATAAGTAAATGTCTATTTTTTGGTAGACCAAGGCTTGGATTGGATTGCCTTAACTCCTCTATATGTATCCTAATAGAAAAAAGAAGAAAGAGTAAGTGATTCACACCCTTAACTACAAATTCATCATTTAGAGTTCCGTCAAACTTACTCCAAATATGGTTCCACAATTGCTGTATTGAACAACACATAACGATGTGCACTTTCTAATAGATCCTCACTCAATGTAATTGATGTGCCGGCTGATATCGGTCGACCTTCAAGAATCACATCGTTCTCAAAATCCTGATTGCGACGCTCTCGATAATGAGTGCCCACAGATTGCTTCATATGTCTACTACAAAATGTGATGCACTCTTCTGCAAGATAGCATTCGGCAATGCAACCTTCAGGCCGTGCACGATTCCTAACATTCCCCTTGAAAATCTTCATATGTCTAACAAAGAAGGAAGTTTATTAACAACAAATAACTATAAGTAATCCTTCACAAAAAAGTGAATAGTGAGAGTTCACCTCTCAAAAAGGAACATCCAACGGTATTGAACTGGCCCACAAAGTCGTGCTTCTCGTCCTAAGTGAATTGCTAAGTGAATCATGATGTCAAAGAACGAAAGAGGAAAGAACCTCTCGAACATGCATAAAGTTTCCACAACTTCATCTTCAAGGACAGTGATTTCTTCTCGATCAATGACTCGCTGACACAATTTGTTGAAGAACGAACAGAGGCGAAGTATCGCATTTCGAGGTCCCTTTGGTAGCAATCCTCTTACAGCTACCGGCAACAGTTGTCGCATTAGCACATGACAGTCATGGGATTTGAGACCTGTGATCTTCAACTCTTCCATTGATACACAGTTTGCAATGTTTGAGCTATAACCATCAGGTACCTTCAAGTCAAACAACCTCTTGCAAAAGATTTCTTTCTCAGCCTTAGAAAGTGTATGTGAAGCTGGAGGAAGATATGTCTTTGCCCCTTGCTCTTGTGGATGCAAATCGTGCCTTATTCCCAAATCTTGTAAATCCTTTCGAGCATGTAGGCCATCCTTAGATTTCCCTTTCATATCCAATATCGTGCTAATAATGCTCTCACAAATATTTTTTATAATATGCATGACATCTAAGTTGTGACGAACCGGCAATTCCTACAAAGACAATTAGGGACCCGCTCATAAAATCTACTAGAACACAACATGAAATCAATATTCATATAATATAAAATACTATATTAAGAACACTTACTTCCCAATATGGAAGATCAAAAAAAATTGACCGCTTTTTCCACATTTGCTTGTCTTCATTGTCTCGCTTCCTTTTTGACTTTTTACTTTTTCTCTTTTTGCCTTTTCCCCAATCATTCTTAAAATCTTTAAGAGCAAGCTTAATCCGAGAGCCGGTCATGATTCGAGGTCTTTTTCCTTTCTCTTCCTTTCCGTCAAACCATGCTTTCTTCTTTCGCAAAGGGTGAGATGGAGAAAGGAAGCACCTATGTCCCATATATACCATCTTCTTGCTGAATTTTAGCCATAGATAACGTGTATTTTCTCCACAAATGGGACAAGCAGTTTTACCTTTTGTCTTACACCCGGCAAGATTTCCAAGTGCTGGAAAATCGTTCATTGTCCACAACAAAATTGCCCTCAAGTTGAAGATAGAGTCGGTGGATTTGTCGTAAACACTTATTCCGATGCTCCACAACTCTTGTAGGTCTTCAATGAGAGGTTGTAAATACACATCGATATCATTACCAGGTTGCTTAGGTCCTGGGATTAACAATGTTAGTAGAACATTTTCCCTCTTCATCCATAACCAAGGAGGCAAGTTGTATGTAACCAACATAACGGGCCAGCAACTGTATGTGGAACTCAAATTGCTAAATGGATTGAAACCATCAGTAGCAAGACCAAGCCTTAGATTGCGTGGGTCTGCTGAGAAAGATGGCCACTTAGCGTTAATTATTTTCCACGCGGGAGAATCCACTGGGTGTCGCATCTTTCCATCATTACTTCCATGAGTGGAGTGCCACTTCAAATTTTCAGCCATTTCCGATGACCTATACATGTTCTGAAACCTCGGAATTATAGGCATATATCTCAAAACTTTGGCAGGAATCCCTTTTCTAATTTCCTTTGTCCGTTTATCCACCTTCCATCTTGAACTACCACATTTTGGACAATTCTCCAACTCAGCATTCTCTTTCCTAAACAAACAACAATCCTTCACACAAGCATGGATTTTCTCGTAACCCAATTGAAATGCTTGGAGAAAATTTCTAACTGCTTGTACTGAATCTGGCAATACATTATCCACAGGAAACATACCATGCAGTTTATCCAAAAGACCGGTAAAACTTTCATCAGTCCACCCATTATCAGTTTTGAGTTTGTATAAAGTTACTATTGCGGATAACTTTGTATAGGTTAGGCAACCTGGGTATAATGGAGTTTCTGCATCTTCTAATGATTTAGCGAATTCCTCGTCTCTCCTTTCTTCAAGTGGTTCAACATGCTCGTCATCAAGTGCATATGCCGCACTATATAAGTTATATGCATCTGACATTTCCACTTCTCTAGGTTTTTGTACTGCACTTGGGTGCTCCCCATGATGATACCAAATTGTGTATGTAGGATCCATTCCATTTATCACTAAGTGTTCATAAACATTTTCAATGGAATGGTGACTAACATTTCGGCATTCTTTGCAAGGGCATAGAATTTTTCCAAGATTTCCTGCATTTTGGTTGGCCATCGCAACAAAATTTGATGCTGCGCTCATATACTCATCAGTGGATCTACCAATGGTCAAAGAAAATGTGTTAAACAACTAACCTATTTTTTAACTACTTTTTCCATAATAGCAACAATGTATATTTTTATTACCTAACCCAATGCACCCAATCTTTGTCCATCATCCTAACAGCAACAAGCCTTTTTCCTGGTATATGTTATCATACACATGAGGTCCTCATGAAGTCAGACATATATCACAAGCACATACTCTAGAAAACACTATATAAGACTTGTGGATAAGAAGATGGTGAAATGGGAATGCACAAATAGAAGCGTCCTTTCGTTAAGCTAATACAAACAGAGAAAAAAGCTTGCTAAAAGTCATGGAAATGTCGTTACCATGAATGGATGTTAAACATGCATTTCTCTTTTTGATGTGCTTCTATATAGTGTTAGAACTTATAGTCAGTTCTTTTTAGACATCGAAGGATAGGATAATGTTGTAAATTTCACATGCAAGAACACACAAAAAAGAAGCGTGATACTAAATAGGCGAGCATGAAAAACAATTACCGACCTATAAATGATCAAACTCAAATAAGAGGATTGGAACATGCATGGGAATAAAAGGATTGCCACACCAAAGATAACTCACAAGAGGTGTCTTGACACGTAACAGGTTTTTCTTCTTTAATAGTTTTTGCAACTTTCAGCAGCTTGCTAACTCCAAAGTCTGCAAAAATTCATTCTAGAGGCTGTAATTCCAAACTTCAAGTTTTGGTTGCCAATATTCAATAGTGAAATGCAAATATTGTTAAAATATAACAACTGATTTTCAGTTTCACCAATATGAACTCATTTCCCAACACTCAAGGCCATATTTCAAGGAAAAATAAAATTCTGTTTTCTGCATTTAGTCACAATACTGAAATCGTCAAACTCACACAATCATTTCGGTTTTGATCACCTTAGAAAAAGCCTTCTCTTATTGTATTGTCGTTTTTTTTTTCTACGTTCTTACCAAAGTGCATGTTCAAATGCTTACAAATCCTGATTTAGGCTTCTTATTCACCTCACAAAAATGGGTCCGACCTCAAACTAGCTTCATGTAACAACTTTTTAGTTTGCAAACTCTATTTCGTGGTAAACTTAAGTTGACACTGAGTGATTAGGGCATAAATCTTACAAGTGCTTGAGCCCACCAAAGTACCAGATTAATTGAACTGGGCACTTTCACTGTCTTGTTAGTGGTCCCAGCAGCGCTGACACAAACCTAAAAAGAGCTCGCGGCATTGGCTAGAACTTGGACGCATGAGTCAACTCTTTACAACCAGCAGATTGCAAATTGTTGCAAAGGGGGGATTAATTAACTCGTGGGACCAAAATCCAACAAATGCCACGAGCTCATTTTAGGTTTGTGTTGGTGCTGCTTGGACCACTAACAAGACAGTGAAAGTGCCCACAAACTTCACCTTGAGAGCACTAGGGGCCGGTTATACTTGTGGACCCGCAAAAATAGTCAAACCCACACAATTCAAAACCTCAGATAGAAGGAGAGTGACTAAAAGACAATCTCAACACTGAAATAAGCAATTCAAGCAAGTATACCATCAATCCTGCTACAAAGGTTCAGTTTCAACACATATATCAGCACTTCAAACTAACTTCTATCCAATTACAAAGGTAGCTTGAATGCTATACTGAATAATTCTTCGGTGAGAAGACTTAGGCTACCTAATTCTTTTCAGTTTTTATCCATTTTGTAGCACCAGATTCCAAAACCCAAAGCATTGTCATCGGGAGTCCTGAGCAAGGTGCGATAAAATGTGGGAGTTCACAAACAAAAAATAAAAAAAAAGCGTATCCTGCATTTCCATTTGCATCACACTTGACTAAAAAAACTCAATCAAGCAATATAGAATTAAACCCACTCAAACCAATCAAATTTTGCACCCTAGGTATAACAAAGAAAGAGGCATGAAATCTTCTTCAAATTCACAAAATCAAGTCACACCGACAAACATCAACTGTTATGAAGATGGTAGACTTAATTTCTCTATAAAAAAAAAAAAACAATCTCATTCAAGATAAGCATGATACCCAAAAGCTGTTTGATCATTTTGGATAGAAGTTAAGTTTGTTATTCAATTTTGTGGCTTAGGACAATGATCCTCCTAGACCAAGAGAGGTTGACAACAGAGTTGAAAAAACAAATGACTTTTGAGGATTGGAACTCCTTCATTTTAGGGGAAGATAAAGATAGAACAGAACTACTTCATTTTGGCGGATGAAAATGAAGCTCTCACTTTCAGTCTCCACTTTTTTTCTCCCAATCGATAGCTCCTCCAAAAAAAACGGAGCCAGAATCTTTGGATAGTGCTAATGTCAATAACTTATAAATGTTTAACAGTCCTTTCAATTTTCACGTGAGAATTATGTGGCCAACAAGGTCAATTGATCCCATTTGTGCCAATGTAATTGCCCTCGAACAACGTAGCAAAATACTTTTTGTATGTGCAAGATAAAATTCTCAAACTCCCAAACTCGTCTCAGGCCTCCAATGAGATTGGGCCGCCCCTGACTGCTTCAACAAAAGCATAACAAGAATAACTTCCGTATAGGGGTTTGAAATTTCCTTCATATTTAACAGTGCAAATATCAAGGATCGAGTCACACAATATACATTTTTCACTTGTTTCCTACAACAATAAGCATTGCATACATGTCTTTATTATTTGGTACACTAACCAAACTGGCTTTTGGCTTGGTTTGAGTTAGGGAATTGGGAACGTTATTTTGAGAGTAGGCAGAAAAGCCATCAGATCCTGGATATGGATTTTCTATTCCAAGCCAACTATCAAAACAATGCTTTGATGTTAGTCCATGGAAATAAACCAGTTGAGAAAGATAAGAAAAGAAAAACCTAAACATCCCCTGCCCTTCCCAATGTCAAACACTTTTGTTCCTTCTCTATAACAACTTTGCGATCAAGGACAAGGCATAGGCTCATTAAGGGCTATTGTCTATGTATTGTTCGATTAGAGCTTTTGCATCAAACATTGACCCAGCGTTATAAGCACTGGTTGTGCCCTAGACTTATCTTCATAAAGGAAAGTTCCACTTGCACAATTAAAGATCAACGATGTTAACCTATAAATAGAGATAATTGGACAGCAATACAAAGGAACAAGTTGAACTGCGTTGATTCACCATTAACTACATGCTACAAGGAACGAACTAGGCCAAAATAAGCACCCGAGTGAGATAAATAGAGTCTGAATTGATAGGCTGCTAAAAGCCTAAAACACCAAAGGAAATCTTTTCCACAAAAGCGACCAACTACTTTGTAAAGACAAAATCAACAAGGTCTTCTTCTCCAATGAAAAATAAAAATCTCAAGACGGAATTGTTAAGTCCAATCCATCAATTCAAAAGGCCACTTGAAGAATTTTTGTCCCCAATTGTAAAAAAGAACTATCTCCTCCAAATAAAAAAATTCTCCATTAAAAATGGGTTTTATATGCTTGCAACATAAAATCAAAGCATTTCAATGCAACATAGTATACTTTCAGATGAACAACCTCATTTTGCAACAACATATCACGGTGGCAAATACACATGGAGAAATATGATTCTAACTCATCAGCTTAACTCAAACACGTGGTCTTGAATAACATAATTCAATCGTCGAGAACCAAAAGCCCAGTTTCTTTTTTGAAACAAGACTGACACCCCAAATAAAGTAAATCCAAACCCTCTAAATTTATAATCTGTGCAAATCCTCAAATGATTATCCCAAGAGTACAACCCTAGCATTGTATTTAGGCAAGAATAAAGGAAATCGACTGATTAGAAGTGAAGTAGAGGTAAATTGATTAGATATTAGGAGAACTGGAGGAAAGGAACAAACCTGCCACTGCCTACTCAAGATTAAAGCCCTAGAAAACCAGCTCTAGCTCCAGTTCAGGTTCTCTTTGCCTCAATGGTGCAATAGGTTTGATTCTCCTCATACTACAGAACAAAGATGAAATCGGAGAGAGAACAGGTAGCAGGAGAACGAGAGAGAGAGAGAGAGAGAGAGAGAGAGAGAGAGAGAGAGAAGAGAACAAACCTGTGAATTGCATGCGAAGCTAGGAGGTTCGATTGAGATGCCGCACGGAGTAAAATCAGATCTCTTGAACGATTTGGTGCCGCACGGAGTAAGATTCTGGCGGGTGTGTCGTGCGATTGAGAGGCGTAGAGAGAGAATGAGGGATCTGATTTTAGCGCCTGGAGTTTTGGGATTTGAGAGAATAAGAAATTTTTGGGGGGAAGGAAGGATTTTGGGCGCGAATTTCTTGGCGCCTGGATTGGATTTTGGGATCTGAGAAACGCTATGTTTCTTTGTTTTTGGAAGGGAAAGCAGAATTTAGGAGAGAACGCTATATTTATTTTGGTTAAAATGCTATTTTTTAAGGCTTTAGGATTTTTCTTTGTTTTAACTTCAAAAAATGCTATAATTACTTATCTATTATTGCATTTTTGAAAAAATGCTATTAACTTATGCTATAAAAGGTCATATTTGTTGTAGTGCCGCTAATTGCTCATTTATGTCAGTGTTGCTATTATTTAAAAAACTAAGGGCAAAAATGTAAGGTGCCCAAAAGTACTGTTCGAGTTATGTCACTGTGATGAGTTTTTCTTGGTAATTGGTATTGGAGTATTACTCAAACGAGAAAGTGCCCACATAACCAGTGGTATATAGCATTGGTTAGCATTTGCTTAGCCCACTATATATATTTTCATGTGTATTTTTATATATTTTAATAACACCCTAATAATACTATTGCAACACTTCTTATCTTAACAACACTTTTTATCATAATAACACTAAAATAGGATTTACATTTTACACTTTTGTATTATATAACACCACATTTTTAACTCCACAACCGAAGATGCCCTTAGTTCTCCCACAACTGACACCCTCATAAACCCCATTATGAATGTTTTGGACTATTCCAATAAGGAAAAAGTTTTGTTACATTTGTACATGAGCCATGCATCACTTCTAGTAAAGATTTTATAATATACACTCCGTATGGGCATCGATAGTAGGCTCTTAAAATGGCTCTTAGGTGAGATTCCTAAAATTTAGCAAGCCATTTGATCAATAATGGTTTTCAATGGGCTCCCAATACAAGCTCCTAATGGTAGCTCCTAAGCATAGCTCCTAACCCATTGGGCTATGTTTGGATGACCAGAATCTTGAGTAGGAATAGGAATGTGATTACCGGGAATCAAATTCCCGGGAATTTCCTTGGGTATGAATAGGAATGTAATTACGGGGTATCAATTTAATACACGAAGTAATTTTTTTCAGTGTTTGGATTAATTCAGTAATCTTACGCGGGAAACAATTATTTGAAAATTTATTGAAGTTAACATTTCATTTTCTTATTGAATGAGCCAGGAATCTGAGATTCCCATGGGGTAAGGGAGGAATCAGATTCCCACTCAGTCTGGGAATGTGATTCCGGATTGCATATGTCATCAAGAATCACATTCATGTTCCTCTCTCTTCCAAACGTAGGAATCAGAAAAGCATGGCATCACATTCCCATTCCTGTCTCTTCCTCCAAACGTAGGAATCATTGAAAGAAGACATCACATTCTCATTCCTTTCCGAGTTTACCGCCATCCAAACTGAGCCTTAAGTAAATCTAAGTAGACTTGTAGCAAGCTCCAAGTGAAATCCAAACACTTTTAATCTTTTTAGACTTATCAATTTATGGGACCCACACTTTTTATTATTTTTTCCCCTCAAAATAGAGAATTTTCTTGCTAACTCATTGAGTGCAAGCTCTAGGAGTGAAAAATGAGACCCAATTAAGTTTATGTGTATACCTTAGAAGTCAACTTAGGCATTCACAATGAGCTCTCAAAATGGCTCCTAAGTGAGGCTCCTAATATTTACCTAGTCATGTGCTCAAGTATTGCCTTCAATGGGCGCCCCTTACAAACTCCTAAGGGTGGGTCCTAAGCTTGGCTCCTAACACAATAGTTAAATTTAGGTAGCCTTCTAGCTAACTCTAAGTGAGGCCAAAGTCTTTAATTTTTTTTTTAAATATGAAATCTTTGAAAAAGTTGCTCCTAATTTGTTTTCCTCACAAAATAAAGAATACTATTGCTAGCCCATTGAGTGCACACATCCTCCCTAAATTTAACAAGCTCTAGGAGTGAAAAGTGGACCTCAATTATGCTTATATGTACACCTTAAAATACAACTTATGAGTAACTTTTAGGGAGCCCACACCGTGGATGCTTGGAAGTTATTTTTGGGAGCAATTGTGATGTTAACTAGTAGTACGATAAAGGGAGACTCTTCCATATCCCCCTGTCCTTTTGGGGACACCATATCCCCCCTATTAACAGACATTAGATCTTCATCAATTCATCTTGGCCATTCAATTTTATAACAAAAAATAATGGGTACCTGCTCAACTGGTTACCTCTGATTCCTGAAAGAAAAAAAAAACCTAACTAGCCAAGCTAACCATGGTTTATTTTCCTTTTCTCTTTAAAATTCACTGAACGTCTGAACTAGGGTTTTTGTTTGTCTCTCCCTCCATCCATCCAGATCGACTTCCTTCCTGGCCTCTCCATCGTCTCGCCCCGAATCGCCTCTCTCCCTCTCTCTCTCTCTCTCTCTCTGTCTCTCTAACACACACATCCGAAGAAATGGAGCTTCTCGGAACCGTAGATCCAGTTGATGATCCTCGACAATGAAGAAGAAAGAGGAAGGGTTGACGAGAAAGAGTTCTATGAGAAAACCAAAGCCTCTATTCGTGGATTTTACTGCTCCAGATCCCTAACAACCCGAAGATAACTGCGGGTTCTTCTTTCGATCGAGTAGGTACGTGTTCCCAAATCGTACCCCATTCACTTGATTTTTCGTTTTTCGTCATATGGGTTTGTGTTTCTGTTTTTTCATTTCGAGGTATAAATTTAGTTTTTGTGCTTCCTAATCTCCAGGTTTTGCTTTAAAAGTATAGATTGAGGGTGGTTGTGTTAGATTCGATTAGGTATAGTTAGTTCTCCAAATATTTAATTAGGTTTGATACCAGGTGAATATATGCAATCTGAAATATAGGTTGTTGTTTCTTTGGTTTTTACTTGCCCATAAAGAAGCTACACTTGGGTTTTCTATATTCGTATGAATTTTTCTCTCAAAAATTGGAGAACACGGCTTATATCATGCGTCTAAATGTCTAACAATATTATTCTTATTTTGGGTACTTTCAAAAATGTGCATAACATAGTTAGAATAAGCATGTTAGAAAAACCACACATCTTGCAGGGCAAACGTTAGAAAATGTGTATATCATGGCATTTTGTAGTTGATAGCATCTGACACTTTAATTGCCCAGAGAAGGCTCTGTGTAGGTTGGCCTGCTATGATCCAACATGGTTTTTAAGACTAGAGGCAGGAAAATTTGAAAATCATAAGGCTAAGATGGTTTGGTGAAGTTAGCTAACGTTCTGGTATAGGATGAAAATCCAAAGGTTTAGTTTGCGGAAACAAATGGTTGGTGTAATAGCTGTTTCGTGGACACTTATGGAAAAAGAGGGTTGTTTTGAAGGTAATACCCCTAATCAACATTTTGATGTGTGGGTGGTCCAAATATATTGTAATATGTGGGCTTGTATCTACTGTTTGTTGAAAACATTTTAGTTTGCTTGAGCTTCTGCTACATTTTTAGCCTGTAAGCTCTTGCTTCAACTGTTTTTCCCCTGTATATTATGTATAAATTGATTGTTATCTATCAGTGTGTAGGTTTGCAAGTGTTTTCTTGATGCAGTGGAGAAGAAATAATATGGTTGGTTTTGGGTTTGCCCAAATGGCGGCAAAGAATGTCACTACAGGCATGTTCTGCCTCCAGGGTATGTGTTGAAGTCTCAAATGAAGATACTTTTGGAGGAAGAGGCTAAAAAGATACTTATTGAGGAAGAGATTGAAAATCAGGTGATCAAATATTACCTGTTGTATTGATTGTTGACCACACTTTAATAGTGAGTTTGAAGAATCTTTGTTGAGTTGGAGATTTCCCGCATTTCATTATTTCCCAGTTTCCCCTTCGATGATTTTCAAGTCTCAAAATTATTGAACCAAACCCTTGGTATCGCTTCACGATTTGTTGTTTTTGTAAGCACAAAACAGAATGATTATGCTTTAAATTTTGGGGTGTAATTTTGTAAAGCTGCTCTCAAAATAGGGCCCTAATTTTGTAAAGCTGTTCCTTTCAGATGCTAGCTTGTTCATGGATGATGTCGAGGCTTACGAAAAGTACTATAGGGAAGAAGAACCCAATGCTATTGAGCAGAAGGTAGTCATGCTCTTTTTGTTCTCTCACAATGTATTACAATGTTCAACGAGTTTTAGTCTCTCTATTTCTTAGTACTTTGACTATATTACTATAATTGTCCTAACTGTCTAACTGATCATTTAGTGTGTCTATTGGTTAGTCAATCTGATAAAAATGGTGTTTCAAAGTTCCGTTTGTAACTTTGTAGCCGAATTTTTTTGTTTCAAGGATGATATCCACACCTATGAATTGTGCTCTCAGTTTGTTCAGTGAACTTACCTAATGCCCTTGCAGAGGAAATATAATTAATGTACAAGTTTAAGGCTGTAAAAAGGAAGTGTAGTGTTGTCGAGACTGTACAAAAATGTTTTGGAGTGTAGTTTTTTTGTCTACAGAGGCCAGAATTTTCCTGATGAATGAGGTTGATGGGTTTCTTTCGGCATGAAAAATGACTAGCTCTGCGAAGAAAGGATATTTTGCAAGCTACCAAAGTCACATGGAAGCAATTTTTTGGTGTAGGATTTGCATCCTGCCAACTCGTTTTAGTCAAAGATCATTTGTTTCCACAAAAATGATCACCACCGTGACTAAGAATAACTCGGAAGCATATTTTTGGGTGTACACAATTTGCTTCATGGGAAATTTTTTGATGTCACGTTGAATGTTTAGTTTAAAATCTTTTGATGTCATATTGACTACTTAGTTTAAAATGTTGTTATTAGTAACTTCCAGCAAACAGTGTACGTATATGCGACGGAAGAAACCTGAATATATTTGGTAAATACCTTCTAATTATTGAAACCAACGGGCACGATATTTGTTCATGACATGAGGCCGTGCACCTAGTGCTTGAATAAATCTGTGAATTGTGCTCAGAGTTTGATATTTGGTACAACTGCAAATGCCATGATTTTGCTGGAGACTGATGATAATTTTGAGATGTTCACTTTTGAGATAATTCTGTGAATTGTGCTCTCAGTGTGATATATGTAATGATGTTCAATTTCAGGCACAGGATAATCCAGGTGGTGGTCCAAGCACTTCAACAAGTACAGTTCCTATTTCTAACGAAGACGATGAACTGGAATGGACGAGTTAGAAGAGCTTGAAGCTAGTTTGTCAAGGACATCTATTCAAATCAAATAGCCCATTATAGAGACTTCATCTAGAGAGAGAGAGAGAGAGAGCAATCCTAATTTTGATATCTCATGTGCACTTTGCAGCTTTATTTGTATGAAGCGGAATCTATATAATGATTTAGGTTTTTGCCTGTCTTGTAAAAGCCAAATCATCCTGTGAACATGGTAACTTGGATTACCATCTTTCTTTGGAATTGGCCATTGCCTCGCCTTTCTTGCTTTTAGTCTAAGCATGCACACTCTGGCTTTAGACATCAAAGTTGCTTTTGTTCAAATTTCAAATATGCTGCAAATTTATGATGCCTTGTTTTCAGCTTTATGAAGTCCATGCAGAACCTCGGACACGACATATAGTTTTTCTTCTCCTCAATTTAATAGTATTTCCATACCCCAAAAAAGCTGCAACCTATCAAAGAAAACTGAAGCAATTTTTTTCAAAAACATGGGTGGTTTGGAAAAATTCAAGTTTAGCCTTCCATATATGAGAAGGCAGTGCAGAACTTTACGAGTGCAAGAAATTTCAACCAAAATTTCTTTCCATTAAGATGCAAAAAACAAAAGTATAACTATAAACTGTAGTGGCTGCCATTGATGTAGCTTGTGACCGCATCAACTATATAACACAACTCTCACCATTAGCATATTACATTTTCGATTCAATCACAACTTAGCTATAATACAAAATACAAACATCTTTTGATAGGACAATGAAAACTCTCTAGTTCGTATTTCCCTTGTCAGAAGGGCTAGGTTAGAATAGCACCACGTATCTGCAAGAAATTATGGAATCCATTAAATATTGGATGAAGATAGCAAATTGCATTTAGTATGGCTTGAAAATGAAGCTAAATAAGTTTTAATACTTCAGTTTCCAAACTACCAATTGGTTGTTGAATCGATTGTGTACTACTTCGACATTATCAGTCAAATAATTTTTAAAGCCAATTGAGCGACTAATCGATTAAACATTATATTATCAACTTTGTGCATTACAAAAGAATAGTTATACCAGTACAATAAACAATATCCACTTCTACCAATAACAGTTCGAATTCGACAATTTCTTGTACCTAGATATCAGTTTCCGCAACTAAGACTCATATTTCAGCAATTGGATATCAACAATTAGCTTCATATGGAAACAGTTTAGATGATGAATGTTTCCCTCACCACCCCACTATCCTATATGCAAGAACATCTGTCAAAGCAACTAAACAAAACTCAAAACTAAACACCACCTTTTTTTCTCATTCAAATGCATATGCTCAAGCAACTAGTTGCACTGAATTTATAAGATTCACGGCCTGAAGCCCATAACAAGAAGAATGCACCCAGCCAAACAAATTCATATACTAGTCATTGGACACCCTACAACATGGACAAGAAAAGGGACACTTGTCCTTTCCCTTGGTTTTCCCAATTGTCGAGCAGTTGCTTAGGTTAATATTCAAGTGTCCATGCTCTGTTAGGTGAAATTTCTGCTCGTGTTAGTCAAAACTAAGACAGGCTAGATTTCCTAGAAACATATGAAAGAAGAATACGAAATTATGCATGTGTTCTTGAGCAAGAATTCCATCTGCTATTGAGCAAGAATTCTTTTCCAAACTATCAATCGGTTGTCGAATCAATTGTGTACTACTTGATCAACTATTTTTAAGGCCAATTGAGCAACTAATCGATTGAAGATGCTTCTCACCCAAAAAGACTAAAGACAGTTAGTTCCTTAACTTCAAAGCCTTGCATCTTCTTCCCAGTTAGTTCTGCAAGCAACCTTAACTAGCACACAAAAAGAACACTCTCTTGGCGATGCAACCCTACCAAGCAGGATAGCTCGACTAATTGCTTCCTTCAGAAAACCCTTGACTCCCACATCTTTCACACCATTGTCCTAACATAACAAAATTCAACATGGTCATACAAACCAGCTTTACAATTACTAGCACCAAAAATTCTTGCAACATTTTATTCCATTATGGGTCCTATCAGCAGATGTGATGACTGGGTATTCATACATGATGCAGTACAACAATTCAGGCTCAACCCTAAAGTCACTGATATTGTGGCCTTTGGCCTCATGTTCTAACAAGGCCCCGTAGATCTAATCACCAATTTGCAGTAATGAAACACCAAAATTCAGCATTTTCATTTTTCGCTTAGCAAAATTCAAATTTTCTTCCACCTAAATCTCAGTTTTAGCAACTAAGACTCATATTTCAGTAACTAGATTCACATTTTCAGCAAACAACGTCAAATTTTAGCATGTAATTGTTCACCTGTGAAGGTTCTCATCGTGTTTGCTTAACTTGTTCAAATTGAAGCCTCCTTTATTTACCCTTACACCGTGACATTCATTTTCAGCATCCAAAAACCAGTTTCAGCAACCAAAAGTCAATTTTTTGCACTTTCACACTAATTTTCAGCATGCAAAAAACCGTTTTCCGGCACTTTTTACACTCATTTTCATTTTTCCCTTGGTTTTCCCCAATTGTAGAGCAGTTGCTTACGTCAATAGTTCAAGTGAAAATTTTCAGTTCTCACCCAAAAAGATTACAAAAAAAAAAGGTTAAAAGATATCTAACTTAGTTATGTGACAATATCTAATGAGGCTGTGTGAAAAATCGACCTTTGGCTAGGAGTGCCTGAAATTTGCAGGAAATAAAATCATATTAGTACTTCATAAACTTATGAGTTCACACAGCTTGCTAACATAGCCATCAAGTCATTTACGTTATCAATCTGTTGGTCTCTTGTTAAGCTTTGATAGCAGCCTAGACTTGATCCGTATCAACATTTCTCTGTAGTATAGAGCACAAAGATTAGTACATTAGTCAACCGTCAGTTATAGATAATGATAATGTTGCTAACAAGGAGAAACTAGAATGGAAGTCCTTTGAATGCATGAAGTCAAGAATTCCACTGTTCACGATAAGCTTAAAACCACAACTTACGCAAAAAATGGTCAGCTTAGCTTTGCTTAATGAAACCTTGATAAATTGGATCTCTTCGCTGCAAACCAAGTCCTATATACATTAATCACTGAGCCAAAAAAACATTTCGTATAAACAAGGGGGTTGTAGGTAGTAAGGCCAAACTCATTGGATGCCAAATCAAAAAACCAAAAATACTTGCTCAAAAACAATAAGTACACAATACAAACGGGGGAGAACATAACAGTTTACCTCATGAAAGGATGCACCAGCAATAAGATCTATCTACCGGAAGACCTAAATTTCTTACTAATTAATCCAAACCCCAATCAGCACAAATTAACCCTTAAACCCAAAGCATAAACAAAGATATTTATATACTCTACATCAAAAAAACATGAAAGCTCTTAAGGAAATACTATGAGGCCTAACTTTAAGGACCCTCACCGTAGAGACAAGATAGAAAAGAACACAATAGATCACTGGTTAAGATGACATTTCTTGTAATACACCTGAAAGACAAACAGTTAAAAGCATGAGAGCATCGCACGTAACCAATAATCTAAGAAGAAAAGGGCTATAGGAAAAAACCGGTGCACTTTTTCTACCAGCTTACATACTCTATAACAAAATATGCACATGCAAATGGTCTTAAATGAGCAAACAAGGGTTAATTTGTGACTAGGTCTAGCATGAAATTAAATTTGGGCTTCATACACGTACTGCCCAAAAATGTGAAGACAACTTGTTGAGGATGAGACTTATAAGCTTGGTCTAGTTACTCTAGTATTAACCTAGAACACCAACTAGTTACACTGAATTTATAAGATTCACGGCCAGAAAGCCCATAACAAGAAGAATGCACCCAGCCAAAAAAAAAACATATTCTAGTCATTGGACACCCCACAACATGGACAAGTAAAGGGACACTTGTCCTTCTTTCCCTTGGTTCTCAATTGTAGAGCAGTTGCTTACGAGCTTTGTCATATATTTCACCGCACCGTACAAACTAGGGGCCTTTTCCAAGCACATCATATGAATAATTACCACAAAAATGTCACTCAACCTTCACCAATAATGAAATTCTACAAGCCCATGTTTACTGGTTTTTCTTTTACAATTAGGTTATCATCAATTTTCAGCTATTATTTCTCTTTCCAGTTGTTAAAACAAGCTAATACACGAAGCTTAAAACCCTAGCTTTATATTTTTGCAACAATTAAGGGAAAATAATGGGTTGTGGGAAGGGCAGAGATTACTACGAATTACCAGATGCTGATGTGAAAACGAAGGAAGAAGAGGTGCTAGGGATGTAGACGGCGGAGGTAGAGGCCGTGATATATGCTGCTCACAAATACAAAGTTAGGGTTTTGATTTGGGGGGAGATAGGAAGGAAACTTACCAGATGCTACTGAGTGTGGTGGCAGTGAGAGAGAGAAGCACACAATCGATTTCCTTGACCACAAACGCACAACACGGGTTATTCACAGATCACGAAGTGCGATTTCGTGTGTGCGTGAGAGAGAGAGACAAACGGATAGACTAACGATGTATCATTCATCCTTGCCGGCACTGGATGGTGATGGACTTCAATGGTTGTGCTGGCAGTGGGTGGTGGCGATGGTGGAGTGGATGGTGGCGCGGAGGTGAGAGATATGCGTATGGTTAAGTGAGGAATGAAAGGTGAAGAAAGAATTAGGTCAGGAGAGGGGAATTTTGGACGTCGAAGAAAAAGGAGGGAGGGGTTTTTTTTTCCTCTCTCTTTTGGGCGGAAAATAAAGGGCTTAGCCTTTTATTCAATTTTTGGGTAATTTTCTCATGTAGCAAAATAACAATGTAATAATGTAACAATTGTCAAAAAATGTTATAGTTTGACTTTTAGTTTGGCCAATCTGAACCGATAAGGTTTTAGGTCATGCACATTCCATGAGAGAACCGGAAATATGTGATGATCAGGTATCGAAAACAATGTCATCTCAGCCGGTTAAGTTTGCCTTACATAAAGTGCAGTATTGTCATATGTCAATTGGGCCCCACATGTAGTTTTTTCGCAATCAGAATCATCTATCTTTAACGTTATGTGTATTAGATCATTCATACCAAAAATTAAGTTAATCGGATATTGTTACGCCCTTATTCGATCAAAAAAACTCTTTTTTTCATGAAATTGGGTCTCGTTCAAGTACGTTTCTAAGTCCGATCGAGCCAATTTTTTTACGACAAGACTATGATCACTAAGACAAACAATTTCAACGGTCTCGATTATCGCAATTGTTTCGCAGTCATATGGCCAATGTACATTAAACTGCAACGCATATACTTAGTTCATAACCACTTATATTGAACGTATAGATTTGCAAAGTCGTTACCAAGTAAAAATTTATAACGGTCGATCCGAACCGTTAGGATTTCACATATCAGTATTTATACCATTGACACCAATTTTTGAGATCATCGGATATCGATAGCCATGAGATCGGTTCACGTTTAATGCATCTCGAGGCATTAAAGTTTTATTGTAAACCATAACATACCCACCGGAGTATTTTTTGGGCGATCCGAACCGTCTATCTTTCACACAATACAGAGTACATAGTTTGTACAAAAAATTAAGTTCATCAGGTTTGAACTTACGTTTAATCGAACGATAACTCTCTTGTAAAATTCATGTAAATAATAAATTCATACCCAAATGAAGGAGTTTTATAATCCCATTTGAGATATAACTTTTAACAAAATTGATTTTATCAACAAGACCAACAATATTAACGCAATCGATTGTTAAAATAGTTCAATTTTCGTGAGATCAGCAAAAGTTTGAAATTCGATTATTAGTAAATCAATAACACTTAATTTGACACCCAAATGTTAACCATAGTTAACCTAAAAAAAAAAATCGATTATAAAGAATCAGGGTGGGTCCGGGGTGGGTCCAGCAATGGTTATGCCCAGTTGGGGCTTAGGTTATGCAAGTTTGAGGTTCTCTAGACAAAGTTATGCCATTTAGGGGATTTTTTTGCCTATTTGGGGTTTGGGTTATGCCAGATACGGGTTTTTTTATGCCCTTCTCAAATGTTATGCCTTTTAGGGGTTTTGGTTATGCCTTGTAGGGGTTATTGTTATGCCATTTTGGGGTTTTTCACTCCATTTAGGTGTTTCGGTTATGCCCCTAAGGTCTGTACGTTATGCCATAATCCGGTTATGCCTCCTTCGTTATGCCTTTTAGGGGTTTTTTTCCCCCTTGTTATGCCATTTAGGGGTTGATGTTATTTTCTTTATGGGATTAGGTTATGCCACTGAAGTTTTGGTCTCGATGCTTTGGCATAACAGTAATGCCCTATAGTGGTTTTGGTTATACCCCTCAGGGGTTTATTTTTCGGATGACCTGTTGACCGGGTCAAATTTGCCTACGTGGCATCATCTCTACCGTTGGATTGGGGGATATGGTATCCCCAAATAGGGGGGAGTATGGAAGCGTTTTCCGTACGATAAAACTTGAAACAAAACTAGTGTTGCAGTTTTCCAAGTTTAACGCGAATGGACTCATGTGTCAGTGTGTGCATTCACAACCAAACATCCCTCGCCCTCTAATGAGGTTGTGCCCAAAATCCACCAGTACAACACAAATCCAAATATATCCCCGTTCCAGTTCCCTACAGGTACGCGCCTTCGCCGCCGGCGAGTCTCCCATGGCCAACTCAGTCCGAGTCGCCGCCGCTCAAATGACATCCATCAACGACCTAGCCGCCAATTTCGCCACGTGCTCTCGCCTTGTCAAGGTACTCCGAGTCTCTCTCATTGATTTTATGATCTTACGGTATTGTGGAATCTAAGATGGAAGGTAGGTTCCAGTAGTGGGATCAATCTATGTTACTCGAAAATGGAATTAAAAAGAAAATCCACGACGCATCAATTGAGTGAATTCTAATACATGGAAATAGTGCGAGTAAAGTTACGGCAATTTAGTTTGACCTCGCTTTTTCTCCACTTTTTTTGAGCAATTTTAGAGACCAACTAGTCAAACAAGAGTTTGAGTCACTCTGTGTGCGCGTATGCTCCTGGCCAAGTGTCCGATTTATTTATTCTGAATTCTTATAGCGTAGGTATTGTGATCAGCTCTTGATCTTCTTTCATATATCATCAAAAAAAAATTCTGGAGCATTTAAACAGTGTTAATAAAAGTTTCGATAATCTAGTCTGTTTCTTCAGCTTTCGAGCAATTATGGAGTCTAGCAAGAGTTTGTGCCACTGTGTGCGAGGGCCAAGTGCCCAAATTGTTCATTTACAGGCATCTGCGTTTCACTTGTTCTGAATTCTCATAGTTTAGGTACTATAATCAAGTCTTTGATGTTGTTTCAAATACCTATGTAGTATGATTCGTATGTAGCTGATCATATATTGCTTGTCTACTGTTTAGAAGTTTCCTAATCTGATTATTGAAATTGTTGCCTGCATAGGAAGCATCTGCTGCAGGGGCAAAGCTGCTGTGTTTTCCTGAAAATTTTTCTTATGTGGGTGCCAAAGATGGGGATAGTCTTAAGATTGCAGAGCCTCTGGATGGATATATTATGAAAGGTTATTGTTCTCTTGCTAGGTGAGACTCGTAAATTTACCTCTCTATTATGAATGTTTCCTTCTTGTCTGTCATTTTCGTTGAGGGGCTGGGATTTTCTCACTATGACTGCTTCGGTTATGGGTACGTTGAATTGAAGTTAGACTTCTACTAATAATACACTAGCTTCCATAATTTACAGGGAGTCGAGGATTTGGTTGTCACTTGGAGGATTCCAAGAAAAAGGATCCGACGACTCGCACTTGCGTAACACCCATGTTTTAATTGATGATGCCGGGAATATTAGGAGCACATATTCAAAAATGTTCTTGTAAGACATTGGATATTCAGTTTTAAACTTTTTCACAACTGATTTTCTTTCCATTTATTGTAAATGAAATTTTAGCGCACAAACATGCTTGCTTTGGCTTTTAAAATCATGTTCATCAGAGCTGGGTTGCTTTGTGCTTCTCATAGACAGTTCAATTGACATTATATTCAAGAGCTGTCTTTGGTTACTTCTGAAGGTTTGATGTTGATGTTCCTGGCGGTATGGTATTCAAGGAGAGCAGCTTTACAGAAGCAGGTATGCACAATGCACTAATTCACTGGTATAGCTGATATGCCCCGCTGGTTTTATGGATTTATTCCTCCTCGGAAATCCTCCTTTGTTTTAGAAAATGAAAATAAAACCCTGTTAATTTGGTTTTCTGCACCATGCATGTGATACATATAACCTATTTCCGTGGTTTGCTTTCACACCTCATGGACAAGATGAACCTATGGATGAAGTCATTATGCACTAAATGTTAAATCCTTCTTCCTATGCTTATCTAAAGATGTTCTGATGCTTTGGTTTTCTTAGACCACTGAAACTTATTGATACCTCCGAGTTTAAGATGTCCAGTACTAGTATGGAACCCGTGAAATGAGCATGTGGGTAGTATGGTACCAATGTGTGGATTTTGTTTGTATTTATTGTCTTGACATTGACACATAAGTGTTTTCTGTTTTGTGTTTCTCCAGGTAAAATAATCACTTAAATATAATTGACTGGCATAACTTTTGTCTACCATTTGCGCAATTGAAAGAGGTCAAGTTTTCTAGGGAAGGACATCGTTGCTGTAGACAGCCCCTTTGGGCGTTTGGGTGTGACTGTTTGCTATGATTTGAGATTCCCAGAGCTCTATCAACAGTTGAGGTTCAATCATGAAGCACAGGTACAAGCAAACTAACTTCCTCACTTTTATACAGTGAGGGTTCTATTGTGCCTAATCTTAACTGATTGTCAATCGGTAGGTATTGTTGATGCCCGCAGCTTTCACAAAAGTAACTGGTCAGGCACACTGGGAAATTCTTCTTCGCGCACGTGCCATAGAAACTCAATGTTATGTATGAAATTTCAATCATCTCCTCTTGTTTGTGTCATTATTCATGAAGAGTATTATGCTTGATTAGTTTTTGGAGACATTATGTGTTCGGTTTTTATTGTAGATTTTGATCCCGTTAATCTGTTAATTCTCCGTATTACGACATTTCTAGACCATTGAACCCACAGCGATATAGTAACGCCTTCTACTGATCCATGACCCTAATGCCATGGGCAAGCAAGTCAAACAAGATACTTTACTTGCTTTCCATAACATTGGTATCCATTTTGAAGTATCAACTTATCAAATAAATTAGCCAACTAGCAACTAAAAATTTGTGCTCACGGAGCTGGTACTTCGAACCTGACACTTCTGCTTCTTCGTTCTGTTGATATTCCTAGTGGTTTATACTCCAAGGTTAACAGTTAACGATTGAGTATATTTCCTACCAGAAAATTAATTTGCTGGGGAACTTGTGAATCAATCCTCTGGCCCTGCTCAGTTGTCAAGTAGCAGCATTGAATACTGGAAATTTCCATGTAGGAATATTTCAAAGGCCTTTGTTGGGTTCATAAGCAGTAAAAGAGAACAACTCGTATTTGTATACAGTAGCATTACAAACGCCATTTCCAATCTCTCGTTGTGGCACACTTTTGCCTTGTGGCCACTGTTTTTATCTCTTGTATATGCCAGGCACTACCTCTGAGCCAGCATTCATGTGTGCTTTCCTATTTATTGTTGTTTTTCTGGGAAATGACAATTATAGATGCATAAACAGGTCATAGCTGCTGCACAAGCTGGAAAGCATAATGACAAAAGAGAAAGCTATGGTGACACCTTAATAATTGATCCATGGGGGGCTGTAGTTGGTCGACTACCTGGTAAGAATTGTTTCCCTTCACATTTTGATGCTTAATTTGTGGTTCCTTGTATAGTTGTATCTCTTATTAGAGCATCCTCAATAGCCTAACCAAAACTAAAAGGTTGCTAAGGTTAGCAATGTTTGTTCAAAAAAGTGCTTACATTGGAATAATCAAACTTAGCAACCTCTTAGCAACTAACCAAATAGTGGTTCTTGGGTAACCAAAACTAGCAACCTTTTGCCAATAACCAAATTTAGTGGACCCCACATCTACTTAATCAAGTACACCCATCTTACACAAAAACTCTCCCTCTTCCATTCTCTCCCTCTCTCAACGATGTTTTCAAAAGATAATATTTTTTTCACAAACTGACTATTTTTCAAAAAACTGTTTCTTTTAGACGTTTTTTTTTTTTTTTTTTCTTTTTTCAAAACTGTGTTTTTGTTTTCACAACTATTTTTTCAAAATTTAGTTTTTCAAAACTGTTTTTTTCGTTAACTTTTTTTTTTTAAATTGTTTTTTCAGAAACTCTTTTTGCACAAAAAAACTGTATTTCTGTTTTTTCAAAAATTGTTTTTACCAAAAATTGTTTTAATCAAAATAATGTTAACTATTTTTTTGTACTTTGAAAGAGTGAGAGTGGCAATTTTTTGGCTATCCATGTTTGAAAAGGTGATGGGAGGTCCATTGTTTTTTATTATGGACAAAAAAACACCAATGTGGAACATAACATTGCTAACTTTAGCAACCTCTAAATGGATAACCAAAAGTTGGTGTGGCAATTTTTGGCTATCCCATTTTGGTTAGGGCCCCAGGGCCGGCCTTAGGGTGAAGCGGGAGGTGCGGTGGCTTTATGCCTGAAAATTTAAACAAAACTAGGGCTCATTTTCCATATATATATATATATATATATATATATATATATATTATGTATTGCAGGTTTCAACAGAACGTAATAGCTGGCGCTGGTGGTTTGTAGCAACACATTAAAGTTAGATGACCTTGGTTCAAATCCCTGCTGCCCCTCTTGGCCAAGTTTTTTGTCTCAACTTTCCACTGGCCAAGTTTTTGTGGTCTCAATGGAATTTGTCTCAACTTTCCATTGGATTTAGTGTAGATAAAGAAAAACTCACCTCTTGTATTAAAATTTGGTAATGTGCTCTAATAGTTGATGTTATTCAAGTAGGTTCAAATCTTTTGCATATCATAAATGTTATGATAAGTTTTTTTTTAAAGTTAATTTTAATCTTATTCATCAATAAATAATTGTTAACAATAAACTAACCAAAATAAATGTTTTATTGTTATATATAGTATTCTTACAAGAGAAAATTTTGATTAGTTAGAAAAAACTCATAGTATAAGCAGTACTTTGTTAGGCTTCATTCATTTTTTTTTTCTAATTGTATAAATATTTTAAAAGTTCATTTTAGTTAAATTAAGAAACGCCATGTTTAATCTTTTCACCTTATATTAGCCACCTATATTGCATTTTTTAAACAAAAAGCTAGGGCCCATTTATTTATTTATATTTGCTTTAGGCTTCATAATGTCAGGGCCGGCCCTAGGTTAGGCCATTGAGGATGCTTTTAGAATTGTAATTATTTAGCAAGCTGGGAACACTTCAGAAACTATGTTGGTGGCTCTAGAGAATTTCAATAAGTGAACTATAAGTTTATGCTGTTGAATTGTATTACCTTTAACCTTTGTAATGTAATGTGCATTACATGGTCTCTCTATTGATAAAATTCTGAATCTGATTTGGTTTGAAAGAGACTACTTTTTGTTATTATGTAACTAGTGTCTACTCTTTCTATCATATTTTTTGTACTATTTGTTGTGGGGAAAACTTTCTTTATCTTCGTATCTTCTCTCAAGTCTTCCCCTCGTGACAATCTAGCACCTGAGTAGAACTTGCATTTGCCTTGGAAGGCCATATTAACTAGAGCTACCCCTTCGTGTGGCAAAATTTTCGATTGTCACTGGGGGTATCCGGAAGAGATCGCCACATGGCACTTACTGGCAGACCCCAATATCCGATGGGTAAGACAGCTCTTCCGGATCATGACCCCTCGTGTCGTGAAATACGACCCAGGCCTCCTCCGTTGTGCCTCCTCTGAGGCACCTCGTCCATGGCACCTCCTGCATAGAATCTCCTCCAAGGTACTCCTCCATGGAGTCACCAAAACACATCACTACGACACCTTATGATATGTCCAAGGCATGTCCTATCACCCATACATTTAATTAGGCTCTCACAAGCCTGGCGATTCTATACAAGACCCTAGGTTGGGAGCAGGCCTGGATACCTACTGGGACCTAAGGAGGTTCGTGTTTTGGAGGCTAGAGTAAAGGGATTGTCAACACTCACCTCCTCGAGGTGAGCTCCACCTGGACCGACCATAGAGAGAGAGGATCTCGCCTACGTCACCCGACATCTGACACCTGGGAAGATCTTTGCAATATCCCGGCTAACAAGCTAATACATGGGAGCCTGTATAATAGCTACCATTTGGCCATGACACAGGCCTCCATATATCACTCAACTATTCCATTATATGGAGCTGTTCTGACTATAACACTCAAAGAGAAAACCCGTACCCTAGCACATTGATGAGGAGAGGCACGCTTATATAAAGAGCCGTTAGTGGTTCATTCAAGACAGATTCCATAGCTACCTACCACACTTGCTCTCTGGTTCATTGCTCTCCCTGCCACTCCTCTCTTCCTCTAAGGTTGCCCCGAGCTCTCTCCTCCTCCACCTCCGGTTGTCTTGAGCCTTTGTAACGCCTGCCATATTCTCAGAGGGACACCTCAGATACTCTTCCCACTCCTCACACCCAAAGTCACCCAATAGAATACGAGTAGTTTACCTTTAAAACATGGTCTGCCCTGAGGGAGAGATAGGATTGAGGAACTTCCTATGAGGTGGTTGAAACACAACCTATTGTTTCTTGAAATATCTCTACGAATTTTCTTTGCTGCTCCAAAAACAGCCAGTTGGAAAGCTATAGTCATTCTCTTTGTCCTCCAAGCTACCAAATGAGCTATACCATTTGATCGGCCGAAAAGTCGTAATAAACTCCATCAGGGGGGGATTTTCCCACGAATACATTGACTCTATATAACTTCTATTATTATGCTAATTTTTTACCACTACATACAGATGGGTCAATCTTATGCAAGCTGGGTTTAATGTTTGTCTTGTTTCCACTGCATTTAGCTACCAAATAATAATGGCAGACGTGATCCTCATTAATTTAGGACTTGATCTAATAGAGTCTACGGTCAATCAAATATCACCACAGTTAACACTCTGGCAGAGAGGATAGTTTGCTATTGTCTCCACTTAGAAGAAAAGTCTATTCTATTAACAGGGAGTTGGGACTTGGGCTTCTTTTAGATCTGCACATCACCTGGAGTATATGCTAAGCAATTTTCTGTGCCAAATGCTCTTTGTGACACATTCGTGATGTGAATGAGCCAACTTTAGCAAATCCTCTTCTCTCGCATTTCACTCTTTATGTTCCTGTTTCAGATCGGCTGTCAACGGGTATTACCGTGGCAGATATTGATTTTTCATTGATTGATTCAGTCAGAGCAAAGATGCCAATTTCCAAGGTAAAATTTTCTGTAACTGTTAACAGAACACAATGCCAAATTCACTTTCCGGAGACATACATAATAGCCCTAGCTATCTTCATTACTCGTACATTATCTTGTCTTAATCTTATAAGTGTAATGCATTCTTTCTGAAAATAGCATGACTGAGTACTGTTACCCCAATTCCTGTCTTATTGTCACTCCTTTATCTGTTGTGTTTAACTTCTATCCTAACAATTAACCAACCTAACTTATAAGCTTTTCACAAGAGAAAGTAGTGTAATTTGGACTTTATAGCAGATATCGTACACAAACTCCCTTCTTCCGTATTTTTCAAGTATGAACACTGACATAGTATAGAAATAACAGAAACCACTTCCTGTCAAACATCGTCCGCTCTCTCTCTCTCTCTCTCGAATTTGAAGTTTGTAATTTTACTTGACCGATGTTTTGATCCACCCTCTTAGTGATACAAACTACAATTTGCTTTACGGCATTTTCAAATTTTGTTTTGTCTGGTGTATCACATAAACCTGCACCAACCAGGTATTTTTCCTCGTACTAAAATAACTAACAAGTAGGTATTATAGTATGTTGGTGGAAGGAAATAAGCTTGCACATGGGAATGTGCTCATAGCCTCATACTTACCAAAGTTTCCCTGAAAATATATAACTGTATAACGCAATGTTTGTCTCTATCAGTTGTGAGTGTTGGGAAGGATAAGATTGGGACAAATCTAACCTTTCGCAATATTTAGACGTAACCAAACCCAATGTTTGTCTCAAAGCAGCATTTCTATTCTGTAATAGTATAGGGTTTCTCTGAGTGGTGACCCAGTGTTCTAAATTTCTAATAGGTACTAAGCGGTACCCCCGCCTTGCCTAGGGGTCTAGGCTCTGCGCCGATTAATTGGCTAGGCGGATTAGGCGGGAGCGGACGATTAATTGGCCCGGCACCTAAAGTAATCGGCCAGGCAGACTATGAATCAGCTAGTTTTATTTGGTTTGAATTTTGAACGTTGAACTTCACATTATTACTTAGTTTCCATGTTATTTAATGTTTTGTTCTACTTATGTTGATGTACTTGCTCTCAAAACTTGGGAGGGGGTAGGAGAAAATTTTAAAAGAATGTAAAAAATGTAAATCCGACTAATGTCTAGGGGCCGATTAATGGACCTAGGCACGAGGCAGTGTCCGGCCGCTCGACTAGCGTCTAGTGAGCATTTTAGAACCTGGTTAACTGGATGCAGTTGAGCCGAGTTGTAACAACAGAGGGGAGAGGTTATGGGCTCTAGGGTTTATTTTTATGGATCTGTTCATGTCTATGGGGACCATAACCAGATGAATATGATGCACATTTGGTAAGACTTATTTTCATTTCCATGCATCGCACTTTTAGATTTGTTTTTTCCCACTGTAAATAACATCTGGTTTTCTCTTTTCAGCATCGTAAGCCTGCAGAATTCTGGAAGTCCTCTGCTTTGTGTTGAATTAGAAGGTGGTTGCTTCTGATGCCTCCGGTAGCCTTGTGGAAGTTCAAAGTTGGTTTAAATTTCTTGTTAATCATTTTATGAATCATTGAATTGTATCGGGATTCGCATAATCTTAAGATACGTTGACAAAATACAACCAAAAGTTTGTTAAACCTACTTAAAATCTATAATTTTGCTGTAAATATGAGAAATAAGTGTTTGATATATGGAAAATAGGTTTTTAGGATGAAAAATAAAAAGTCTCCCAAAGTGGGGGTCTAACCCAAGAGGAGAGAAGAAGAGCCCTCATGTGATTCATGCAATACGTGATTGAAATTTTTTCTTTCAATAAGTAATCGTAAGATGCGTATTGAATTGGGATATATAAATATTTTGTATAATATGTTATCGTGCCGTGGGATCTTTATACAAAAGGGATACGGGATGGGATACGAATAATTTTTTTGTTGTTGGAAGGATATGAAACGAATCGTATGATACATATCCCATATATAAGATTTTAACAACTATGATTATATACATGATCTTGTTTGCATTTGCGGTACTATGGTGAGCCTCCATTAATTTTTGCTCATGTGCAGTTTTTTTTTTTTTAATTTTCACTTTTTTTGATCGGCCACGTGCATGTTCCTTGGACGACATTTTATGTACTTTGATAGTTATTTCTCTTTTGAGTAAATGAGCCACACTACTGGATGTCAAATGAGACCCTGACCCAAAAAAAAGAAAAAGAAATGACCCCTTGATGGAGCCAATCACGACTCCAGTTTCAACTGGCACATATATATCATGCAAAAAAGTGCGTAAGAGCCTTAACAAGCCCATTTCGATTTATACTAGTAAGTTTTTATGTGTGTTTTCGTGTAAAAACTCCAAATAAAACCGCGAGCGCTCAGTGTAACGGGCGTGTCAGGACTGTGCGGAACAGTCCAACTGTGATGACAGGAAATGAACTCAACATAGTTGGTGGCTTCAATGAGGTTGAGAAGCTCCAACGAGTTGAGGATCTTTGATAGGTTAGTCGAGAGACTTGAGTGTTTAACCGTGAGGTTGATGGCTGTGAAAACCTTTTTTTCTTCTTCGATTCTTCTATTTACAGGCTCCATTTGCAGATGTTTGAAGGTTGGCGCCAACTCTCTCCTCTTTGAGATGATGCCACCTATCATAAATAACTCCTGAATAGATTGATAGCTGCCAAGTGCCCTAAGCTGCTAATTTTCCCTCCATTTGCAGCGGTTATTCCCCCATTTTAGCGCCAAGAGGGCCTTTGCTCCAAATCCCACTTCCCTATTCTCACGGATAATGGGATGGTGGGGTTTGAGTGGAGCTACGGGATTGTGCCATGTGGCTGTAACCGTTTCCCTACCTTTGTGATGATAAGCATTAGAAGTTTTTCACTTGCTAACACTCTTCTTAATACACGAGAATTTATCTCCTTGTTTTAATGAAAAGATGGGAATAACTGGTTTTTTTGCACTCACCACTTTATTCGTGTAAATGACTTAATTTAGGGCCGTTTATATTTATTTTAAATGGCCTTGAATAATGTTAAACCTAAAAAGTGTTCAAAAATAGCCTCAACTGCCATTTTCTACAATTCTGGGCCGTGACCTCTGACCACCATTTGTGGGCCATATCTTTAATAAATTGAATGAGCCCTGTGAAGACAAATGAAACCAATGTAGGTCTTTTAATTTTATCAGCCTAATTAGCCTGATTAAGTCCGAAATTAATCTTTTCGGCCTCAATAGGATTTTGTGCCAACTTTGGGTGTAAACAATAAGTATTGAGTGTCAAAATATATTTAGACTTGGCTCATTTGTTTTAAATCCCGAAAGAAAGAGTTTTAACCGACTGAATTCAAATTTAAGTGGGTTAAAATAGACTTCTCAAAATTCAGCATATTTAGCTTTTGAAAAACGGATCACAAAAAGAAAAAGAATGAGACTAGTTTCAGTGGTTTGTTACTCCACTTATATATTTTTTTATATTCTTCATGTTTCTTTTTCTTTTTTTTTAAAATTTTTTTTGTATGGAAATACATTTCTTTACGTCCAAGAAAACTAATGTTTTCTCAATAGGACACTTAAATAGAGACGGAAAGAGGAGTATTAAAAAAAGTACAAAATGATATTCCTAATCCTATGGGATATTTGGATATTGGGTACGTGGGGCCGAAAAAGAAGTAAAGTCAGAAAATACAACTAATTCTTTCGGAAATGATGACAAGAAGTAGCCTTTACATATGGATTATGGATGGCCCTGCTTGCTTGCTTGCCAACTACAGTAGCAAAGCAAGCAAAAACATGAACCAACCAGGTTTAGACACAATGGTCCAAACATGTACACTCCAGCCCTCCTATATACAAAATGCCCCTCGTGAGAAGGACATGCTCCAAAGGCGTGTTCCCCCTATAGCCCCTGAAGAAGTGGTATACTCAGGGACGGAGAGACACTGGTACAAGCTAGGATGGTCAACTGACCCTAGTGCCTTCCAACTTTCTCCATGAATAGATATACAACTAACGCTTGGTTGACCCCATTTTGGAATTCTAATTTGCCCCCAGACAAGCCAACCCATGTAAAGGTTTGGTACTAGAAAACTTAGGGTGGCCAATAGAAGTTCCCTGCCTATGTTAGGTTCTCTCCCACGATCACAAATCCCCAAGTTGGTCATTTATTTCTCATTGTTTGAAAAGAGATTATTTATTGTAGTTGGAAAGAATGGAGATATTGGGGTCATGGATTTTGTTATTTTCGGGGATTTATGATAAAAACTCCCTCCCTCTCTCTTTGAATTTTTGACCCCCCAAGTCCGAAATCCTGGCTCCGCCCCAAGTATACAATCTCCCATGTACCAAAACCTGAAAAAATTTAAGAACTCCTAGAAAAAAACAAGCCAGCATAAGAGAAATCAATAGCTAAGACACCTTTGGCCCAACGTCATCAAAAGTGCATTTAGGTGCCAAGAGAGAAGGAGGTCCGAATATAATTTAGGTATAGTCTAGCAATACAGACTTTCGCCGAGCAAGAAGAAAAAAAAACAATTTGGAGTAGGGCACCCTGCTCATTAGGGTGAAAGATGAGATGATTCTCCAATTACAAAACCAAATTCAGATTTCCATGCAAACCAATCCCAGAAAAGGAAAAATATGTTCCTTGCCTCAGCAAACCAGAAAACCAACCCATTATAATCACTGTTTACAAAGAAAAAAAAATGTAAAACTCTCACTCCTCACCAAGCTATCAACAAAACAAAGAACTAACCAAACTTGCTTGTACAAGTATAAACGATTTGTTATTCTTTAATCAAACCAAATACTCCAACTCTTCACAAAACAAAATCCAGCAGAAGTTCTTCACATACAATCTGGATTGGCAAGAAGGTCAAAAGGCTTTCCTATGGTGTCTTTCAGAATAGAGATCTGACCTTCTTTGAGAAGTATATCTTCATCGAGGGCTTCTATCTTCTTCTTCAGTCCATTGATCTCAGCATTCAGCAGCATGTTTCGCTCGCTGTACTGCTTTACCTCCTCCCACATCAAGTTTCTCTCCTCCGAAACCTTTGATAGTATCCCTCTAGTGATAGTCAATTCTCTTGTGCATTCTTCGAAATCATTTTGAAGCTGATTTACTTTTTCATCCTTCTTAATCATCTATTCAAAAGGAGCAAATGAGATTTAAAAACACAATAAGTTTAAGCAGTCGTATCAAACATTAATTGGAAGTGTTGGTACTTTGTAACCCATCACTAGGCTCAATAGCCGAGGAAAAGGAAAAGTAAAAGATTAGGAGCAGTGGAAAAAGGAAATACACGACTGTGACAAATTCTAAGTATCACTGTTAAGGAAGTCGTTACGGAAATATAATGCAACACAAATTCAGCTCCAAGAAACATTTCACCCGTTTCTAAAGTACATAACCCTGTCATTTAAAACCTACCATTGACAGCAAGCACAGTAAACTTCAACTTATTTTTACGGTAATCAAGAATGCCAAAAGCAACTCTTTGTTCAACTTTCTGAAAAGATGAAAATGATCACCATTGATATCCTCGTTAATCACTGATCCCTCTTTCAACTCCTGGGCAAATCCAAATGTTCTTTATACTTTACCAGATGCACGTATGCATTACCATTAGATTAATAATGATATTACCAGATCAACCTTCGAAATACACTAGTCTTCTCAAACACCATACTAAGGGGTTCCTCTACCTAAATATGCACAACAGTTCACCAGGAACCCCATGCTAACTCTGTAAGCATATGCAGTGTTGGATACAAGTGCAAGTGCAAAGTAGAATATTACTCTTGTCAGACTTAAACCTATCTAAAGTGTCCAACAATTTTGCTACCTTTCGGAAAAGTAAATTGACCTAAGGTTAAGATAAATAAGGTTCTGATTTGTATTTTCCCCCTATTTATGTATCATAGACCAGCAGAGAGATTTTCATTCCTTATCTCCTCTTTTAACACACATGAAATGATAGTATATTGGCCATTAACTAACTTGTAGAAGATGAGATAATGCCATTTTCATTGGCTTACCTTAAGTTACAACATCATTACGACACAACAGATGAAATGACACTGACCATTAACTTCTAGAAGATGAGATGTAATGACTTTGTCATAGGCTTACCTGAAGTTCAAAATATTTACTACCTATAACAAATATAAGAACACATGACACTGACCATTAACTTCTAGAAGATGAGATAATGACATCTTCATAGGCTTACCTGAAGTTCAAGATCTTTCATCTTATGAGTCATGCAGGAAATGTTATCCATTGCATTTTGGACTTCACATCTGAGCATCCCATTCCCTCTAGAAGCAGCTGCCAGCTCAGCTTGCAGTTGCTCCACCTCCACTTCTTTGGTGTACAGCTTTTCTCGCAATAAACTTGTTAGCAAAGTTTCTGCTTTCAGCTCTGACCTTACAAGGTCCTACGTATGAAAAAAGGGGTTAAATGTCAAAACCCCAGTACACGATCAACATGAAAGAAGATATTTAACAGTAATAGAAGCGAAAGTACTTCATTTTAATTGCTCGCTTGCTGCGTTTTGTAAACCGGTCTTAAAAAAGTGAGGATACTGACGGACCTCTTTTCGGATTTTTGACGATAACAAAAGGGAGTTTTGCGTATATAGTTCGAAAGAGAAGACGGGGGAGAACCCTGTTTTTGTCAGAAACCTGAGGAAAATTAATTATATCTCCCGGAGAAATGTTAGCAGTGATATACCTCTGAACTTTGATCAATGAGCTGTCCAGATCTATCCTCCGAACAATGTGAATGAGGATCCATTACAACTTGGTTGGACTTCCCATTCAGCGCACTGGAAATTGTATGTAAACTTCTAGTTAGGCTTGCAGTTCCCCTCTTGAAGCCCTGGAGTTTCACATCAGATTCAACAATAAATTGTCCATCTAAACCATTCATCACAAACTCAATACCCTGCCTAGTTTCTGGATTTGGGCCTGCTTTCACTTTGATGTATTCCAACAGCTTTGTACAAAGCTTGTTGCTCTCATTAACCAATGATATCCCTTGATTTTGCATGCAACAAACGCAGCTCAACAGTTCTTGATCCAGCTTGAAATTCGAAAAGTCACCACCTTTTCCACAAAGTTTTAGACGGTGCAATAGGCTTACATTCTCGTGCCGAAGACAATCAACTTCAAGCCTATAAGACTCCACCTCCTTCCTCAAAGCTTGCTCCACGCCCGTCAACCTTATTTGCTCCATTTGCAACTTCCCCATTTGGTTATCAAAATTCTCTAAAGAACCCTTCTTCCCAATTTCCTCACAAAGTCCTCTTCGCAACCCATCTATCGTCTTCTCTTGTTCACCACAAGTTCTCAGTAACCTAGTAATAGACCCGTGCAAATCCTTGCACTCTTTCTCCTTCTCTCCACAGTTCCTTCTGATACAATCAAGATCTTCTTCTGCTGCTCTATGCTTTTCTTCTAGCTTCGAAAGATTTCTCTGTAAACTCCCATTCTCCTCACTTATTTCCTCCACCCTTGAACTCAGTTCCTTAAGTTTTGAATCTGAACCTGAAATCTTGCTTCTACTCTCCATTTCCCTTTCGCTTAACAAAGAAACATCCCTTTGGAGAGAAACATTCTGCTCCGCAAGCTCCCTTACTCGTTCGCGAAGCCTATGCTCTTCTATTTGATATTTCTTGAGCTTAAATGACCAATCACTTGATCTTCTGTCTAACTCCTTCTCTAATGCTGATTGCAACTCATTTTTCTCCTTTTCCAGCCTCCGGGTCCGAGAGTCCAATTCTGCCCTCAAAAACCTTTCTTCTTCTCTGGCCGAAGCCCTCTCAGCAATTTGAGCATTTAGGACAGCTGAAACCTCATGTGCCATGCTTACCCTCTCCTCATTTATGTTTCTAATTATTTGAATCAATTCAGGAACAGTGAAGCCTCTGTCCTCAAGAAAGTCCTCTTGTTCAATCTCTTCCGATAGTAACAAGAACCTCTCCTCCGCTTCCTTTGATTTTCTAAGTAGTTCCGCTTCTATTTCCTCTTCAGCCTCCATAGGATTCCCAACTCCAATTTCACGTGAGAGAGAGTTTTGCTTCTGAAAATCTGTGATTTCTTTATATGTTTCATCTGCCTCTGAACTAGGGCATCGACTCAAGGATCCTCCATAGATATCTTCAATCGTGATAGGCATCTCAGGATCAAATTCCTTTAAACTTGTTTTTGGAAACACACGAGATTGAGAAAGTCTTTCAATCACATGCTTTGCAAGACTCTGAGGAGATTCGTGGCCAAATCCATTCTCCACCACCTCCCTAGACAAAAAATGAAGTTGAGTTCCCTTGGTTTCCCTAAACAAATGGCATCTCGGTTTATCTTTCGTACTGTCAGTTGGTGAAGCTGGTGCTGTGTGCTGAACTCGTGGAGGAAGCTTCCTATTTCCCTTTCCCTTTCCATTTCCAAATTCATTTCTCCGCAAAGGATTGTTCTTTGTTGCATGATTTTCATGATCTTGTTCTCCATCAATATACCGGTCCACAACTTTATTTGAGACACTACTAGAGCAGTATGAAGAGCTTTCCGAGGAAGAACTATGCTTATCTACCGCATGTGCAGTTTGAACAGCAACTGTTTCGATACATTTTGGCCTGGACTGTCTCTCGGGAGAAGCAGCACGACTAACACAATTCACAGCACAGTAAAATTAGTTCCAAGAAAGAATTCTTATTTACATATGTAAACAGGCAGTGGTTGCACTAGCTTAGAAAGATAATCTTATATTTTGCCATTTCAAAAGTTGTGCCAGTGTGTTTGCCACGACTTTTACTTCTACTTCTGCTTCTGGGTCAGAACAACTCTCAAGCAGTAATAGAAGTTAATTCTAAGAATCATCATTGTTGTGATTGTGGTTTCTGATTTTCAGAATCAGCTTTCTCAAAATATTAAGTTCTGACAAACTCCCCCTAAAGCTAACTGGGTTAGAAAATGAAATATGTTCTGGAAAAATGTGTCAATCAAAGGCCTCACCGGTGTGAATGGCGAACTGAGCCCTTGCGTGGAAGAATATTTTGATTGATGGAGGAAGAATATTTCTGCCCTAGCGCCCCTTCATCCAACACTGTTGAGGAAAACGAAAGACTCCTTCTTAGAAATGGACCGGTACCAGAGGTTGAGTTTTCAACTACTTGTTTTCGAGTTTTCGACGAACCCCTGGGACTTCGGAAACTATTCTTGGCTTTGTCAGTAGATTGGTCATCATTTACTCCACTGACAGATGGATTGTTGTTAGCACTAGATCTAAAAAAGAAGAGCTTCTTCATCTTTTTATGTGTTCAACTAGAATTGTTGACTGAAGGTCAGGAGGAAAAGTCCACCACCAACTCTTTGACTCTGATCTGTTGTGGTAAAAACAAAAATATATTGACATTGGTAAGGAAAATTAAGAGACAAAATGGATGAACTTGAGTAATAAGAATCCTCATACACTTGATTTTGGGTGCTAAACTGCTAACTGTACCACTAACATAAATTGTAAATGGGAACACCAGCAAAATCATATTTTGGGATGATTGAATTGAGAACCCAAGTACATGCAAAAACCAAGAGAAAAAGGCAAAGATAAAACTTTTAAACAAGTATTTACCTGAAAATAATACGTAGAAAAAGCCTATTTTGAGCATGTTCATGCTGCTCATATGAAAAGAAGAGGAAAAAATCTAGTAGAAAAGCAAGGAAATAAAATTCACCATTCAGTCCCTTCACTCAAGGAAATACCAAAATCACAACCTTGATTGCCAAAAACAATAAATATGATCAAACACCCTCAATGTTCAACAAAAACACATAGCATTTCGATGGAGTAATTACTACCTTTTCCTCCAAAATAGATTCTTGAAGCAAATCAGCAGACCAAGAAGAGGAATCAAACCTGGCCAAAAGTCATGGATAAAGTACAGTTAAGATAACTAGAAAAGATACAAGGGGCCTGTCAAGAATTAAACAAAAGAGCAAAGGTTTAACACACTGATGGGCAACATATAAAAACCCAAAAAGAGACATATAAAAACAGAGCATGAACCCTATATGTCACTAATTATTGATTTCAGTGACAGAAGAAAGGTGTTGCTGGTGTAAGATATCATGACTCCCCCAAAAGAATGAATCACTGTGTTTCATTCTGACTCATGATTGAAAAAAATTAAGGTCAAGCTTTCTGGTTAAGCTAATCAGGTAGGGGAAAGACTATATTACCTCCTCCTTTTTCCTGAAACCCTAACCTTTCACTCAAAACCTTAGATGACTAAAAGTTAACAAAACAATCCTCTTTCCCCACAAAACAAGTTCTCAAATTCCATCAGTACCTAAATTCACGAACAAGACTAGTAATACTGTTCTGAACAAAACCAATAACCCATTTCCAATCCATCACCTCAAGCTTTCTTTCTTTAAAACAACCTAATTAACAGTTCACAAAGACAAACCGGTCTCTATTATTATGATTTCCACTCTATAACAATATTTTAATCCCTCCCAAATTGGTAAGGGGAAAAAAATAAAACAACAAATAAGATTTACATAAGAATTTGCAGCGCCTCTCTCTTTCCAGCATCCGGTTAGCCCTTTTTTATTTCAAGCTATTTTCACCAAAAAAGAAAAAGAAAAACATGATTCCAAAGGGAATACAAGAATTTCCCAAATTATCCTCTATCAATTTCCACTTGTGGCAAAATATTATTCCCCATTTAATGAATTTCCGTTTAAAGTCGAAATTTTGCCCAGAATTCAAAATTTTTTAAAATACACTGCAACTAAAGCATCCCGAAATTCAAGGAACAAAGATAATCGAGATAGACCCCAGAGATGTAATTCATCATTCGGAAAGAAACAGATACATACACAAATGAACAGAAACCTTTATAGAGAGACTTACACAGTGGGTAGTAGTTGAAGACGTCGGAGGGCGGCGACCAAAGACAACGGTTTAGAGAGAGAGAGAGAGAGAGAGGCCGGGGCCGTTATATTCCTCGACAGTGTTTTTACTCCAGAAGAGTATCAGAGAGCGGTTGAATCGTCCTAAGTGGAGTTTAAAATTTTCAACGCCGCGCATAAAGCAGGGAAGAAGGGGAGCGTACTTTTTGAGCGAGAGAAGATCACAAGCGGTGTGGCACAGTGATAATGCAATGGACCTTCGACTTCTTTCCTCCAAAGACACCATCCTTTTATTTGTTCATTTAATAAAAGAAATTGAATTTCTAGTGACTTAGATCTTAGATATTAATTAAATATAACATATGAAACTGTATGGGTCTGGATATTCCGAGCATCTAAACCATAGAAGAAACATCTCTCAGGAGGTAGCCGAAAGGCAATCTATGATGGACTCTTCGGATGAGTTGTTTAGCATGGACAAATGTGCTGAACAAGGGCGGAGTTGGGGCTTCGGTCCCATGGCTCGGATATGTGCCGAGAGACCCGTTAGACCATATTTTCTAAATGATCGTACAAGGTTCATGTTGAAGAGATTCGGCTTGATGCCGAGGGGCTGATTAGCACCCAAACCGACTTAAGAATGTCGGGGAAGTTCCGGAAGGCTATGAGTGCCGACTCAGCAAAGGCAGTTAATGCTACACGTGCACGTAACAAACCGTGATCATGACAAGTGACGTCATCCGAACGGCTATGACACGCTTAACGATTTTACTGGAAGCATGTGCTCGCAGTATATTCCTTCGGGCTCGTCATCGTGACGTCAGCCGAGCGGTTAAGTCACATGACAAGCACAGCTGTGCTTGGAGATCAAGCCAAGGCTCACCTATAAAATGTAAATTTCATCATCCAGAAAGGTACGCACAACTCTCCTCTAGAAACCCTAAACCTACACTTCATTTTCTTCCTCTACTAACTTGACCGTCGGAGTACCGTTCTGCGCTCTTCGGTCCAGTTCGGTGCTGACGGTGCGTAGAGTGTGCAGGCTCAGGTGAAGCTTGGTCTCGAAGAGGGTCATCTTCTTCGTTGCTCGTCGTTCGGGAAGAACTACCAGAGAAAGAGGACTCCACAATTGGTGACTCCGCTGGGGAGCGACTGATTTTCTCACTTTCCTGGCGTTCTTCTCTTCTTTTTGGAGGATACTCTTCCTCTTTTCCTCAGTTCTTCCATGGCAATCGTAGAAGGCGACGGAAACGCCGGTCCGGCGGCAGGAGCCAACCCCGGAGGTGGCTCTCGGGTGGCCATCGTCACCAACCCTATTTCAAGCTTCACTCCGAGCCCAAATCCTCTGGATACTATACAGCAAATGCAGGAGCAAATGGCAGCTACGAAGGCTCAGATTGAAGCTCTGACGAAGAAACACCCCACCGCCTCAACCTCACGATCAGGGGCGTCGAGGCGACGGCGTAAGGCGGCGGCTCAGACAACACAACTTACTCACCACACCCAGCACCCTTCGGCCAAAGATCGTCTGGGCCAGCCGTTCATCGTTACCGATGCCTCGGGACGGGTGATCCCCCCTAGGCGGCAGACCCCCTCTTCGAGAAGGCGTTCAGAAATTATGCGAACAGAGCGCACCACTCAGACGGGAGGTCATTCTACTTCAAGCTCTCAGTCTACAACGGGACGTTCTGGGTCTCGGGCCTCACGTCATAACAACGAATGCGACGATCTTAACCGTGAAAAGGCTCTGGTGCAATATGATACGGATGGCCGAGAGATCATCCGTAGCAGATCTACAGATCGCGGTGACCGACTTGACGGTCGCCACCAGGAGCGTGATGATCACCATCGAGAGCGTGTAGACCGAGCACCCAGTAAGAAAACCCACCACCGAGATCGGAGTCCTCGGAGACACCAAGATCACGAAACTCAACACATTCCTGAGTACGACATGGATGATATCAACGATTATATTATCGTTCGGGACCCACGTACCGGAGAGTCAAAACGATATCGAGCGGAGATAAATCCTCCTCAGGAACGAAACTCCGGGAAAAGGAAGGAGTATACTGCGGAGCTCGGGGCGAGCGATGAGCGGCATAAGCTGAACGCCAAAAGGGCGTACAACACTGGCAAGGTGTAGACACCCCGATTTTGAACCCAGGATGCACTCGAGCATTCCCGATGATGAAATAGACCAATCGTGCATACCTCAAGGCTTGAACTCACCGAACCACCCTAAACCATTCTAAACCCTCCTAGAACAACCTTAAACCAACCAAAATGACCAAAATACCCTTCAAACCATCCATAAACCATTTCAAAACAAACCCAAGCCTACATCATCTTCTAGTACATTCAAAACCCTCTTTATTGATATATAATACGTCTCAATCCATTTTGAAATGAGGGAGATGTGTCCGTTTTACCAAAATGACTTATTTTCCCGACCTTCTGAGGGTAAAATGGTCACATACTTGAATGTACAAATTATCTTGGGTTCAAACTACTTGGGTTAGAAAGTACACTCGACAAGCTTTCCAACGCTTCAAACGACGCATGAAACGAAGTTCGGTAGCACCCGGGGCGGCCCCGCAAAGTTTTACCTTTTGAGCAACAGCCTTGAGCGCTCAAGCCCTGGACCTTGAGCGCTCAAACCCAAAAATCCCACCTTGAGCGCTCAAGCCCATGGCTTTGAGCGCTCAACTCTGATCCAGATCAGTTTTCTGCAGAACATCTAATCATGATATTCTACTGCAAGAGGAGCGTCTACCTATGTTTTCTACTGCCTAAATACACTTCCTAGACCCTTGAACATCTCCTCAATCACCCCTCAAACCCAATTCAAAAATTAAACCCATTTCCCTCCCATTTCTCTCTCTATATAAACCTCCTCCACTCCCTCACTCACAAGGTTGGCTGCCCCTACTGCCATTTTCTCCCCCCATCAGATCAAACCCACTCTCTCTCATCACTTCCTCCATAGCCACCATCCTCCATCATCTTCAACCTCCAAAACACCCAAAAACCTTCTAAAAAAAGGCCTACAACACATGGGTCTTTGAGAAACCAACTACAACAGCCCCTCTCTCACTCTAATAAGCCATTTACAGCCCATACACTCCATCAATTTCGTCCAAACCTAGCTCTTCCATCAAAACCCACCTCATCCAAGCCAAAATCACCATTTTAAGCTCAAATCCTCCATCATCCACTCAATCAATCACTCAATCAGCCCTACACTCACACTCCTCTGTCCAAAATACTTCATCTATAGCCCATAAACACAGCCACTACCCATCCATTCATCAAACCACAAGTTCAAGCCTTGATCAAGCCAAAAGGTAGTTAAAATCATGTGAAAATCACTGTTTTGGTCTTGCTAAGGGAGACCAGTGGGCTCATTCAAGTTCCTCATACATGAAATGAGCCTACAAGTTCTGAAAAGTATCATAAAATAGCAAAATTTGGTGACCTGGAAGTGGTTTGAGCGCTCAAGGCCTTACCCTTGAGCGCTCAATCCACTTTGAGCGCTCAAACCCCAACAGAAAGTCAGTCACAGTGTTTCAGCCATAACTTTTTACTTCGAACTCCGTTTTCAACGTATTATATATGAAAACGTAGATAATTTGAAGGGCTACAACTTTGTAGTTTTATATTCTTCCTGATTATGTCTCAAAGGCTTCCAAAAAATGCAAATAGTGTTGGAAAGTCAAATAATTTTGCTCAATATGGTGTTCTAAGTCCTATTTCTCTCTTTCATTGTCATTTTTTTTTTATATCATTCCACCATCGCATTGTACATTGCACAAGCATCCACCATCATTTGGTTCGTATTTGAATACTTGTTTATGTGTTTTCCCATTCCCATACTCCCCGTTATTTGCTCAAAATCGAATTTCAAATATTTTCAAAATCCCACAAAATGTTGAGTAGAGACCGGTTCATGGACCGGGCGAGAGGGGTGCCGTAAAACCCTTCCCCTCTCGTAACCAAACCCCCGAATCCGAGAAATCTTTGGTTCCGCCAAAATCAGTGAAATCTTTTTCAAATGGGCAAACAAGTCATATTTTTGATCGGTTTCTCGGGTTCGGACCTCAAATCCGGGTGGCGACTCTAACAATCTTCAATCTTTTCGAACGCGAATCGCACCGTTTTCCAGTGGGCCGTCCACACAAGGCCTACGAGGCCCCACGTTTATCCGAAAAACCAATCGATTCGAGGCTTCGGAAAATCCATGATTCACCATTCGTACAGGAAATCCGGGAGGCACAACCGCCGAGGAATTTCACTGTACCGAAATTCACCAAATACGATGCGAAGTCGGACGCAGTAATGCACCTCATGCATTACCGACAGCTCATGGGGCTCTACGGATACGACGAGGCAATGATGTGTAAGGCCTTCCCCGTAAGCCTTTAGGGCCTCAGGTTAGTCTAGTTTAACCAGCTACATCCTAACTCCATCAGCTCATTCGAGCAGCTGGAAGAAGCCTTTACCGCTCGGTTCGTAACAAATAGCACTCAGCCGAAGACCATTGACGCGCTCGTCAGTCTAAAACGACAATCAGGAGAAAAATTAAGGGTCTATGCCAAGCGTTACTGGGAGATATACAACGCAATTGAAAATTGTGACCAGCAGATGGCTGCCACATCTTTCAAATATGGCCTGGACGAAACTTCTGCAATTGTCAAAGAACTAATGCTCCACCCTCCGACGAACATGAGACGGCTAATGGAGACCGTTGAAAAATTTGTTTAGCTGGAAGAGATCATATCCGAGAGAAAACTCTCAAGGACCTCGGGAAATCATAAGGCGAGTACTGGTGATTACTCGCTAAAAAAGCAAGTTAACAAGGTCAAAACAGGGAATAGCAAGGGGTGGAAGAAGGACCGCGACTCGTGGAAGGAACGGGAACCGTTCAGGGAACGGGAAACAAAACCTAACGCGTTCGTCGCCATAACAACGGTGTTCAACTTACCGCTTTACAAACTAATCAGGGCTATCTCTCGGGAACCTTGGTTCACTTGGCTGACCAATAAGCTGGGAACAGCCGAAGGCCAACCAGATGACTGTAAGGTAAAATGCACTTATCACAATGAGCTGGGACATTACACCACTGCGTGCCAGCCTTTCAAGGAGTTCTTAGAAAGGCAGGTCACGCAGGGGCACTTGGACCAATACATTGATCGACAGAGGATGGCTTGGACACAACAGCCCTGACAGAATAACCCTCCAGAAGAAGTAATTGTCCATGTGATCCATGGGGCTACAACTAAAGAGAAAACTGCAGCGCTTCGGGCAGTACCGAGCTCCTCCTCGCAAGTTCTTACCATTGGCGGAAATGCCAAACGAAAGCTCTCAGACCGAGAGGAGCAATGGACTATCACATTCACTGAGCGGGATCTGAAGGATATTCAGCTACCGCACAGCGATGCTCTGGTAATTTCCATTTATATGGGAATTCCCAAAGTTAAGCGAGTGTTGGTAGACCAGGGGAGCTCTACGGAGATCCTATACTACTCTGCATTCAAAGCACTGAACCTAAATTCGGACCATCTGATGCCGGTCGACTCCCCCCTCTTCAGATTCAACGGGGCTCTGGTCTGGCCGATGGGATGGATCACTCTTTCGATATAGGCGGGATCGAGAAATTTGCAAGTAGAATTTGTGGTTGTCGATGCACCGAGCCCTTACAACGCCATCCTCGGACGAACTTGGTTACACGAAATGAAGGCCATCGCCTCCACCTATCACCAGGTTGTTCGGTTCATTAGCACCGAAGGAAAGCAGGAAGACATCAAAGGCGAACAAATGATAGCAAGAAGGTGTCAAGTGAATGCAGTTCACATGCAGAAGAAAACAACAAAAGGAAAGAAGAAGAAAGAAACGAAACCCAAATCTATCGAACAACTGGAGGGTCCGGTCTTGGAAGATGTTGGGTTGCCAGCCGAGGAGAAGGCAGTTGAAGACCTGGTGACGGTATCCATTAATGAAGAGGGGACCCGTTATTTTCTCCTGGGATCAACGTTAACGGCCTCTGAGAGAGAGCAACTGGTGGAATTTCTTAAAAAGGAATACCAAGGTCTTTGCCTGGACACCGTATGAGATGCCAGGCATTGACCCCCAGTTCATCTCTCACTCACTCAATGTCGATCCTCTCCGGAAGCCCGTTGTACAAAAGCCGAGACGTTCGTCTCCGGCCCACTCAGATGCTGTTTTAGCTGAAGTTGGGAAACTACTCGATGCCGGGGCTATCCGAGAGGTCCAGTATCCCACATGGTTGGCCAACACCGTGGTGGTACCGAAGAAGAATGGGAAGCTACGCGTCTACGTAGACTATACCAATCTCAATGATGCCTGCCCGAAAGACTGCTTTCCACTACCAAGGATTGACCAGTTAGTCGATGCTACGGCGGGACACGCTCGGCTCAGCATGATGAACGCCTACAGCGGATACCACCAGATAGCAATGGCAGTTGAGGACCAAGAGAAGACAACTTTCATATCACCCCGAGGGACCTACTACTACAAAGTCATGCCGTTCGGACTAAAGAACGCTAGGGCTACTTACCAGCGGATGATCACAAAAATGTTCGCCAAGCAGCTCGGGGACACGATGGAGGCATACATTGATGATATGGTAGTCAAGAGCAAGCATGCTTCGGATCACTTGGAGCACCTTGCCGAAATTTTTGCAGTTATGAAGAAACACAAGCTGCGCCTCAATGCCGAGAAGTGTGCATTTGGCGTCGGCTCTGGCAAATTCCTCGGACATATGGTCACTCGGAGGGGCATAGAGGCAGACCCAAAGCAGATAACTGCAATCCGAAACCTCAGACCTCCGAGCACCATCAAGGAAGTGCAAAGGCTCACAGGCATGGCTGCAGCGCTCAATAGGTTCATCAGCCGGTCTTCGGATCTGTGCCGACCTTTTTTCGAGTCCCTAAAAACAAGCAAAAGGAGTTTTTAGTGGACCGAGGAATGCGACCGAGCGCTGCACCAGTTGAAAGAGTATCTTTCTAAAGCGCCCCTCCTCGTGATGCCCGTTGACCAAGAAGACCTTTACCTCTACCTCTCGGTGTCTGCTCATGCCGTGAGTTCGGTCCTTGTGAGGAAGGAAGGGGCTAATTTCCAGCCCATCTATTACTCCAACAAAACTCTGATTCCCTCCGAGACAAGGTACCCCCCACTAGAAAAGTTGGTTTTAGCTCTTGTGACGGCTAAAAGGAAATTGCTTCCTTACTTCCAAGCCCATACCATCATTGTGATCACCGAGCACCCTTTGAAAATCGTGCTAAAAAAGGCCGACCTCTCAACTCGGATTTCAAAATGGAGCTTGGAGTTAGGAAACTTCGATATTCGGTATGAACCCCGAACAGCTATCAAGGGACAGGCTCTGGCGGATTTTATCGCCGAGCTGACACCTGAGTTCAGCGACAACCCCAAAATCAACTTGAAGTTACCAGAAGTAGCCGCCACAGAGTGCTCGGTCGAAGTTAGGCCAAGTGGAACGGTGAAAAGGACCCTGGCTGAAGCCGAGAAACCTTCAGATGAAAGACAAGGCAAGGTTTGGAGAATGTTCCAAGGAGAAGTATGGCGCTTACATGTGGACGAAGCATCAAATAACCGAGGAGCTAGGGCTGGGATTGTGCTCATCTCATCGGAGGGTATCATGCATGAAAATGCTCTTACCATTGGATTTTCGACGTCGAACAACGAGGCAGAATACGAAGCATTAATTGCCGGATTGAAGTTGACAAAGCATTTGGGAGCCGAGAGGGTCCAAGTTTACAGTGAATCACAGTTGATTGTGAATCAAATAAAGGATCAATACAACCTGAAAGACTCATGGATGATAAAGTATTACTACAAGGTTTGGGAGTTGATAAGGGAGATCGGTTCGGTAGAGGTCGATTGGGTTGGCCGAGAGCGGAACGCTCACGCCGAAGCCTTGGCCTCCCTGGCAACAGCTTGTAAAGCCTCTAATGTCCGAACCATCCAGCTCGGAGAAATCGAATATCCGAGCATCGACAATGAAGTGAAGGAAGTCCTAGTCATAACTCTCGGTCCAAGTTGGATGGATGAAATCTATGCCTACCTCAAAAACGAGAAGCTCCCGACAGATTAAAAAAGAAGCCCATAGAATCAGATGCAAGGCCTCCTACTTCTACTTGGATCCAAACGACAGAATGTACCGAAGGTCTTTCACAGGCCCTGACTTGAAGGTTGTCCATGATTCCCAAATAGAGAGCGTCCTCCGGGAGCTCCACGAAGGAAGCAACGGATGCCACTCTGGCGGACGGTCCCTTGCCCACCGAGCGTTCACTCAAGGGAATTGGTGGCCGAAAATGAAGAATACATCCAAAGAGTATGCCAAGAAATGTGAGCAATGTCAAAAACACGCCTCTCATCTGCTGCAGCCAGCCGAAGCCTTACAACCGATAACCAGCCTCTGGCCCTTCACACAATGGGGACTTGACATAGTGGGAAAGCTGCCGACAGCTCCAGGTGGTTTCACTATCACAACAACTGATATCGAACGATTCCTCTGGAAGAACATCATCTCGCGCTTCGGAGTCCCGTATGCAATCGTCTTCGATAATGGAACCCAGTTTGTCGCCGAAGCGATCGAGAAGTTCTGTAAGAGGCATAACGTCCGGATCTTCCACTCTTCGGTGTCCTACCCACAGGGAAATGGGCAGGCCAAAGCAT